>ML661908.1:10015940-10615940 GCA_007570785.1 Antilocapra americana
ATTTTTTTATTGTTTTTGCCATACATTGTCATGATATCACCATGGGTTTACATATGCTTCCCCTCCGGGTCCCCCCTCCCTCCTCCCTCCCCCCCCGGGAAATCTCGCTGCACCAGTCCCGAGCATCAATCCTGGGCTGGCGATTGATTAGACACATGACAATTAACATGCTTCAATGCCCTTCTCCCATATCATCCTTCTTGGTGACGTGCACAGGCATGAGCCAGAGGCAGACCCACAGAATCTGTCAAATTGACCAGTTGTCCACAGTGACATCATGTGGCTGCAAGAAGTAATGACAGTACCTAACTAACAAGTGTTCTGACTAACCTCAACTTTGAGGTCTTGTAAATTCCTAGAGTTCATAAAATATCACAGCCAATCAAAAAGGAAGGTGCTGAACTCTGTCTAATTTGGCATATGAGCTGATTCTATTGCAGCTGTTGTTGTTAAAGTGAAAACTAAAAGGATAAAGACTTATGGACATAACTGTCTTCTAGTATATACTAGCAATTCAAACTGGGGGAAAAAAGATTTGCAACTCTTGTTATTGAAAGGGGGCTTTTCTTAAAGGAGAATTTTTTTGAAGGCCCTGAAATCCCTTTCATAAAGGAAAATATACAGGAAACTCTGGAATTCTATAGACCTGAAACCATTAGAGCTGTTCTGACTGATGTGAAAATTGGGGGCTTGGAGTCCCTGTGACTCAGTCTCCCCATTTGCTTTCCCTCTCCTTGACAGCAGCCTCAAAGCCCCTGCCCTCACCACACACACACACACAATTCAAGACCCCTGCAGAATACAATTTAAAACTCACTTTCTTGATGATAGAAAGCCTGTGAAGAATTCGAATCAGAGAATGACCTCTACACAGAGATCACCTATGTAGGACCGAGGATGTTTTTAAGGGTGTGGAGAGGACAAGGCAAGATTGGGGACAAGACAGCTGGCTTGCAAGAATTTCATCAAAGGACAGACAGGCCTTTCAACAGGTATAATGTTATGAATAATGTTAAACATTAATAAAACATAAAACATGATAACTGAACTTCTCTGTAAATATAAAATCTAAGTGTAAATCATATCAGAAACATTATTTGGTGAAAAAAATTCAGTGGGAAGAGAAATAGTCTCTCAGTCCTAGTAGTAAAGGATTAATCTTTGACTACTTTGGAAATATGATTATCATAAAGTTCTTAAACCGAACACTTTTTCTATTGAAAAGCTTGTTTTGTGCCAGGTTCTTTCTTAAAACTCAACTTGGAAATTTTATTTTTATCAAAATTCTGCTGAGAACTAAAGAGTTAAGCCTGCTGTGATTAACAGTCAATTCCAGCTTAAGTATCCATCAATGGAAGAATGGATAAAGAAGTTGTGACACACACACACACACACACACACACAATGGAATATTATTCAGTCATAAAAAAACAGAGAAGTCCTGCCATTTGTGACAACACAGATGAAGTTTGAAGGCATTATGCTAAGTAAAAAAATTCAGAGAAAAACAAATAATGTATGATCTCACTTATACATGGAATCTAATCAGACTTATGGTTACCAGAGGTGGAAGGTGGGGTGAGGGGGAAATGAAGAAAAGTGATTTAAAGATTGAAACTTCTTGCTGTAAGATGAGTAAGTACTAGGAACATAATGTATAACATAATGACTAAGATGTTATAACTGCTATATGATATATAGGAAGTTAGGAGAGTAAATCATGAATTCTCATTACAGGGAGATTTTTTTTTTTATTTTTTCTTTTTATTGTATCTTTATGAGATGATGGATGTTAGCTGAACCTATTGTGGTAATTATTTCACATATATGCAAATCAAATCATCTTGCTGTACCTCAAATTTATACCATAAATTGTATACAGTAATTCCAGTAAAACTGGGGAGAGGTGGCTGGAGTGAGGGGAGAGCCATGTTTCCAAGATAACTTTTATAAAAAAATCTAATAAAAGAAATTCTTAGAAAAGTGCAGAATGTCTGCTGGGATAAAAAGAAAAAACAAAGTTTCCAAGCAACTTTTGAGTGAAAATATGGTAGAAAACAAGGCTTTTAACAGAAAATGTTAAAAAAACATTTTTAAGTTTTTTAACATTTAAAAAATTTTCATGAATATTATGTTTTCAAGCTAGTTTGGGGAAAATACCTAGGAAAAAAACAATATTTTAAATAGAACTATTTGAAACTTAATCCTATTTGTATTTCCCAAAGCACTTTTGAGGATAAATTGTAGTATAAAACACATTTTAACAGGGAAAATCAGAATTTAGGCAATAGGATGGCAACAAAGGACATAAACAGACCCAAGGGAGGGACTGTGAAATGGAGATGAAATTGTCCAAATGTGCTGAAAGTGGCACGGCCTTTATACCATGCTCCCTCCCCCTCAATCTTCCTGCTGTGACCAGGCAAGGAATGCCCACTGCCCCTGTTCTGAGGGTGGGGTGCAACCCTAGGTGAGGGAGTTCCTTTAATCCACGGTGATTCCTAAAAAGTCCTAGGCTGTAAACTCTTTGCAGCAGTAATGGGTATCTGTGTCTTGAACAAGTTTCAAGGAATCTGGGTAAGTGTCTGGCATCACTACTGGCAAAGAGCATCAGCCAGAAATTTAGGGAACTGAAGAAAAAATGTGGGACCACATAATAGAGAATTCTAGGTACGTTAGAGCTTAACACTTCATCACCACCTCAAGAACAGAAGTCCTCGTGAAGATTTAAGTTCTCAAAAAGGGATCAAGGAAAGAGTGTTTCACAATAGTTAAACAAGGAAAATGGAGGGAAGCTAAGAAAAGTATTTTTATTCATTTCACCATCTGGAAAAGCTGACAAATTCCAAACCCACATGCTGTTGAAATACAAGTGATGACTTAGGGTAACAAAAGGAAGTTAAGTCACAACTTCAGAAGAGAAAATCTGGGATTGCCCCAATGCAGCTGTGCTGTACCTTGCACAGGATATAGAAGGAAATATTTTCCTAGATCTGGGGCTGTCAACCCACACTGAGTCCATCTGGGGAGTTCATGGCCACAGCCTACACTGAATTCATCACTGGGATTGTTCACAAAGCTGTGGTGCTGCCTGAAACCTCCTTTGGGGTTGGGGAAAGGAAACTGAACAGAGCATAACCTGGAAGGGGTATTAAAGAAAAAAATCAGACTTTTGTCTGCATGCCCACCAAGTTCAAACAGTTCCATAAACTAGACAGGAGCATTTAACCTTCTAAAAGCTGGCAGCCACTGCTTAGTAAGGGAGGAAGGTGGCGTATATAGTGCAGAGTGTGTGTTAGTCACTCAGTTGGGTCTGACTCTTTGCAGCCTCATGAGCTGTAGACTGTCAGGCTCCTCTATCCATGGGGTTCTCCAGGCAAGAATATTGGAGTAGTTGCCGTTCCCTTCTCCAGGGGTCTTCCCAAACCAGAGATCAAACCCAGGTCTCCCACATTGCAGGTGGATTCTTTACCACGAAGCCCTGGGGGAAGCCCATACAGTGGAGACAGCTCATTCTTTAAAAAAAAAAAAGAGAGATTTCTTTTATTATATTTTTCGTTATTTATTCGGCTGTGCCGGGTCTTCATTGTGGCATGCATGATCTTAAGTTGTGGCATGCAAACTCTTAATTATGGTATGTAGACTCTAGCTCCCGAAGGACTGACCCCAGGCTCTGGTTCAGGAGCACAGAGTCTTAGCCACTGGACTGCCAAGGATGTTCCAGAGAGATCTCATTGTTTAGATTCTAGAGAGATCTTACTCTTTAGATACCATCGGAAGTAATTTGAAACACAGCTTCACCACTACTAGTGACCTTGGGCTTATTAACGTCTCTGAAAGGCAGTCTTCTTGGTAATCAGGTGGTGAGCAAAGCAGATGTGTGCATGCTTATATAAGTGGCCTACACTTAGTGGCCGCTATCATCATCATCACTGTCATTACCATTGCCGTTCCACAGTCTCCAGAGCTCACGGTCCAAGGGTAGTGACCTACAGAACCCAAGTTGTTCTGGTCTCTATTTAAGAATGAAGATGATGGAAGTCAGAGCAGTCATTCACGCATAAAGTATTAGTCTCTCAGTTGTGTCCAACTCTTTGCAGCCTCACAGACAGACCACTACTGACAGGCTCTTCTGTCTATGGGATTCTCCAGGCAAGAATTACTAGATTGGGTTGCCATGCCCTCCTCGAGGGGATCTTCCTGACCCAGGGATCATTCATGCATAAGCAAGCACCTATTTCTAGTACAGTCTAGAAATGTGTAATTTACTTAAGACTAACTCACTGCTTTTAATTTTAGAAAGAAAGTGAAAAATCATGTCTGTTGACACCAAGACAGAGCTCTGTTTGAAGTGAAATATCACTCCTGTGAATCCTCTCAAAAAGGGTAACAAGGTCAATGTGCCAAGGGAGAGTCCAACCCATAAAGAGGGTCTCTGCTCATCGGCAAGAGCTGCACCCGTGGGGCAACTTCACAGCTCTTTGACCCATAGTTCAGACAAAAGCTAGCTAAAGAAGAGGAAAAAATATGAAAGGGGCTTATAAGTGATGAGGAAAAATTCATAATTTTTTTCTGTGGAAGAACAGTTGAACTAAGAAAAAATAAGTAACATGCCCTCTTTTTCCCAACATGCAGTGTACATCTACATTACACATGAGCCAGACCTCCTCAAAGCAGGTGGATAAAATCAATCTTGGAAAAAGACTGGCCCCTTTGTTCAGACGCCAGCATCGTCATTTATTTTGCATGCATAGGAGAAGGCCGTGGAGCAGAAAATAGAAAGGCATGCTGGCCCCACCTGAAGTGGGCGTGGTCTCCTCGGGGTGGGGCGGGGCAGCAGCCCTCACGTGGCCCGAAGTCAGCAGCGGGCAGGGGCAGGTGATGTGGGGCCGCAGACCCATCTTCTAAAGGGCAGGCGCAGAAAGCGCACTCTTTGCAACAGTGAAGTGCAGAAAGGAAATGCTATAACAGGCATCCTCTCTACCACATCTGTACCTAGTGTTAGTGCTAAAAACAAGTCTGTTTTAAGAGGGAGTTCCTTATTAACCAACCAAGTATTCCTTCTCAGATCATCCCCTATAGCATGACTCTATGGCAGGTTAAAATGAAAAACCAAGGCACAAGCAACAAAAAGAAAAACAGATAAACTGTACTTCATCAAAATTTAAAACTTGTGCTTCAAAGGACACCATCAAGAAAGCAGAGAGACAGCCCATTGAACTCCAGACACTGTTTGCAAATTATACATCTGATAAGAGACTTGTATTCAGGATATATAAAGAACTTGTCAGCTCAGTAATTAAAAAGACAAGCAAGCCAATAATAACTGTGCAAAGGATTTGCATAGATGTTTCTCCTAAGATGTACAAATGGCCAATAACCACATGAAAAGACAAATATTTATTTAGCCATCAGGGAAATACAAGTCAAGATCACATTGAGATATCATTCCATAGCCACTAGAATGATTGTAATCAAAAAGGTAGATGATGAGTGTTGGTGAGCAAATAGAGAAATTGGAACTCTCTCACTGCTGTAACAGGAGGGAGAGGGGCGGGTCACCACTTTTGAAAGAATGACATAACCCAAGGACACAACATAAAACCAATTAGAATCAAATGGGACCAAGATGGCAGACAAGACGAGACCTTGATCCACAATCAGCAACTGAAATGACACACCCAGAGGTGCCATGACAGTTCCAAGGCACTGGTAAAAGACTAAGGAGTGGGTGGTGGCCCAAATCCTGGAAATCTCTGCCCCTTCCCGAAAATAGTTGGAATAATCCTCACACTCATCAGCATATGAAATTACCCAGCCTATAAATATTAACCATGCCAAATTTCAGGGCCACACTTGCCCTCTATGATGGCCCACACTCTGTCTCTGGAGTGTGCTTCTCTCTGCATCTGAATAATTCTACCTCTTACCTATCACTTTGCCTCTCACTGGATTCTTTCTGCAATGAGACATCAAGAACCTAAGCTTCATTAGGTCCTGAAACCAGGTACCATGGGTTTTGGCTGGGTTTGAGTCACAGCACGTGGGTTCAAGTCCCAGTCTGTGGTAAACGGTTTCACTGCCACTGGTATTATAAACAATACAGTCATTTAGGAAGGGCATCCCAGGTTACTCAGTGGTAAATAATCTGCCTACCAATGCAGGAGATGCAGATTTGATCTCTGGCTTGGGAAGGTCCCCTGGAGAAGGGAATGCCAACACAATCCAGTATTCTTGCCTGGAAAACTCCATGGAAAGAGGAGCATAGCAGGCTACAGTCCAAAGGGTCACAAAGAGTTGGACACGACTGAGCACACACGCACACATACAATCAGAGCAACATCATTCATAAAAGCCAAAAAGTGAAAACAAATGTCCATCATTTGATGATCAACAGAACATGGCATATGCATAAAATGGAATGTTCAGTTCAGTTCAGTGCAGTTCAGTCACTCAGTCATGTCCAACTCTTCACAACCCCATGGACCACATCATGCCAGGCCTCCCTGTCCATTACCAACTCCCGAAGTCTACTCAAACTCATGTCCATTGAGTTGATGATGCCATCCAACCATCTCATCCTCTGTCATCCACTTCTCCTCCCACCTTCAATCTTTCCCAGCATCAGGGCCTTTTCAAATGAGTCAGCTCTTCACATCAGGTGACCAAAGTATTGATGTTCCAGCTTCAACATCAGTCCTTCCAATGAACACCCAGGACTGATCTCCTTTAGGATGGACTAGTTATATCTCCTTGCAGTTCAAGGGACTCTCAAGAGTCTTCTCCAACACCACAGTTCAAAAGCATCAATTCTTCAGCAATCAGCTTTCTTTACAGTCCAACTCTCACATCCATACATGACTACTGGGAAAACCATAGCCTTGATTAGATGGACCTTGGTTGGCAAAGTAATGTCTCTGCTTTTTAATATGCTATCTATGCTGGTCATAACTTTCCTTTCAAGGAGTAAGCGTCTTTAAATTTCATGGCTACAATAACCATCTGCAGTGATTTTGGAGCCCAGAAAAATAAAGTCAGCCACTGTTTCCACTGTTTCCCCATCTATTTGCCTTGAAGTGATGGGACCAAATGCCATGATCTTAGTTTTCTGAATGTTGAGATTTAAGCCAACTTTCTTACTCTCTTCTTTGACTTTCATCAAGAGGCTCTTTAGTTCTTCTTCACTTTCTGCCATAAGGGAGGTGTCATCTACAAATCTGAGGTTACTGATATTTCTCCTGGCAATCTTAATTCCAGCTTGTGCTTCATCCAGCCCAGTGTTTCTCATGATGTACTCTGCATATAAGTTAAATAAGCAGGGTGACAATATACAGCCTTGATGTACTCCTTTTCCTATTTGGAACCAGTCTGTTATTCCGTGTCCAGTTCTAACTGTTGCTTCCTGACCTGCATACAGATTTCTCAAGAGGCAGGTCGGGTGGTCTGGTATGCCTATCTCTTTCAGAATTTTCCACAGTTTATTGTGATCCACACAGTCAAAGGCTTGGTCATAGTCAATAAAGCAGAAATAGATGTTTTTTCTGGAACTCTCTTGCTTTTTCAATGATCCAACAGATGTTGGCAATTTGATTTCTGGTTCCTCTGCCTTTTCTAAAACTAGCTTGAACATCTGGAAGTTCATGGTTCACGTATTACTGAAGCCTGGCTTGGAGAACTTTGAGCACTACTTTACTAAAGTGTGAGATGAGTGCAATTGTGCAGTAGTTTGAGCATTTTTTAGCATTTCCTTTCTTTGGGATTGGAATGAAAACTGACCTTTTCCAGTTCTGTGGCCATTACTGAGTTTTCCAAATTTGCTGGCATATTGAGTACAGCACTTTCACAGCATCATCTTTTATGGAATGATTATGTCAACAAAAAGAAATAAAGTACTAATGAAATGTTGTTGCTGAGCTGTGAAAGATGCTGGGATTATTGGCCTCTGGAGGAGAGGAATTCAATCCAGGGCCAGTGAGGAGGCTTGATCACTCAGAGCTTTTGTGTAATAAAGTTTTATTAAAGTATAAAGGAGATAGAGAAAGCTTCTGACACAGACATCAGAAGGGGGCAGAAAGAGTGCCCCCTGGTAGCCTTTAGCATTACGTTATATGCCTATTAGCAAGCTACTAATCAGAGAAAGGAAATGTCTCAAAACTCAGAGTGGCACCAGGCCCCTCACCCACAACATGTGTTTTGAGATAACACTGCACAAGGTGAGTCATCCCAGGCCATAAAACTATCGACATGTATATTGAAGAAAGGCAGGTTTCCAAGCAAACATATAGTTTCATTAACATAGATTAGGAGAACAATCGTATGAGTAAAATACACTGGTTTGTTCAGCCTTATGTTAAGCCTTATGTTAAGCCCTTCTGAGTCTTAAGCAGAACTGACTTGAAAAAAGACAGAGTCTAGGATAAATACATAGTTCATTAACATAGCTTTAGAAAAACATTTCCATAAGAAAAATGCACTGGCTAGCTCAAGGTTTGAGAAAAGTTAAGTTCAGGTGGAACGGAGACTCATCATGGCAACACGGAATTTTAAGAGAAACCTTTTTTTACTTTTGTATAGAAAAGGGGAAAAAAAATCTGACACTTGTAGTTTGTTTCCTCCTGCCACTTAAGAGAGAGATTAAAAAAAGGTCTGACACTTTCAGCCTATTTCCTCCATTTGAAGACCACTAGCCTTCCTGCCTGTTACCCTCTCACTAATACATGCTATACTGTGGATGAACCTTGAAAACTTACATTAAGGGAAAAAAGTCAGACACAAGCAACCCCATATTGTATGACTCCACAAATAAAGTCCAGAGTGGGCAAATTTAAAAAGACTTAAAGCAGATGAGAAGTTGCTGAGAGCTTGACCAGGCTGGAGGAGAGTGAGGGGTGACTGCTAATGAGCTAATGAATCCAGGGTTTCTTTGAGGCTGGTGGGGACAGTTGATAAAAATGGTCCAAAATTAAGTAGTTCATGGTTGCATAGCTGCGAATATAAAATCATTGACTTGTACAGTTTAAATGGATGAATTGTGTGAAGTATATCTTGGTAAAGCCGCTACCAAAAAACATTTTTTAATGAAAGATCATTGTGTTGCTGTAACAAGATAAAAAAGGCATTAAATATTGCTATGTCCTACTATCAATTTATTAGAAATACTGAGCACCTGCTGTATGCAAACCTCTATCAGTAAAATTATGGAGGAAACGTAAAGTGGATAACCATAGAAAAAGCCATTCTCTAATGTTCACAGTATTTCAACATGTGCTTTGCAGGCCTGATAAACAAAAATGTCTCCATTATGTAGGCATTTATTTAATTTTTTAAGTGAGGAAGAACAATCAAATTGTATGAAATTAAAAATTTAATTGGTCAGTTTTAGGCTCTATATTGTTGAGGGGAAAAACATTCATAAACACAAGCCCATGATCAGACTCTATTGAAATCCTTAGGGAATATCAAGCACAAATGGGTTGCCAAGGATGTTCCACACAGAATTAAATACTACTCTTTTAACAAATGAATTATTTATAGCTGCAGACTCTTTGTTGGGGAAAGGCAAACTAATATTTCAGTTCTAAGAAGTTCTTAACACTTTAACTTTTGTCTACTATGTCAGGGAAAAACAAAAAAACATTAGTTGACAGAGTGTACCTTATAAGGTGAGAATCTAAGATGGATTCATTCTTCTTCTAATAATGAAGTAAAATCATCCCAGATATCTGTATTCAGTGAACATCGGGACAATATCCAACCCTCAGAGAAACTGAAAATTCTGCTCAGTGACAACATATTTTTTAACTCACCAGGGCAATTTAAGGTAACACAATGTGACTCAGATCTAAGCAAGGAAATGTGTCAAGAGAAAGCATTTCTTCCTTAAGAAATACCTGCTGGTGAAATAAAACTACATACATAGAGAATAAATATATGGATACCAAGGGGGGGAAAGAGGAAGTAGGATGAGCGGAGAGATTGGGATTCAGGTATATACACTATTGATACTATGTATAAAATAGATAACTAACGGCCACAAAGAGTAGGACATTGAACAACTGCTGAATGAGAAGCTACATTAGCTCACAGGGAACTCAGGGCTCCCTGGTCACCTAGTGTCAGTTTCTCAGTGATGTCCAACTCTTTGGGAACCCATGGTGTGTAGGCCACCAAGCTCCTCTGTACATGGAATTTTCCAGGCAAGAATACTGGAAGGGGTTGCCATTTCCTACTCCAGGGGATCTCGCCAACCCAGGGATTGAACCCAGGTCTCCTGCATTGCGGACAGACTCTTTACCATCTGAACCACCAAGGAAAGCCTAAATAGGAAGGAAATCCAAAACAGAGGGGATATACATATAACTGACTCACTTTGCTGTACAGCAGAAACTAACACAACACTGTAGAGCAACTCTACTCCAATAAAAATTAATTTAAAATAAATAAATTTTTTAAAAAGAAAAAAAAAATACCTGCTTGCAGTTGAGACAGAAAATAAAAAATGCATGTCAAATTGTGAGAATGTTTAGAGAATTACCCCAACTGATACTGTAACCATGTGCAAATTAGTTCCCTTCCAGATCTTACGGGGGAATTTCCAAAGGCTTCAAGCCAGATACATGGCTTAGTGGGAAAAGGTAGTAGTTTAAATTTTAGGATATACACAATTTATAAAATAAAACTATAAACTATATGTAATATGTTATATATAGCATAGTCTAGCTGAAAAACTTACTAGGCCTTTCTCCCAGCTGAGTGTGTACTTCTGTTTCCCTTGAGAGCCCCTCCAGTGCCCTCACAGCAATATATCCTTTCACACATCCTTCATGGTAGACTGGAGGCAAATGACACAGCATTCTGTTTAGATTTGAGATGCAAAATTAATGGAAGGGAAAGAAAAATTCAGACTGACTGCCAGATCTCATCTCTTTATAATTTTATATTTGCAATTTTACCTAAGCAGTGATTTTGCACAAAAGGGAAGACTGAAGGTCCTAATATGGATTCTTTTTTTTTTAGAATCTAAGTGGGAACTGCTCCCAGACCTGTTCAGTGTTACAAAGATTCACTCTGCTTGGTCGTTTCACATCTTTAATTAGCTCCTCTCTGAGCCTCAACAACCAAACTGAGTTCATGCCCATAAAATACCCAGAAAAGATTTCAGTGGAGTCTAAACTAAGCAATAATTGGTTTCTGGTTCCCAGGCAGGGCTCAGTGGACTCTGGCAGCTCCAAGTGTCCTTCATTAGCAAGTCTGAGTAGAGCCACTTTGAAGGTTTTTGGGGGAAGGACCTCTGAGACCACATCCAGCACCTTCCCACAACTGGAAGAATTTAGTAAATGCTCCCCAGGATGACTCCCTGCTGCATGGACTTCTCTATGACATCTGCTGCTGTCTCTGGTAAGTGATCACAGCAGCAAAGGGTATTTAATTTAAAATGAGTGGTAAAATGGTGATTACCAGGGTCTGGGGTGGGGAAATGAGATGTTGTCTAAGAGTACAGACTTACATCTAGTAGTAAGTCCTAGAGATCATTAGCTCTCTGGTCTAGTGAATATAGACAACAATATTGTATTGTAATAATCAAACTTCCTAAAAGACCAGATCTTAATTATTCCAGCTCCCCCCAAAAGAAATAACTATGTGTATGATATATAAATTGTAAACATTGGTATGTAAAAATTGATGTCAGTTCAGTTGTTCAGTCATGTCTGACTCTTTGCAACCCCATGAATCGCAGCACGCCAGGCTTCCCTGTCCATCACCAACTCCCAGAGTCCACCCAAACCCATGTCCATCGAGTTGGTGATGCCATCCTGCCATCTCATCCTCTGTTGTCCCCTTCTCCTCCTGCCCCCAATCCTTCCCAGCATTAGGGTCTTTTCCAATGAGTCAACTCTTCGCATGAGGTAGCCAAAGTATTGGAGTTTCAGCTTCAACATCAGTCCTTCAAATTGATGTATAAATATACAAATTAATATGATACATAAATATATAATATGTCAAGTCAGCATGTTACACATTTATATTAACACAATGTTACATGTCAAATATGTTTCAATTTTTTTTAATATTGGAGGTTCTTCTTCCCATAACTTTGAAACTGTTTGGCCTAAACATTTCTTAGGAAGCACTCAGAATAGAACCTGCTGGTCCCGAATTCTCCAGAGAGAAGTTCTGCTCTGACAAGTTGGAAAAGAAGAGAAGAAAAGAAAAGAAATAAATAATTATTAAGCCTCTAAGTGGAAGAACACATTATGTTCTCCTCCTCTTACTTAAACTTGATTCCAAACCTGTGAGATGTACATTATTATCCACCCAAAGACACAATTTGGATGAAGAGAGAAGGGGACGATAGAGGATGAGTTGGTTGGACGGCATCACCGACTCAATGGAGTAAGCTCTGGGAGTTGGTGATGAACAGAGAAGCTTGGCGTGCTGCAGTCCATGGGGTCTCAAAGAGTCAGACACGACTTAGTGACTTAACTGAACTGAAAAACACTCTAAAATGTGAAAACTGAGTCCCCAGGTCAAACAATTGACCCAAGGCCACAGAGTGGCTCAGGTGGTAAGGAATCTCCCTACAATGCAGGAGACTTGGGCTCGATCCTTGAGTCAGAGCAGAGAATGGAGCAGAGAATGGCTACCCACTCCAGTATTATTGCCTGAAAAATCCTAAAGACAGAGGAGCCTGGTCAGCTATAGTTTATGGGGTCTCAAAAAGTCAGACACAGCTGAGCAACAAACCGAGTGATTATCTGACAAAGCAGGATAGCCGGTCTCTAAAGCAGTGGGCCTTGGCTTCTTCAAGATCATGGCCTTCTCTGAGAATCTGGTGACAGCTAAAGAGTGCTCCACACATACGTTTTACAAACAAATCCAAAGGGCCAGTCACCCCTTGAAGCCCAGCTCAGGCCCTATAGAAATCCAAACTGCAAAGTTTCTCTCTTTCCACAGAATTCCCACTGGACAAGCCTGGGGAGGAGGGCAAGGGAGTCACCCAATATTTAACACATCTATTTTCTCTCTTTGGACAGAGGAACCTGGCAGGCTACAATCCATAGGGTCGCAAAGAGTCAGACACAGCTGAAGCAACTTAGCATGCACGCACACAAAATCTTCTCATTGATCTCCTATGTTATTTCATAAATCCTTTTCTACTGAGCAGGATTGTGAGCAGAAATGACTTGTGAAGTGAAAACGGCCATTCAGTCATGTCCGACTCTTTGAGACCCCATAGACTATACATCCATGGAATTCTCCAGGCCAGAATACTGGAGTGGGTAGCTGTTCCCTTCTCCAGGAGACCTTCCCAACTCAGGGATTGAACCCAAGTCTCCTGCACTGCAGGCGGATTCTTTACCAGCTGTGCTACCTTGAGGAGGACAAATATTTAAATGACTTCAAAAGCTACTCATCAGCTTCCTGTGTTGTTTTCCAGATTCCCTCCAGCTATCCCACTTCTAAGTGTTTATCAAAAAAACCTGAAAACAGGATCTCATAGAGAATCTGCACTTCTATATCCACAAGAGACAAGCTGCTGCTGCTGCTCAGTCGCTTCAGCCGTGTCCGACTCTGTGCGACCCCATAGATGGCAGCCCACCAGGCTCCCCACCCCTGGGATTCTCCAGGCAAGAACACTGGAGTGGGTTGCCATTTCCTTCTCCAATGCGTGAAAGTGAAGTCATTCAGTCGTGTCCGATTCTTCACGACCCCATGGACTGCAGCTCACCAGGCTCTTTTGTCCATGGGATTTTCCAGGCAAGAGTACTGGAGTGGGGTGCCATTGCCTTCTCCAACAAGAGACAAGGGGACAACACAAATGTCCATGAATAGATGAACGGACATACAATGAAATATTATTCAGTCTTAAAAGTGATGGAAATCCTGCCATTTGCTACAACGTCAGTGAACCCTGAGGACATTATGCTAAACAATACACTTGGGGAATGTAAACAAACACACTCCTGTGCCTCTGAGCAGCTGCCTGTGGTGAATGTAACAGCCAGTGACAGCAACAGAAGAGTCCCTGGAGTAGGAAATGGCAATCCACTCCAGTCTTCTTGCCAGGAAAATCCCATGGACAGAGGAACCTCGTGGCCTACAATTCATGGGGTTGCAAAACAGTGGGACATGACTTAGCGACTAAACAACAGCAACATCCCTTTTATTGAACAGTTTCCCCTTTGTAAACTAATATAAACATGGTTGAAAATGCACTAAAATCTTTTTACTAACTTATACTTTCAGTGACTGCTCTTCAGAGCAGACCATGGTCTGAGCCCCTGCTGACCATGTCCTAAGGAAATCTCCTTCCCACAGTTCTCTAGGGGCTCAGCAGGCTTGCCTTCCACCCCAGTCTACCCCCCTTCAGCAAGGCTAAACTACTCAGAGTTTCTTCTGAACAATGGACCCCTGTCTTCCTTTCCTCATATCATATATTTTAGAAAATTTGCAATTATAAATTCTTTCTCTGTCCCTGGAGGATGTAAAACTTCTCTCAGCCTTTGCTGGTTTAAAAAGCAGCAATCCCACTGCTGGGCATACACACCGAGGAAACCAGAATTGAAAGAGACACGTGTACCCCAATGTTCATCGCTGCATTGTTTACAATAGCCAGGACATGGAAGCAACCTAGATGCCCATCAACTGACGAATGGATAAGAAAGCTATGGTACATATACACAATGGAATATTACTCAGCATTAAAAAAAAAAATTCATTTGAATCAGTTCTACTCAGGTGGACGGAACTGGAGCCTATTATCCAGAGTGAAGTAAGCCAGAAGGAAAAACAAAAATACAGTATACTAACGCATATATATGGAATTTAGAAAGATGGTAACGAGAACCCTGCACGCGAGACAGCAAAAGAAACGCAGATGTATAGAACAGACTCGTGGACTCTGTGGAAGAGGGCAAGGGTGGGATGATATGGGAGAATGGCATTGAAACATGTTAATTATCATATGTGAAATCAATCGCCAGCCCAGGTTTGATGCTCGGGGCTGGTGCATCGAGATGTCCCACGGGGAGGGAATCAGGAGGGAGGAGGGGGCGTTCTGGAGGGGGAACATATGTATACCCATGGCAGATTTATGGCAAAACCAACACAATAAAGTAAAGAAAATTAAAAAAAAAAAAAAGCAGAGACACCACTTTGGCTACAAATGTCCGCATAGTCAAAGGTATGGTTTTTTCAATAGTCATATACAGATGTGAGTAGGACCATAAAGAAGGCTGAGCGCCAAAGAATTGATTCTTTCATCTGTGATGCTGGAGAAGACTCTTGAGAGTCCCTTGGACAGCAAAGAGATGAAATCAGTCAATCCTAAAGGAAATCAACCCTGAATATTCATAAGAAGGACTGATGCTGAAGTTGAAGCTCCAATACTCTGGCCACCTGATGGGAAGAGCCGACTCCTTGGAAAAGACCCTGATGCTGGGAAAGATTGAAGGCAGGAGGGGAAGGGGACAACAGAGGATTACATGATTGAATGGCATCATCAACTCAATGGACATGAGTTTAAGCAAACTCCAGGAGATGGTAAAGGACAGAGAGGCCTGGCATGCTACAGTTCATGGGGTTGTAAAGAGTCAGACATGACTAGGTGACTGAAAATAAAAAAACTAGCCAGTTTTACAGCCCAGGAGTGTCTTTCTCAAAGATCAGGGAGCCATCCCTTTGATATTTCATCAGGAAGAGAAAACTCCTGTCTCCCAGGCCCTCATTAGTTAAAAGCTTGACTTCAATAAGCACTAGTTAGTAAACCCTGATGTCCTAATCCCAAAGGCAAGCTTCCTCACTAATGGCCTTCAGGATTTCCCAAGCTGGTCACTCTGGCACCTCAACACCCTCATCTTTTGTCTGAACGGAGTTGGGGGTGAAGCTCTCTCCCCTCTTGCAATTATCTTCCATAAAGTTTTCTTTGCCTATTCAAATCCACTGGGTGCAATTCTTCTTTGTCACCACATCTCTCCAAAACCACCACCACCATTTTTTAAAGGGCCTTCTTTTTTTACCACTAGAATCAGAATAAAATAATGGGTGAGGAATAAATTTACTGAAACATGAAGAAATGCATTTAATATCTTTGAATTTAAAAACCATGACAAAATTGTGGAGATACCCACGTATTTCATGTGCAGACACACACTATATACATGAACACACAGCATGCAAATGTATCACACCAGTGAAGTTTAAAAACAGGCTTAGAAAAGTCAGTAAGGGTGTGCACCAAGATGATAGAAACAGTCATGTCTATGCAGCAAGATAATGGGATTTCCCTTTTCTTCTATAACTAAGCTGTATTTTCTAAATTTTCTATGAAGAATTGCATTTTTGAGATAAACGTTTAAAATAAGGACAGAGGGAAGAAGTTTTCAAATAACAAAAGCAGACTCAGACTTTCTATTCTTAAAAATAATCACATCAACTTTTTTTTTTCTTTTTACCAGCTTTCCTCCTAAGCACTAAGGGTGGGAAACAAAAAATATCAACATTAAGAAAAAATACTATGAATGTAGTTGCTGCTTTGAGTTCTGGTTTCTGGTTCCTGGAAATTTTTTAGAAAACTTAAGCCTTTCTACTCTTCTCCTCCTGCAGGGTTAGTCCATCCAGGTCTAAGTCCTTGGGTTCTATGCCTATCTCCATCCTAGACAAGTGAGCCTCACACAGAGTATCTGCTTTCAGTTATGCAAGAAAAAAATAAAGCTTCCCCAAGCCCCTTGAAGAGGCTGCCACACACTGCAGTGAGTGGTTTACATCCCACACGCCAGAGGAGTATTAAAGAGAGTCCCCACCATCTCATCCTCAAAGTTCACAGGAACTCTGGCCACATGAGTCATTCTGTCCTGCTCACGTGAGACAAATGAATGCTTAGGAGTGTGAGTGTGTATTCCCAGAGAAAAAACTTGGTGCCTGCTAAGGTTAAACTTAAAGCAAATCAATATTCGTCTGCAGGAAAGAAAGGGAGGAGGATGAGAGGAAGGGAAAGAACACTTCTCAGAAACATCTATATTAAGTCCACCGGAGCCTATTTGATCTGAGGCTGAGAATCTTTGCGTTTCACAGACAAGACTCCTGGGTGCTGCTATACCTAACTGTTCAAAGAGAGCCCCATGCAGCTTAAGTAGGACACAGACTAATTAGTCCTCTGAAAGAAACAATCAAACTTCATGGGGATTAAACAATACTTATAAGCAGAAACTGAGAAGGTATTAATCTCTCTTAATAGGAAAAGGGAGTAAGTCTTTGGCAAAGCAACACTTTCAGTAAGGAAAGAATATTATTCAGAATGCATCAGAAAACCAGAAAATCCTAACTGAAAAGGTGGAAATGTTTGTGTTGAAAAGACAGTGTCACCTGAGTCTTTGTCCTAGAGGACACCAGGTGGCCCAGTAGCAGGGTCTCCTGAGGAGAAAGACACACTGAACAGATACCTAGACCCCCAGACCAACCTCTTGATGCCAGATGTGTTTAAGAATTCTGTACTGGGGGATTTTAGAAAAAAATTCTGGTGCATAATCAACAGCATTATATAATTTTTCCATTGAGGTCTGAGTACACCATCCCATTTTTCTTGAGCAAAATACAAGAAAGTAATACCATGTAGGAGAAACCAAGGATAAGAATATTGAGTTGGTCAAAAAGTTAATTCAGGTTTTCCATAAGATGTAACAGAAAAACCCAAATGGACTTTTTGAACCATCCCAATAGACTCATATTCATTCAAGTTTTGCTGCCAGATGGCTCATGGTAAAAAAGAATTCAATGCCACAAAGTTTGGGGGTATCAGAAATGTGCAAGATATAGGCATGAACCTGTATCTTGTCTGTCTTTCCCATCAGAGACCAAGAATCACGCCTTGAGTGATCATCCCCAGTACCTGGCTTATTATGACTGGTGCTCAGCAAGGGTGTTGCATTTCATTGATTAATTCTTAGTCTCAAGTGAAAAGTGAAAGTGAAAGTCACTCAGTGGTGTCCAACTCTGAGACCCCATGGACTGTTAAGTCCATGGAATTCTCCAGGCCTAGAGGGCTACAGTCCATGAGGTCACAAAGAGTTGGACACAGCTGAGTGACTAACACTTGAATGTACCAGCCTGGAAGCAGAGGTGATGCCAAAGGTATAGTAGGAACAGGTTTCACCACACTCCTATGGTAGACACGATTTCAACCCACATTTCTATTCTGGGCCAGGTTTCCATGCAGTGGCCTCACCTATGCCACCACCTCTCCCACTCACCACTGCCAACATCAAAACAGACCTATCTCCTCTTTGTCTCCGTAGGAGTCACCGGAGTTCTGGAAATAGATGTGCTGAGCTGTTCTCTGCATCCTGGGTCCTTCAGCATTCGGTACAAGGTCACCCCACACTCTCTGTGGTACTGGCAGTATAATTAGTCTTATCTTTCATTCTCTGAGGAATAAAGTGTAACTTTAAACCACAGAGGAAAAATGGATTTAAATTAAACATCTGAAGTAACAAGGACATCAGAAAAGGCAGCCACAAATAAAGCAGCAGCACTCAAACACCCAGGCCAACTGGGTATTTCAATAATTAGCTAATACCATGGCTGGTCCTTTGACATCCAGAAATAGCCTGATCCAGAAAACTCAATTTAAAGAAATTTCAATGTGGAAACAAATGCATTCATTCTCTAATGACAATTATTACAATTTTTAAAGTCACCCCTAGTTGGCTTTACATAATAATGCCTCAAGTGTATTTATGATTTTACTTTTTAAGTTATTTATGGTACACAGTTATTAAAAAAAATAGAAATCAAACAATAAAATAGATTATACAGGGGAAGTCTCTGATCTCACTCCTATCCCAAAGACACTCAATTCCTCTTTTCAGAGGAAACCACTATGACTACATTTTGGATATTTCCAGAAATAGTCTTTACATAATAAAAGACTATATCACTTTTAAAATATAAAGCCTATCATACTATGCATATTATTCCACAGTTTACTCCCTTTCTCCCAAATGCATTCTAACTTCCCTGGTGGTGCAGTGACTAAGAATCTGTGCTTCCAATGCAGGGGCCTGGGTTCAATCCCTGATCAGGAAACTAGACACACATACTACAACTAAGAGTTTGCATGCTGTAACTAAAATATCCCACATGCCACAACTAAGACTCAGCACAAATAGATAAATAATAAATATAAATATAAATAAAACAAAAGCTATTAGAGTTCCTCTACATTTTCAGCACGCCACTCCCCTCTGCAGTGTACACCAGCATTCAGAATTCTTCAGGCTTCCAGTGCAGCCCTCAGTTCTGTATTCAGGGCTTCTTCACTAACCCCCATAGATGCTGCTGTGTGAGGAATTGAATACCCACAGGGATATATTGAAATCCTACCCACCAGAACCTGTGAGACCTTATTTTGGAAACAGAGTTATTGAAAATATCATTAATGTATAAGTTAATTTGAGGTTATACTGGAGTAGGGTGAGCCCTTAATCCAACTTGACTATTGTCTTTATAAGAAAAGGAGAAGAAATGTAGTGACATCCAGGCACAAATGGAAAACAACATGAAGAGAAACAGGGAGATGCCCTGTGATAATGGAGAAAGAGATTGGATGGTAAAGAATCTGCTTGCAATTAGGGAGACCTGGACTCGATCCCAGTTGGGAAGATCCCCTGGAGAAGGAAATGGCAACCCACTCCAATATTCTTGCCTGGAGATTCCCCACAGAAGTGGAGCCTGGTGGGCTACAATCTATGGGGTTGCAAAGAGTCAGACATGACTGAGCAACTAAGTACCCACCAGCCAAGGAGGGTCAGGGATTGTCAGAGACATCAGATGCTGGAAGTGAGGCAAAGAACAGTTCTCCTCTAGAGCCTTGAGAGGTAGGCTACTGACACCTTTCTCTTGGACTTCTGGCCTCTGAAACAGCGACAGAATACACGTCTGCTCTTTTAAGCCATGTCCTTTGTGGTACATTGTCACAGAAGCCCTAGGAAACTACTGATGCAAAGGGCTGACTCATTAGAAAAGACTGATTCTGGGAAAGATTGAAGGCGGGAGGAGGAGGGGACAACAGAGGATAAGATGGTTGGATGGCATCAACAACTCAATGGACATGAGTTTGAGCAAGCTTCGGGAGATGGTGAAGGATAGGGGAGCATGATATGCTGCAGCCCATGGGGTCAATAAGAGTTGAACACGACTGAACTGAACTGAGGAAACTAATACACAAATGCCACTGAGCTTTAAATTCTTCCCTCATCGTTTCCACCCCAACAAGTAACAGCTACCTTCTTCACTTTTTTCTCACCTACTTCCTACAACCCTCCTCAGCTCAGCTGAATGGCTCTCCCTCCAGAACCCTCTGTGAACTGCATCGTCAAGTCTGCTTTGATCTCTGACCTCTCTGGTTATCTGTCCTCTCCACAAATGTTCCCTTGAATCCTGTTGCCTCATGTGTACTTATACTTCGTCTTCAACTGGCCTGAAATTCCTTGTGTATAAAATCTGTGTTTTATTTACTCTTGAACTGGCATGGGCTCACCATATGTATAAACAAGCAATCCCTAACCTGAGAGTATTAAAGAGTTATTAACTTCAAGAAATTGTTTCAAAAACAGATGCTCTGTGACTTCATTAGGTATTTCAAAGCATGTTCAATATCTCTAATCTAATACAATGAAAGAAGGTATTAACAAGGTATTTTGTTCTTTACTATATTTTGAAAGCAAAATGGATATTGTTAATAATGTGAAATTCAAAATAGGATAATCACTAGAAAGTCTGCTATTACAAAAGGGTGAATTAAATGCTAATGTGTAAAGTGACACATGAAAACCAAATGTAAATTTCCAGAAATATATTTTTTTAATAAGATAATACCTCATTTTTGACAATCTGCAGAAAAGGAAACTAAAATGATGATTAAAGGATAACATTAGTGAAACTTTAAAAGGCAATTGTCTCAGCAGTTCTGAGGCAGCCAACTTTCTTATAGATGCTTATAGATGCTGCTGGAAGAAGGAAGCTGGGTGGACATTTATCAGTAGACTAATACTCATGACCAGCTGATTTACCTAGATACAAACCTCCTCCTCACTGAATTATTTTAGGAGTAGTGCAGATCCTAGAATATATACTCTTAGAGACAGAAAGGACCTTAAAATTCAGTATCATTCCAACTCTTAATCTATATAGAAACCTGGCCACTTGCTCCTTGACCTGCCATCAAATCTTTGCCTGAATACAGCTGACACAGAAACTCTCTTCTGAAGGGCATCTATTCCATGGCTGAGTTTGGAGGGGAAAAGTCATATTTCACATTAGGCCCCTGGAGTCTGTTCCAATTGGTGGATTCTGAAGGAAAATGCCTACAGAGAGGCTTCTCAAACCTGTCTCCTTGCCCTCAACTTTAAGCCTCCATAGGAAGATTTCACATGCGGGAAAAGTGAATGGTGATTCTTTACCTGAACTGGTTTCGCTAATCCGGTCAGTCTTGTCTTTGCAGGAACCTTGCTAAGTTCTCGGAACCACTTCTTGGACATCCCCTACCAAGCATCACTGATAAGGCCTGATACCCCTGAAGGCGCCGAGGCCTTGGTCACTGCACACAATAATGGCATTCTCCACTCCCATAAACGCTTCAGGAGTGGAAGAGGGGGCTTTGGAATCTTAAGGCTTAAACTTGATGAATTCTATCGGACCATTCCAGAGGGATCCAGATATTTAACCAGTGAAGTAGTTTGTGTCTTTTCATCTTAAAGTGAAAGTGAAAGTCGCTCAGTCGTGTTCGACTCTTTGCAACCCCAAGGACTATACAGTCCATGGAATTCTTCAGGCCAGAATACTGGAGTGGTAGCCTCTCCCTTCTTCAGGGGATCTTCCCAACCTGGGGATCAAACCCAGGTCTCCTACATTACAGGTGGATTCTTTACCAGGTGAGCCACAAGGGAAGCCCAAGAGTGCTGGAGTGGGTAGCCTATCCCTGAGGTAGGTTATAAATAAATAAAGTTACAGGAGAAGGGAATGGCAATCCACTATAGTATTCTTGCCTGGAGAATTCCATGGACAGAAAAGCCAGATGGGCTACAGTTCGTGGGGTCACAAAGAGTTGGACACGACTGAGCAACTAACACACACACACAGGGTCCCAAATTAGTGTAAGGTGCCACCAAGCAAATTACCACAAACTTAGCAGCGTAAAACCATACACGTTTATTATCTCTCTCCTTCTGCAAGTCAGGAGTCTGGGCTGCCTTAAGAGGGTCCTCTGCAAAGATGCTACCAAAGTGTCCAGGGCTCAGCCTTCTAGAGTCATCAATGGTAACAAATCTGTCTCCCTTTACATTGTTACCAGAATTTCTTTCTTTGTGGCAGTAACACCAAGGTTCCTGCCTTCTCACTGGCTGTTGGCTAGAAGCCAGTCTCAGCTCCTTCAGGCTGCTAACAGTTCTTTGCCACCTGGCTCTTCCATGGCTTCCTGACAACATGGCAGATGGCTTCTTCAAGCTGGAAAGGGGAAAAGAACCTAAGATGATCAACAATCACTGAGTGACAGTCCATCACCTTTGCTGTGCTCTGTGGGTTAGAAACAAGCCACAGGCCCTGACCACACTCAAGAAGAGGGGCTTTACAAGGGCTTGATCCCTAGAAGCTGGGGTTATTTGGTTGGATACCTTAGAGGCCTGGCGTGCTGCAGTCCATGAGGTTGCAAAGAGTCAGATACAGCTGCACAACTGAACAACAATGATCTTAGAGTCCATCGACCACAACCCCAAGACTGGGTTTTTTAAAGCACCTCAGTGATGTTGATGTTTAATAAAGTTCCAGAACTATTGGTTTAAGATAAAGAAGGCAACACAAAGGAGATTTATTTATTGTTATGGTTTTCAACATTGGCTGCCCCTTACAATCACTAGGAGAGTATTTTAAAATCCCCTTGCAGGCTGCACCACATACCCATTCAGTCAGAATATTTGGAAGTGCATTAGTTTTCTGAAACACAGCAGGTGATTCCAAAGTGTGGCCAGAGATAAGAATGACTATTTTACTGGAAC
This sequence comes from Antilocapra americana, assembly GCA_007570785.1. Lineage (NCBI taxonomy): Eukaryota > Metazoa > Chordata > Mammalia > Artiodactyla > Antilocapridae > Antilocapra > Antilocapra americana. The sequence continues at coordinate 10,038,989 of ML661908.1, forward strand.
AGTCAGGTGTCGGAATCAATTTTAATGCAAAAAAATAAAAGCAATTCTCGGGGCAAGTTTTGAGAAACAAGCCTCCTAGGTGAGACTGAGAAGTGGCAAGAGATAAGGCAGGAACATTTCTGGTAATTTAATGAAGCTAGTGAATTCCAAGAAAGGGAATGAATTTAAGAGGTAACGTTGATAAGACTGTGCCACTCATAAAGTTCACAAAGAAGGAGGAAGCTCAGATGACTTCCAGATGCCAGGTTGAGACACCTGGGAGGGCATAAAAGCCACCAACTGAGACAGAAATCAAGAGGTGAAGCTGGCTGAAGAGTGAAGAGATGAAGAAAGTACTAAGCTCAGTTCTACTTATGTCGAGTTGCACACATTTTAAAGATATTTTCATTTAACTTGTACTAATGTTCCCTTCCTTGCTGAATCCTTTTAATACACATTGAACATTGCCAACACTTTCCCAATGAATTCATTCTCTTGCTGTCTTTTATTTTCCATTGGACTCAGCTGCCCAGCACAGGGCCAAGTAAATTTACCTCTAATTTCCTCCTTTGAAAGGTTATTTATTATTTTATTACTGACACTACTCTTTGGATGACTGTTTCCATCATTAAATGTCAAGTTATTACTGTGTAATGCTAAGCAGTGAAATTTTAATGTGCTGATTTTGCAATTATTGAGGATTTTTTAAAATAGAATCATTTTAAAAAACCTTTTTAATGTGCTGATAAATGGAATTTTGCCTGTCATATCAGTAAACAAGGGGTGTTACAGTCATGATTGACCGCAGCCGCAGCCTATGGTGAACTGGTAAGGGCACCCAGGAAGAAAAGAATCCCTGCCATCCATCTAGCAGCCATCAGACTGCAGCCACTCCCTACAGCGAGCCCTGAGGAAATCAGGGTGCACAGGATGCGCCCCAGGTAGCTGATATGCCTATCGAAGGAATAATTTCAGTAAGCCAAGACTCCCGAAACTTTCTATACTTAGAAAAGCACTACATACCTTAAGATCTCTAGTTTTCTTTAATTCTTTAATTAACAATAATCTTTTGACAACTCAGACTATATGCTCTTTGTTGCAAAGTTTCTATTAATATATAAATTGGCTCCTCTCACCCCCTTCACCTCTGCCTCCTCAAAGTAGCTCTCAGAGTTACTTGAGATACTGCCTCCTGGGCTTGATATTGTAAAAATTCCCACCAAATAAAACATAATTCTCAACTTTTAGGATATGAGTATTTTTTAACAGGACAGGTTTTGTCAATTGCTGTCCTTCAATGATTCAATGAAACAATATAATCACTGCATCTTCACATGAATATTAGCCATTGTGTCTGACTCTTTGGGACCTTATGAACTGCAGCCCACCAGGCTCCTCAGCCCACAGGATTCTCCAGGCAAGAATACTGGAGAGGGTTGCCATGACCTCCTCCAGGGGATTTTCCCCACCCAGGGATCAAAGCCACATTTTCTGAACTGCAGGTGGATTCTACATTGACTGAGCCCCCAGGGAAGCCCAAATATCAGCTATTATAATAAATGCTTACTTTTTTAAAAAAGATATTACTTATCATGCTGTTTTCTAGTCACTTCTTAAGGCACTTTATTTTAAAATATCATTATTCAGACCTACGCCAACAAAATTAGAAAGAAGAAATCTTTCTAAAAGAAAAAAATATGTAGATAACAACAGATATTTAAGATAGCATTTGAAGGCTTTTGAATATAATAAGAAAATTGCTATTGTTATTGTTCTCATTCTACTTATAAAGATAGAAACACATCAAAACCCCAACATCAAGTTTTACAGATGAATATCAAGGAATATATTTAATGTGAGAGGAAATTCTCAAAAAAAAAAAAGATTACTAACTGAAAACTCTTGGAATGTATAACATAATATATGGTGATTAAATAATACTTTCAATTCTTTATTATTAAAAATGTTACTGAGTAGTCACAAGGTATTTTACTACCAAAAAAAAAGTGGTGAGGTGCTCATTGACAAGATTTAAGAAGCAAAATAAATCTTGCATTAAACTTAGATGAATATTGTACCTTAAAAGTCCCATAACTGAGGTGAATGTGAATCAATGAAAGGCTAAAATGGAAAATCAATCCTGTACAATTTTCCTTTGTAGAACATGTTATATTTTAAAACAACTTCACACCATTATCATATTTTATCTTAATAACATCCTTATGATGGGTGGATATTCATTGTCCAGGAAAATAAAGTGGAACTGAATTTTGCCAATAATTAGGCTAACATACTTTGCAAACTCTCTCTTGTAGAGCTGGTCAAAGTGAGAGCACGCAGCAGCAATTCCTATACAATCAGCATAACTACATTTAGTCCCTTACTTATGAATAGTTCTGTTCCAAGAGTGTGTAAGTCTGATTTTTTTGTACGTCCTACAAAGTTAGCCTAGGTACCCAGTTAACATGGCCAGCTATGTGGTACTGTACTGTAATAGGTTTATAATACTTTTCACACAAATTAATACATTAAAAAAAACAAGGAAAACATTTTTAATCTTACAGTACAGTACCTTGAAAAGTACAATAGTACAGTATAACAGCTGGCACAGAGGGGCACATTTGCATCTTTGAAAGTTTGAAACTTGAAGGTTTGTGCGTAGGGGACTTAGTGTAATCTACTTCAAAATGAGCCTTCCTAGAGCCTGAGGTCACAAGTGAACTACTACACATAAAATTCAATTTTACAGTTTTTCTCCTGTTCACCAAACAGCCTAGCAGTAGACATTTAGGAAACTCTGATTCACCCTTCACTTTGTAAAAAAGTGAAGTAAATAGAAAAGTAAATAGGAAACTTCACTTTGTAAAAGGAGATAGTATAACCTATCATTTAATATTTCATTTTTAGGAGTATTCTGCTTTTAACTTCACTCTCTTTCACATGGGCTTCCCTAGTGACTCAGATGGTAAAGAAGCTGCCTGCAATGCAGGAGACCTGGGTTCTATCCCTGGGTTGGGAAGATCCCCTGGAGAAGGGAATGGCAACCCACTCCAATATTCTTGACTAGAGAACTGCATGGACAGAGGAGCCTAGTGGGCTACAGTCCCTGGGGTCACAAAGAGTCGGACATGACAGCAATTTTAATACCACCATCATCTTTCACACCTGACAATTTATTTCTTCACAATTATCTGCCACTTCTCTGTCCCTAACCTTTCTTTCCTTCTTTCTTCAACTTAAGGTAGAGTCTCTCAGAACTTAAGAAAGTTCTGGGCAATTTCTATTTTTCTTGGTAACTAAAAACAGTAAACTACAAAGAAAATCCAAAATAGGATAATAAATTTATTATTTAAAATTAATTATTTTAGAAAATACATAAAAAATTCTCAACATATGTCATTAAGAAACTGTATATTAAAACAGCAATCAGATATCACTATCAGTATCAGTTCAGTTGCTCAGTCGTGTCCAACTCTTTGTGACCCCATGAACCGCAGCACGCCAAGCCTCCCTGTCCATCACCAACTCCTGGAGTCCACCCAAACCCATGTCCATTGAGTCAGTGATGCCATCCAGCCATCTCATCCTCTGTTGTCCCCTTCTCCTCCTGCCCCCAATCCTTCCCAGCACAGGGTCTTTTCCAATGAGTCCACTCTTCGCATGAGGTGGCCAAAGTACTGGAGTTTCAGCTTCAACATCAGTCCTTCCAGTGAATACCCAGAACTGATCTCCTTTAGGATGGACTGGTTGGATCTCCTTGCCGTCCAAGGGACTCTCAAGAGTCTTCTCCAACACCACAGTTTAAAAGCATCAAGTCTTTGGCAATCAGCTTTCTTCATAGTCCAACTCTCACATCCATACATGACGACTGGAAAAAAAAATAGCCTTGACTAGACAAACCTTTGTTGGCAAAGTAATGCCTCTGCTTTTCAATATGCTATCTAGGTTGGCCATAACTTTCCTTCCAAGGAGTAAGCGTCTTTTGATTTCATGGCTGCAATCACCATCTGCAGTGATTTTGGAGCCCCCAAAAATAAAGTCTGACACTTTTTCCACCGTTTCCCCATCTATTTCCCATGAAGTGATGGGACCAGATGCCATGATCTTAGTTTTCTTAATGTTGAGCCTTAAGCCAACTTTTTCACTCTCCTCTTTCACTTTCAGCAAGAGGCTTTTTAGTTCCTCTTCACTGTATGTATCACTACACACCTATTAAAAATGGCCAAAATTCAAACACAGACAGAACCAAATGCTGACAAGGACATGGAACAACAAGAACTCTCATTCATTGCTGGTAGGAATGCAAAATGGTACAACCACCTTAGAAGAGAGTTTGGCAGTTTCTTGCAAAAATAAAGCTAATGTTAACCATATGAACCAGCAACCATGCTCCTTGATTTTACCCAAATTAGTTGAAACTTATGTTTATATAAAAACCTACACATAGAAGATAGTAACAGATTTATTCATAATTGCCAAAATTTGGAAGCAGCCAAGATATCCTTCATTAGGCAAATGGATAAACTTTGTTACATTCAGGCAATGGATTATTATTCAGGGCTAAAAATAACTGACCTATCAAACCATGAAAAGACACGGAGGAAAATTATATACATGTTACTAAGTGAAAGAAGCCAATCTGAAAAGGCTATCTACTGTATGACTCCAACCATATGACATTCTGGAAAAGGCAAAATTATGAACACAGCAAGATCAGTGGTTCCCAAGAGTTAGGGTGGCGGGAGAGATGAGTTGACAGGGCAAGGAGGATTTTTAGAGCAGAGAAAACTATTCAATATGACACTATGATACTGGATATATTTCAATATACAACATCAAAACCCAAAGAATGTACTACACCAACAGTGAACCTTAACATAAACTATGGACTTGGGGTGATAATGGCACACCAATGTAGGTTCATCACTTGTAACAAATGGCACCCTCTGAAGCAGTATGTTGATAATGGGGGAGGCTGTGCATGTGTGTGGTGGGAAGGGGTATATGAGAAATCTCTTTAGGCTCAATTTTGCTCTGAATCTAAAACTACTCTTGAAAATAAAGTCTATTTTTTTAAATTAATGCTCATAACACACAAATGCAAATGTATGTACAACTTCATTGAAAGATAACGTCAGAACTCTTAACCTGAGGCCCATACCAGTCAGTACTGGCAGTTACAAGCAATGCTTTAGCTATCTTAAATAAAAAATAATTTATTAAGAGATATTTGTTAGCTTGCAGAATTTATAGAGAATCAGAGAACTCGGTATGAATGATACACATCTTGAGATGACTCAGGAGCAATGCTCGATAATGGGAGAGAAACCACCACTTCGACCAACCACTCGGCCCAGAGCACACAGGCACTGAATGCCAGAAACCCTCTCTCTAGAGCCCCAGAAGAGCCAGATGCCCCCATTACCATACCCCAGATCAGTCTTCCTACAGCTGCCTTCTTATGTTGCTTCTTTCCCTGAGTCCTGCACAGGCGTATCTGACTGGCAGTACCTAAGTCACATTTTGCAATGTAACTGCAAAAGGTCTGAAAAATATTTTAATTCCATCACAAGATGGAATATAGGAAACTATCAAAACGCCTAAAAATCCAAACAGTAACTCAAGTGTCAACATATAGCGATTGACTCAGTATAGGACAGGTTGAGACTGATAAAGAACAAAAAAGGAAAAAGAACAGTTAAATGTGGGAGTTTTCAGGTCATTGAAGAGATCAACCACAGAGATATATAGAATAGTATTCCTATAACAAGTTTTAAATCTCCATTGGCTTTGAAGATCTAGGGACTGTTGGTGACCACCATGAATATCCCTCCATTCTAACCCTACCACAATATATCAAATAGTCTGCTTACGTTGGTTTCTCCCTTAGCATGTAGCTTCTAACAGGTAGGAATGAGGTCTCATTCATCTCAGAACCCCAGCACCTAATATAGTACTTGGATCAAGTATTTCAGTAAAGGTTTATTGATCCTAACTGAACTGAGACCTGAAGCTTTGCTTTAAAAACTTATGCAATGTGTAAAATAGATGCTAGTGAGAAACTGCTCTATAGCACAGGGAGCTCAGCTCTGTACTCTGTGATGACCTAGAGGGGTGGCATGTGGATGAGGGAGAGGTTCAAGAGGGAAAGGATATATGTGTACCTATGGCTGATTCACATTGTTGTATGGCAGAAACCAATACAACACTGTGAAATGATTATCCTCCAAATAAAAATAAATGTTTAAAAAACTCATGCAAGATGTCAAGAGTGAAATTTCCATAATTCTGGTCTTCAGGTTTCTTGACACCTGTCTCTCCAAGCTTCTCTAATCTAGAGTCACTCATTTTTTAGCACCTTGGAATCATAAGGTTCAGTAAGAGTCCCCTTCTCGCTTTTTGGAACTATCAGCTTTCCAGTAAATTAGTTCTCATTAACAATAATAATAATAACAATAACACAAACAACAAATATCTGCAGAGAGGTTTACATTTTACAAAGTGTTTTAATACTCATAATTGCCATTCAATACTCACTTCCTTGTGAAATGAGTATTTTTTATCATTTCTGTCTATAGAGGGACTACATAATTGGTCTGAAAACCACTCACACTTAGAAAGTTTCTCCCTGAATTGCCAAGGTCTTCTGGTTTCAAACTCCAAGCTCATTTCTGCCACACTAGCTGGGGTGGCCCCCAAAGACTTTGGTTCTCATTTTATACCTTCAGGCTCACATGTGATTAGCATTTTCTTGGTTCCCATTCATCATGTTGGCATCTGTTTTTGGAGCTGCTGAAGGTACTCATTAGTCATTTCAAGGAGTTCAGTTTGAATCCAGTGATTGAGATGATTTCTTAAGCTCTGGGGGGACATTTTCAAAAGCTCACACCTTGATACATTAAGGAGAGAGGAGACATGTTTAGATATTGAGGGATCAGGATTAAAACCTGGCCAGTTGACCTCTAATTCCCCTCTTACATTTGGAGAATGCAAATGTGAGTGGGATGCAGAGGCAATTGTTAGGGCTTTGGGGGCTGATGGCAGGTTCTGTCTCACTGAAATCTGATAACACTGCAACTGACCAAGGAAACTAAAATTCTAGAACTGCAGCAAAGGGGATAGCAAAAGTAACAGCCTGCTGCCCCTATTTTTGCCAATTTTTACAAACTCTCTCTCTCAATATTGAGCAGAGGATTCCATTTCCAGCCTTTGTGGGTCAATTCAAGATGGCCCTAGACAGAATTCTGCTCAATGTTATAAGGCAGTCCAGATGTGAGAGGAGTTTGGGGAAAAGTAAAATGTGTTGCTATTTTGATGATTTCAACAAGCAAAAATGGATAGCTAAAAACCTGGAAAAATGTAAGATCCTTTCCTTAATGTGTATGGAATTTATTTTGTTGTAACTTATAAGCAAATATATTAGAATACAAGTAAAAGAAAGAAAAAAAAGATGGCCCTAGGCAAAAAGCAGAAGCAACTGAGCAATTTCACTCAGAGCAACTCAAGCAAAGCTGTGATCTGAGCTCCTTTTTTAAAAGGGTTTAAAAATCCTTCAGTAACTCAAGTATATAGAAAGTTGTTCATAAACACCTCATGTAATACCTCAGCAAACCAGGCATGAAATGAATGCAAGCAATTGTAATTATCTTTATGATCATTCTTTCTCCATAGAACCACTAACAGTAGCTGGAAACATGGACAGCAGAGAAAGAGATTGCCCCAAACTAGCAAGAATGGTATCAGAATTGGGATTTGAGAACTTTAAAAGGCATTCATTCCATAAGTACACCAGGCTCTGCATAACACCCCAAGAGTTAAAGATTTTTTTCATAAGCACAAAATAGCAAGTATTACTAATAAACAAAAACAGTTATTATCATTATTGACATCCCCCTTATAGAGTCTCTTGAAGATAAATTCTAGCTCAGATTCAAATCCTTGAAGATAAATTCTCATTTCTAATTCTAAGGAAAGATGAGATATGGGTATAAATGTAAGATGCATTTAACTTTTATAAATCATTTCTGACCAAAAAAAAAAATGTCTAAAGTGAAATCAACAACTACATTCACAAACTCCCTCCAAAAACACATGAAATCATTAGAAATGAAGACAAGAAAGACTGCCTGTGGAAGAGTATAGGTTCTGAGTTGCTTCTTTTGAAGGTTTTGTTAGGGATTTTTCTGAACCAGTTTCCATTCTGCAAAGTAAACCTTCAATACAAGCCCATATTACTGACTGCAAACATCTGTATTCATCACTGCAACATGTTTCTTCAGCAAAGACAGGCTGGAAAGTCAAGGAAGATAAAATTCAAATACATTTATTTTGCAATTCTGCTCAAAGAATCTGAAATAGTATCAAAAAAAAAGTTAAGGACAGTGAATTTCATTTTTCCATCCAACTCTTAGCTTCAACCAAGGATAATCAAACAGTATATTGACAAGATCTGTAAAAATGGCAAAGGCAGTCAACAAAAAAATAAACCCAAAGGCACAGTAGGAAAGAAGATCTGAATCCAAGAGATAAGAGGAAATTTGTTTTTTGACTGTTTTTTGTTCTCTTTGCTAAAATTAATATTTAAAATGTACTGATGTCCCAGAACTGTAGTTCTCATCTGCAGAAACACAAACTATATTTACTTATACACTTTCCCATTTTACTTCCTATATTTACTCTCAAATGTGGGAGGCGGACAGCTTAGAGAGCAGAGACTGCTCCATGCCAAGAAAGTGGCTTTAGAATGAAACTGATAGACAGTTATTATTTCAGTAATAGCTCAGAAAAGAATGCCTCACAATGATAGCTTTCATCACTCTCCAGGATAAAGAGGTGAACATTTTTTGGTGCCCCAAAGAAAATCCAAGAAATACAGAAAAGTTCTTTCTTTGGGGAAAAATAGGCTGAAAAACTCGATTACCACCAAACTGAGGACAAAATAGACTTGTTTCATGAAGATGCTGGGCTTCTTTGGTGGCTCAGCAGGAAAGAATCCTCCTGCAATGCAGGAGACATGGGTTCAATCCCTGGGTCGAGAAGATCCCCTGGAGAAGGAAATGGCAACCTACTCCAGTATTCTTGCCTGGAGAATCCCATGGATGGAGGAGCCTGGTTGGCTACAGTCCAAAGGGTCACAAAAGAGTTGGACACAACTGAGTGACTCAATAGCAACAACAGTGGAGATGCTAAAGTTGTATGATGTGAACATTTGAAGTAAATCTCCTCTGTGTTCACTATAAAATCCTCAATGAATCTTGATCTACCAGGTTTCTGGGTAAGTAGATTCTTCAAGTAATGACAAAGCAGTGCTGGGTCTTCATCCAGTCATGAGCTGAACACAGAAAGAGTGGTTGTGGCTTCTGGAGTTAGAGGCTAAGAGCACAGCTGACATGTGGGTCACAGAATGCTGGGGAACCCAAGAGTCAATCCACAGGCCTTCACCCAATACCTGTTCTGTTCAGTCACCCTGACAACCAATGTGGGGAAACAAAGGAAAGAAAAAATATGAAAGGATAAGAAAGAAAATCTTGCACAAAGAAGAAACCCACTCACCAAGTACTATTTTTCAGGGATAACAAAACCACAGAATGAAACCTGATGTTTCCAAACACCCTGTTTACCTTCTTGAGAAGTGAAGTCTTAGTTACTCAGTCATGTCCAGTTCTTCGCAACTCCATGGCCTGTAGTCTGCCAGACTCCTCAGCCCATGGGATTCTCCAAGCAAGAAGACTGGAGTGAGTAGACATTCCCTTCTCCAGGGGATCTTCCTGACCCAGGAGTCAAACCTGAGTCTCCTGCATTGCAGGCAGATTCTTTACCATCTGAGCCACCTATTTGATGTCTCCTTTTGTTTCCTAGTTTATCTGTCTCCTCTGATTGGAATGCAAGGTCCTCTAGAATAAATATGCTCTCTCCCCTTGTTTACTGTCAAAGCCCCAGCACATAGCACAATGCCCAGAAGTCAATTCCAAATTGACTTATATATACATTTATACATATGCATATATGTAGATATATATCTTTATTGAATGAATAAATGAATGATGACTTTCCTGAAAACTTCGCTAGGATCCTATTCTACTCCTCATGGGAGATGGAAGCAATATTCATTTTAATCATTGGAATATGTCTTCAGAATACTCTAAGAGTTGAGAAAGAAAGATGAACAGTTTCCAACATTCAGAAACTGGACTGGCACTCACAGCTGGACTGTGTGACTCTCCCAGTAGACACAGTCTCCAGAACTCAGTGGCAGGAAGGGGTTCTCTACCTGTCCCGAATTCCTGTAGCCAGATTAATAATAAAATTGACCCAAGACAGATTAACAGAAAAAAAAAGAAATGAACTTAAATTCATGTACATGGAGGTATCCTAGAAATGGGAGCTAAGAAGTGGTGAAGCAGGCCCTGGACTGTGTTCTACCTCCCACAAGTAACAAATGTGCTTATTCAAATGCAGGTTTGTTCCTGGTGGTCCTGGGCTAAAGGGTATTAGCGTATCACACAAAAAAAGCAAAAGACAAGAATCAGAAGTTAGGACTTAAGATTAGGTATAAAGTATTAGCTACTGTCAGATACCTGGGTCTCTAGCATTGCAGGTAGACTCTTTACCGTCTGAGCACTAGGGGAGCTCATTTTATTTACAATAGAATAAAAATAGCTAGCACTATTTGGGCCACTGCACCATGCAAGGCACTATGCTATACCTCATTTAATGTCGCTATAAATACGCCATGAAGGTAGATTATGTTGTCTGCTCTACTTTACAGATGGGGAAACTGAGTCTTAATGAAGTAACTTGCTCAAGTGCACACACCTAGTAAATGATTGAATAGCATTTAAACCCAGAGTCAGAAATATACTGACTTCTCTCCTGGTGGCTTATTTTTCAGAGAGGGTTAAATGTGAAAGGACTGTATATCAAAACTGTCCTGATAGAGACGCTTTTCAGTGTAAGAAAGGTAACCTTCAAATCTGAGTAAATCTCAGCCTCTTTTCAGAATATTCTGGAGGCTCCAGGCCTCAGCTCAGCTTCTCAGCAGCTTCCACACTTCACAGTAGCTGAGTCACAGCCAGTAACATTTGCATCACAAAACCGGTTTTCAACTGGTAGATTTTTTAAAGCTAAAAATGACTGTCTTTCTGACAACATAAGTGTTTCTCTGCTAGACAGAATACCGGTTTTGCTCCTGCTGAAGGAAAGATTATTCCTTCAATAAAAGCAAGAATGTTTTCCCAACTGTGCCATGAATGTTCCTCTGCTGTCACTGAATGGAGTGAACTCACAGGAGACCTCTCTCTTTTCTGAGCTAGTAATAACTGGGAGCAGTTACAACCCCAGCAAAACCAGGGCAGGATGCTGCAGGATTTGTACCCGCAAAGAAATCAGAATTGTCAATAAGGCAATAACTACTCAAAATATTCTTCTGTTTCCTCTCGCAGCTTTGTAAGGGAATCTGCAGGATCCATTGAAGCTGAATTACTGCTCTCAAATGCCATCTGGGATGAGGCACTACCTAGATTATGAAGACATGTCTCAAGTACTGGGCCCACAGATAACAACAAAAACAGAATCAACAGTTAGACAGCTGAGGGGCTTCTTTCCATATCACTCATTTGGCTTCATTCTACTGGGACAAAATTTGCTACTATAAAGCAAAGGAAGGAGTCTGGGGTATGATTTTCTGCTCAGGCCTGACATGGATGACCAAAGTAAGATAAACTGTCAAAATAAGAAGGATGGGGACTTCCCTGATGGTCCAGTGGCTATGACTCCATACTCCCAATGCAGGGAACTTGGGTTCAACCCCTGGTCAAGGAACTAGATCCCACATGTCACAACTAAGAGTCTACATGCCACAAAAGACCCAGTACAGCCAAATAAATTTAAAAAAAATAAAAAGATGGCTGGAAACATTCCCGAAATAGCCACCCCAGAAGAAGTTTCTAGGTGTAAGAAGACTCCTAAGCAGGAGAACCCCTGGATACATTTCCATTTTCCACACCAAGAGCCATTCTTTGCAAGTGGCTTCCGCTTCTCTAATAATTAAGTGGCAGAAATCCAGCCTATGGCTTGGGGTCAAGTAATTATTCCAGAGAATACACTAACTCATACAGGTATTTACTAAAGACTAGGGAAATGGGTACATTATTAGATGAAGAATCTGTCACATGATTTTACATCATAAAGAGGCCATTTCCTTGGAAAAGGTTAGGAACTGCTGGTCTCCACCATGTTTCTGTATTCAGTTATTAACAATTTTATGCAAAATGAAATGCAAAAGCTTACTAAAGTCAACGTTCCTTATGCAGCAATTTAATTTCTCCAAACCTGCAACTCTCTAAGGAATGTCCAGGTCACTGAAACAAGGGAAAATGTAATGAAACTGTTAACAATCGAATTTGTTTCAGACAAGGACCATTAGACACCTTAAGTAAAAAGTAATCTCTTGAGTGTTCCCTTAGTACAGTTCATACTATGGTCATGTCCAAAAGGTGTTCATATGCTTACAGCCATATTTACTTGTCCCTAGCTCTGGTGCTTTCATTCTCATTCATTGATTCTCTCTACAGTGAGTCAATTCTCATAGCAGTCAAAGCAGTAGGAGTGAGCTGAAGAACAAGTGTTTCATGCTCAATTGGGATTTGAAAATATGTGGGTAAACCAAATTAAACAGGATCCTTTCTGTATAGCAGGCAATGCCCACCCTCTGTATTCCTCCTATATTCCTCCAACTGACTTCAAATGGCCATTGCATCTATTTTGCATCTATTTTGCCTAAGGGATTTTTCCAAAACCCAGAAGGCTGCTTTGCCAGCAACAGACTGGAAGTACAAGAATCGGGAGCAGCCGTCAGTGACGACGGAAAGATAGGACAATTCTGAGGCATAAAGAGTCGCCCAGAATTTCCCTAAAGTAATGGCCAACACAATAATGCACGCTTTACTGGCTTCCTTCCCATTCCTATATCACTTCCCACTTCTCTTCTGTGTTTCCGAGACTCCCAAATAAATTACTTGCACTTGAATCCTTACTACAGGATCTGCTTCTAGTAAAACTTTACCTGCAACTTCCTTTGTGACTTCTTAGCTTTTCTTATGTACTGTCAGTCCGAGAAAGAGCACACACAGCAGTTTCCAAACTTGTGGACGTTGAATTCACCTTCTTAATGGCATCTCCCTGAACAGTGTTCCATTAAACCCAGCTAAGGAAATGCTGTTTTGAATCATGAAGAATAGGCTCCAAGCCCATAACTTTCAAAAGGAATCTAAGAGTCACTATAAACTGAGCTTAAAGACATCAGTCCAGTGAACTGCTGAGGCCTTTGGCCTAATCTTTGTAATAGAAGTTCTCTGAACATAATGGAAACAAAATAGAACTTCCAACCTTATTCAATGCCATAATGCATTCATGATAGGAACTCTGTACAAAATCCTGCTTAAGAATGACATCACAGTGCTAAGGGGAGTCCAGAGAAGGTCAAACAGGGCAGGGAGGCGGGGGGCAGAGGGAACAGCAGACCTGTCACATAACAAGGAGAAGAGAGGGTTGAAAGACATGACTCTGTAGTGAGGAATGGAAAAGATAGAGAAGCAGGGACCTCCCTGGTGGTCCAGTGGTTAAAAATCTGCTTTGCAATGCAGGGGAGTGGGTTCGATCCCTGCTCAGGGGACTGAGATCCCACATGCCACAGAGCAACTAAGCCTGCACACTGCAACTAGAGAGTCCGCGCACTGCAACAAAAGACCCTGTATGACACAACTAAAACCCCAACACAGCCACATAAGCACATACTTCCCATTGACTTATAAAATAGAAAGATAGACAAGTAACAAGATAAAAATACACAAATAATAAATAACATAAATGGAATAAATGTCTGCTCTTCACATTTCAGAATATTAGACTTATTGGGTAGCTCTTAATGTCTGAGAGAAATAAATTGAAGGCTAAACAGAACAATTTGCTACTATATGTGGTCGGCAGTTTATACAACAATCACGGAATCTTCTTCCACTTCCTACTTCAAGAGCTAAAAGCTGAATATAAAAATAGAATCTTAAAAAGGTTAAGCAAACTCCTGGTCACCAGAATCAATAGCAAAGCAGTGTTACACAGTGTAAACCTTGGAGTCTAACAGAATGGATTTGAACAGCAGCCCTGCCTGCCAAGTGATGGGGACATCACATTGATCTTCACTTTAGGTTCTTCATCTGTAAGATGAATATCAGGGACTTCCCTGGTGGTCTGATGGATAGGACACCATGCTTCCATGGCAGGGGGCATGGGTTGGATCCTTTGTCAGGAAACTAGGCAGTGTAGCCAAAAAAAGAAGAAAAAAAAATGAAGATCAAAGTACCTCCTTATAGGACTGCTATAAGAAATAAAACTAATGTATACTAAATACCCAGCATAGTGACTCAATAAGTAGAAACCATTATTACACTACCCAGGATCAATCCCTGGGTTGGGAAGATCCCCTAGAGGAGGGAATAGCTACCCACTCCAGTATCCTTGCCTGAAGAATTCCATAGACAGAAGAGCCTGGTGAGTTATATAGTCCATGGGGTTGCAAAGAGTTGGGCACTACTTAGCAACCCTTTCACTTCACTTTGGATTATTACACTCCATAATAATTTACTAAAGCATTCAGGGTGTCTTATTATTTTGTTCCCATTATCTGTTGTGGCCAATTTCAGGAAAAACTGGTAAACCCCCTATCAATCAATCCTTGGTATGATTGTTTAAGGACACAACCCAAGGGTGGGTGGACCACTGTGGAGCAGGGTCCACTGGGACAAGTAAAGTCCACCCTGCCCTCAGCAGCTCCCCACACAGCAAGCTCGCAGAGGCCTGGCTCACTGCTCCCCCAAGAAGACCAGACTAGCTGCTGCTTTCTTGCCATTGAAAACAGTTTAAATCTCCCGTGAGCGCACAGAAATGTCTCAAGGCTTCAAATCTTCTGACACTCAGTCGCTCAAAATCAAATAAGAGCCTTGACGCTGAACTCATTATCCCCAGTCTAGAGGACACTTTCAAGCATTCCAATCATTCCTCTTCTCTTCCCAAAGAAAATTCCCCAGACTTCCACCTGCTTCTCAATTTTAAGCAAAATTTCTTGCACGAGTCATTCCGATCACTGTCTCTAACCCTCTTCTCCATCCTCTCTAGAACCTACTGCAATCATGGAAGCCCACAACAACCCTGCCTTTTATGTTCCTCCATCCACACAGGGTCCTACAGCCCTTGAAAATGAAGGGATCGGCAGGTTCTTCTTCTGGGGGAGGTGAGTACTTCCTGTCCCCTAGACTTCACAATTTCTCATCCTCCAAGGTACTGAGTTGGTCCCTGACACCTCCCTGCTGAGGAAGCCAAAACACTTGTTTTAATCTCTGATGAAACGGTATGCTGCATGTATATCTATCCATGTGTTAGTTGTGCAATACCATGTGCAGTTTACCTTCCAGGGTGTGAGCTCAAATACTTTATTTATGAAGAGCCAAGTTACAGAACCACTTTAGGAACAGATAAACCTAGACTTTCTGGTTTGGAAAGTCTCTCGTGAAAAGTTCAGTTCCAATTTTTTTTCCAGAGAAGACATCAGACATGCAGCCCATTTACTGAACGTTGCCTGACCTGGACTGACTTCTGCTCGATGTACCATAATCATCCTAATTAATCCAAATATGGAAAAGGGTAGAAAAAATGAAGATGGACCTATGTCGAAATGAAATGAAATGTAGATGAACCACATGATTCTTCTAGAGGTGGAGCTGGGTACTGATTCTGGGTATCACCATGGCCTTTATGTGTGTGTGGATGTGGCTAGTCCCCTAGCAAAAACCATCCAACCCCTCACCTCACCCCTTCCTCCCAGGACTCATGCCCTGAAATCTTAAAGGCACAGAGCTAATTGGAGTTTGTAGTATGGATGATGCTCTAATAGCCAGTAAGTCATCTTTGAGATTTATCCCTTAGGATTCGTTTGTTGAACTGTCACCTCCCAGTGGACACAGTTTATAATCTACTTTTACTTTGCCCAGGATGCAAAACCTCTCCCACACAATCATTTACTCAAGTACTGTGTAATGTACTGACTAGTCCTAAAACAGTTCACAGTTTTCTTAGTTTTCTGCAGATTTGGTTTCATACAAGCTGAGCAGCATCTCAGGACCCCTTTGAGCCACTGTGCCATCAGTCACAATTGTGCTCATGACTATGCCAACCTATAATTTAAGTCTTACACTATTGATTTTTAAAACCACATGAGTCAAAATTTCAAGTATATAGGCTCTACAATATGCTTTATTTCGATCTCAGAAATGTATCTTCTCCCTGAAATTATATTTAAGTAGTTATTTCTCTTTAATTTTTGGAAAGAATACAGTATCTTCTCTAGAAAAAAGAAATTGAATTCTGAGACAAGGCAGTTCTCATTGGGAAATGTATTTGAGAAAGTATATTACAGTATATTTATCTCCTGTGAACAGATGCCCCCAAAAGGACCAAGAGCATATCCTGGAAGGAAGGGCTCTTCCTTCCATGAAGAAAGGATTCCTTTCTTCATGGAGCCAGAAAATGACAACTATTAATATTAAGAAACTAGAAGACTCTCAAAATCACACATAAAGTTGAAAGACACATAATGACACACAAAAGTAGAAGTAAGACACTCGGTCTTACAAGGTTTCCACATTTTCTTTTGTGAATCCTCTTGCTCTGGATATTTTTTAAGGACGCCTGTACATACACATACATTATCAGAGGGAAAAGCACTTACCTCTCACTTTTTAATGGAGACCCCCTCTCTTCATGCCCGGCTGCCATGGCAGTGGGGAGACAGATCACAGTTACTCGGAGCACCTTTGAGCTTCCTGTCCACAGGACCCATCGAGGGTCTGTGATGATGGCAGGGAACAGAGTGAATAAAACATATCTGAATGCACCCGCGCCCAGACCTGCACAAACCACCGCTCGACCGCAGGAACTGAGCAGTACAGACCCCAGTCTGTCCACGGGGCCTTCCCAGGGCAGACTCCTCCCCTATAGCCTCTGCTGCAGCCCCTCTCTGAAGTATCCCAACACGCATATTTCCCAAGTTGTTCAGATGCTAAAAAACCACCACCAGATGAAGAAATTAACTACTTGATGATCATGAGCACATAACCCCCCACCCCCAGACCTTCTGGCGCCTGAAGATTGATAAGGTTAACGCCCCTGTTACCTCACCGTCAACCAATTAGAGAATCCAGCAAGAGCTGATTACAGACCCCGAAATGCCCCTCCCTCATGTTTTGCTGAAAGAAAACCCTTTCGGAAGTTTGGGTTTTTTCTTTTAATGTGCATTGGTCCTTTCCCCCAGTACACTCAATTACTAAAATAAATGGAAAAGTCACTTTCAGCATTTTTTGCTAAGAATACTGACGATCGAAATTGAATGATTAGACATTTTAACTTAGAATTTAGTAGACACTGTTGTTACTGACCAGTGTTAGAGAAACTCAGGCAAGGCTTTACTGGGACTTGTGCTGCAGAGGGGAGTGAAAACAAGTAACAGGCGGTGGTGTCCTTGCTCACTCCCTGACTGAGGGGGAGGTGGGGCCGTGAGCTGGTTCTTTCTTTTTTTTAATTGGAGGATAATTGCTTTACAATATTGTATTGGTTTCGGCCATACATCAACATGACTCAGCCACAGGTATACATGTGTCCCCTCCTCTTGAAGCCCCCTCGCACCTCTCTAGGTTGTCACAGAGCCCTGGGTGAGCTCCCTGTGTCACACGGCAGATTCCCTCTGGCTATCTATTTTATATATTGTAGTATATATGTTTCCATGTCACTCTCTCCATATATCCCACCCTCTCCTTCCTCTACTATGTCCATAAGTCTGTTTGCTATGTCTGCGCCTCCATTGCTGCCCTGCAAATAGATTCATCAGCACCATCTTTCTAGATTCCATATATATATGTATATATATATGCATTAATATACAATATCTTTCTTTCTCTTTCTGACTTACTTCACTCTGCACAATAGTCTCTAGGTTCATCCACTTCATTAGGACTGACTCAAATGCATTCTTTTTTTAGTAGCTGAGTAATATTCCATTGTATATATATTGGATACCAAAATTTCTATATCCTTTCATCTGTCAACAGACATCTGGTTGCTTCCATGTCCTAGCTATTGTAAATAGTGCTGCAATGACTATTGGGGTACATGTGTCTCTTCAATTATGGTTTTCTCAGGGTATACACCCAGTAGTGGGATTTTGGGGTCTTATAGTAGTTTTTGCACAGCAAGGAAACAATAATCATGATTGAAAAACACCCCTCAGAATGGAAGAAAATAATTGCAAATGAAACAAATGACAAAGAATTAATCTCCAAAATGTACAAGCAGCTCAATACCAGAAAAACAAACAACTCAACCAAAATCTGAGTGGAAGACCTAAACAGACACTTCTCCAGAGAAGACAGACAGATGGCCAACAAACACATGAAAAGATGCTCAAAATGGCTCATCATTAGAGAAACACAAATTAAAATTACAATCAGGTATCACCTCACCTGGTCAGAATGGCCATCATTAAAAAATCTACAAACAATAAATGCTGAACAGGATGTGGAGAAAGGGGACCCTCATTCACTGTTGGTGGAAATGTAAGTTGATATAGCCATTATGGAGAACAGCATGGAGATTCCTTAAAAAAAAAAAAAAAAAAGGCTGGTTCTTTCTTTGCGGTGAGGTTAGGGGTGGCCCAGGGGTCTGTCCAGAGGGGTGGCTTAGGTGGCCTGCCCACCACCTCATGGTGCTGTGTGGAGGGCGCATGCACGGTACCCTGCTTTTGCTCCCTGCTCCTCAGAAGTAGCAGTTGGACTTTTCGTTTTTTTGTATCTTGTTCATAATTTGCCCCAATTACACATGCACACAGTTATTTTTAGTCCCTTATAGCTTCTTTGTATTTTGTGGCTTGAGGAGACATTTGTCTAGGTGCAAGCACTGCAGCAGAGTCCCAGGTCCCAGGTCTCAGGTCCCAGCCTCTCTCCATGTTATTTCAAAAACTCTAAACCCCTAGTTCATTTTTACATGAAATGAAATACTGATGAGTTTCTGTATTTCCAAGAGAACCAGCAGGAATAACTCACTTATTTGACATAGGGCCATACAAGTCAGTGGTAGGACCTGGTTCCCCAACTAACACATTTCTGTGATGACCCATATTTCTTTCTTTTTTTTTCTCCCTTTTATTGTTTTTGCCATACAATGCCATGATATCACCATGGATTTACATATGCTCCCCCTCCCCCCCCCCCCCCCCCCCCCCCCCCCCCCCGGGAAATCTCGATACACCAGCCCCGAGAATCAATCCTGGGCTGGCGATTGATTAGACATATGATAATTAACATGTTTCAATGCCATTCTCCCATATCATCCCACCCTTTCCCTCATCCACAGAGTCCACGAGTCTATTCTATACATCTGCGTTCCTTTTGCTGTCTCCAATGTTGGGTTCTCGTTACCGTCTTTCTAAATTCCATATATATGTGTTACTATACTGTATTGTTGTTTTTGCTTCTGGCTTACTTCACTCTGGATAATGGGCTCCAGTTTCGTCCATCTGAGTAGAATTGATTCAAATGAATTTTTTTTTAATGCTGAGTAATATTCCATTGTGTATATGTACCACAGCTTTCTTATCCATTCGTCAGTTGATGGGCATCTAGGTTGCTTCCATGTCCTGGCTATTGTAAACAATGCAGCGATGAACATTGGGGTACACGTGGCTCTTTCAATTCTGGTTTCCTCGGTGTATATGCCCAGCAGTGGGATTGCTGGGTCATATGGCAGGTCTATTTGCAGCTTTTTAAGGAAGCTCCACACTGTTTTCCATAGTGGCTGTACTAGTTTGCATTCCCACCAACAGTGTAAGAGGGTTCCCTTTTCTCCACATCCTCTCCAGCATTTATTGCTTGTAGACTTTTGGATGGCAGCCATTCTGACTGGTGTAAAGTGATACCTCATTGTGGTTTTGATTTGCATTTCTCTGATAATGAGTGATGTTGAACATCTTTTCATGTGTTTGTTAGCCATCTGTATGTCTTCTTTGGAGAAATGTCTGTTAAGTTCTTTGGCCCACTTTTTGATCGCATCGTTTATTTTTCTAGAATGGAGCTGCAGGAGTTGCTTGTATATTTTTGAGATTAATTGTTTGCCCGTTGCTTCATTGGCTATTATTTTCTCCCATTCTGAAGGCTGTCTTTTCACCTTGCTTATAGTTTCCTTTGTTGTGCAGAAGCTTTTAATTTTAATTAGGTCCCATTTGTTTATTTGTGTTTTTATTTCCAGTATTCTGGGAGGTGTGATGACCCATATTTCAAGAATCACCAGCATGTAGGCCTGTATAGCCCACAAAGCCTCTCTCCCCAAACACCAGCCTGCAGTGGGTAATGCAAAACATCTACTATAGCCACTTTAATTGCCTAATATGCTTCCTATAATGCCTCCTCTAATTCTTTGGAATAGATGCTATTGGCCCATTTTACAGATAGAGAAACTGAGGCTCAGTAAAGAGGTTTACCCAAAATCACATGGCAAGTAGGGTCATACTGGGCTTAGGACCACTTACCCTCTAGGGATGACCGAGTCACCTCCCTCCAAGGGCAGGCTCAGCAGAAAAGAGCAGCTCTGAGTGGGTGAAGGGGTTTGGGAGAAAGCAGAAAGGACAATGAATATTGAACACTCCCTGTCCACTTTCTAGCTCACCTCACAGTCATGCCAGGTACCAGCCCCAGGAGGACAGAATGAAGCTCACACGCACTGATGAATATTATCTCTACCAGATCCATCCTGCTCATCACCCTTACAGTGTGAGCTCTGATCCACCCTCACTACCCACCTGGAATCTGATTGTAGCTCCACCACAGAGACTTTTCATAAATTCAATAAACTCTAAGGGTCAGGATTTAAGATGATGTGACAGGAGCAGCAGCTGTTCTTAGTAATGTGAAAGTTTCTTGGTGTGTGACCCTGAGTAAAGAGAACCGGATCCAGTTTCTTCAGAGTTCTTTTGTTTCTTTATCATTTTGGAAGTGCCTCAATAGCTCTTATAACATCCCCCAAAGGCCCTTTGGATCATGTCTTACAAATATGTCAGTGTGAGTTATTGTATGACTCTTATTCTGACAGATCTCAGTGTGTGGTATTTGTCATTGAGTTGTCACAAGAATGATGTAGAATGTGAACTCAAAATCAAAGTCACGAACATGTAAATGGTTGATATAGCTATGTTCTGAATTTTACCTCTGTTTTTTCTTAAAAATAACTTATATATTTTCTCCTGGGTTGCTACCCAAAGTGTCCTTGTGGTGGCACATTCAAATCACCTGGAGATCTTTTTACACAATACAGGTCCTGAGTCCCAGCTCAGACCTAGTGAGTCAGTCTGGTGGAGGGAAGGGCCTGGGCATTGCTCAAAAAATTCCTAGATGATTCAAAATAGCCTGTAAGGTTGAGAAGCTTTGGGGCAGTGATGTGGGTTGGCCTCACTTGGGCCAATTTACAAAGTATGGGTGCCTAGGTCCCACCCCCAGAGATTTCCACATAATTGGTCTAAGATAGCTTGGGAGTCAGGATTTGAAAGGCTCCTTGGTGACTGTAATGTACAGCCAAGCTTGAGGACCATAGCAGAGCACAGATGGGAAATGACTGTTTGCTAGAAAAGGATGACAAAGCACTGAGCCAAAAAAGCAGGGAACAAAACTATTCATACTCCAAGTACCTGGATCCCAACACATTTGCCTGGTCCCCTTCCAAATACAATATTAGTGAAGATAAAGGTCACTCTTCATAACACCCAATGCCTGCCCTCTTTATCTTCCCTCCAAGCTAAGCTAAGGACTTCCTGCTTAGCTCTTAATAGCAGCAACTTGGCTCTGGGCCTTGCAAGCTGTGTGGCCTCAGGCAATGGGCTTACTCCTTCAATCTCATCCTCCTCTGAAAAATGAGTGTGCTGATCACAACTAGTGAAGACATGAAAGGTGACAAGGCAGGTGAAGTGATTAGTAAAAGACTCAAGACACACTAAAAATCAGTGGACTTTTTAGTTTCTTTTTGGCAATAATCACTAATGACACACATAGATTTATTGTGTTTCAAGTGCTTTACATAATATTCATTCAGTTCATTCTCACAGCAACCTTATAAAGGAATCTAATTTTGAGTCCCATTTTACAGATGAGCAAGTTCAGACACAGAGAGGTTGAGTACTAGATCCCACAGTGGGTGAATAGAACCACTTAGGACTCCAGATCTCATGTCCTAACCACTTGCATGACTGACTCTCAAGCCATACAGCTAGCTTACCTCTCACATTCCCTCTACCTGCTCACACTGTTCAACTCTGTCCTACAAGCCTGGACTCTGAGGCAGCTTCTGGAGTTTGACAGAGGCTAATGGGGTCACCGAACATCCCAAGGTCAGTCCACCAGATCCCTCTCCCAGTGGTCAGGGTGAGCTCAGGGCTTCCTTCTCTTTGGCCTCCTGACTCATAACCTCTCAGTAGGTTTTAGAGGCAATTTTACCTCTGTCTCTTGATAGCTGACAGGGCGTGAGACACAGCACTTTCAGCTAATGCTATGTCATGTTCCCTTCAATCAGTTTGACTTCCCATGTTTCTTGGGCATGACTTCCTCCTAGCCACATGCCTGTGCAGCCATCAACCCAGTGAACAGCTTTGCCTTCATTCTGGCCCCACAAAGAGGCCCACAGATCCAGTGCTGGAAAGAGGTGGCAGGACTCAGAGAGTGCACGAGGGAGGGCCCATCTCCCCTCAGAGAGTGTCACTGCCTCCACCGGCTGGTGTCTGAGCATCACTCCTTAAATCCCCTCAGTCCACTGGCCCCACGGGCAACCTCATTTCCTTCCTCTCTTTTCCCAACTATCAGTCTGCAGACAGCTCTACCTCCCATGAATTTCCCCAACAAGTCTTACATTTCAGACCCTTCCTCCCCAACTCTCTGTCCTGCCACTTGGAACTGTTCCTTGGATTTAGGTATTTTTCCCAAGCTGTCCTGGCTTTGATGTTCATAAATTCCAAGGACTACCAGTAATGTTCATGTTTTATTACTTCCTGATTCCCCAAACCTTTTATTTAGCTTCTAAATACCAACTTTTAAGGCACTGGTAACAAATCTGAACTTCTGAACTTCCCTTACTAACAGCTCTGCTTTTGTCCGGTACTTCTTTCTGCCTCAGCACTATTTTGGAAGTTTTCCTGGCCTGTTTTTTTTTCCTTAAATAATTTTATTTACTTATGTCTGTGCTAGGTTTTGCTCGCTGTGAGCAGGTTTCACTAACTGCAGTGAGCGGGGGCTATTCTTAGTTGAGGTGCTTGGGATTCTCATTGTGGTGGCTTCTCTTGCTGCGCAGCAAGGACTCTAGGGCATGTGGGCCCAACAGTTACAGTTTCTGGGATCTAGAGCACAGGCCCAATAGCTGTGGCACATGGGCTTAGCTGCTCTGATGCATGTGGGATCTTTCTGGACCACGGATTGAACCCAGGTCTCCTGCATTGGCAGGTGGATTCATTACCACTGAGCCACCAGGGAAACCCCTGGTCCATTCTTTTGAAGCAACAGAGTCTACAAAGCTGATCAGTCTAGCTACGAATGAGAACCCTTCTGCTGCTGCTAAGTCGCTGCAGTCGTGTCCGACTCTGCGGGACCCCATAGACGGCAACCCACCAGGCTCTGCTGTCCTTGGGATTCTCCAGGCAAGAACACTGGAGTGGGTTGCCATTTCCTTCTCCAATGCATGAAAGTGAAAAGTGAAAGTCGCTCAGTCGTGTCCGACTCATAGCGACCCCATGGACTGCAGCCTACCAGGCTCCCCCTTCCATGGGATTCTCCAGGCAAGAGTACTGGAGTGGCTTGCCATTGCCTTCTCCGTAGAACCCTTCTAGTCTTCTAGAAATTACCCATTGGGAGAAAAGTACATATAGGAAACCTTCCTGACTTAGCCTGGGTAGGTTTCTAAAGATGTGGAATGCAGTTTTCCCAAAGGATAACTCCAGGAAATTCTTTTCTACAGAAGAATCAAATGTAACATGACTGTGTCTGCAAGGCTTCTTCACAGCAGGAGGAATGTGTGCTGTGGAATCCAGCTGTGTGAACTGGAATTCTGAACTCTTTTTGTTAGCTGTGTAACTTTTCCTGACCTCAGTTTCCTCATCTGTGAAACAAAAATAACAATAGGATTCAATGTGAAATGGAAATTAAAAGGGTGATGCATTTTAAATACTTGGCATAGAATAAATGCTCAAAAAATCATTGCTATACTTAATTTTATCATCTTCATTATTTTATTAGTGACAGAATCCTGTTCTCCAGGATGCATCAAGAGTGAAGAGCTGAAAAGCACCTCTGTAAACCCTGGTAGCTCAGTGATAAAGAATTCGCCTGCCAATGCAGGATACATGGGTTCGATCCCTGGGTAACAAAGGTCCCCTGGAGAAGGAAAGAGCAACCTACTCTAATATTCTTACCTGGGAAATCCCATGGACAGATGAGCCTGGCAGGCTACAGTTCAGGGGGTCGAAAGAGTTGGACACGACTTCACGACTACACAACAATAACAAACAGCAGTAGGGGAGCCAGGGCAGCCCCAGACTCTCTCCTGCTGCCCCCCACTTCCCTCTCCCTTCCTCCTCCTCTCTCCCCCCTTTGTCTCCTGAAGGTGGTAGAACATTCTATGAGTTTTTAGCTGCTCAGTGGGGAAGATCAGAGCTGATATTTTTCTCTCTTTAATATGGATGCACCTGACCTGAAACTATTAATAGTAGTTGGAGTGGGAGAGAGAAAAAGGTGATCTGAGTGAGTTTTCACTTTTAATTGTATATAATGTATAAGTTATATCACGGTAAATCAAGTCTATGCCCCGACCACTAATGCCGAATAAGCAGAACAGTTCTATGCAGGCCTAAAAGACCTTCTAGAACTAACACCCAACAAAGATGTCCTTTTGATTACAGGGGACTGGAATGCAAAAGTAGTAAGTCAAGAAACACCTGGAGTAACAGTCAAATCTGGCCTTGGAGTACAAAATGAAGCAGGGCAAAGGCTAATAGAGTCCTGCCACATTGGTCATAGCAAACACCCTCTTCCAGCAACACAAGAGAAGACTCTACACATGGACATCAGCAGATGGTCAATACCGAAATCAGATTGATTATATTCTTTGCAGCCAAAGATGGAGAAACTCTATACAGCCAGAAAAACCAAGACTGGGAGCTTACTGTGGCTCAGATCATGAACTCCTTATTGCCAAATTCAGACCGAAATTGAAGAAAGTGGAGAAAACCAGTAGACCATTCAGGTATGATCTAAATCAAATCCCTTATGACTATACAGTGGAAGTGAGAAATAGATTTAAAGGACTAGATCTGATAAATAGAATGCCTGATGATCTATGGATGGAGGTTTCTGACACTGTACAGGAGACAGGAATCAAGACCATCCTCAAGAAAAAGAAATGCAAAAAGGCAAAATGGCTGTCTGAGGAGGCCATACAAGTAACTGTGAAAAGCCGGGAAGCGAAAAGCAAAGGAGAAAAGGAAAGGCATATCCATTTGATTGCAGAGTTCCAAAGAATAGAAAGGAGAGATAAGAACGCCTTCCTCAGTGATCAATGCAAAGAAATAGAGGAAAACAATAGAATGGGAAGACTAGAGATCTCTTCAAGAAAATTAGATACCAACAGAACATTTCATGCAAAGATGGGCTCAATAAAGGACAAAAATAGTAGGGACCTAACAAAAGTAGAAGATATCAAGAAGAGGTGGCAAGAATACACAGAAGAACTATACGAAAAAGATCTTCATGACACAGATAATCAGGATGGTGTGATCACTCAGCTAGAGCCAGACATTCTGGAATGTGAAGTCAACTGGGCCTTAGGAATCATCACTACAAACAAAGCTAGTGGAGGTGATAGAATTCCAGTTGAGCTATTTCAAATCCTGAAAGATGTGAAAGTGCTGCACTCAATATGCCAGCAAATTTGGAAAACTCAGCAGTGGTCACAGGACTGGAACAGGTCAGTTTTCATTCCAATCCCAAAGAAAGGCAATGCCAAAGAATGCTCAAACTACTGCACAATTGCACTCATCTCACATGCTAGTAAAGTAATGCTCAAAATTCTCCAAGCCAGGCTTCAGCAATACATGAACCATGAACTTCCAGATGTTCAAGCTGGTTTTAAAAAAGGCAGAGGAACCAGAGATCAAATTGTCAACATCTGCTGGATCATTAATAAAGCAAGAAAGTTCCAGAAAAACATCTATTTCTGCTTTATTGACTATGCCAAAGCCTTTGACGGTATGGATCACAACAAAATGTGGAAAATTCTTAAAAGAGATGGGCATACCAGACCACCTGACCTGCCTCTTGAGAAACCGGTATGCAGGTCAGGAAGCAACACTTAGAAACAGACATGGAATAACTGACTGGTTCCAAATAGGAAAAGGAGTACATCAAGGCTGTATATTGTCACCCTGCTTATTTAACTTATATGCAGATTACATCATGAGAAATGCTGGGCTGGAGAAAGCACAAGCTGGAATCAAGATTGCTGGGAGAAATATCAATAACCTCAGATATGCAGAAGACACCACTCTTATGGCAGAAAGTGAGGAAGAACTAAAGAGCTTCTTAATTAAAGTGAAAGAGGAGAGCAGAAAACTAAGATCATGGCATCTGGTTCCATCACTTCATAGCAGATAGATGTGGAAACAGTGTCAGACTTTATTTTTCTGGGCTCCAAATTCACTGCAGATGGTGATTGCAGCCATGAAATTAAAAGACACTTGCTCCTTGGAAGAAAAGTTATGACCAACCTAGACGGCATATTAAAAAGCAGAGACATTACTTTGTCCACAGAGGTCTGTCTAGTCAAAGCTATGGTTTTTCCAGTGGTTGTGTATGGATGTGAGAGTTAGATTATAAAGAAAGCTGAGTGCCGAAGAATTGATGCTTTTGAACTGTGGTGTTGTAGAACACTCTTGAGAGTCCCTTGGACTGCAAGGAGATCCAACCAGTCCATCTTAAAGGAGATCAGTCCTGGGTATTCATTGGAAGGTGAAACGCCAATACTTTGGCCACCTGATGCAAAGAGCTGACTCATTGGAAAAGACCCTGATGCTGGGAAAGATTGATGGCAGGAGGAGAAGGGGACGACAGAGGATGAGATGGCTGGATGGCATCATCGACTCGATGGACATGGGTTTGGGTGGATTCTGGGAGTTGGTGATGGACAGGGAGGCCTGGCATGCTGCAATTCATGGGGTCACAAAGAGTCGGCAATGACTGAGTGACTGGACTGAACTGAATGTTTAAGTATAGGGGTTATAGTAATATTTGCCTTATTTTTTGTTTTTCAGCATTCTATATTTTAAGCCTACTTTATGCCTTTTAGATATTGAATGAGTAATAATGATTTATTGCTTCAATTAAATGAATTTTTCCCAGACTCAGAAATTGCACAGCAGTGAAGTTTGTATCATTTGGGTTCTATATAATGAATGTCCCAAGCTTTGTCTTTAAGCTATACAAGAGAGTACAGGATATTGGCCGGTATCCTGAGGAAAGCACAGAGGAAGTCTGAAGGGAGAGGAAGATGTGACCCTTAGGCAAAAATGAGTGTCCAGCCAGGGCCAGATGTCAGAGATCAGTCAGTTCCTTGACCTGTAGGCCTCCTGCCTTTCTTCTCCAACACCTTGTATTCTAGATGACTTCCTGCACCCATTTGCTCTCTGCACACTTTACGGTCTTCATTTGTAGTTGCGGAGTATAGTTAGAAATTTACGCTCTCCATATTTGATGCATGGGTTTATCTATGATAGGTGCTGCAGCCATGAAAACCACAGACGCTTCCTACTTGGAAGGAAAGATGTGACAAACCTAGACAGCATATTCAAAAGCAGAAATGTCACTTTTCCAGCAAAGGTCTGCATAGTCAAAGCTATGGCTTTACAGGTAGGCATGTATAAATGTGAGAGTTGGTCTATGAAGCAGGCTGAGCACCAAAGAATTAATGCTTTTGAACTGTAGTGCTCAAGAAGACTCTTGAGAGTCCCTTGGACAGCAAGGAGATCAAACCAGTCAATCCTAAAGGACATCAGTCCTGAATATTCATTAGAAGAACTGATGCTGAAACTGAGGCTGCAATACTTTGGCCACCTAATGTGAAGAGCCTATTCATTGGAATTCTAATGCTGGGAAAGACTGAGGGCAAGAGGAGACAGGGGTGACAGAGGATGAGATGGTTGGATGGTATCACCGACTCAGTGGACATGAGTTTGAGCAAACTTTGGGAAATAGTGAAGGACAGGGAAGCCTGGTATGCTGCAGTCCATGGGGTCTCAAAGATTTGGACATGACTTAGCAACTGAACAACAACAGAAACATGAAAGCAGACCAAAGCAGTGTTTTCCAAGCCCATCTCTATGAGCACGCTGATGAACTGGAGGAGATTTCCTGAGCCAAGGGGCAGGGGCCATGGAAGCTAGCAGTATTCTGTATAATCTCAAAACTGGGCTCAGACCTAAGGTAAGCGCCTATTCAGAAAAGTTATGACCTAAATGTATTTCAATTCATGTATTGCCATACATTCTGTCCAGTAATGCCACAGACACATTTCTCTGCATTTCAAATTTATTCCCATCCATCAAGAATCCGTGCTTAGTCATCACATTTCAATCCAGAAGAGTCCAAACCAAGTATAAATTGGTAAACTTTTCTGGGAGAGAAGTTGTCAATATACATCTAGTAAAATAAAAGTAAATAATTTTATTTTACTTCTATGAATTCACTTGCTGTGGTGTTTGGAAATACAGGCCAACACCTCTGTTACAGCCATATTGGTAACAGAAACATTAGAACAACATAAATCCATTCAGAGGACTGTTAAGCCTCTGTACAGCCACAGAGTGGAGTATATATGGTCATTAAAAAGAACGACATCTGTATCTCTAAATATCGACAATGAAGATGGCCAAGACTCGTTGTCAAGGGGGAAAAAAGAAGTCCCCCTGTTTACATGTATGTATGTATGTGTAAGCAGAACACCCACTTATATAAGCAGAAAAATAATTTGTTGATATGCTCATATAGACATAGAAAATGAAGAATGTATTTGAAAACATTTTATTTCATACAGTAAGTTTTTATTGATGTGAACAGCTGACTGATATGAACCAAGACTCATTGTCAAGGGGGAAAAAACTTACCTCCAATTCTTCCTGATGTAAAGAATTGACTCATTTGAAAAGACCCTGATGCTGGGAAAGATTGAAGGTGGGAGAAGTGGATGACAGAGGATGAGATAGTTGGATGGCATCACTGACTCAATGGACATGGTTTGAGTAAACTCCGGGAGTTGGTGATGGACAGGGAGACCTGGTGTGCTGCAGTCCATGGGGTTGGAAAAAGTCGGACACAACTGAGCAACTGAACTGAACTACTGTGTTAGAGGTATTACTCTAAGCTCTTTATGAGTATTAACTGATTTGATCCTCATGAAAAACTCTGAGGTAGGTACTATTACTATTCCCATCTCAGACAAGAGACTCAGACAGCCTAAGGTCACAGTCAAGATTGCAACCCAGGTGGTTTGACCCAGGCACTCCTTAAGCCACTGCAGCATGCTTCTTCTTTCCAGCCCAGCTTCATTTTTTTAAACATTTTTTAAAGCAGTTTTTGCTTTTAATTTAAAATGTAAAAATTAATAGAAAATAGGTCTACACCACTTGGGGCATATTAGTGGCTGTTTTTAGGCATTAAAAACATGTTGCTGTCTGAGTGTTTAGGTTTTTAGAACAAAACCCAGAAATATGAGCTGATTATTTGCTTTTTCAGTGATAGGAATAGTAGAACTTGTTTCAAATTTGATGTTTACTGAAGTCTAGCTCAAGAGAGCAAGTTGACTTGAGAGAATCTGCTTTTAGAATCAGTCATATCCATGAGATC
This sequence comes from Antilocapra americana, assembly GCA_007570785.1. Taxonomy (NCBI): domain Eukaryota; kingdom Metazoa; phylum Chordata; class Mammalia; order Artiodactyla; family Antilocapridae; genus Antilocapra; species Antilocapra americana. The sequence continues at coordinate 10,068,988 of ML661908.1, forward strand.
CTCAGAGCAAAGCCAGGAGTAGAATTTCTCAGCAAACAAGCTTTCCTCCAATAAGACCAGCCAGGAAGCAGATGGGGAAGAAAAGTGAGCAGTAACTGTGTTGGCTATGGATACTCAAGAGTCACGCAGACCTCAGGAATCCCACAGTAATTCCCCTTTCCTCTAAGGTGGGCACTGAAATTGGTGGAAGTGACTCACAATTTACTCCTCTTGGTCGTTCTGGCAGTGACTGCCCAGGGCATTACCACTTGCCGATGTCATTTACCTGATGACATCCCATGTGAAGGTCTGTTAGATGTACTGAGTGGTGGGTAAAGAGGCTGTGGATGAAAAAAAGAGCACAGAATTAGCTGGGAAACAAAAAGGAGAGGGTGCCTCAGTCCAAAGGGTCCCGCAAGATTTGCCAAGGGAAGGAAACAACCCCAAGCGAGAGGGCATGGGTGAGGCAAAGCTGGTGGCGAGGGCACCTGAAACTGCCTGGAACTTGGCTGCAAATAGTAAGAACCAGCCCACTGTAGCTAATGGAAGAGGGAGTGGGGGTGGAATGATAAGGATGGAGAAAAGCCAGTGGCCATTCATAGTCTAGAAAAAGCCAAACTGGAAACCCGAAATCTGGCAGGTCTCTTGGTTGCAGAATTCTTGGACCTGTCAGAGTTTCAGCTGATGGGTAGCCTTCACCCCACATCCATGGCAGACACTCTCTCGATTCAGTCATCTTTCCAGGCTCTTGTCATGGGCTTCCAAAACCCCCAGAGACAGTTCCAGCATCTACAGCACGTTGGCAGTGTCCTTGGCTCCCTGGCTGATTTTGCAATCTGCTGCTCACACCTCTCAGCCTCCTTAACAGGAGGAAAGGGAAAGACAGCACTTCCATTTCTCTGTAAGATGCCAACTTCTTTTCCCTCTCATGCTCATTTTCTCTCTTTCTTCTTCTATGACATTTCTTTGGCTGGCCAGAAAGTCGTTTACAGACTCCCTTATGGAATCCTTTGTTGTCCTTTAACAGCTCCTTTGTTGCCACAGCCACGAACCTTTCATCTGGTACATTTCTGTAATAGTTGAACTGATTGTTCACAGTGGGATTATTTTGCTGTCTGCACACACAGCAACAGTGCCCAGAATCATGGGCAGTCTAACTGTCCTGCACAGAGCAGGGGCCAGAAACTTCAGGGTGCTAAGGATGACCACTTTTCACATCAGGAGCTATCTTTGTTTCCACTGAAAGCAGAGCCTGAGATGAGAACTTGATGTGGATAGTTTATTTGAGAGGTGATTCTAGAAAGCAGGAATGGGGAAGGAGGAGTCAGGGTAGGAGGATGAGAGAGAAAGAGAACATTTCAAATTAAGCAAATATTCTCGAGATCATCTCGGCAGGTAACCTGGGATATATTCTGCTGGGGACCTTTGTCAAGTGTGGTAAATATTCAGATTCCTCCTAGAGTTACCAGATAAAAGAGTAGGAACTTGGAATTGGGTCCACAGGTTCTCTCCCCTGCCCCTGTTAATTTTATCCCCAGGAGACTGTATGTATCTCCACTTCCCAGTTGCTTCTACTCATTAACCAGGAGGGCTCCCATAGTTTTGAAGAAGTCTTTTGAGGCATTAGAAAAAAAAAAAGTAAGAGGAAAAAAATGCTACAGTTGAGGCCATATGCTGTAGGTAGAATAACTGAAAGAACTTGCAGGGAAGTGTCTGTGCACTGCAGCCAAATTCAGGAGCAGGTGGAGAGGGTGTGACACAAAGCCCTACCAGGGATATGTCTTTAATTGCTCAAAGTAAGGTGTGCACATGACTATGTCTAATCAATCGCCAGCCCAGGATTGATTCTCGGGGCTGGTGCATCGAGATTTCCTGGGGGGGAGGGAGGAGGGAGGGGGGAGGAAGGGGTTTCTGGAGGGGGAGCATATGTAAACCCATGGTGATATCATGGCATTGTATGACAAAAACAATAAAAGGGAGGGGAAAAAAATTTTTTAAAAATCATGTAGAGAACAGTATATAGTAAAAAGCAGCAATTTCATACTCATTCCTTCCCCCAGAGTCAACTACTTATAACATTATTTGGTTTTTCTGATATTAACTTCTAATTATTACCTCTATTTCTTACTCTTCCTCAAAAGAAATACACTTTAAAATCTTTCATTCTCCCTCTATCAGTGATTTTTCATGAAGCTTTGGGTTTTTCCCTGATCTACTTTTTGCCTGTTGAAAGTGTTAGTCGCTCAGTCATGCCAGACTCTGTAGCCTGCCAGGCTCCTCTGTCTAGGGAATTCTCCAGGCAAGAATACTAGAGTGGGTAGCCATTCCCTTCTCCAAGAAATCTTCCTGACCCAGGGATCAAACTCAGGTGTCCTGCATTGCAGGCAGATTCTTTACCGTCAGAGCCATCAAACTGGTCTCCAAAAAACTGAGATCTTTTCAATAAGTATATGTCTAAATTTCAACCCCAGATTTATCTCACAGACAATAGCTCTTATTTTGTATCTCAGCTTGTATTTAACTTGTATTTGAACACTTTCATGACCTGGTGGCTCAGACAGTAAAGAATCTGCCTGCAGGGCAGGAGACCCAGGTTAGATCCCTGGGTCAGGAAAATCCCTGGAGAAGGGAATGGCTATCCACTCCAGTATTCTTGCCTGGAGAATTCCATGGACAGAGGAGACAGTTGGGCTACAGTCCATGGTGTTCCAAAGAGTCAGACACAACTGAGTGACTAACACACACACACACACGAAAAAGAAAATATTTTCATAAAGATAGGTGAAAGCAAATATTACCCAAACTTTAGCCATATAATTTCATAACATTTCTGGAATTAATTACTTGCTTTTGGCATTACAGAGATTCTATATCACCTTGGAAGGATTAATTATCCCTCAACTCAATTGAGTCCCCTTAAAACTAAGCCAAACTAATAGGACATAGTCTTGAGAATTCATCATATCCTCTGAGGTTTGCACTTGAAAGACCTTTGCAGAAACATAATGTATAATTCATACCCCTCAAATATCTGTGAGTATCTTCCGAAACTGCACTTCATTTCCATAAAATAGTTCTGGAATTCCACAAAGCATGTGATGCTACTGTGCTCAGACAGTTCAGCAAGAGGAAATGAGCATAATCTCCAATTACCATCTGTTTAAACCACACGTGAGCCAGTTAGGATGTTTTCAGTAGCTAAGAACAGAAAACTCAACTCAGACTGGCTCAGACACTGAATGAGATCTATTGGCTCACATAAACCTAAATTCCACAGCACAGCACAGACCTTAGGCATAATTTCTTTAGGACTCCAGCTCAATATCTCCACATTTCTCTCAATATCATCATTATGTCTGGGTGAGCTGCTTCACAAAATGACTTCCCAATATGATAGTCATGGCAGCAAGTTCAATCTTTGTATACATATTCTCCATTATCCAACAGAGAAAAAGAGATATTTCCTGTGTCCCAGAATTTCCAGTAAATTTTCTAAGTATCATATTGATTATGCAACCTCCAAATCAATTCCTGGAGCTAAGGGCATGTCATGCACTGAATGACTTAGAACTGGATTATCTGAAGCAATAATTGTACAGACAGAGGAAGCTGGGCAACACCTGAATCATAGCCAATTCCCATAGTTGTAAATACTTCCACCATAGCCAATGAGGTGAGAGAAAGAGAATTAAACAAAAACAAAAAACACTAAGAAGAATGCTAGAGATGTTGTTAAAGAAGGAAGAAATAATTTGAAGGAAATATTTGAAGGCACAGGGGTAGGGCAGGTTGGAGGTGAAATAGTCCCTTTTGTTGACTGTACCCTACAAGGTAAGTTCATTTGATGAAATGGTTACATATATAGAGAGAGAGACTGGTGGAGAAGGCAATGACACCCCACTCCAGTACTCTTGCCTGGAAAATCCCCTGGACGGAGGAGCCTGGTGGGCTGCAGTCCAAGGGGTCACGAAGAGTTGGACACGACTGAGCGGCTTCACTTTCACTTTTCACTTTCATGCATTGGAGCAGGAAATGGCAACCCACTCCAATGTTCTTGCCTGGAGAATCCCAGGGACTGTAGAGCTTGGTGGGCTGCCATCTATGGAGTCACGGAGTCAGACACGACTGAAGTGACTTAGCAGCAGCAGCAACAAAAAAACTAAAATAATAGACGCCTCAAATTTTAAAGCAATTATCCTTCAATTAAAATAAATTTTAAAAAATAAGCACCAAGAAATCAACAGTTGTGATTTTTTGGTGGTAGAATTATAAATAACCTCCTTCATTTTTAAAAAAATATACATATTATGAATACACAACATATCATTTTTATAATGGGAAAAAGTAATATGTTCTTAATATTATTTGCCAAAAAAAAGCAAAGCACATCATGGAACAGATGCCAGCACTGAGCATTCCAAATGCAGCATCTTCTTATAATATGTAATTATAACTATGTATAATCAATAAACAAACACTCTTCTCATGAAAAGTAATAGAATATTCCTTTAGGTTTATAGGAATAAATTCTTTAGTAAAGGAAATGACTGCTTTCAACATTATAAATTTTCTTCTACAATCGTCACTCAAATATTTATTGATCATCCCCTATCTACCATGATAGTTTTCACGAATTGCTCCAAAACAATTTTGTTGACATTCATCTTTTTAATAATATTTCAAAAATTTAATTGGAATAAAAATCATATAAATGAGTGCATGGTTTACAGATTAATCATCTTATTCAGCTATTACTTCAGTGCTTACTTAGAGCTGCAAGTCACAAAAGAATGGGGAAAAAATGAAGTTGATGGACCAGCAAAATATTAATTATGTGAGGAACTTAAATTATCAAAAACTAAGTAGTTCTTCTTGGGTAAAAAATTACAATGTCTGAGTGGCAGCTGAAATGAAATAAGACAGAAATTCATCTTTCTTCTTCTGCCCCTCATTCATAAACCTTTCTGTTAATTTCAAAATGCAACATATGAGGAATTAATGAGATTTTTGCTTGAAGCATATCCTTCTAAGCCCATACTATTTAAATTAGAAATTCACCAAAATGCTGTGTGCTTTTTCAGTGATTCTTGAAAAACATTTCAATAGCTTCCAAATAGCAGTCTCAAAAGGTAATGAAATTATATAAATGTATTTAAGAAACAAGTATCTGAATCTATATTTTTCCCTCTCGAATCTTTTTTTTAAGTTGAAGGCTTCAGATGAAATGTTTTATAAGTCTATTCAAGTATATGCACTTCTTTGCATAGCTAGCATAAGATCATATTGCTTATCAGAAAAGCAGCAATTATAGAACCACTACACTGAAATTCATATGCCACCACACATATGTCCAAAGGATTTATTAATACAATGGTGTGGCCTTGAGATGGAAGATGATTTCTATCCCAGGTATATATCTTCCATACTAGATTAGTTACTCCTTAAGGCAAGGGAGGGTCCTTGCGCCATATGCACCTTTGCATATTGATGGACGAATAGTAGGTTTTCAACATGTATTTGTTGAACAAATGAGTCAGCCATTGAGTGAAGCTCTACTTTGCCCCACATCTCAAATTCACTAATCCAGAAATAGTTTTAAATAACCAGAGATATAAAATTTCATGAGGGATATAGTCACAGGTGGCTTCTCAAGCCATACAATTCATCCATTCTTAAAACCTGAGAGAGAACACCCTCTAGATCAAGGAAGTCATGGCATCTCCACATGATTTACTGGAACCCAATGCCTAATTCAGGCCTTGAGCAGCCCTTTGGAACACTGCATCCTGAGTATGGGTGCCCCTTTGTCAGTGAATTCTCCCAATCTTATTTTCCCCCCCTCCCTGGACTAACATCCCCAAGATCTGCCCTTTACCTGTGTTCCCCCAGTTCCTCCTGGTACTTTCACAATTCCTTTATGAGGACCATTTCTTCCTGAAGCAGGACTTCCCCATTTAGACATGAATCTTGTTCTCAACATGATGGCAATGAGGGATAATGAAAGTTGAGCTTAATGAGGACATGCAACTTATTGACTTCACAGGAGGTTTTACATGGTATCCAGGAACTGGAGGGTGAGGGGGTAGACAGGGGAATGAATGTTTTACTTCAGAAAGAGTGATGATGCTGTGTTGCTGGCTTTTGAAGATAAAGAAAGTTGCCACAGGCCACTAGAAGTTTAAAACACAAGGAAATGGATTCTACCCTGGAGCCTCTGGAAGAATCACAGCCCTATTTACACCTTCATTTTAGCCCAGTGAGGCAGAAGTCAGACTTCTAACCTACTGAACTTGAAGATAATAAATTAATACATTTCTGCTGTTTTAGCCCCTAAGATTATGGTAATTAGTCACAACAGCTATAGAAAGCTAATTAGGGATGCCACTGCATGCCAGAGTTATTAACTGTCCATGCGCTGGCAGCAATGGAGTTCCTATGGCTTTCAGACAGCAGGCAATTCAACCTCAAAATCCAGTCCTGAGGGTCTGCTTTCTAGACCCACTCCTACACCAATTTTCTTCCCTTGAGTTTCTTAAGGGGAAAAAGAAAAAGATTTGTGGTAAGACTTATATGCCAAGGCTTTATGGGAAAGTGCAATTCCAGGACAGTAAGAGTAAGGCAGAAAGGAGAAAGCATCTGCAGATATAAGGCAGCATACCTCTCATCAAACCACAGCTTCACAAGAAAATAGCCAGTTGCCTGGCATAGTTTCCAGACAAGCCTTGTGAAACCACTTCATCTCAAAAATTCTATCAGGGAAGAAAGGGAGACAGATTTATCCTCTGGGGCCCATCTCCCATCTTTCATAGGTCAGGAAATTTCCTCCACACTTCCCAGGTGTTTACCCACTAGGGCAAATACCAGGAAACCCAGGTCCCATATGTCCTATGATGAGTGCCTCCCATGAGGCAAAAGTGGTGGGAAGGCAATGTCCAGGTCACAGAGCCCAGAGACCACGGAGAGTGGGCCCTGTGACATTACCTTGATGGCTCCAGGAAAGTCCATACAGTAGTGAGTGACAACAAAAGGGTGTTTTTATAGGAGCTATGGAGCTATGTTGTTAAAAGTACTCAAGGACCTAAAGTAGCTTCAGTATTTGACCTTTAAATAAAATATAGTCAATGGATTTAAATGGATAATAGCCTGTCAGGATTCTTGAAGTAAATGGGGCCTGGTAGATAAATTATTTTATATGGAAATTACTTCAAAGTCTACTCTAATGCATAGTGTTTTTAAACAATAGAGCAATATTCAATAAAGTTGACTTTAATTGACTGATATCCCATGTTTTCTTAGTGATTCTTCAGGTTTAGCACACTTCAGGAATGCCTAAGCTACTTGTTCCACATGCCCACTTTAGTTGCCAGCCTCAGAGATTTTGAATCCATAGATCTGAGTGGGACCTAGATATCTATATTTTTAACAGGTGTCCTCTTCTTTTATATGCTTCTGACACAAGTCATTCACAAAGAGCTCTTTTAAAATAATCAAGTCTATGACTAGACCTCTACTATGAAACTTCACCACTCCTGATGACCAGGCAAGGAATACAATGGGGAATTTGGTAGGTTGTAATAAGCATTGTGTATCAGACACCTCTTCCAACACTTCCTACAACCCTTCAGATCCTCTCAGGCCTCATCTGTCACCAATACCCTTGTCCTAGCAATTGGTGACCTGCTCTGCATGGACTCTGGCCAGCTTCATGGGTTTACAATCCATCAGGACTTCATTTCCATGCCTGTGTTTCCCTTTCGACCCTCCCCCAGGGCTTCATGGTTGACCCAGAGACATGAGGTATTGTGGGACCCACTAGCACTCACATAAATGTCACCCATAAGTACTTGGGGAATTGAAAAGCAAAACACTGATTCAGAAAAAAATGGAAATGACTGACAAATTCTTTATCATATGCCCCCGCCAAGTAGACAATCCCAAGAAGTAGTCAATTATATTACCTTCTAGAAGATGGTTCCATGGAGATCAAACAGTTATCACACATGATACCTCAAACAGCTCTCTCTTGTTCCTGCCTTCTTCCCTGGTCCCTCACCTGTACTCTGTGGTATAAAATATACTCCATGATAACGTAAGAGCACATAAGCCTTTGCTTCTGGATCCACTTTCTAGAGAACCCAGGCTAAGATATATTATAGAATTAAGCTACTTCATTGTAATTCAGCAAAGAATTATGAATCTGTGAGCGCCTCTGACTTGACACATTCATCCCTCACTGAAGATTGCTGAGGCCTCTGACCTTGGGTAGAACATGTCTATGAGGGACAAAGGAGGTCCTGAGAAGCCACATCCACTTATACCAGCACACATCCCTGGTCTTGTTGTGTATCCTTTGCATTACTTGCTAGCTAAAGAAGCTTAGACAAGCCTCATCTAAATAATCAGTCTCACCAGTTTCCAAATCTGGACTGACCAGTTTTTATAGTCTAGCATGACTCACCTGGGTCACACAAAATTCAATTAGATTAAAAGATTTACCTGTTCAGTGAGAAGAAAATCTGGGTTAGAGATTCAGAACTTTATCCCAACAAAGCTGAGTTTCATTTCTCAGCTGTATCTTTTTTAATGACCTATCCTAGGCTATCACATCCACCACATTCTATTAATGAGAAATAAATCGCCAATTCAGCTCACATTCACATTCACGGGGGGAGATTAGACTTCAACTTTTGCATCGAATACTATCAAAGAATCTGCAGACATGAAGAAAACCACCACCCGGTTTTGCCCTGGAAAGGCTTATAGGCATATTCACATTTCAGAATCCCTAACTGCTCCTTTCTGAGGACACAATTGTGACCACTTCCTAGTGCAAAGCTCAAAGTAGAGTAGGCCACCATTGTTGGCTAAGTAAATAAACTCCAAAGAAAAGGATATTACTTTCATGGTTTCCTAAACTTTAGTTACTTCAATCGTCATTAAAGCCAGGTATTTACTCACATGAAAGATCTCAACAGACATACCAGGCGGAAAATTAAGGCAGTTAGTCGAATAACTCAAGCAAAAAGGCTTTTCATTTCAATGACTTCAAAAGATGATGCAGGAATTTTTGCCTGTGATGATATTTTTTTTTCTTCCCCCACTAGAGGCAGCCGACCTTCTCCTAAAGAGTTTTCCTCTCTGTCAATTTCGAGTTTCTCCCAGATGGCTCTGAGCAACACACAGCTGCAGTGTGTCACACGGCCTTCTACTGAAGGTGTGAGGTGCTGCTCCAGCCTAAAGGAATCCCAGAGGAACTAAGTTAACGATCACTAAGGCCTTCATTAACTTCATACAGACAGTTGTCCCTGTGACCTCCAAGGGGTGAGAACCACATGGTCTCAACAATAGAATCAGGAACCCACTTAGGATCTACAACAAAACAAGTATCAAGGGACTTCCCTTGCAGTCCAGTGGTTAACATTCCGCACTCCCAATGCAGGGTGAACAGGTTTAATCCCTGGTTGGGGAACTAAGATCCTGCATGCTGCAAGGCACAGCTAGAAAATATTTTAAAAAAGTAAGCATCAAGCCCAAAAAGCCAAAGTGTACATATATGGTTTAAACCTGTAGTATCTGAGATCAAAAACAAAGTTAAAAGAGAATAGAGATTTTCCCCACCCTTCCATAGGAAATACATTCCTAACTACACTTTCTTTAAAAAAGAAACTTCTGCCACAATGCTTCCATTTATTCCACTTCCCCAAGATCAATCCAAAAAAAAAATCAATATGTTCTCCAAAAGAAAAGAATGTAGAGCACAATTTATCTAATTTGCACTATCTAGTTATATCCAACATTCAAGCAATAGCAAACCTGTTAGAATTTATGGCAGTGGTCCAAGAACATAAATTTAGGCTTTTTGGAAATACTCTTATTCCCCTTACCATGAACTCATCCCTTACTAACTTAAGAAATAAGCCATTTTAATTACAGAGACAGTGGCTGTGAAAAGTCAATTTCTGTCTATTCTTGTAAACTGAAACCTCCTAGGACACAAATTGCCAGTGCAGCCCACATGTGCTGTGCTAACAATAGACCTGGCCTAGCAGCAAAAGAGAGCATTACTGAAATGCAAATACAGAGTGAAGATGTTAGTGGTTACTGAGAAACAAAGCCAAAGGCATCTGGCCTTTTTTTTTTTTTTTTTAAATCTTACAACTCCCACTACTGTGATAAGAGCTACACACTCATTTCTTTTGTTAGCTTTTAAAATGGGTAGGTGACGCATGACCAAATTTACTTGTTAGAATATAGGACGCATCATTATATAAGGTGCCAAGACTTTGCTCTAAAGACAAATGAGTAACCCTGGCTCTTCTAAGCCTAACCTTACATGCTAGGCATTGAGGCACTAATATAGAGGTGCTTGTGCTAGAGGCTGAGGTTAGATAGATAGAATTCCAAGGCCTAGGAGATAGAGCCGAAGTGGAGCAAAAGATGGTACAGGATGAGAGCTGGCTTAAGAGTAAAAGTTGCTGAGTACAAAAAGGGCCAATGGCCTGGACAAGGCCAGACCCATTGAATTGATGAGGTGGAAGGAACAGACCAGGAAGCTTATCTGTGAGACCAGATAAATTTGCACTGTTATCATTCTGGGGTGGATAGACTTCTTTTAAGACCTGAGAAGCTGTGTTGAGTGTTGGGGCAGCTGAGAAAACCCATTTTTATAAACTCTAAACTGTCACACATGCTTCAGAGCTCTGCCACTGTAAAGTTTTCTATCCAGGGCTATACATACTTGATGTCCCTAGATGTCTTTGAGAATGATAAAAATACCCATCAGTCAAAAATAAGTAGAAGTGACAAGACAAATTCACAGGCCCCTCCAGGTGTCTGTTTTCCAATAGTCTTCAAATGGAATTATCCCCCAAAACATCATATCTGCTCTGTAATCTGAAAGCCTTCTCAACTACAATAAAGCTGCAGTATTCATTTCTACCCAAGTGAAAAGTACAAAGGGTATCAGAGAGATAGATAGAAAGCACAGAGTATTAGAACTAGCAACCTCCAAAATTAAGTGATGAGTATTCAAAGATTCTTACAAGGTCAATGTGACCTTCATGCCTTGGGCACCATCTATGTGCACCATCCAACTCAAATCATGTTGAGTATGGAGAAGATGAAGATGAAATTCATCTCCAGGATGAATTCATTGCCAGAATTCATTATGATTCCCAAGAAGGGAAATGGGGTTTGTAAAAGACAGCTTATTACTTAGTATGCTGGATGCTTAGTCGCTCAGTCGTGTCCGACTCTTTGGGACCCCTAGGACTGTAGCCCACCAGGCTCCTCTGTCTTGCCTGGGATTCTCCACACAAGAACACTGGAGTGGATCGCCATTTCCTTCTCCAACACTGAGCAAATGCTGAGGTGCATGGAGGAAAGGACAAATAGCGACTAAAGGATCAGTTGACTTCATGGAGGAGGTGGACACTGAATTACATCTTAACTGTGAAAGAGAAAAGGGGAAATGGACTAGCCAGGCAGGACAGCTGGCATGTGAAAAATCCACCATGGTCTTCACCATGGTGAAAGATCTCCAACAAAGAAGATCTCCACTCTCTTTGCAAAGGGTTGGGAGATGGAGGCCAAACAAGGTGAGTTCCCTTCTTGAACTGCTTTAAAATAAGCCAGGAATTGTTTAAAAAAAAAATTTCAGGAGCACAAGGGATAAAAGAGATGGTCTCTCTTCTCCCTCAGCATCTCCAGTCAGTAATGTTAGTATAATTTGCTTTCCAATTCATTAAAGCCTAAATTAGTATTTACACATTTGTAAGTGAAAGGCTAATATTTTGTGTTGCTGTAATCATCAGATATGGATAATTGTGTTGAGAATCTTAAAATAAATATGATTAATAATTAACACCAGTAATACTGCTTCACAAAACCACTTCTGAGTGAGTGCTCCCTGCTGAGTTGGGTCTCACAGGCGTGCACTTCCTTGCCAATCTCTAGGAAAGAAAAGCAGTTGCAAGCAGACAACCATTACCTCAACCCCCAGAAAGCTTTTCTCACCACCAAAGTAGGGGTTGGAGAGAACCCTTAGGTCTCAGTGCTGGCAGGGCTTCTGATGGGGCCACACATAAAAAGCAACAGGAAACCCAGAATCTCAGTATAAGGGTTAAGACTCTCTTTTTTTGCTCTCAGAATTTGACAGTATAAGAAACAATAGGCATCTGGAATTCGAGTAGAAACTGAGCCCCAACCCCATGCCATTTTTTTCCCCTTAAAATCTTATCTGCCATGCAAACCAAATTTAACATATGATCCTAAGTGGGGTCCTAAACCAGAAAAAGATTTTGATATAATAGATTTATGGACAATTGAAGAAATTTAACCAGAGTATAGACTAATTCTGAATTGATGGCAAATTTCTTAATTTTCATTATTGTACTGTGGTTGGGTGAGAGAATATCCTCTTAGTAAATACCCAGTGATATATTAAGGGGAAAGTGACAGGACTTCAGCAACTTATTCTCAAATTGTTCAAAAAAAGTGACTATACATAGACAGGAAGAATGAGAAAAAAAGTGAATGTGGCAAAATATTAGCAATCAGTAAATCGGGGTGAAAGATGTGCAGGAGTACTTTATACCGTAGTTACATTTCTCTAAGTTTGGAAATTGAAGATAAAATTTAAAAAGAGTATTATCTGTACTTCTGAGGAGGTAGAATGCAGAGCACAGAGGAATGTATCACCTGCTTCCTACCATCACACAGTATTGCTCCCATCTGCCCTCCTGCCACATGCTTCTGGTTATCACTTGGGGTGCATTTATGTCACAGAAGCTGTGCTGAGTACTCTTGGGGAAATAAAAAGCAATGAGATGCAAGCACAGTCCAATGAGGGAGGTTCAAGTGTGGGTGAACATAACTATCCTGGAGCCAGAAGCTACTATGTGCAAAGAAGGACAGAAAAAGAGATCAGAAATATTGGGGCCAGTTCAGACTATAGAAGGCTTCATGTCAAGGACATTTGAGGTCAGCATGAGGACAGGTAGGAGCCTGACAGCAGAAGGCAGGGCTGCAGGATGAGTGGGTGAAAGCTAAGGGGTAACTGGAACATCTTGATAAGACCCCTGGCGCAAGAAGGGAAATGTGGGTTCAATCTGGGTGGGTAAATTTGGGAATGTGATGGGCAGGGGGTTGAAATAAGGCTAGGAAGAAAAGACAGGGTAAGATGCTGAGTGGACTTAAATGACAAAAAAAGGATTTTGAATTTTATCTTAGACAATAGGGAATTAAGATTTTTGAGAAAGTAGTTGTTTCCCTCTGAGACTAGGAACCATATCTTGAAGTATCTTTTGTAGAATTTTACTTCACACACAGTTAATGTTCAGTAAACAGTGTGATGTTTGCAAAAAATAAACATTTACAACCTAATACAATTTTGTACAAACTCAAATCTTAGAGACATATATTGTTAAAATATTAAATTTTGAAGGGGGAAAAATTTTGGGGTGCCTTACATACACCTTTTCATACTGTTCATGGGGTTCTCAAGGCAGGAATACTGAAGTGGTTTGCCATTCCCTTCTCCAGTGGACCACATTCTGTCAGACCTCTCCACCATGACCCATCCATCTTGGGTGGCCCCACACGGCATGGCTTAGTTTCACTAAGTTAGACAAGAATGTGGTCTGTGTGATCAGATTGGCTAGTTGTCTGTGATTGTGGTTTCAGTCTGTCTGTCCTCTGATGCCCTCTCTCAGCGCCTACCGTCTTTCTTGGGTTTCTCTTACCTTGGACGTGGGGTATCTCTTCATGGCTGCTCCAGCAAAGCACAGCCGCTGCTCCTTACCTTGGACGTGGGGCAGCTCCTCTCAGCCGCTCCTGCGCCGTGCAGCCGCTGCTCCCAACCAGTCCATCCTAAAGGAGCTCAGTCCTGGGTGTTCATTGGGAGGACTGATGTTGAAGCTGAAACTCCAATACTCTGGCCACCTCATTCGAAGAGCTGACTCATTTGAAAAGACCCTGATGCTAGGAAAGATTGAGGGCAGGAGGAGAAGGGGACGACAGAGAATGAGATGGTTGGATGGCATCACCGACTCAATAGACATGAGTTTGGGTAAACTCCAGGAGTTGGTGATGGACAGGGAGGCCTGGCGTGCTATGGTTCATGAGGTCACAAAGAGTCGGATATGACTGAGCAACTGAACTGAACTGAACTTACATATACCAAATGTTTCAAATATTCTCTTATTTAACTTTTGCAACACCCATGTTTAATTAAGTAGAGCAAAAAGATTAGAAAAACACCCAAAATAATGTTCATGGGCAAGTTAGTGTTCTTTGGTTTATAAGGCAATAAAAATAACATTTTAAACTCACACAGAAAATGGGAAGTAAATCAAGATTTGAAGGAAAAATCTGGGAACCAGATTCAGAAATTTCAGTGAAGACGGGGAAAAAAGGCAGTAGCTACTGAGATGAATTCACCTCTGTGGTTTTCAATCTCTTGGTCATTTTACCCAAGATAAAAATTCTAGGCAGACCTCATTCACAGTCATTCCTAGGTATGGAAGGTAGTCTGTTTTTCAATGTTTTTCCCATCATTCTCTACCCATGAGGCAGTAAAATGTAACCGCACGAGGCTGGTACCAAACCCAAGTTTGGCTGCTTGACACTCAAAAGCCCACTTCTGGAGAGACAAGGGTTGCTGGAAAAGGAAAAGTTGCTTTATTCAGGAAGACAGCAATCTGGGAAGATGGCAGACTAACGTCCTAGGACTATCTCCAGGTTGCCAGTTAGAAGACAAAGATTTTAAAGGCAGAGTGAGGCATAGGCTTCAGGGTGTGTGAGCAGTTTGTGCACACCTCTCAGATTGGTTGGCAACAAGGTGAAGTTTTGAACATCACTAACCTGGTTTCAACTAGCCTGGGGTCTACGTGCTTGCAGTCAACAGTCTAATGAGTTGAGTCCATGTCCCATAAAAACAGCTTAGGAATGTGTGTCGGACTTTCATCTGTATCTTTCAGGGAACTGAGAGTTTGGTGACTGCTGGGTGGCTGGTTTATAGTTTAAATTGTTACCAGTTTCCCAGCCCAACAAATATTCTTTGTTTCCACATCTTTACATTTCCCAAGGCTTAACTCTTGAGCCAGAATTCTGAGACTCAGTGACAGCCTGGGAAACTCAAGCTCTGCTACAAGCAAGATGCAGGCGTAGGACACTGGGGGGTCTCTCCCAGGAAGGTCCCCTAGGGTCCTACTTGCTTACAGCACTCCCTTTTGATACTCAATTTTTTTTTATAGTTTGTGGTGATGTGGACCCTTTTTTAAATTACTTATGTATTTATGGCTGCACTGGGTCTTCATTGCTACTCAGGTTTTCTCCGGTTGCAGTGAGCAAGAGTTACTTTTCATTGCAGCAGGTGGGCTTCTCACAGCAGTGGCTTCTCTTGTTGTGGTGCAGACTCTAAGCTCACAGGCTTCAGTAGTTTCCACATGCAGGTTCCGTAGTTGCAGTTCACTAGCTCTAGAGCTCAGGCTCAGTAGTTGTGGCCCATGGGCTTATTTGCTCCTTGGCATAAGGATGTGGATCATTTTTAAAGTCTTTATTGAATTTGTTACAATATTGTTTCTATTTTATGTTTTGGATTTTTGGCTCTGAGGCATGTAGGATCTTAGCTCCCCAACCAGAGTTCGAACTCAAAATCCCTGCATTGGCAGGTGAAGTCTTATCCACTGGACCACCAGGGAAGACCCAATACTCCTCAGTCTTGAGGGAAACAAGTGTTGGACAAGAAAGGAAAGAACATTTTGGTAGAGAGGTTACTCATAAACCCAAGAGAGGAACTCAGTTTCAGGGGGGATCTCAGTTTGAAAACAGAATGTGTTCTCAGAGTCTGTGGTTGCCATGGAAACAATGCTCTCAGATGCCCAGCTATAATGCCATCTAGCCACCCAGCTGCAGCACTCTGGACCTTCCACCATTTCCCCCCAAGGTTGTAAGCAAAATCCAAGTCCATGTGCCAGAGGTGCAGTGAAGCCAAAGGATACAAAAACACTGGAGTTTGGAGCCGAGAACGGTTTATTGAGGGGCCTGCAAAGAGATGGCTGGCTCCTGCCTGAAAAACTCCGAACTCCTGGTGAGCTTCCAGCAAAGCCCTTTTCTAGAAAAGGTGAGAGAGGGGCGTGGGTAGTTGTTGCAAACTTCTTGGGGTCAGATTCTGTGCTCTTGGGGTCAGCTCATGATCAGGTCACGATGTTCCTATAAATCTTCACCAAACAAACATTATTCTCTGTTCTGACAAGAGGGCAAGGTCCTAAGGCACAACTGTCACCCTCCAAGGTCCAGGCCTGGTTGTGGGGGCGGGGAGTGGGGGAGCTGGGGGGGGGTGGTCCCTGCAGGGGCAGGTTACCTGACCCCAAAGCTTTCACCCAGCACCCAGTCTGGGTCCTCCCAGCAGTGCCCAGGCCTGGCTGAAGAGCCGAGAGCGGCTCCCTCAGAGCCAAGGGCGGCTTCCTCAGAGCCAAGGCCCCAGATCTGGTCCAGCTGTCATTGCTGAGGGAGGCAGGCCTCCGAGACCCAGATGGCCCTGAGGCGCCTCAGGCCGCGCTAGAGCAGGAGCCAGCACAGACTGTGTCCCTGCTGAGGACCGCTGTCATTAGGTCACAGAGGTGGGGATGGGGTGAGGGTCAACCCAAGGCCCAGGCTTGCCCAGTGGAGGGTTTTGGCGAGGGCCGGAGCCCTTCAGGTCACAGCCTCCAGCCTGTTCCCAAGGCCCCCAGCTCACCTGCCGGCCGGAGGTTGGCTCCAGGGAGGCCAGGATCCGCCTCTTACCTCACTCTCGTCCTGACGAGCACCACGCCCCCGGCTGTTCACTGAAAAGTCCACTAACGGTCACGCCTCGACAGTTGGCGTCTCGGGGGAGGGGCCCACTGCAGCGCCGACCAATGGCTGAGCACGATTCCTAGCCGTTGCTCTAAGCAGCGTGCGCTCCTAGTCTCGCGATAACCCTTGCTTGGTAACGGGCTGCGAGCTGTGGGGTGCAAGCTACCGATGTATTACAAGGCCGTAGGTTTCACCACTTCTCCCAGCCAACAACTGGGCGCAGTGGGGCTACTAGTTGAGGACTAACACTGGGCTCCTTCCTGCGAGACATGGCACTGCTCCAGCGCACACCTGGGCTTGAAGTTCCCCATGAACCTGACCAAACCTTGTACTGACACTGCAGACTTGCCACACCGCCCTCCTCCCTCTTCTCTGTCTCAGGTGTCCAGCTTGCATGTGATATGAAGTCTGCTCTATTCCATGGCCCCTGCTCCGTCCCCCATTAAATCTCTGTATAGCATTCCAGTCCTAAAGCAGGGGAAATGCCAAAAGCTGAACTCTAGTCTATGGCCTCAAATCTTTGTTGTTGTTTTTTTTCCCACCGCTCTCACAGGAGCTGCTGTACACAGGCAGAAACAAGTGGTTACCCTAAAATAATTACAGATGATGAGACCCCACTCTCTCAGGTGTCAAGATAGAGGACAAGCATATCCATAACAACAACAAAAAAAGCTAGATATGAAATTCATTTATTTATTTTTGGCTGCACCAGGTCTTCATTGCTGTGCACAGGCTTTTCTCTAGTTAGGGTGAGGAGGGGATACCCACTAGTTTCAGTACGTGGGCTTCTCACTGTGGTGGCATCTTTTGTTGCTGAGCATGGGCTCTAGGGCTCGAGGGCTCAGTAGTTGTGGTGCAGGGGCTTAGTTGCCCTGCAATAAGTGGAATCTTCCTGGACCAGGGATCAAACCAATGTCCCCTACAATCTGCCCTGCAGGCAGATTCTTAACCACTGAACCACCAGGGAATTCCTGCAATTCATTTTTTAGGGAACCAATTAAGAGGTAATTTTTCTATTTCTCAAGTTCTTTGATTCTTGGTGATATTGTTTTAAAGGATTGCATTCTGCTGGTGTGTCTGAAATAAACAGTGACATACTTCTACGCTTCTGGCTTCCTGGTCAATGGTAATTCTGCTCCTACGCTTGATAATAGCAGGAGGGAAAGAAGCATCCTGTGATCTCTTTCCCAAGCTCTCCTCCCAAACTGGAAACTGTTGCAAGAATCAAGTCCCAATGTGGACAAAGGGAAAAAAAAAGGTAGATGTTAGGCACCCTCAGCCCCACTGCCACGGCCAAAGTGAAAGTGAAAAAAGTGTTAGTCGCTGAGTTGTGTCCGACTCTTTGGGACCCTATGGACTGTAGCTGGCCAGGCTCCTCTGTCCATGGAATTCTCCAGGCAAGAATACTGGAGTGGGCTGCTATGCCCCTCTCCAGGGGATCTTCCTGACCTAGGGATAGAACCTTAGTCTCCTGCATTGCAGGCCGATTCTTTACTGTCTGAGCTACCAGGGAAGAGGTTCCACCGCTGTCACAGTGGAGGTTAAAAAGTGTCTTTTAGACAAAGACCATTGGATTGTATCTCCAACAGTTCAATGTAAGCCCGGTGAGAGCTCAACTCCAAGAGACTTCAGGGACATAAGCCAGAAAAACTCATGACCTTGTCCCTTAACTCAGCAGTATGAAAGACCTTAGGATGGGAAAAGAATCTTTTATTGGACAACTGGCAACTGGCTACTGGCAACTGGCCACTGGCAACTACATTGAAGTTTGAAACTACATTTTCATTTGTCAGTCCTTTCCATAACACTCAACCTATAAAAGATATTTCTATATTACTAGGATTGTATTTGAGGAAAACTGAAGGTATTTATAACAAAACAAAATAAGAATCTAGAAGTCTTAGGGGAAAATCTTGATGAAATCAAGAAACTTCTATCCATCCATTTTATGTAGTACATACCTATTGAGTACTTCCTAAGTACATAGTTGCATAGATCAAAAACTCTTTTCTTCAAAGAATGTATAACTCAAGTTGTGATACTAGGCACAGTAGCAGTCGCATAGATTTTGGAATTTAGAATGCAAAATCACCAGCAGCACCCCAGATCTCCTCATTACTCAGAGGGTCAGGGCTCAAAATTCTGTTTTTGCAAACTTCCTGGGTAATTCTGATGCCCAGTAAAGTTTGAAAAACACTGATATAAATAAAAAGGGCTCTGACCCTCCAAGAAGGTGAAGGCGGAAGTGGTCAAAGAATACAACTTAGGATCTAAGGTAGACTTGGGAAATGAATCAGAGAAAAGAGCCCCAAAGCAAGATAGACTCAGAAAGTACACATGCTATTGAACCTCTGCCAGTGTTTTCTCCTAGATGTTGAAAAATTTGTTTTATTTTCATAACAAGGCAATTTGCTCATTTTTAGTTGTAAGGGTGGATTTGAGACACTTGAAGTATAGTTTTAAACCTTTTTTTTTTTCTTTTAACTGCGACGGATCCTAGTTGCTGCACACAAGATCTTCGCTGCCACATGTAGGATCTTTAGTTGCAATACACGAGTATGGTGGGATTTCTCCTTAGCTGAGGCACATGGGATCTAGTTCCCTGACCAGAGATCAAACCGAGGCCCCCTGCATTGGGAAGGCAGAGCATTAGCCACTGGACCACCAGGGCAGTCTCTAAACTGTGGTTTTATTCAGTGGATAACTCAGTCTAGTCCTGGTCCCTGATACCTGATCCAATATAATCTCTCAGTGAAAGTAGTTGGAGCAGTCCTTAGCATCTTAACAAGATGACATTAAATCCTAACGCTGCAGATGAAAGGCTCTCCCAGCCAGTCCCTTTCGGGCTGGGATTATATTGATTATCTTCCAAACTCTCTTCAGTCTCTTTCACTCTCCCCAATAGTGATTTTTTTTAAGGAAAATATCCTGAAGTATAGAAAATAGAGAGCACGAATATCAATCTACCATCCCAGGGAGAATTACACATTTCGGAGGATTATTTAAAACTTGGATAGCAACTTCTACAGTTGCAGCTGCAACTTAATAACCAATCACAGCAAGGCACTGTGTGGGAATTTCCAGCACTTATGCAAATAGTTCTAAGGCTCATCAATCTGCTCCCCCAAAATGCCTCTCTTTTCCCAGCAAAATTTGCATTTCATCTGCCAATGTCCTACCCTCCTACACACTCATATTTCTTTCTAGTGCTTCTCAAGGCCCCAGGTAGAGTGAGAACAAGTTAAAACTCTATAGCTAAACTTATACAGTATGACAGGCACATGTTTTCCAAGTTACCCAGCGAAATCGGACAGAGGCATCCTACTTTAAGCAGAGCACATTATAATTCTGCTTGTTTATTCATTCTATGAACACTTATGAATACTTCCTGTTGGGAAAGGCTATCCACCCGTAGTCCCAAGCATCCTGTGAGTTTTTGCACAGTGTGCCAGACCACAAGTCTCTTCTATCTCCTGACACTGAAGATGATGAAGGGGTAACCAAGTGTAACTACCATGCAACTACCTGTTCCCCCAGGGAGGGGAAGTAGCTTGTTTCTTGCTGCAGTGTTTACCGCTTGCTCAAGAAGGTCTTTGGCCCCCGGCCCCTCAGTTGCAGTGTGTAGCAGCCTTCCTCCTCATCACGTGGCACAAGGAGCCCTGGAGAACTGGCCCCATCTAGGTAATGCTCCTGCTGTTTCCTCATTATGAGCAATAAACTATATTGCACTGATCCCTGAAGTCTTGTCTACTTTTAGCACCCAGAGAGTGGCAGGAGATTTGCTCCTTGCCATTTGCTGTGAGACTGGGGTTCCTTTGGGACATCTGCTCTGTGCCAGGACCTGTGATGGTCACTGTTTCTCCATATCCCGGCACAAAAGAACCATGGATCCTGTACTCTCGGCTGCACAAGGCACCATAAGGGGTGTTGGATGGGACTGAGACTAATGAGCAACGTTTTCCAGATCTTTAAGCAAGGCCTTATGACATGAGTCCAAAAGAAAGAGAATGAGTAGATGCAGTGGGGTCCATTCTTGCGGGAGACATGGAGATGGGTCACCCAGCCTCTCCTTCCGAGGGAAGGAGGGAAGTACTGCCAGCACAGACTCCAGCTGCTTGTTCCTCCAGACCTGCTTTAGCTGCAGAGCCGCCGCCCACAACCCTACTCCCACCCCGAGACTATGTCCCCCCCCAGGCAGACCATATCCAGTGACTGAGCAGGACAGACGTATAAACGACAAACAATTATAACCCAATGTGGGACGATGGTGACGGAGAATTTTTAACATTAGGTTCCTGAAGCCTGATGGTATCCACTCACCACTTAAACCTTTATTTCTTCCTCTGGACATGTTTAGTTACCCAGCTGCTGCTCATCCTTCATTCATGCCCTTAATTTCTCTTCACCTTTCACCTCAGTTGTGCTTAACAGTTCAGTATCCCCATCAAGAATCTACCAGAAAAGAGCCCTTCCAGCTTGACCCAGATCCCACAAGTCTCTTCAACATATTCACTCATTGATATATTCACTCAATAGTTAAGCAGGAATGATTAAATGCCAGGCAGTGCAATAGGCATACAGTAGCTACAAGAGAAACAGGATTGCTTTCATATGGTGGGAGGACAGATAATGAATAAATAAAGAAGCAAAATGATTCTGAAGAATAATACGAAGAAACTAAGATATTATGAGAGATTATGATAGAAAATAAAAATAACTGGGACAAGTGACATTCGATCCTTTCTAATCAAGTGCGGTTCCTAGAAGGTGGAAGCATCCCAGACCTGTTGGGTCAGAATCTACATTTCAACAAAAAGCTATCAGAGACCTCCCTTGACCAGCACTCGGACTTATACACCATTGACTAATATAGAAACAAAGGAGGGCAAGAGGATTTGCAGGTGAAGGCTAGATCATGATCTTTGTTGTGAACAAATATGGAACCCTGAAATGGCAACCCACTCCAGTATTCTTGCCTGGGAAATCCCATGGACGGAAGAGCATGGTAGGCTACAGTCCATGGGGTCGCAAAGAGTCAGACACAACTGAGTGACTTCACTTTCACTTTCTCAGGAGGAGGGAGCCCAGAGTTGAAGCTGTAGATCTGGGAGCTAAAGTTTCTAGAAGGAATCAGGGTATGAGTTTTGTGATCTGCTCTTCAGTCATCTGCCAGTCAGTCTGATGAACCAGTGGTTCTCAACTTTACCTATACGTTAGAACCACTTGAGAAGATTTGAAAGATACTGACTCTTGGGTCCTGCCCCCAAAGATTCAATTTAAGCAGTCTGAGGTGGAGCCTGGAGATTTTTTTTTTTAATATGTATAATTTATCTGTTTTATTTTTGGCTGCGCTGGGTCTTCATTACTTTGCACAGGCTTTCTAGTTGTGGCAAGCAGAGGCTACTCTTCGCTGGGGTGCATGGGCTTCTCATTGTGGTGGCTTCTCTTGTTGTGAAGCACAACTTCTAGAGCAAAGGCTCAGTAGTTGTGGCCCACAGGTTTATTTGCTTCGTGGCATGTGAGATTTTCCTGGACCGGGGATGGAACCCATGCCCTGCTTTGGTAGGTGGATTCTTTTCCACTGTACCAGCAAGTAAGTCCTGAGCCTGGGGATTTTTAAAGGTCCCCAAGTGACTTTGATTTGAAGAGAAGATTGACAGACACTGTAAATCACCAACAATAACAACAAAAATGGGCCCATGCTCAGCATGTGAGACCTGAGGTAAGCCTCTCCTGGTAGGAAATTGCTCTACACAATTTTTACTGTCATTTATGGAGTACACTAATCCAACTAATGTTAATTTCAGTTGCCCAGTCCACAAATATCTCTTCCTTGAAGTCACATGAAAGAAGAATTACTCAGAAGGTTATTGAAAAACCCCTTTCCAGCAAAGCAGCCACAGGTAATCATATTTTAACTAATGTTCTCCACAAACATGGTCATTAAATAAGCAAGGAAGTAAATTAATAAGTCCTTGTCATTTGGTGCAAAGTGATGAACCGTGAAGAGATCAAGTGATTTTTACAACTTGAAATTATGTTGCTTTTGGTCAAGAATTCTTGTAATTGGTTCTTTTCACTTCAAAGCAGGGTGTCAAATTTCAGCCTGGCATGAAGAAATAACATCACCCAAAAGGCCTAAGGCAGTGTGGTTCCCCATAGCACTACTTAAGCAACCAAGCAGTCTGGAGCTAGAATTCTAAATTAACTTTCAACATTGAAAGTAAAAGTGAAAGTCACTCAGTAGTGTCCGACTCTTTGCGACCCCATGGACTGTATAGTCCATGGAATTCTCCAGGCCAGAATACTGGGGTGGGTAAACTTTCCCTTCTTCAGGGGATCTTCCCAACCCAGGGATCGAACCCAGGTCTCCCACATTGCAGGCAGATTCTTTACCAGATGAGCCACTAGGGAAGCCCAAGAATACTGGAGTGGATAGCCTATCTCTTCTCCAGCAGATGTTCCCAACCCAAGAGCTTCTAAATCTTGGTTGAGAATAGCCCTCCAAAATTGAGGTCTGTAAGCTATCTATCCATGAGTAACTTTTAGTGACTTAAGTCCTTCAGTCATTCAAAACTCTTCATTATAGTTGTTGTTGTTTTTTTTTAACTCACCAATAGTATACAAGGGATGATATTTGAAGGAGAAAATCCAAACAATTTATATGGACACTTGTACTCTGGGCTTCTCAAGACCCTTTCTAATGTGGGGATAGGGGACAACACACAAATGGAAGACAGATCTGCATCCGCCTCAAAGACAGAGGGATGTTCACCCTTTCAGAAACCTGGCCCCAGTGGCTCAGCCAATCAGATGCTCCCATCTGAGACTTCCAATCTTAAGGGAGTGACTCAAAGGCTCGGGGTTGATCAAATGTGATGAAGCCAAGGGAACCCTGAGATGGTTTTGGCTGGTTGAAGCCTGAGAATTAGAGAACTATACTTATCCGCTTCCTCATTTTTTTCTTCCCATACATCCCTTAGGCTGGTGGTGCCCCAAGTGTGATGGGGCTACATTTGGTTTTCTGGCTATGATAAAGCTCCAGAACCAATGGATATATATAATATTGAAAGTCTTCAGTATTTGAACTTTGTAAGTCTAGATTTTATTGACATCCAGTTACTTTCTCAGTTGACGTGATATTTTTCCTGTGATCATTAACAGAGCTCTATTGTTTAAAAAAGGAATTAGCAAACAAAAGTACTGACACAATTAAAGTCTGAACCTGCAAAGTCTTTTTTTAGGGAATCTCTGTGTTACCAAAGGAGGCCTGTGATTTTGCAATCACAGGCAAACAGAACTTCCAACACTACCGATGTCTAAAATGGATTCACACAGGAAGGAACAAAGAGAGCAGGAATAATGGAAGGAAGGAAAGGAGAAAAGGGAGGGAGAAAAAGAGGGAGGGAGGACAAGCGGGACAGTCAAAGTCAAAATAGTCAGTTATAATACATGAGTAACAGCAACCTTTTTTCAAAAAAAAAAATATATATATAAATATATATATATATCAGAGTCATAAGGTTCAGCTCCTTTTATTCCTGCCACCACTAAAGCAATCTCATCTACTCGCACAAAGAGGTTCTTAAGAGAAAGAAAAGCTTCCCTTTAAGCCAAAAAAGCTCTCTCCTGGGTCCTGGTACCTCTCTGTCAAAAAGACAGCATCTTCTGAATCTGGAAGCTATTCAGTTTAAAGGTACCATGTGTTATAATCACAGGGTGACCCTCCGATATCACCCAGGGGTGAGCAGTGGAATAAGCAGAAAGGGCAATGGTGACTTCCAGAACCCAATCAGGGTTTAGCCAGGGTGTGTGTGTGTGTGTGTGTGTGTGTGTGTGTGTGTGTGTGTGTGTGTGTGTGGTGGGGAAGGGGGAGGTGTCAATTTAGAAGTCTAGGCTTGTGTCCCATTATAGAACCATACTTCTGGGAATAATTTTAAAGTTTAACTTATTTATTAAATTTGTAATCCATGCTCATAATATAAAAATTTAGAAAGCTCTAGCAAAGCTTACTAGAAAGCTCTAGTAAAGGCTTCCCCAGTGGCTAAACAGTAAAGAATCCACCTGCAATGCAGGTGACATGGGCTCAATCCCTGGGTTGGGAAGATCCCCTGGGGAGGGAAATGGCAACGTACTTCAGTATTCTTGCCTGGAGAATCCCAGGGACAGAGGAGTCTGGCAGGCTGCAATCCATGGGGTCACAAAGAGTTGGACACAACCGAGCAATTAAGCAACAACCAAGGACAGCCATAAACAACAG
This sequence comes from Antilocapra americana, assembly GCA_007570785.1. NCBI lineage: Eukaryota > Metazoa > Chordata > Mammalia > Artiodactyla > Antilocapridae > Antilocapra > Antilocapra americana. The sequence continues at coordinate 10,094,063 of ML661908.1, forward strand.
GGCTTCTTTTCATTTCTATCTCCTAGTAATCCCATTGCTTTCCCAAGAGAGTTTGTAAACCTCGGGGATATTTTATACACCCACAGGCAAACATGGTGTCTGTTGGGGGTATTATACGTGTGGAATATACTCTTAAAGTGGAAACGTACTACACAGAGTATTCTGCATGTTGGCATTTTTCCTCCTGTTTTACTGAGATGTAACTGATATACAGCACTGTATAAGTTTGAGGGGTGCGGCATAATGATTTGACTTACACACATTGTGGAATGATTTTTATTTTTCCTGAACAAAATATTTTGGAGTTAAAATTCCATACCAATATATAAAGATATACTTCATTTTTTCTTTTTTTAAACTCTTCATTTGTGTTGGAGTATAGCCAATTAACAATACTGAGACAGTTTCAGGTGGACAGCAAAGGGACTCAGCCATAAGATACATGTATCTATTCTCCCCCAAATTTCTCTCCCATCCAGGCTGCCACATAACATGGCACAGAGTTCCCTGTGCTATACCATAGGACCTTGTTGGTTATCCATTTTAAATACTTCAGTGTGTCCCTGTCCATCCCAAACTCCTTATCACCTCCCCACACCCTTCCCTCCAGCAACCATAAGTTCATTCTCTGTGAGTCTGTTTCTGTTTTGTAAACAAGTTCATTTGCATAATCTCTTCTTAGATTCTGCATATAAGGATAGGCCTCATTTTTTTTTATTGTTTTTGCCATACAATGTCATGATATCACCATGGGTTTACATATGCTTCCCCTCCAGAACCTCCCTCCCTCCTCCCTCCCCTAGGCCTCATTTTTAATGGCTGCATAATATACCACTGTGCACATTTGTAATATTTGTTTTAATCCATCCCCTCTTGATAGACATTTAAATCATTTAAGTATTCTCTGAGGCTTCCCTGGTGGCTCAGAAGGTAAAGAATCTGCCTGCAACGTGGGAGACCTGGGCTTGGAAGATCTCCTGGAGAAGGGAAACGCTACCCACTCCAGTATTCTTTCCTGGAGATTACACATTGGTAATATTTGCTTTAATCTATCCCCTCTTTAAAGATATTTAAATGATTTAAATATTCTCTACCATGCTGCAATGAAGGATTGCCTACGACTGTCACTTTATACCTGCACGAGTGTAACTGTAGAATAAAGTTCTAGAAGGGGCATATGCAGGCCGGAAGGCATATGCATTTGTAATGAATATCCATGTTAGTCAATTGGTATACAACGAGTTTTTACTCCCACCATCAATCTGTAAGAATGTTTATTTCCCACACCCTCTTTAACAGACACTATCAAAACAGTTTTATATTTTCTAATTTAACAGGGGAAAAATAATGTCCTAGAATTCACCTTGGATTTTCTTATTAGGAGTAAAAAGGCTTCAGGCATTTGTACATATGTTTGAACCATTTCCATTGCCTTAAACTGTCAGCTTATATCCTTTGGCCATTTTATTATGGGCTTGTTGCTCTTTCATTAAATTATAGGGGCTTTAAATATGTTAGGAAAATCAGTGCTCAGTCTATGATATAAGTTATTCTCATTCGTTTGTCTTTTGATTGTGATTATACAGGACTTCACCTTGCAGAAATTTTATGCTTTTATATATTTAAATTTATCAACAATATCTTTTCTGCTTCTGGGTTTTTTGTCACATTTTAAAGTCTTTCCCACTATGAAAATTTTTAAAATCCTTCTGTAGTTTCTCTGAGTATCTTTAATGGTCAAGTTTAAATATTTGCTCCACTGTGAACTGACTTATGGTATAATGGTGTATCTCAACATACTATTCATTGCATCATCTATCTCCACTGATTAGAACAAAATTATAAAAAACTACAATGTTTTATTAATTTTATAATAAGTATTATCTTACGACTAAAACAACTATACTTACATGTGTTAAAGCATTTTATTATTAAATGTAAACGTGTGAATTCTACCACAACTTTTAAGATCCTATCTTGGCAAGTCTTCACTTTTAAAAATGCTCTAGCAGGACTTTGGCCTTTTCTTGGGGCTCAGTGGTAAAGAACCTCCCCGTCAATACAGGAGATGTATAAGTTTGATCCTGCATTTGGAAAGATCCCCTGGAGAAGAAAATGGCAACCCACTCCAGTATTCTTGCCTGGAAAATTCCATGGACAGAGGAGCCTGGCAGGCCACAGTTCATGGGGTCCAAAGAGTCAGACATGACATAGTGATTAACCAACAGCAACAAGCAGGACTTCCCTTGTGGTCCAGTAGTTAAGAATCCACCTTGCAACATGGGGACTTGGGTTTGATCCCTGGTCGGGGAACTAAGATCCCACACGCTGTGGAGAAACTAAACCCAAGAGCCACTGTCTGTGTGCTGCAACGAAATATCCCATATGACTCAACTAAGACCCAACACAGTCAAGTAAATAAATAAAAATAGAGATGCCCTAAGAACCTCAAAGAGGGAGCTGCACAAGACTGCTTCATTGCTGAGGGACCCTGGAAACATAATCAGTTCCCTTGAAGCTCCACCTATAGCTATATCCACTTAGTTCGTCTTCTCTCTTCTCCTTCCACCAGCTCAGAAGCAGGAAGAGCCCAACTGTCTTAGAGATGAAAGCGTTGCTTCTAGAGACTGTTAAACAAAGATCTAGATATTCATGTCACCAAGGTAACAGCTGTGGTGACTCAGAGCCCATGATGCAAGAGACAACGACATGCAGAAGATGGGAGGGACCAACAAAAGCATCTGAATTGTTAACCATTATAGCCACTACAAGAAAGTCTTCAGAAGTCACTGACAACAGAACAGCGGGGAGAAGATTCTGACAAGCAGAGGAGAATTTAACATGGGAGGTGTTCCAGTCCCTCCCTGGTTCTGGGCTACATCAGTCCCCCAACATAGCCCATGCCCCACATGAGAAAAGTGTGTATATTTGTGGGTGCATGTGTGTGTGTGTGTTGGGGTTGGAAGGCACTTGTTTTTGTTTGTCTGGAGGTGGTTTGTGGTCTGGAGCAGGTTTGGGGATTGGGTTTAAGTTTTGCTGTTTGTCCCACACGGTGGGTTCTGCACCTGAATGTCTTTCTTTTTACCCTGACTTGTTTTGACAGCTTCGCAAGATGCTTTCCCTGGGGGAAATTTTGGTAAGGAGCTCAGAGTAGTTAAATCAGATCTAGTTCTCCTGATTATTAAATGGCAGAGACAGGATAATATAAACTTGCTTTTTACATTTTGCTCTCTTGAATCGAAAACAAGTTTACTGCCAGAAATGGCTGCAGATAAAAATACATTCAAGAGACTGGGATTTGGAGTAGGCCACAGAAAAGGTTCTACTACTTAATGTCGGAATGCAAAACAAGAAAGATGTTGGGGGTTTTGGAATGAGTGTTCAGCAATGATGTCCATTTCCCTTGGAGGCAGGTAGATAAAGAAGACAGGTCCTCCAGTCCTCACTGCAGGAGAAGTTAACATATAAAAGACTCTGGTGAACAAAAACTGCTGGGAGCCAGTCAGGATGCCCCCTTGCTCGGATGACAAAGTCACGAGACTAAGAAAGAAATTGCAAAGCTGACTTTCTTTATCCGGGCATCCCAGGCTAGGCCCCCTTGGTATTTTTCTTGGGAGTTCTGTCCATGCTCGGAACATTAGCTCATCTCAGTAGGTCAGTCCCAGTTGGAAAGAATTCATCCTGAGATAATTCCTCCAGACCTTATCAACCAGAGGATCCGGGAAGGTGGATTGCCTTCCCTGGGGGCTAAGGAGGAATGAAAGGGACATTTAAATAGATTACTACACCTCCTACTAGTTACTGGGAAGTTTACCAAGAGTTCTCAGGGGGTCATGGCAAGGCCACCACCAGAAGGGCTCGTACTTGGGTCACCTTTCCACCTCCCACTCCCCTGACCACTCCATGGAGGAGGCTCCCTTCCTTGAAGAAACCGGGCTGGAATGGGACTTAGGAATGCTCATAACTGTGGCCAGCATAGTTGGAGACATTGATTGCTTTAGGATAATGTAGACATAGGAATTCATTATAGTAGTTATAAGGTTAATAGGGTTTTATTGCTAAAGCAGTGCTGCTAGACTGTCTCTTAGTCCTCTTTCCTCTTTCTAAACTGTCTCTTTGTCCTCTTTCCTCTTTCTAAACTCTTTGTCCTCTTTCCTCTTTCCTCGTAAGAATCAGAGTAGGTTAATAGAATAAAACAGTTTCAAGCTTAAGCCCTTCCCTCTAGCTTCTACATAGTTGCACCTGATAAGAGAAATGTAACCTTTCTACTTAGATTGATATACTTATCAGGACTGAATGAAGTATGCTGAAGACATTCAAATGGTAAACATACTATTGTTAAATCTAATTACATAGAAATCTGACTTCTGCAAGGGGAATGTTTCATGATAGATTGGGGAATGAGCTCAATGATAAGGTTGCTATGGAAGGTAGAAAACAATAAATTGTATAGAATGATAGGTGATGTAATGATGTGATGGGGATGTCTTTTGGCTATAAAACTGTAAACCAACAACAACAAACAAGAGAGACTGCTCCATCACCACACATCGACTCAGCTCAGTTTTTCCGCCGACGCCACTCATCCCTCAAGACCCCCGGACCCGCCAAGGCTGGACCCCAGCAAAAAACAGATAGTGCTCTGACCTCCTCTAGTTTACAGTCCAGAGATTGTTAGGCCAGCGGCAGAGGGAAGAAAAGGCCTTCATTTCTCATAGTACAATAACTACAATAACTAGAATATCTATTTGGATGCCTCATTTTTATAGACAGGGAAGCTATAACCACCTCCAAACAGTTCATCACCCCTCACCACGACCTCACCACCATGGAGTAGACTGCAGTTAGGCCCATTTTCAGAAAGGTTCAGTCACTAGGTTATCAATAATAACGAATGAATGAATGGATTAAGAATTCTAATGCATTCACTCTGCTGTTATATGGCTGTCAAACTCTTCCTCCAGAAGCTCCCTCAGCAGGTCATCATTCCCTCATTGAGCCTGATCCTCTTCCAGGTTCCCTGTCTCTGTGAATAGCCCACCAAGCTCCACGGGCACAAGCCAGAAACCTGGGCATCTCCTTAACCCCTCCCCTCTGACACCCACCTTGAGAATGCTTTACCAAGCCCTGCTAGCCTCCTCTCTCAGAATTCCCCTGAATGCATCCACAGCTGCCTCCCTCCACCACCTCACCCTTGTCCACGCTGCCACCGTCTCTCACCTGATGACAGTGGCCCCCTCCTAACAGGATCCCCCCATGGACTCTGGGCTCCCTTCAGTTGGCCTTCCACATTATAGCAGGGGTGCCCTTTGCAAAAGACATAGCTCTTCATTCCTTTCCTTTTTCTTTACCTTTCTCTCCTGCACAGCTCAGAAGCAAAGCCACTAGGTGGGACATATCAAAGCAGGCATTCCAGCTTGAGATCTAAGCAGCTGCTGAAAATGAGACTCTCAGAACGCAACCTATGGTAATATAGGTACATAGGACCCAAACGAGCTCCACTCAGCTCTTTAACCCCTGTGCTTGGAGACTAAAAATCAAGAATTTCCATACTTAAGGAATCTGCTGACACACTCTAGTGGGACAAGAGACTGAAGAACCCAGCAACTAAGCAAAGTGTTCAACATCAGCTTCTCAGCCTCTAGGTTCTGATGTCATCCATAGCTCCCCATCTTGGGTTCTCCTGTGTTCCTCTTCTTGCCCTTCCCACTGAGCCCTTTGCCAACAGCCTTGCCATATATGAGCTTCCCAGGTGGCTCAGTGGTAAAGAATCTGCCTGACAATGCAGGAGACACAGGGGATGTGGGTTTGATCCCTGGGTTGGGAAGATCCTCTGAAGAAGGAAATAGCAATCCACTCCAGTATTCTTGCTTGAAAAATCCGATGGACAGAGGAGCCTGGCAGTCTACAGTCCATGGGGTTGCAAAGAGTCAGACATGACTTAGAATGTAGGCACTTGGTTTTAGAGGCTTCCCTGGTGGCTCAGAAGGTAAAGAATCTGCCTGCAATGTGGGAGACTGGGTTCGATCCCTGGGTTGGGAAGATCCCCTAGAGAAGGGAATGGCTATCCCTCCCAATATTCTTGCCATGGAGAATCTCATAGACTGAGGAGCCTGATGGGCTACTTGAGTCCATGGGATCTCAAAGAGTCAGACATGACTGAGTGGCTAACACTTTGCCATATTCCCTTTGTGGCTCAGACGGTAAAGAATCTGCCTGTAATGTAGGAGACCTGGGTTTGATCCCTGGGTCAGGAAGATCCCCTGAAGAAGGAAATGGAAACCCATTCCAGTATTCTTGCCTGGGAAATCCCACAGACAGAGGAGCCTGGCAGGCTATTGTTCTTGAGAGTCAGATATGACTGCATAACTAACACTTTCTTTCTCTGCCATACATGTTAATTCATCAGAAGGCTGTCAAAGCTCACAGTAGTATCAATACTGGACTGCCCTCAAGCACAGCTATTAGAAGAATGCTGAGGTAACACTTAATATGGTCTTCCCTGGTGTTCCAGTGGTTAAGAATCTGCCTTCCAATGCAGGGGACACAGGTTCAATCTCTGGTCAGGGAACTAAGATCCCACATGATTCAGGGCAACAGCCTGCGTGCCTCAAGTATGAGCCGGTGTGGCACAGCCAAATAAATATTTTAAAAACAAATAAAAAACACTTAGTAGTACATAGTTTACATTCTCAAGGCCTTCATGTTAGGTGTGGGCTAGTGAAAAAGGCAATAATATACTCTCTTTTACATTTAAAAATACTAAAGTATTATCTGGAGGGAGTCACAGGAAACTGGTGACAATGGGTGCCTAAAGGATCAGAACTGCTGTGCTGGGAACAGGAACTCTGTGTCTGTCAGTGTTTGCACTTCAAGCAACAAAAACAACTCTGGCCGATTTAAGTCTGAAGGGAGTCTTTCAGAAGGATATCGGAAGGCTTAGATACTTCCTGGACCAGTCATAGGGGACTAAAAAGTCAGAAACAGTTCCGTAAATCATTTCTACCTTTTGTGTGAGAAGCAGGCTTTGCCTCAAAAAGAAGAATCCTCCAACAGAGCTGAGTGACTAAGAATCTAAGCAAACAAAACAAATCACAACCGAGGTATATGGCCAAAAGAATAGAAAGCAGGAGCTCAAACAAATATTTACACCAATGTTCACAGCAGCATTATTCACACTAGCCAAAAAGTGGAGACTACTCAAATGTCCATCAACAGAACAGGTAAATAAAATGTGGTATATACATACCACAGAATGTTATTTACCCTTAAAAAGCAATGAAATTCTGATACATGTTAGAACATGGATGAACCTTTAAAGCATGCACAGTGAAACAAGTCAGTCACAGAAATACACTCTATGAGTAGTCGTCAAATTCTTGAACACAGAAAGTAGAAGAGTGGTTACCGAGGACTGCAGGGAGGAAGGGGAAATGATTGTTTAATGAATACAGAGATTTTGTTGGGGATATAATGGAAAAGTTGTGGATATTGATAGTGGTGGGGCTTCCCAGGGCCGCTAGTGGTAAAGAAACTGCCTGCCAGTGCAGGAGACATAAGAGATGTGAGTTTGATCCCTGGGTTGGGAAGATCTTTTGGAGGACGGCATGGCAACCCACTCCAATTATCATGCCTGGAGAATCCCCATGGATAGGCTTGCAGTCCATGGGGTCACAAAGAGTTAGACACGACTGAAGCAACTTAGCACGCATTCATGCATGCATTGACAGCGGTGATGATCATACAAACTTATGAATGGACTTAATGCCACTGAACTGTATACTTACAAATGGTTAAAATGATAAATATGTATTTTTACCAGAACAATAAAAAAGAATTGCAAGTACCCATGACACAATTTTTATTGCATATTCTTCCGTACCTTCATATCACAGGCATGCATTACCTATTTAAAGCACATTTTTTAAATCAAGGAATTAACTTTTACACATTAACAGGAGATGCGTTCAACGAAGAAAAAGCACAGTTCCACTGTATCTTAGAAATGGCAAATTATTGAGGAAAAAAAAATCCTAAGAACCCAAAACTACATCTATGTGTAAATATATTCATCAATGTAAATAAATTCATCCGTCGCTACTGTTCCCCACAGGAGCCAAGTACAAACTCTCCCCTCTTTGCTCTCCTCACAGCTCAACCCCAGCTTCCTGTCACACACCTTGAGAATCTCACAACTCTAGCAACCTCTCATCCAAAAACAGGTCCTTGGCACAAGATTCATCACTCCCCCAAATCACAATGCAAATTACACTTTGGATGCTTAGCATATTAATTTTAGAAGGTGAGCAATAACTGCAGGAGTGTCACAAAAAAAAGAGTTTCAGTCTTTTTTTTCTTCTAAAATAGAGAACAGTGGAGGATGTTGAAGCTGTGACTGGCCAGGAGAGTGCAGACAACCAAAATGGGTTTCCAGCAGCATTAAATGAACCATGAAGGAATGGGCTAGTCAGCCTCTGTTTCTTCCCTGACACTTTGCACCATGATACTACAGCTTTCATCCAAAATATTGGAAATACGTATGTTGAAATAACTTATCAACACATCTTTAAGAACCTGGTAGATACCCAGCAAAGTAACTTCAAGTCCTTATCCTACCACATCTATGGTGTGAAATGGAAAAGGGAAATTTTCCAGCTCTGCCATGTTCTATGTTGAACTTGAGAGCAGAGCCTGTTTTGTTCACTGTCCAATCCCCGACAACAGTAGGTGCTTAAAATATGTCTCAAGTGTTGAATGACTGGAGAAAGGAAGATCTGGAGCCCTTGCCTCATAGGTCTGCGTGCCAACCATCGGTGTCCTCGCCTTCAACACTCAGACCACAGCAAGAGGATCATTAGGTCAAGTCGAGCTGTGACCTTGCTGAGTGGTGGGTAATTAGGGATTCCACTCATCCCAGAAGCACCTACTTAAAGCCTAGTCTGTTCCAGATACTGTACTCAATCCTAAGGACACAAAGGAAATGGAGTGCCCCTGAGCTTTGGATGCTGACAATCTAGGAGCAGAGACCTGAATGGGAGCCTGCACTTATAGTAAGTCCCTTACATAATAATGAGTTCTGTTCTGAGAGCTCATCTGTTAGTCTGACTTGTTTGTAAGTCCAACGAAGTTACCCCGAGTACCTAACTAAGACAATTAGCTATATAGTCCTGTACTATAATGGGTTTATAATACTTTCACACTATAATGTGCACTTAAACACAAAAAATATGGAAGACATTTTTAATCTTTCAGTACAGTACCTTGAAAAGTACAGTAGTACAGTACAATAGTTGGCATACAGGGGCAGGCACACCTATTCACATCTTTGAAAATTTGTGACTTTAAAGTTCAAACGTCGAGAACTTACTGTGTGCTGCAGGATGAGGGGTAAAGCACAGAGCCCTGGGAGCAACGGGTGTGGACCCCCCTGAAGAGTCCCATATTTCAAGCAGGCACAGCCCCCTTGCGGTGGGGCAGGGACTAGCAGGAGGAAAGATGCTCAGCAAAGGGCCCTCAAGCAGCCTGGAGGGGACATCACAGGAAAGGGGAGCTGGGCAGGAGGGAGCCAGCATGAGACCTGCAGGTGCTGGAGGGAAAAATGAATGCCAAGGCTGTGAGTGGGTAGCTAAAGACAAACGTAACTTGCCCAGTGTGCTTCCCCTGGGAGAAGCCTAAGAAGAGGCTGGAAAAAGCCTAAGAGGAGGCTGGGAGGAGTGGCTTGGCGTTGAGGGGAGCACCCCAGCAGTGAGAGACAGCTGAGGGTTGGGGAGGCCTTGCCTGGAATCAAGAGGAGCCCTGTATTATAAGAAAGGAGCTGGATGCCATTGCCCTCCTGTCCGTGGGACACGGTGTCACTCTGAGGAGGTTTCTGACTGACCAGCCTCCATCCTCGTGGAGGAAGGTAGGGCTTATAACTCCCGCCTGGACTGGAGCCAAATGCAGCTGGGGTTGTAGGGAAAAGAAGTTGGGATTCCCTATTTTTTCAACCCAGATTTTTCCAGTTTCCCTCTTGAATTCAGGCTCCTCATCTGTAAACTGGGTGTTTAAAAAGCCATTCCATAAAACATTGTAAAGCAATTTTTCTCCAAATAAAAATAAATTAAAAAGAAATACTAAAAATATAAAGTCCATTCTAATCCTAATGGTCTCTGACTCTCAGATTTGGTATCCATCACAGGTATAGAGATATATGATGCTATGGACTGAATTGCATCCTCTCCAGATACATATGTTAAACTTATAACTCCTGGTACCTCAGAAGGAGACTGTATTTAAGACAGAGCTTTAAAAAGGTAATTAAGATTAGATGAGTCACATGGATGGTCCCTAATCCAGTCTGACGGGTGTTCTTATAAAAGGAAATTTGAACACACAGAGAAACACCAGGGATGCACAGAGAAAAGGCCATGCAAGGACATGGGAAGAAGGCAGCCACCTGCAAGCCAGGGAGAGGCCTCAGGAGAAACCAAACCCACCAACACCTTGATCTTGGACTTCCAGCCTCCAGAACGGTGAGACAGAAAATCCCTCTTGTGTAAGCCACCGGTTTGTGTATTTCATTCCGGAAGCCCTAGCAAAGGAATACATATGGTAACAGAACAGTCGCTAAAAACTTTAAATCGTCCAAGAAGAGAACTGCCTTAAGCCAAACGACTTCTGGTTCTTCTGACATTCAGCCAGGTCACCTGGGGCTCTGTGCCATGACTAAGGAGATGCCACTCAAGACAAGCATGGACTGAAGACCAGTCACAATGAGAGGCACTGTAGTACATCTAATCCTCCAAGGTCATGGGGATTGGGCAGGGAGGGAGGAAGGACAGGTCCATCAAAAACCTAACACCAGGCAGCAACATGGATGGGCCTAGAGATCATTGTACTCAGAGAAGTCAGTCAGACAAAGACAAATATGATGTCACTTCTATGTGGAATCTAAAATATGATACAGATGAGTTCATTTACAAAACAGAAATAGACTTTCAGATATAGAAAGCAAACCTGTTTACCAAAGGGGAAAGGGGAAGGGATTAATCAGGAGATTGGGATCAAAATATATACACTATTTATCTATTTAAATAAACACACTACTACATATAAATAAAAGCGATGGCACCCCACTCCAGTACTCTTGCCTGGAAAATCCCATGGTCGGAGGAGTCTGGTGGGCTGCAGTCCATGGAGTTGCAAAGAGTTGGACACGACTGAGTGACTTCACTTTCACTTTTCACTTTCATACATTGGAGAAGGAAATGGCAACCCACTCCACTGTTCTTGCCTGGAGAACCCCAGGGACGGCGGAGCCCGGTGGGCTGCCGTCTCTGGGGTTGCACAGAGTTGGACACGACTGAAGCGACTTAGCAGCAGCAGCAACATATATAAACAGATAACCGAAAGGACCTACTGTATAGCACAGGGACCTATACTCAATATCTTGTAATAACCTATAATGGAAAAGGAATCTGAAAAAGAATACATATAGAGGGCTTCCCTGGTGGCTCAGCAGTAAAGAATCTGCCTGCAATGCAGGAGATGCAGGAGACAGTTTCAATCCCTGGGTCAGGAATATCCCTTGGAGAAGGAAATGGCAATCCACTCCAGTATTCTTGCCCAGAGAATGCCATGGGCAGAGCAGCCTGGCACGCTACAGACCAGGGGACTGCAAAGAGTCAGACATGACTGAGCAACTGAACACACACACATATAGACATATATACACATACATAACTGAATCACTCTTCTGTACACCTGAAACTAATACAACATTGTAGATCAATGATATTTCAATAAAAAAATGTTTAAATGATAAATTTTTAGAAATCTAACACTAGCCAAAACACTCAAATCCCTCCCTCCTTCATGTGTAACCAGAGTCGCAAACAGCTGATGGATTCTCCACACTCAGGACTAGCCCGGTTTCATTCCTTGTCAGACATGCTGATAAGCCACAAATACGAAAAGGAAGAACCTATAGACATGCATAAACTTGGAATAGCCATCCTGACAAAGGGGAATCTGGGGCTGCTCTCCATGAGGGATTCTCCATCTCAAAGTAAGAAGACAATTCAGGAAGGGTAAAGACCTATGACAGCTTCCCAGTGTTTATCATCAGAGCGGCTTACTTCACTAAGGTGGGAATTCACTGACTGGGAAAGAATAGTTCAGAAAGCCCTTAGATCATTTTCTCAGATATGCCCAGAATGTGATGAAGAAAGAAACTTCACATCAGACCTCTTTCTTTAGATAAAAACATGATGAAACAGAGACAAAGAGGACTGGAAAATGGCAAGAAGGAAAGAAAGATCTGGAATTTGTTTTATTCTTATAATTAATGTTCTGCCAGAGATGAGCATCTTCAGAAGCCATTCTATTATCACAAATTTTTCAGCCATCAACAATGTTAAGATGAAATCACAGAGGTTAAACATTCTATCTCAACATCCTAAACATCAGAGTCCCACACATGCCTCTGAAAGTCACACCCAGTGGGAACCTCGGCTCCACCAAGATCTCAAGAAGGTGACCTCTCATCTCTTGCTTTTCAGTGACAAAGATCTAAGCTCAATTCTAGGAGCCTGGTCCTAGCAGAAGAGTATCGCATAAAGATTTTTTCCTAAATGTGCCTCTTAAAACTCTGTCTTTATTTATATCCTTTCCTAGCAGAGAAAGATGGCTGCGGTCCTTCTGGGGACCTCTCTCATCTCTCAAGGGAAACTGGCAGTCATTTTCAGGACCTGTTCTATACTTCTAGAATATAGCCTCAAGCCACAGTTCAGGCCAGGACCTTCAGCCAAATCGGCAATCCCAGGCACTCGGCAACCCCAGGTCAAACCAAGGTAGCCATCCACCCATCACTGGCCTGTAACCTCGGGCAAGAAGTCTTCATTTGTCTGAACCTGGGCAGTAGCAAGCGGGCATGGGAGCCCCTGTGAACAAACCTCTTAGAGAATCAGAAATAGGGTCTGGAATTTGTGTAAATGCAAATGTGGTGGTTGAGTCTGAAAGAAATCCAATTGCTAACGAAATATGTAACAGGTAGGAATCCTCTCTTGCAGGATTTACTGCTGAAACTAAGTACTTCCCTCTCTGTTCACCCAGAATCATATCAAGCTACATCATCCCCTCCCACACGAAGAATGGAATTAAGTCCACTGGAGCTCCTTCCTGGCCTGGCCTGGATGAGCTACATCCCTTCTCTGGACCTTGGTTTTCTCATAGAGTGAGGGGCCCCTGCTTTACCCTGCCTGATAGCCTTTCTTTTTCTTTCTTTCTTTCCTTAGGGAAGAGCCTCTGACGCTGATCCCTTTTATTTTATTTTATTTTTTTATTTGGCTGTACTGGTCTTAGTTGCAGCAAGTGGGATCTTTGTTGCAGCATTCAAGATCTTTATTGCAACATTCAGAATCTGCAGCATGTGGGATCTAGCTCCCCCACGAGGGACTGAATCCAGCCCCCCTGCATTGGGAGCACAGAGCCTTAACTACTGAGCCACCAGGGAAGTCCCCACCCCGCCTGACCTTTGAGGCTGAGTTGCTTCTGACACCTCTGCAAGTTCCCACAGACCTTCCAGTTAAACCACCATTTAACTCCTAGTTACTTCCTTCCTCATCCGTTTCCAAGCTCTGGGCTCAGATGTATCATGAGGAAGTTGAGAGTTCTGAGGCTCAAGGAGGCAAAGACTCAAAGCCCAGGGTTCAAAAGAGCCTCAGGGAAACTGTATGAATCTACTGAAGTGAAACAGAAGCTAACCCCATAACCTAGTGATTCTACTTTCCCACACCTGTTCGCTCATCTGCAAAGTGTGGATAATAATACCTATCTCACGTACTGGGGCTTCCCAGGGGGCACGGTGGTAAAGAATCTGCCTGCCAATGCAGGAGACCTGGATTCAATCCTTGGGTCAGGAAAACCCCCTGGAGAAGGAAATGAAAACCCATGCGAGTATTCTTGCCTGGGAAATGCCTTGGACAGAGGAGCCTGGCAGTTTACAGTCCATGGGGCCACAAAGAGTCAGACATGACTGAGCACTCATGAATGGTTTATTGAGAAGATGAAGCAAGAAGGAATATATAAAGTACTTAGTACACCACCTCACACACTTAAGAGCAGAAGAGGTCTAATCTTATTTTTAAATCAAAGCCATCAAAGAGTACCTTGCATACACTGAGTTGTTTTGCTGAAGTGGAGGTTTTTGTGTGCTATGCAGCCTGCTAAATTAATGGCATTTCACTGAGGCATCTCATGCTCTCAAAATTTGTTTTCAAAAAATAACATGTAGGATACTTTAGTGCTTATTGCAAAGAAGTAAGAGGCTGAGAGTGTAACCTGCTGCAGGTACCCAAACTGACCCTTCCCTACAAAGCAGATAGCAGCAAACTTCATCCTTAGGGTCTTTGGATTTATTGCATGATAAATGTGGAAAGTTATCAGTGATCAGTTCAGTTCCAGTTCAGTCGCTCGTTCGTGTCCGACTCTCTGCGACCCCATGAACCGCAGCATGCCAGGCCTCCTTGTCTACCACCAACTCCCGGAGTCCACCCAAACCCATGTCCATCGAGTCGGTGATGCTATCCAGCCATCTCATCCTCTGTCGTCCCCTTCTCCTCCTGCCCCCAATCCCTTCCCAGCATCAGGGTCTTTTCCAATGAGTCAACTCTTCGTATGAGGTGGCCAGAGTATTGGAGTTTCAGCTTCAACATCAGTCCTTCCAATGAGCACCCAGGACTTATCTCCTTTAGGATGGATTTGTTGGATTTCCCTGCAGTCCAAGGGACTCTGAAAAGTCTTCTCCAACACCACAGTTCAAAGGCATCAATTCTTCGGCATTCAGCCTTTTTCACTGTCCAACTCTCACATAAGCTATAAGTAAGAAAGTTCTGAAGAGACCAAAAAGCTTATCAGACCATGTACAGACTTGTTGGTTGTCAGGAGAGGTAGGTGAGAAATATTCCTTTCTTTTTCTATCTTTTCATAGAGCAAAGGGAACCATTTTTTACTTTAGAAATCCTAAACAATTTCCTTCTAGGGCTGATTTAACACCTTGAATGCACTGGCTTCATGATATCAATATCAAGGTAGTATTTTCAGAAAACAAAGACAGCAGATAATTGACATTGAACACAACATGTCAGGGCTTTGAGAAAATGTCTTGTTAAGAGAAAAGGCCAGTTTCTTAAAGTTTATCAGTTTGACATGTCATGGCTTAGAATTCCCAGCACAGTCAATAACCAACTTCTTGCTCACATCTGGATCTGTAATAATTCCCATTCTCTAAGAAAGTATAAGAAGGTCAGAGAAATCATTCCATCTCATTGCTCAGTTGTGTTTGACTCTTTGTGACACCATGGACTGCAGCATGCCAGCTTCCCTGTCCTTCACCATCTCCCAGAGTTTGCTAAAACTCATGTTCATTGAGTCACTAAAAAGGCAGAGGAACAAGTGATCAACTTGCCAACATCCGTTGGATCATCAAAAAAGCATGAGAGTTCGAGAAAAACATCTACTTCTGCTTTATTGACTTGGCCAAAGCCACAACAAACTCTGTAAAGTTCTTAAAGGGATGGGGATACTAGACCACCTGATCTGACTCTTGAGAAACCTGTATGCAGGTCAGGAAGCAACAGTTAGAACTGGACATGGAACAACAAACTGGTTCCAAATAGGAAAAGGAGTATGTCAAGACTGTATATTGTCACCCTGCTTATTTAACTTATATGCAGAGTACATCATGAGAAATGCTGGGCTGGAAGAAGCACAAGCTGGAATCGAGATTGCTGGGAGAAATATCAATAACCTCAGATATGCAGATGACATCACCCTTATGGCAAAAAGTGAAGAACTAAAGAGCCTCTTGATGAAAGTGAAAGAGGAGAGGGAAAAAGTTGGCTTCAAGCTCAATATTCAGAAAACTAAGATCAAGGTATCTGGTCCCATCACTTACTGGCAAGTAGATGGGGAAACAGTGGAAACAGTGGCAGACTTTATTTTAGGGGGCTCCAAAATCACTGAAGATGGTGACTGCAGCCATGAAATTAAAAGACACTTGCTCCTTGGAAGAAAAGTTATGACCAACCTAGACAGCATACTAAAAAGCAGAGGCATTACTTTGCCAACAAAGGTCTGTCTAGCCAAGGCTATGGTTTTTCCAGTAGTCAGGTATGGATGTGAGAGTTGGACTACAAAGAAAGCTGAGCACCAAAGAATTGAGGCTTTTGAACTGTTGTGTTGGAGAAGACCCTTGAGAGTCCCTTGGATTGCAAGGAGATCCAACCAGTCCATCCTAAAGGAGATCAGTCCTGAATATTCATTGGCAGGACTGATGCTGAAGGTGAAACTCCAATACTTTGGCCACCTGATGGGAAGAGCTGACTCATTTGAAAAAACCCTGATGCTGGGAAAGATTGAGGGCAGGAGGAGAAGGGGACAACAGAGGATGAGATGGTTGTATGGCATCACCAACTCAACGGACATGAGTTTGAATAAACTCCAGGAGTTGGCGATGGACAAGGAAGCCTGGTGTGCTGCAGTCCATGGGGGTCACAAAGAGTCAGACACGACTGAGTGACTGAACTGACTGAACCGAATGCCATCTGAGGCCACTCCATCTACAGAGTTTGCTGGAAACTGGTACATGTGCATCTGTCATATTTCAATTTACAGTAGCATTTTCTTTATTAAAGCTTATATACAACCCACACATATTAACATTTTATATTGAATAATTTTCCCTTGGGTAAATGAGGAATGTATCCACAACCTAAAATTCTAGCCCATATTTTATGATGTGAAAGGATTCAAGTCTTCTCTAAGTTAACCATTTAAACTGAAAAGGTGAGAGTTTCCTCTTTTGTTGTTGTTTAGTTGCTAAGTCATGTCCAACTATTTGTGACCCTAAGGACTGTAGCTCGCCAGGCTCCTATGTCCACAGGATTTTCCAGGCAAGAATACTAGAGCGGGTTGATATTTTCTTCTCCAGGGGATCCTCCAGATCCAGGGATCGAACCTGAGTCTCCTGCATGGGCTGCATCTCCTGCACTGGCAGACAGATTCTTTACTGCTGAGCCACAAAGGAAGCCCAGTATTTCCTCTTTAGCATCATGAAAAACACATAGTGTGTTCACATGAGAATAATGGACACCCACCCAGCACAGGAAAACCCTTTACAAAAATCCTGCAAACAGTCATCTAGCTTCTCACTTAATGCTTTGAAATGATAGAGAGCTACTCACTAATTTATAACTATCCTTACTACTGTTTGCCATATTTATATTTATACCCCTTGACATTTATTATGCTTCTGAAGCCAGAAGAACCACTTCTAATGCTAACCCTCAGATTTAAAAGAGAAATATAATTCAGTCACCAGCTTACCCAGAGGATTTGTTTCAAGCACACATAATGGTTTTGTAATCAACTTACAGATAACATAGCTGACATAATCCTGCAAAAGATTTATAGTGAAAAGCATATTCCTGGGAACTGGTCTTCAATTTTTAAAAAATGACTACCTCTCATAACAAAATACCCTTTCAAAGACATGACAGTAGTCATCATGTCCACCCTATCTTTTCTATACCCAGCTAAACTTTTGCAGTACTCTCAGAGATTTTTTCCACCCCTTGAACATCTGGAACATCTTCTAATCTGTCAGCATCTCCCTCTATCTCTCTCTTTTTTTTTTTGATGAGCTGGCATGTGGGATCTTAGTTCCCTGGTCAAGAATCAAACCCATGCCCCCTGTATTGGGAGTGTAGAGTCTTAACCACTGGATCACCAGGGAAGTCCTGTGAGCATCTCTCTTGAATCTTCACATTAGGAACTGAACTGAATAACCCAGAACAAGATACAGAAGAACTTTCTGGTCATGGGATGTGGCCAGTGGCTTCCAAGGTGGTGTGAGCTTTCTTTTTGGGGATCAAACCACATCATCAGCAACTGCTTTAAAAATGTCAGAAAATGAACTCTTTATTCTGAGATGTGAGACTTCACTTACAGTCTCACACATGATCTCCATTTTCTGTAAAGCTACATTTACTGAAGTAGTTATATTATAAGCTAGCCCTGACCTTGTTGTTGTTGTTTATTGCTAAGTCATGTGTGACTCTTTGCAACTCCATGGACTGCAGTACAGTATGACAGCTTCCATCCTTCACTGTCTCCCAGAGTTTGCTCAAACTCATGTCTATTTAGTCAGTGATGCCATCCAACCATCTCATTCTCTGTCGCTACCTTCTCTTCCTGCCCTCAATCTTTCCCAGTATCAGGGTCTTTTCAAATGAGTCAGCTCTTCACATCAGGTGGCCAAAGTATTAGAGTTTCAGCGTCAACATCAGTCCTTCCAAGGAACACCCAGGACTGATCTCCTTTAGGATGGACTGGTTGGATCTCCTTGCAGTCCAAGGGACTCTCAATAGTCTTCTCCAACACCACAGTTCAAAAGCATCAATTCTTCAGTGCTCAGCTTTCTTCACCATCCAACTCTCACATCCATACATGACTACTGGAAAAACCATAGCCTTGACTAGACTGATCTTTGTTGACAAAGTAATGTCTCTGCTTTTTAATATGCTGTCTAGGTTGGTCATAACTTTACTTCCAAAAAGTAAGTGTCTTTTAATTTGATGGCTGCAATCACCATGTACAATGATTTTAGAGCCCAGAAAAATAAAGTCTGACACTGTTTCCACTGTTTCCCCATCTATTTGCCATGAAGTGATGGGACCAGATGCCATGATCTTAGTTTTCTGAATGTTGAGCTTCAAGCCAACTTTTTCATTCTCATGATGTACATAGTGTACCGAGTACATCATATACATACATGACTGCTGGAAAAACCATAGCTTGAACTATACAGACCTTGGTTGGCAAAGTGATGTCTCTGTTTTGACCTTAAACAAAATCAATTGTAAGAAGTTAATTGCTAATGCTGGACATAAAATGGTTCTTTTGTTGGCAAGCAGAAAGGTCACTAGATGTCTTGCATAGAAGTAAACTAAAACTATCTTTCAAAATGGTCATTTTCTATGAGACAGAGAAAGAATGAGAAATGATGTGTACAGCAACTTCCTAGACTGGAGGAAAAATAATGAGCCATGAAAAGAAGGAAAGTCATATAAAATTACACTCACTTTAAGTGACACACTGTGCAAAGACTGGATAAAATAAAAGAGAAGGAAAAGCAACATACCATTTTTTATGCCAACCCCATGATTTAAAAGAGGGACAGCTCAATCACTGGCTACCCCAGAGGATTTGCTTCAGGGGAAGACGCAGTTAGAGAGATGGGTTTTTTAAGTCAACTAGTGGGCAATGTGTGATAATAATCCTGCAAAAGATTTATAGTGAGAAGCATGTTCCTGGGAAGAGGGTTCCAATTTTTTTTATATCTTTTTTTAATTAATTTATTTATTTTCTTTACATTATCGTGTTGGTTTTGCCATACATTGACATGAATCCGCCATGGGTATACACGAGAAAAAAATTTAAAACATTCTCATTTCTCTTTTCTCTCTCTTTGAATATATCTCAACTATAGTTGTTAAAACTGTAGGTTGGTTGAAGCAGGATAATTACTCTTTAAAGAGAGTAGCTTACAAAACATGAGCACGTGGCATGAAAATGAGAATGATTATTGTTAAGCAAGGGTCAGAAGCTATGTACTTTCTGACAATGATGTTGACTGGATGTTCTGTGTGTACTCAGTAGTGTCTGACTCTTTGGGACCCTCAGAATGGAATTTTCCAGGCAAGAATACTGGAGTGGATTGCCATTTCCTCCTCCAGAGGATATTCCCATCTCAGGGATAGAACCCGAGTCTTCTGCCTCTCCTGTGTTGGCAGGCAGATTCTTTACCCTGTGAAGTCACCTGTGAAGCCCTGACTAGATGTTTGTGTCCTCTCAAAATTCGTATGTTGAAATCCTAACTCCAACATGATGGCATTTGGAGGCGGGCCCTTTGGGCGGTGCTTAGGTCATGAGGGTGGAGCCAACATGAATGGGATTAGACACCCTGGAGAGTTTGCTCTGTGTCCTTGAGAAGACACAAAGAACCAAGAACAAGATACCTTAACCAAGGTCCTCACCAGACAATGAATCTGCCAGCATCTTGATCCTGGGCTTCCCAGCCTCCAGAACTGTGAGAAAGAAACGTTTATTACTTAAGTTGCCAGTCTATGTTATTTTTGTTGTAGCAGCCTGAGTTAAGGCATGATAACCAAGTGTGCTATGAAATGTTCCAGAAGAGAACCATAAGGTAAGTACTCTATCCACAGCCACACCCTTCAGAAATAAAGATAAGTTTCTTACATTATCAGAGGAGCTTCCATTTAGTATAACTTTATGTGAACTCCCTGTAATTATTATTTGGGTAAATACCTTTGCCCTCTCCCCACAGGTACCCAAAACCACTTTTTTTAGCACTCCGTGGATTATTTGAAGCTTAAGAAGAACATTTGTACCTGACTGATTTCAATAAGTGTAATTATAAAGCACACTGTTTGATGTAGGTTTTAAGCATGAAGTTTATGGTCTGTATCCACTCTGAGAGTTCTTGGGCCACTCTTCTTTTTCCCATTATTTTTCCTCCCCAATATCACCATTTGATCACTTTCCACTAGCTCAAAATCACCTCCTGTCTGCTATGGGACCAATCTTCTGGTTGTATGCCTGTATCACAGCTTATTACATACTATTTCTGTTCTCTTGTGTACCTTAAGTGTTAAACAAGGATATTCCCAGTTACATCTCTGAAGTGATAGATTTCAGGCCCATTTGCACATTAGAATCACCTGGGAAGCTTTCTTATAATTCAAGTACCAAGGCTTCAACCTCAGAGATTCTAATTTAATAGAAAGCTCTGACACCAGTAATTGTTAAAAGCTTTTTGGATGATTCTAATATGAGCCAAGGTTAAGAATTATTGTACTAAGGCTTTAACTTACCTGCAAGCTGTGATGTAAGCCATCAGTAAAAGGTTCTCATGACTGCAGTTACTTTAGGGCAGAGGGCAGGATATTCCTAGGATAGACAGTTTCCAACAGAGTCCCAGAATAAACAAAATCAAGAATTAAATATTTCATAAAAGATGATCCTAAAAGGCACACAGGAAAATAAAGGCTAAGAAAACATTAACAAGGAAGAGTCCTGGGAAGGACTAGCCCAATCAGATATTAAAACAAACTACAAAACCTCTATAGTTAAATCAGTGTAGTATTGGTACATGAGTAGAAAACAAATCCAAGAAATGGAATGAAAACCTCCCAAACAGATTCAACTACATATAAAAATCAAGCATAAAAGGGGATCTCAAATCACTAAAGCAAAGATAGTCACTTTTAATAAATGAGATTGGGACAATTGGATGGCCATTTGGAAAAAAATTAGATTCAATGCTTATACTAGGGAAAGGAATAAATTTCAAAAGGATCAGAGACCCAAAAAAGTGAAACTACACAAGTATGAGACGAAAACATGAGTGAATCCTCTCTAACTTCAGAGCAGAGAAAGGTTTTCTAATCATGACTCAAAATTCAGAGGCAATAAAAGAAAAGATTGATAAATTTGACTACATAAAGAAAAGAATAAAAACTTTTGCATGGTCAAAAATACTGTAAGCAGTCAAAAGACAAATGACAGATTGGGAATAAATATCTGTAATATATATATCAAAGCTAATATCCCAAATTTATCTTTTTAACTTTTTAAGTTGAGGGAAAATGTCCACAAATAAGTAAAATGGGCAAAACACATGAACAGACAATTCATAAAAGGATTTTAAAATAGACTTTGAATAAATGAAAAGATGTTCACTTAAAAAAGTGAAATGCAAAACTTTAAAACTTTACTGAGATAGCATTTATCACCTATCAGTTTGAAAAAAAATAATAAAATAAAAATGTTGCAGTGCCCTCGCTGGAGAAGACTGTGGAGAAAACACACTCTCATACATTGCTGAAAGAAAAGCAAAGCGAAATAGTCCCCAAGGAGGGAGATCTGGAAACATCTTTTAAAAACTACATCAAACCAGTAATCCCATTTGTGGGAATTTATCCTAAAGATACGACTACAATATTACCAACATATACGTGCACATGATTATTCATGATAGCATTACTTGTAGCTGCAAAATATTGGAAACTTCCTAAATGTTTGAAACAAAGGAATTGGTTGCATACCTTATGGAATATACACCCAAGGGAGTACCATGTAAAGAAGAAAGAGGAATCTCCCTATGAACTGAAGCAATTTCCAAGAGATATTAAGTTACAAACATTTTTTAAGGAACTTCCCGGGTGGTCCAGTGGCTAAGACTATCTGTGCTCCTAATGTAGTAGGGCCTGAGTTCAATCCCTGGTCAGGGAATTAGATTCCACATGACACAATGAAAACCTGGAGTGGCTAGATAAATAATTAAAAGGAAGTGTTAAAATTTTTTTTTAAATAAGTTAGCCTTCATAGGTGTAAAGTAGAAGGGACTTTTCATTGTGCTGGCATTCAAGAACCGTTCATATCCACTAGTGGCTTTCTATATTTATATTTGTGAGTCCAAGTGGTTACCAGTGGGGAGAGGGAAGGGAAGAGGAGCAGACAGGGGTATGGGATTAAAAGGTACAAACTACTAATGTATAAAATAGATAAGCAACAAAGAAATATTGTACAGCAACAGGGAATATAGCCAATATTTTGTAATAACTTAAATGGAGTATAAGAATATTGAATCACTATGCTATACACTTCAAACTAATATAATATCTTAAATCAACTATACTTCATTTTTTAAAAAAAAAAGAGAGACATTAATAAACATCCTTTGAACCCTGGGCTTTATAGGTTGCCAGGAAGCTCAGAGACCCATCAAGAAACACAGTTACCTTAGTCAAACTTGTATTCCCTGTGCCTACTGAAGAGTCTAGCATTTGACAAACGTTTGTTCAACTCAACTGAACTGCACATCTTTTGTTATAAGTCACCCAAGTCCTTTTGTGGAACGAAGAGGATAAATAAATAGGAAACATGAAATTTTGTAGGTAGAAAGAAGTAGCTCTACTTCTCAGGAAGAGGAACAGTCCTTGTTAGAAATTCCCTTTTGTAAATCATAGGTGTCACAGTAGGGAAAAAAAGGCAGGGACTTTATCTGATAATGAACTGGCTGGTTTGACTTGTGGAAAATAAACCTCTAGTGCCACCTCTCAGGGTGACTGGGATTTTCATGTGAGAAAAAGCAGCTAATTATTCACTGCTTAATTATAGCACTGTCTTGCCTAGAAATGGGAAAACTAATATATTGAGCTGTGTTGACCTAAGGTGACAGCTTATAGGAACATTAAAGTCAATGTAAGGAACAAATCACATTCCCTATAAGTCATATACTGCCCAAACTTGTGTTCTTTGTTTCATTAGGACAGTAATGAGCTACTTGAGTTGTGTTTTTGCTGTTGTTTAGTCACTAAGTCATGTCCAACTCTTTGCAACCCCATGGCCTGTAGCCTGCCAGGCTCTCTGTCCATGGGATTCTCCAGGCAAGAATCCTGGAGTGGGTAGCCATTTCCTTCTTCATGGGATCTTCCCGACCCAGGGACTGAACCTGCATCTCCTGTGTCTCCCTCATTGGAAGGTGGATTCTCTACCACTGAGCCACCTGGAAAGCCCGAGCTATTTGAGTTGCTTTTAGTCAGACACACAAGAGATTTCTTATCCTTGCAAATTAAGGAGTGAAATGTTCATTTGATTTTGTCACCTCTGAGGAGTTCATATCTCACTCCTTTTCAGGAGGTCTGATGTTCTTCCTATTCCTATATAGCATTAACAGCTTTTTTGGAATGTGATTATAAAGCCACCACCCCCTTATACATTTGCTATCTGTGTTCTTAACTAAGGTCCACTCTACCTTTGCTACAGTTTACCAAGTAGCCTATTTTCCTCTGGGCCAGTGTTTCTCAGTGTTCTAACTTGGGGCATGAAATCTAGTCCAAATATTGATACATTTCAATTTTGTGACTTTTGGATTACGTTTATCTTTGCATCCCAGAGTGTGCAGGTTCAGGGCTTGTTCGAGTCTGACCCCTGCTCCTGCCAGTGAGAGAATGCTATAGCTGTGAGGTCATTGACCTTTTCAGAATTTCCCTGGTGACTCACTGGTAAAGAATCTGCCCGCCAATGCAGGAGACGTGAGTTTGAGCCCTGGGTTGGGAAGATGCCTTGGAGGAGGAAACAGCAGTATTCTTGCCTAGGAAATCCCACAGACAGAGGAGACTAGCCTGGCCAGCTACAGTCCATGGGGTCACAAAGAATTGAATACGACTGAGTGACTCAAGAAGAGCAACATCAACCACTCCAGTCTGATAGATTGAAGCCTGGGCATCAGCAGAAGAAAAGAGCAAACAGAAAAGAACAGAGAGGAAAGATGGGTAAGCAGAAGGGAAGAGGGGGAAAAGGAAGAACTGAAACAGCACAAGGCTGGTGTGGGATAAAGGAGCCCCACCAGGAATGGCCCCTGTATGAATTACCCTATTCAGAAAGGGAATCTGAATTGACCTCTTCCAGCAGCTACTATCAAACGACAGAATATTCTACAGCCTAACATCACCTTTACTTTAAAACCAGCAACATATGGAGGAAGTGTGTGGAAATATAGTTTGGAAAAACATGGAGTTTGAGGCCAGAAGGCTGGGTTCAGTTCACATTGAACCATGCAAAGATGCAATAGTAATATCAAGGGTTTGTCGGTGTTGTTCAGTCACTAAGTCGTGTCTGAATCTTTGTGACCCCATGGACTGCAGCACACCAGGCCTCCCTGTCCCTCGTTATCTCCTGGAGTTTGCCCAAGTTCACGTCCATTGAGTCAGTGATCCTATCCAACCATCATATCCTCTGCTGCCCTCTTCTCTTGACCCCATGGACCATAGCCTGCCAGGCTCTCTGTTCATGAGATTTCCCAGGCAAGAATACTGGAGTGGATTGCCATTTCCTTCTCCAGGGGATCTTCCTGACCCAGGGATTGAACCTGCCTCTCCTGCATTGGCAGGTGGATTCTTTACCACTGAGCCACCAGGGAAGAGGGAAAGAAACTATAACAGGCATCGAATGTCAGGAATGCTGGGTCAGACGAAGGTGTCTGATATGGCTCCTTATGTGGTCTTCTTGGAAGAAAAGGATAAAAAGATTCAGATCTCTGTCTTCCTCCTTCACAAGAGTCTTGGCCCACCAGACACAAAGTAACTCATCACTCAAACCAGTATTTCCATTTCTTCTTGTTGGTCCACAGTCTTATTTATTTGGTGTTAAAATAATACAGTTTTTTCACTCTAATAAAATTTGAATCATCAGAAATAGGAAAGTTAAAATTTTCACAAATAAACAGTGATGACTTTGACAGTAAATGACTGAAGGGAAACTCCTTTGCTTGTGACATCCTGTGCCATGGTTTCCTATCCCAAATAAAAATTAAATAAAGAACATGTCTTTAAATGCTAGTTTCATATACACATACATATGCATAGATGTATGTATATGTATATACATATAAGCATACATGTATATAATATATACATATACATATATACACAGACATATACATATATGCTGAGGCCATCATAGCTCAGCTGGTAAAGAATTAGCCTACAATGTAGGAGACCCTGGTTTGATTCCTGGGTTGGGAAGATCCACTGAAGAAGGGATAGGCTATCCACTCCAGTATTCTTGGGCTTCCCCTGTGTGGCTCAGCCAGTAAAGAATCTGTCCGCAATGCGGGAGACCTGGGTTCAATGCCTGGGTTGGGAAGATTCCCCGGAGAAGGGAAAAGCTACCCACTCCAGTGTCCTGGCCTGGAGAATTCCAATGACTATACAGCCCATGGGATTGCAAAGAGTTGGACATGACTAAGCGATTTTCACTCACTTCATATATACACAAGAACACATAGGAAATTGGTATGTAATAAAGACAATATTCCAAAATTGGTGGCAAATGGATGTAACAGTAAACAGTTTTTGCTATTTGCAAAGTTGGCACAATTTAGGGGGAATAAATACCTGCATTCATAACTCAAGTTCAAACCTTACACCAAATAAATGAAATTATATTATAAATTAAGTCTTTCAAAATATGTCATGAAAATCAGAAACCACAAAGACTGTACACTTGAGTATATTAAAAAGTACACATGAGAAAAATACTGTATGATTCCAGTTAGGTATCTAAAATAGTCAAACTCACAGGAACAGAGTAGAATGGTGGTTTTCCAGGGGCTGGGGTAGAGGAAATGAGCAATGCTGTTCAACAGGTGTCAAGTTTCAGTTATACAAAATGAACAAGTTCTAGAGATTTGCTGAACAACATGATACCTACAGTTAAGAATACTGTCTATGAGTATACTAACACATATATATGGAATTTAGAAAGATGGTAACGAGAACCCTGCATGTGAGACAGCAAAAGAAACGCAGATGTATAGAACAGTCTCATGGACTCTGTGGAAGAGGGCAGGGGTGGGATGATATGGGAGAATGGCATTGAAACATGTTAATTATCATATGTGAAATCAATCGCCAGCCCAGGGTTGATGCTCGGGGCTGGTGCACCGGGATGACCCAGGGAGAGGGAATCGGGAGGGAGGAGGGAGGGGGGTTCTGGAGGGGGAGCATATGTATACCCATGGCAGATTCATGTCAATGTATGGCAAAACCAACACAATAAAGTAAAGAAAATTAAAAAAAAAAAAAGAATACTGTCTACGTACTTAAAAATCTTGTTGAGAGGGTAGATTTCCTATTGTGTTCTCACCACAATTTAAAAAGACTACATATGATGAAACATATGCAGTATATAACAAATGGTTAATCTAAAATATGTAAAAAATTCTTAAATATCAGTAAGAATGAACAATCATTGGAAAAATAGTTAAGGATCATGAAGTGGAAGTCACATACACAAGCTCCTCCACAAAGGACTAGTAAACAGATGAAAGTCCAGTCAATATTAAACAGGAAGAATCTGTTTTTTGCCTGTTTGGAATTAGAGATGCGCTGTTGTCAAAACCTTGGAAAAACCGTATGCACTGCAAATGGGAGAGTAACCAGTACAGATTTTCTGCAAAGCAGCTCAGTAACTGCCATGAAGATATTACACATAGTCATGCTTTGGGGCTTCCTTGGTGGCTCAGTCAGTAAAGAATCTGTCTCCAGTACAGCAAACCTGGGTTTGATCCCTGGATTGGGAATATCCCTAGAGAAGGAAATGGCAACCCACTCCAATATTCTTGCCTGGAGAATCCCATGGACAGAGGAGCCTGGTGGGCTACAGTCCAAAGGGTGGCAAGAGTTGGACATGACTTAGCAACTAAACCACCACCAGTTATGCTTTTACACAGCTATTCCACCTATAGGTTTTTATCTGAATTAACCACATGATAAACATATGCACCAGAGCATTCCCCTCTGTTATTTATAATGTTAAAAATGCAAAAACTGGACTTCTCTGTTGGCTCAGTGGCAAAGAATCCACCTGCCAATGCAGGAAACACAGGTTCCATTCCTGGTATGGGAAAATCCCATGTGCTGTGGAGCAACTAAGCCTGTGTGTCACAACTACTGAGCCAGAACTCTAGAGCCTGGGCACTACAACTACTGAAAGCCCGAGCACCCTAGGGTCCATGCTCTGAAACGAGGAGCTACCACAAAGAGAAGCCCATGCACCACAGCTAGAGAAAAGCTTGTGGAGCAATGAAGACCCAGCGGAGCCATAAATAAATAAATAAAATTATTTTTTAAATGTAGAAAGTAAATGTCAATAATACAAGACTAGGTTACATAAAATGATAGTATGTGTAATCTCTTGTGTGTGTAGCCATTGAAAGTGATGCAGACCTATATCTGACACCAGGGAAGGCGGCCCAAGTGTTTTACTGAAGAAAAGTGAATTGTAGAATATTATATATAATTTGATCCCATTCATGTACAAGTCTATGTGTGTGTGTGCACAAATGTTCGTATGGAGAGAGCAGAGGTATCTTTACCAAACTGTTAAGAAGTCATCTCTGGGATCTGGCTTTGTCATTAATTTTTTACTTGTTTTGTACTTTCTGTATTGTTGGGGGGTTTTGTTTTTACAATGAGTGTATATCACTTTCACTAAACCAAAGGTCTTTTTTTTTTTGTAACAAATTCAATAAAGACTTTACAATATTTTGTTGGTTTTGCCATACATTGACATGTATATGCCATGGGTATACATGCAGTCCCCTTCCAGAACCCCCCTCCCACCTCCCTCCCGATTCCATCCCTCTGGGTCATCCCGGTGCACCAGCCTTGAGCACCCTGTATCAAGCATCAAACCTGGGCTGGCAATTCGTTTCACATATGATAATTTACATGCTTCAATGCCATTCTCCCATATCATCCTGCCTTCACCCTCTCCCATAGAGTCCAATAGACTGTTCTATACATCTGCGTCTCTTTTGCTGTCTCATATACAGGGTTATCCTTACCATCTTTCTAAATTCCATATATATGCACTAGTATACTGTATTGGTGTTTTTCCTTCAGGCTTACTTCACTCTGTATAATAGGCTTCAGTTTCATCCACCTCATTAGAACTGATTCGAATGTATTCTTTTTAATGGCTGAGTAATATTCCATTGTGTATATATACCACAGCTTTCTTATCCATTCGTCTGTTGATGGACATCTAGGTTGCTTCCATGTCCTGGCTATTGTAAACAGTGTGGCGATGAACATTGGGGTGCACATGTCTCTTTCAGTTCTGGTTTCCTCGGTGTGTATGCCCAGCAGTGGGATTGCTGGGTCATATGGCAGTTCTATTTCCAGTTTTTTAAGGAATCTTCACACTGTTCTCCATAGTGGCTGTACTACTTTGCATTCCCACCAACAGTGTAAGAGGGTTCCCTTTTCTCCACATCCTCTCCAGCATTTATTGCTTGTAGACTTTTGGATGGCAACTGTTCTGACTGGTGTGAAATGGTACCTCATTGTGGTTTTGATTTGCATTTCTCTGACAATGAGTGATGTTGAGCATCTTTTCATGTGTTTGTTAGCCATTTGGATGTCTTCTTTGGAGAAATGTCTGTTTAGGTTCTTTGGCCCATTTTTTGATTGGGTCGTTTATTTTTCTGGAATTGAGTTGCATGTGTTGCTTGTCTATTTTTGAAATTAATTGTTGTTTTGTTTGTTATTATTTTCTCCCATTCTGAAGGCTGCCTTTTCACCTTGCTTTTAGTTTCCTTTGTTGTGCAGAAGCTGTTAATTAGGTCCCATTTGTTTATTTGTGCTTTTATTTCCAATATTCTGGGAGGTGGGTCATAGAGGATCCTGCTTTGGTTTATATCGGAGAGTGTTTTGCCTGTGTTTTCCTCTAGGAGTTTTATAGTTTCTGGTCTTACATTTAGATCTTTAATCCATTAATGAGCATACTACCCAAAGCAATCTATAGATTCAATGCAATTCCTATCAAGCTACCAGCGGTCTTTTTCAGAGAACTAGAACAAATAATTTCACAATTTGTATGGAAATACAAAGAACTTCAAATAGCCAAAGCAATCTTGAGAAAGAAGAATG
Organism: Antilocapra americana; assembly: GCA_007570785.1. Taxonomy (NCBI): domain Eukaryota; kingdom Metazoa; phylum Chordata; class Mammalia; order Artiodactyla; family Antilocapridae; genus Antilocapra; species Antilocapra americana. The sequence goes on from ML661908.1 coordinate 10,123,624, forward strand.
GAACTGGAGGAATCAACCTGCCTGACTTTAGGCTATACTAAAAAGCCACAGTCATCAAGACAGTATGATACTGGCACAAAGACAGAAATATAGATCAATGGGACAAAATAGAAAGCCCAAAGATAAATCCACGCACCTATGGACACCTTATCTCTGACGAAGGAGGCAAGAATATACAATGGAGAAAAGACAATCTCTTTAACAAGTGGTGCTGGGAAAATCAGCCAACCACTTGTAAAAGAATGAATCTAGAACACTTTCTAACACCATACACAAAAGCTTCTTTTTGTAAGAAAATGCTGTTTTCATCAAGCACATAATATCAAAAACAATGAAAGGATGCTTTCTGCTTTTGGAGTTCATCAGAGAAATAATCATGCAGTATTCAAGGTTTGTCTCCAGTTTCCTTCTTACGAAATGTCCACCCCATCAACCTGAAGCATGTTGCCTGAACATGCAAGATCTCAACTGGTGGTCAGGTAACTCCTACCAAAGATGTTGATAATGTCAGGACTCAGTTACCGTCATGAAACTCAGGATAGTCCTGGCCCTTTCATTGCATTCCCCTCTAATTCGCTAAACTGATCAATTTCTACATTAAAGTCAACTAGATTCTAGGGCATAAAAAAGTCACATGACTTTTTTGATGAATTGCGATTGCTTCAGATTTCAAAGCTGTGAGTATCACAATGTTCACTAGAAACTATTCAGTGTTAAGCCTCTCAACTCTAGATGTTTGTTTATATCCTACTTTCAATTTGTGTGTTTACATCCTCACAAACTGGATGTGATGGAGTTTCTTTTGGTCCTACTGAAAATGTGATCTGTGTGGACTAATGCTGATCCATGGACAGTTCACAAATCTCAAAAAGAGAAGCAGATATTTTAGAGTAAGCATTTAGAAACCCTTACAGCAATTTAAAAGAGCAATTTTATGCTGTTGAATAAAAAATAAACAAGTAAAAGAATCGGGGCTTATATTTTGTATGCTTTTTAAAATTTTATTTCTTCAGTAATAGTTTTTATTATTAATAGTGTGTTATAAAAGAATCAGTCCATGATAGATTAGAAAGGTATAAATTTCTAATTTTTAAAGAAAGTTCCTTCACCTCAGTTTCAGGGGTGAAACTCATTTCCAGCAGTCTGAATATATTAGCATATTGTTTCCCATTGCTGCCATAACAAATGATCACCAATTTTAGCAGTTAAAACAACACAAATTTATTATCTCCCAGTTCTATGGGTCAAAAGTACCAGTGGGCTTTTCCGGTTTTTCTGCTCAGCCTCACAAAACCAAACTTCAGGTGTCAGCCAGCTATATACACTTTCATTAGGAATGCATCCAACTGTTAGCAAAATCTAGTTCCTTTCACTGTAGACTGAGCCCTTTTCTCACTGACTGTTAGCTAAGGGCCATCCTCAGTTAAAGGCTACTCTCTGGACCTTGTGCCCTGAATTATGTCTGGAATCTCTCAGCTTCCCCTTTGAATGCATCTCTCTTGCTTCCAGTTGAAGGCCATTCTCTGCTTGTAAGGGCTTGAGTGACTGGGCCTTGCTACAGACCAATAACTATTTTTCCTCTCTTCTCAAGAACACACTCATATCTGTGCCTTGTGTGTGTGCTCAGTCACTTCACTTGTGTCTGACTCTATGCGACCCTAGGACTCCAGCCCACCAGCTCTCCCGTCCCTGGGATTCTCCAGGCAAGAATACTGGAGTGGGTTGCCATTTCCTCCTCCAATGCATGAAAGTGAAAGTGAAATCGCTCAGGCGTGTCCGACTCTTCTTGACCCCATGGACTGCAGCCTACCAGGCTCCTCCATCCATGGGATTTTCCAGGCAAGAGTACTGGAGTGGGGTGCCATTGCCTTCTCTGTATAAGCCACCTAGTCCATGGCATTTCACTACAGAAGCCTAAATGGACTAAAAGAGGCCCACAGGGATAGTCCTGGATAATCTTCCTCTTTTAAAAGCCAAAGCCTTAATCTTATCTGCAAAGTCCTTTTGTAATGCAACACAGGCACAGGTTAGAGGGATTAGGATGTGGACATCTGCGAGGGGTATTAGTCTGCTGACCACAGACAGGGCAAGGTGAAGTCCAGGAAACCTCACATATTCGTTCTTCAAGCAGAGAACCGAAAGACTAAAATGAAAGAAATAGACTATAATAAAGGAATGACAAACAGTGGAGGTGACTATGGAGGACACATCAAACTCCTACAGGAAGCTGACTGGCCAGATCCTGACAAAGCGGACCCTTGTCGTGTTTCCAACAGTCTTGTTTCCAAGATTGCAGTGGAATTGTCAAGTGGAGGAAGGCAAATGGGGGTGGCTCCCCTTGACTACCTGAAGGGGTAGCAAGACAAATACAGCAATGTGCACACACAATTGAAAGAAGTGAAAAATGGAAAGAAGCTGGTTATGTGTGAAGAAACCAAGTGTTGTCCATGATCTTACCTCCTTATGAAGCAAAGTTATGAGTAAGAAAGCCCTTCACAGTCTTCAGAGCAGAAAAAGATGCTGTCGGAGCTGGTTGTTTGAAAAGGAGAAGAAAGACCACCACAACCTCGATTCCGAGAACATTCAGAGAGTAGGTCAAATCCTGGTGCTCAAGGACACTAGGCTTTATCTCGTCTCTCCTGCATCATTGCAGACAAGCCATCATAGACCAATTCTCTCTTCTCCAGGCTGTCACTTAGACACCAACTTTTATATCATTATTATTTTATCCCTTCACATTCACCACTTTGTTTTAAATCAAACATGAAACAAAAATTGATTTCCCAACCCTTCATCTTTCCTCATTTTATACTGCAAACCTCTAAATCTCATTTCAGGTTATCACCACACGATAAATTACATACATCTGAAAATTGATTTTCCCAAAGGTCTTTTCCTACCCTTTACATTTCAACATGACCAAAGAACAAGATTCTAATTACAGCCCTGCACACCTGACCCACAGCCTGCTAACATTTACGCCCATGATTTTAACTTTTCTTTAAATAGAATTCTCTGCCGGGCAAAGGACTCACTAAACAGCTAAAATGTGAATAGCTTCAATGTCCTGCTGGAGTTGTGTCGCTTCTCTCTTTTTGGTTTTTGCTTGCTTTCTCCCTTAGCATGTGTGGGTTGTTAAAATCCATCTGCTACAGAGCACCAGTATCTATCAAGCTTGCTGCCCTATGTTCTGTAGCTGTAAAGTTGATATAATAGTCAAAATTGGTTATATTCTATGTAGAAACTGGAGAAGTTTATATGGATCTACTCAATTGTAACTTAGAGAATTCAAATATTAAGGTAGGTTTTCTTTCCACATGAAGCAAGTAGGGCTGCAGGGAAGGAAGCCTCAAGACTGAGTAGAGAACATTCATGAGTATCACAGGTGCACCACACTTAACTATACTTGACTGCATTGTGTTTCACAGATACCACGATTTTTACAAGTTTAAGGTTTGTGGCATCCGTGCTTATGGGTGCCATTTTTCCAACAGCATTTGCTCCCTTAGCATCTCTATGTCACGTCATGGAATTCTTGCAATATTTCAAACTCTTCCATTTTTATTATTGTCTTAATGATCTGTGATCAGTGATCTCTGAAGTCACTAATATGCAGAGTACATCATGAGAAACGCTGGGCTGGAAGAAGCACAAGCTGGAATCAAGATTGCCAGGAGAAATATCAAAAACCTCAGATATGCAGGTGACACCACCCTTATGGCGGAAAGTGAGGAGGAACTAAAAAGCCTCTTGATGAAAGTGAAAGAGTAGAGGGAAAAAGTTGGCTTCAAGCTCAACATTCAGAAAACTAAGATCATGGCATCTGGTCCCATCACCTCATGGCAAATAGATGGGGAAACAGTGTCAGACTTTATTTTGGGGGGCTCCAAAATCACTGCAGGTGGTGATTGCAGCCATGAAATTAAAAGACGCTTACTCCTTAGAAGGAAAGTTATGGCCAACCTAGACAGCATATTAAAAAGTAGAGACATTACTTGGTCAACAAAGGTCCATCTAGTTTCAAGGCTATGGTTTTTCCAGTAGTCATGTATGGATGTTAAGAGTTGGACTACAAAGAAAGCTGAGCGCTGAAGAATTGATGCTTTTGAACTGTTGTGTTGGAGAAGACTATTGAGAGTCCCTTGGATTGCAAGGAGATCCAATCAGTCCATCCTAAAGGAGATCAGTCCTGAATATTCATTGGAAGCATGATCTGAAACTCCAATACTCTGGCCACCTGATGCTAAGAGCTGACTCATTTGAAAAGACCTTGATGCTGGGAAAGATTGAGAGCAGGAGGGGAAGGGGATGACAGAGGATGACATGGTTGGATGGTATTAACGACTCAATGGACATGGGTTTGGGTGGACTCTGGGAGTTGGTGATGGACAGGAAGGCCTGGCGTGCTATAGTTCATGGGGGTCACAAAGAGTCAGACACAACTGAGTGACTGAACTGAACTGAGTATGACTCATGGAGGGCTCAGATAATGGTCTGTATTTTTTAGCAATAAAAATCTGTTATTTTTATTAATTTTTTGATGTGAACCCTTTTTAAAGTCTTTATTGAATTTGTTACAATATTGCTTCTGTTTTGGTTTTTTGGCCACGAGGCATGTGGGATCTTAGCTCCCCAGTTCAGTTCAGTCAGTCAGTTGTGTCCAACTCTTCGAGACCCCATGAACCGCAGTATGCCAGGCCTCCCTGTAGGGCACCTTACACGTGCTCATGACAAGATGGCACTTGGCGGAAATCAAGAGGGCGTGACTGAGGCTGTTTACAAAAAAAATGCGATTGGCCATGGCTAACTTCCTCTTAACAACGCCGGACGTGACCAGTATACACTGGTCCGCTGCCACCTGGATACGTGACCTTTACAGTGATTGGCCAAGAAAGCCCTGTTAGAAACCCCCGCCCTGTTTGCCTTCCTGCGCTGTTTGCCTATATAAGCTCGCCCTCCAGCTCAATAAAACGGAACTGCTTTGATAGAACCCCCGTCGCGTCTGAGTGTCTCTCTGGGCGAGGGAGGCTGTGGGGCGGGCGGTCTACTCACCCCCTCCTCGGGGCTGATATTCCCGAGGCTCCCATCCTCGGAAGATAACTTTGGAGGGTCCTTCTGTCCGAGACCGAGGGCTTGCCTGGCTTTCTGACTCCCGCCCTGGAGCGCTACAGGGCGGATTAGAGAGTCGGAGAGAAAAAGAAAATAGAGAGGCCCACACCTCCCTGTCCATCACCAACTCCCAGAGTCCACCCAAACCCATGGCCATTGAGTCAGTGATGCCATTCAACCATCTCATCTTCTGTTGTCCCCTTCTCCTCCTGCCCTCAATATTTCCCAGCATCAGGGTCTTTTCAAATGAGTCAGCTCTTTGCATCAGGTGGCCAAAGTATTGGAGTTTCAGATCAAACCCACACCCCCAGCAATGGAAGGGGAAGTCTTAACCACTGGATTGCCAGGAAAGTCCCTGCAATAAAAATTTTTTAAATGAAGGTATGTACATTGGTTTTTAGACATGTTATTGCACATGTAACAGAACACAGTACAAAGATATCGGGAAAACAAAAATTGGCTGACTCCCTTTACTGGATATTGGCTTTACTGCAGTATTCTAGAACCAAACCCACATTATCTCCAAGGTGTGCCTGTATGTGAGCTTGGGGTATGAAGAAGGAAGGTGTATAAGTAGCCACCAGTCAGTTATTTCCACTCTCTCTTTTCCACAGAACTGACTTCCTCCCCCACCATTACAATGTAACAATTCTTATTAAGATTAATTATAGCCTGCTTCAGTTCCACTGGTTTTTGTCCTGTTACCTGACTTCTCAGCTATAACTGATATTATCAGGGTCCACCACTCAAGCAGGGTTTGAACATCAGCAGCCAAGACACTCTTCTTTCAGTGGTCCAAGCCTCAGAATTCTTCCATGATCCTAGATGCTGACCGCACTTGCCTTCTGTGATAGCCCACACTGTCTGTGGAATGTGTTTCTCTCTGAATAAATCCACTTCTTGCCTATCAAAAAAAAAAAAAATCCTAGATGCTCATTCCATCTCAGTCTGAGTAGCTACAGATCTCTGAACTCAGCACGCACGGTTTGCTTTCAGTACCCAGCATGCATTTGATGATTTTAAAGTATGTCAACAAACTTCTTGATACTTCCCTCTTCAAGAATGGAGATGAATTCTTGTAGACTGAACTTGGTGATTCTTTTTTTAAGGTCTTTTTAAAAAATATATATTTATTTAGCTGTGCTGAGTCTTAGTTGTGGCATCCAGAATCTTTTAATCTTTGTTGCAACATGTGAGATCTTTAGTTGCATGGGGCATAAGAACTTAGTTGTGACATGTGGGATCTAGTTCCCTGACCAGGGATGGAACCTGGGGCCCCTGCGTTGGGAGCTCGGAGTCTTAGCCACTGGACCACCAGGGAAATCCCTGGACTTACTGATTTGTTTCTAATAGTGTGTCACAGAAGGGACAATGAGATGAGAACACAAATACCTGAAGTAAGAACACAAAAGGCAGGGTGACTTCCTTCTTGTTCCCTTGGATCACATGCTCTGCAGGCGGCCAGCTGCCCTGTCACAAGAACACTCAAGCAGCCCTGAGGACAGGCTGACACGGGGAGAAACGGGGGCCAACAGCCATGCATGGGGCCACTGTGGAAGCAATCCTCAAACCTGCAAGAAAGTGGATCACCAGGACCACCACCCAGATAAACTACTTCCAAATTTCTGACACACAGAAACTGTGAGGTTAAAATTTTGTTATTTGAAAATCACTAGTTTGGGGATAATCTATTATGCAAGAATAGGTAAGAAAAAAGTAGTATTACCAAGAGCCTATATTACATCCTCTCCAAAATACCAAGCAGTCTTTAATTCCTGACTGGACCCAACCAAAACAAATGCCAATATTTTCTGAGCTAATCATTGGTTGGCATTCGTTGGAATGATTTCTTTTTTTAATTAAAAGCTAAAGGCTTTGGACTTTTATTCATAACTTTATCACAATTCTAAATAGTTTAATGGCTCTAATTTATTCTTTTAATGTATAGGCTGGGAAGATAGATCGATATACAATCATATGATACAGGTGGTTTGAATGTATGTATATTTCATGTGTTCTGTCTATATAATTGCCCTCCCTCCCTTTCTTTGCCTCTGTCTCCCTCTCCCCACTAAGTAATTCTAGTGAGGATGAGAAAGCGGCTAAGGAAACTGAGGTACATTGAAATTTAGAAACTTGACCAGCTTATATAGCTAGTAAGTAGTGGAAGCAAGATTCAAACCAGACAGTCTACTTTCAAATTCTGTGCTCATAATCATTATGCTATGCTGCCTCTCAGTGTGTGTGTGTGTATGTGTGTGTGAGATCACATTTCAAGATACAGGTAGAAGTTCTCAAATTCACCAGCATGTTTACATACATAGTCTACTCCTTGGCTGATATATCCTCCCACGGCACTTAACCTGTAAATAGCTAAATTATCAACTGTTCTATGCAATGAAGATGGACATCTACATATACACACATAGACACACATATACGAACTGGGACACAAAGGACACTGTGGGCTTTTCTGGAGAAGAGTACCAGATGGCGCACACATAAACAGTGGAATTCAAGTGAAATATCTGTAGATCGCTTTATTATATGCAAATATCATGCCTAGTACACAATCTACAAATCATTTCCTCAGAGGTATTTAGTGCAATGATAAACACATCACTTTTTACTGTGTTTACAAAAAATTAATCCAAATCACACTGGGAGATCTTTATCAATTTAAATTGACATTGTTAATTTTGTCTGCCAAGTCCTTAGTAAATACACCCTTATTTGATACAAACTTACAGGTTCTCAATAACACAGGATCATCATCAGGACTAACAGTTATCAAGAGTTTTGTAATGATTAAAATAAAGTTCAAATAATTCACAAGATACTTCACCAAAATACTTAATATTCTGGGGAGTGTTTGAAAGATCTGCATATAAACAGTGACTGATATATTTAAGTATTTGGTGCTGAAGATAAACACTTCTTATATAAAACATTGTTTTAATACATTGCTCTACTGATGAAACTAGTTTATTAGATATAATATATTTCTAACACTAGAGAATAAAGCTTTATCTCCATATTTCTTTTATTCATAAGACTCTTATCAATGAAGAATGCTGTACCCAACAACAATAAACTGGCATATTCTGTAAAAGTGAAAAAGAAAGCTGCAACAGAACAAACTAGATAACTGCCTTACACATTCTTTATATAAACAGCCCCTTTCGAACAGAAATAAACGCAGACCAAACGCTTTTAGTTTTTATGCCTAGTTGGTAATTACAAAGCTTCGCACACTGAAGAGAAAAGGAACAATAGTAATACAGAACATAGTATATTTAACAATTATAACACATTTAACATCCTCAGTCAACCACTGGATTCTCAGATCAGATTGGCAACTGAAATTTCACATCCACCTGGGCTTGCTTGGCTAAGGTCACTATCTCAGAGAGCTTTACAACCTGAAAGGAAAAAAAAAAAAAAAATCTTTGCCTCTATTTTCACAAAAACACAGAATCAGAACAAATGGTCAATGTGAAATTAACCGCATCTTCAATCCTTTTCATTTAAAACATCTGGGCTATTCTGACATTGTTATAAACCACTTCACAGTCTTAGAAGCATTTGCCACTCTGCCTTGTGTCCATGCTAGGTTGCTTCAGTCTAACTCTTTGCGACCCTATGGACTGCCGCCTGCCAGGCTCCCTATCTGTGGGATTCTCCAAGCAAGAATAGTGAAGTGGGTTGCTGTGCCCTCCTCCAGGGGATCTTCCCAACCCAGGGATCAATCCCGTATCTCTTACCTCTCCTGTGCTGACAGGAGGGTTCTTTAACCACTAGTGCCACATGGAGGCCCTTGCCATTTCTTGAAGGATAGTCAAATCTAACACTTCACAACCTGCATATTATAACCCACACTAGATTTTATTCACATATATAAAGTCAGAAGGTATTAAATGGATATATATCTGATATATGTATATACCTCTTTTTCATTGCCCAAATTATATCTATTTTTATTTATTTTTCCTATTTTTAAATTGAAGTTTAGTTAATTTACAATGCTGTGTTAGTTTCAGGTATACACCAAAGTGATTTAGTTATTCATATATTCATGTTCCAGATTCTTTTCCCTTATAGATATTGAATATAGTTCCCTGTGCTATAGGTCCTTGCTGATTATCTATTTTATATATAATACCCTCCTTTTCACCTTCAGTAACCCTAAGCCTGTTTTCTGTATCTGTGAGTCTGTTTCTCTTTTGTAAATAAGTTCATTTGTGTCATATTTTAAACTCCACATATAAGTGATATCATATGGCATTTGTCTTTCTCTTTCTGACTTACTTCACTTAGTATGATGATCTCTAGGTCCATTCATGTTGCTGCAAATGGCATTATTTCATTCTTTTTTATGGCTGAGTAGTATTCAATCAAAATATATATATATATATACACACACACACACACACACACACTACATCTTCTTTATCCATTTATGTGTTCATGGAAATTTAGGTTGTTTCCATGTCTTGGCTATTGTAAACTTGCTGCTATGAACACAGAGGTGCATTTTTCTTTTCCAATTAAAGTTTTCTGCAGATATATTCAAAAGTAGGATTGCTGGATCATATTGTAGCTCTATTTTTAGTTTTTTGAGGAACCTCTATACTGTTTTCCATAGTGATTTCACCAATTTACATTCCCACCAAAAAACCGAAGGATGTTTCCATTCTCTCTCCACACCTTCTTCAGCATTTGTTATTTGCAGACTTTTTAGTGACAGCCATTCTGACTGGTGTGAGGTAATACCTCATTGTAGTTTTGCACTTCTCTAATCATTAGCGATGCTGAGCATTTTTTCATGTGTGTGTTAGCCATCAATCTGCATGTCTTCTTTGGAGAAATGTCTATTTACATGTTTGACAATAGAAATAGTGACTGTCTTAGCTGGATATTACACAATGCAAAGCACATCTAAATAAAAGTTTGGGGAATTCCCTGGTGGTCCAGTGGTTAGGACTTAGCGCTTTCACTGCCAGGGCCCAGGTTCAATCCCTGGTCAGAAAACTAAGATCTTGCAAGCCACATAGCATGGCCATAAATAAATAAATAAGAGTTTATTTTAAAAATATGTATATAATCAATCCTAGAATGTTGGGATAGGAACCTGAATCCCAATGTTCTCTCTATAAATCTGAGAATATTCAGCTAGTTCTATACAAAATATACTAATTAAACATATCTAAATCCAAACAACAAATTTAGCTTCTCTCCTCTCCTGCAGAGTAGTTAAGAGGTTTTTAAAGTTAGACACCTTGAGTTCAGATCCCACTCTGATGTTTACAACGTGTGATCCTGAGTAAGATTGATGTATCAAGCTTTTGTTTCTTCCTCTATAAAAGTGGATATTATATCATCACCAACTTATATTAAGTCAGGTAATAGCAGAAGGGCAAAAAAAGGCTTAGCATTACATGTATAATAATTATAAATGGCAGCAATTGCTAATATTATCATCATATTATTAATACTATCATGACCTCCATAACTTCCTACTCACTAGAAAAACACTACAGATACAACTTAAATCAACTGTTCACTTTTACCTTTCATGGTCTATTTGATCAAGCTCATGCTGATTCTAATCCTTTCTCTCCATGTCCAAAAAGCTTTTCCTAATTCAGGCTCTCACTGCAAACAAGCATATTTTCAGAGAAAAGTTCTAACCTATTTATTCATTCCCTTCATCTCACCTCACATCTAATTAGTCAACTAGCCAGACTCCTACTATCCCTCACTCTTTCCTTCAGCAATTGATTCCACATATCAATGTCAAAACAGGCTTTCTGAAACACTTTCTCCCTACCATACCCTTACTCAAAATCTTAATTTAAACTCAGGATTGTGTATAAGTTCACAATGAACTGTCTGTGAACTTCAGATAAAGAGTCAAAAGTTCGCATTTAGAAACATCTTTGTTTCGACTACAGAGTATGCACCAAGTTATAGTGTTAAATAAAAGAAATGAAGTAAAATACATGTTAACATGATGTAATGTGGGAAAGTAGAGAGAGATGTGTATATACATACATACATACATACATACATACCGTATTTGTGTTTTTAAAGAAAGTGAAAAGATGAACTAAGAAATTCTAATAAAAAAAGCAAAACACTATCTATGGGGAAGGAAGAAACAGTAATAGGTATAAAGGCTAGCTTCTCTGAATATACCTTGTTTTATAGTTTGACTCTGGAACCATGCAAATATTTATAACAAAAAAAAATTAAGCAGTTACTTTAAAATAAAGAAATGAAACTGCATCAGAGTGGGATAAAACAAAGAACTATTTCACAGGAATTTTAGAATCCAGCAAATTTTGGGAAATAATTCAAAGGACAAAAAGAACTATGGATACAAACCTACTACTCTACTTTCAGTAGACATATTGTTGGTATTATTATTCTAAAACTGTTCTGCTTGTATTGAGGGACAAAGCAATGAATATTTATGTTAGCATGTAATGGAAAAAATTATCAGATAAGAAAAAAAAACTGCACTCTTGAATTTGAAAATATCAGTATATGCTCACGTATTTCTCTCTTTAAAAAATGCATATCTTCCTAGACTTGTAACTTAAAAAAATCTAGAAACCATGAACAACCCAAAAGTTCTAAGTACCCTTAAGGTTTAAATCGTGATGTCTAAACACCATTTGGCTGATTTCAGGTCAGCAGCAAGAAATGCAAAGATGAGGCTGAAACATCTCATTACCAGAAAGCACATCACAGGACACATGAGGACTCAGAAGTCAATGTCAAGAGGTTCTCACTGACCACAGACAGGATAATCTAAGAATCAGTAAAAATAACTAAAATGGACTAAACTACATGAGTTCAAAATAGGATGTGCATACATGCATGCCATGTAACACACAACACACACCTAAAAACAAAAACTAAGAAACAAATAAGCCTGAGTCACTTTCATAAGCCATAATGGAGGCACCGATACTATCAATGCCTTAGCATCATCAACTCATGTACCTGAAATGATTTATGCAAATTTAAAGACATCTTAAATATCTACACAAAATCATTTAAAATTTACTTATCAATAAAAGAATCAAGTAAGCATCTGGCTTTTTCTAGGCAAAATGTGTACCATGACAATACAATTATTGATACAAGAAAGTTTCACTTTTTATATGTATTCCTTATAATAAATAATCACAGAATTAGAAAATCACCACTTTTGCATAAAATGCTGCATCTAAGTTATGGATGTCAAGGACTGCTAGTATTATCTGAGAAGTTACTTGACATTTATATACCTCTTTATGGAATTACACAAAATCAACAATAAAATATTCTTGCTCCCCGCTCCTCAAAATCAAATACATATATGATCAAGCCTATAGATTGAACTACCAGTTTACAGGAAGTATAGGAGCAAAGGAACATGTTAACTCATTACTGACCAGAGATTTTTTGCAGAAACTAATGCCTGTGGCCAGCGATATATTATGTAAGTTAATACTGAAATATTCCAGTGACAGTGCATTAACACACCTCTGGTCAATAAATTGTTAAATGACACCTCATAGATACAATCCTTAAAATCCAGACTATAGGAAACACTACTAGCCCATCAGCCTGTTTTTTTTTCAACAGATAAACTTCAAAAGGGGGACAAGGGAGAATCTATAAAGAGAAATTTAGTGGTATATTAACCAATTGCAAGCACAGATTTATTTTGATCCTAAATCTAACAAAGAATGTAGGCAAAATATATTTAAGAAAATCGAGACATTTCAACAGACTCGATTCTTTTTTACAAAATATAAACATAAGACCACTATCCCATCTGAAATAAATAACAATAATTCCTTTATATCATCAATACTTTTATCTTTTATAGGTACATGATGATATGTATGAGATGATATAATGTCTGAGATTTGCTTCAAAATAATCACGGGCAAGGAAGGAAGCAGGTAAAAATTAGATGAGACAGGGTTGGGCATGAGATGGTAACGGTTTAGGATGCTGGGATATGGGATATGATAGGTATATGGGATTCAATACTCACAGTATTTAAGTGAAACACTAATTATTAGCAGTATTAGCTGTTCACTTTAGAATCTAAGTGCTTATAAACCTTTCAGACACTGCAAATTTTTCCTTAGATCAACATAACCCGTTTACCATTCTAGCAGCTTCGTCCAAGTCATCACAAGCAAGAATTTTAAGTCCACTGTCTGCTATCAGTGCCTTAGCATCATCAACTCGTGTACCTGAAAATGGTTTATGCAAATATAAAGATGTTTTAAATACAAATACAAAATGGTTTAAAATATTTGTCACAATATACTACAAATGTAAAATTTCAACCAACTTCTGTCATTTAATACAAATACTTTTAAACCAAAGAAAATATTGTGAAAACCTGGAGCTATCTTGTGAAACACTTTGCCTTATCACATTAATGGTAATTCAGACAAGTCAGAACTCAAGACAACACATAGCAAACAATGTATCAACTTATACCAAACAAAACTATCAACAATTTTGTCCCAATGCTAGATTTTTAACTCACATTTAAAAAATTCTCTATTATACACTCTCATTTTAAATATACAGCTATTTAAAACTAAACTTAAATGAACTAAACTCCTTGAAATTATAAACTTTTAATAATGAACTCTTTAAAAGTTTAAATAAAAGTTTAATTATGAACTTTTAACATTCAGAGTTAGTGAAACAATTACAAGACACCTTTTACACTCACCTTGTAACCGTACCACAATAGGTATTTTAATTTCCAAATCCTTTACTGCCATGACTATACCCTGTGCAATAACGTCACATCGCATGATTCCTCCAAAAATGTTGACCAAAATAGACAGTACCTGTCAATAAAATGTTTTGGAGGTTAAAATTTTAAAGGAATGACTATTTTTCCTTCCTTCTCAAGAACACACTCCTATCTGTGCCTTGTGTGTGTGCTCAGTCACTTCAGTCGTGTCTGACTCTATGCGACCCTAGGACTCCAGCCCACCAGCTCCTCTGTCCATGGGATTCTCCAGACAAGAATATTGGACCGGGTTGCCATGTCCTCCTCCAGGGAACCTTCCCAACCCAGAGACCGAATCTGCATCTTCTATATTCTGCATCGCAGGCAGATTCTTTACTGCTGAGCCACTGGGGAAGCCCTATCTGCACCTTATAGAATTTAACTCCACGGAAACATTTTCAGACCAAACAGCCATACTCTCTGCATGCAGCTCTCATCACTGAAGTCTGGCAGTCCACCACCCACCAAAATTCTCTTCCTCTCCTTGGGTAATTTCAACACCTAGTTCATAGTTTCTTCTCTCCTGTTCCATATTAACAAGACCTCCTGATTCCATTTACTTGTTTCCTATTGAGCAGAGCCATTAGGAACATGACTAGCCCAGGCCATGTGGTAAGACAACTATGCAAGACCTCCAGCTTAGTCCTCATTATCATCTCTTCATTTTTCCCCATCAACTCTACCAACTTTTCACAAACAGCAGGTCCTCCAAAGCACTCAACAAGTGTGGCCACTCCTGAATACATGTCACATCCAAACCTCAGGGCTTATTTGGGTCAGCATTCTTTCGTTATCACACTGATAGCCAGGCCACTATGATTCTCCCATTTATCAGCTCTGTCTTCTGTTCTTCCATAGCACTACATTCAGTTCATCAGCCTCATCACAGTATAAAAGGCCTTGAAGGAAAAAACCATGTGTTGCTAAATCCAAGCACAGTGCCCAATACAAAGGGACATACATATACAGCTACTTCAATGCTATCCACATTGGCACCCTGGGTTCCTGGCCTGCTTCCAACTCCAATGCCCCAGCATAGGAACTCTTCATATGCTTTTCTCCATTCTTATACACAGGCCTAAAAAGCCATGCTTAGAAATATAATTAGAATTCTAGTTCACATTATTGGGATTCCCTGGTGGCTCAGACAAGTAGTCAACAGTTAGGTAATTAGATAATACTCTGCATTTAGAGTTTTTGCCAAAGGAAGCTATAGGAATATAGTTCCAATAGAATTTATTTTAAAAAAAAATAATTATAAAACAAAAGAAACAAAGCACATTTTATATCTCATCTTAGTTTAATGCTCTTTATAAAGTTGAATATGGCAAATGAGTCTATAGACTCAAAGGGAAAAAGCAATAAAATAAAAAATTTTATTAAACAATTCTAGAATCTAACACCAAGAAAAAATACACAGCACCATCAATAACAAATATTTATTAATCACCTATATATGCTCAACAAGTAAAACTATGTACTCTACTAATTAATCAAGTTATTTCTTACCATTCAAATCTAAAACATAGGTTCTGCCCTTACCTTTTTATCTGAAGTGATAAGTTTAAACGCTTCTGTTACTTGATGGACTGTGGCACCACCACCAACATCAAGAAAGTTGGCTGGAGTCCCTCCATGAAGTTTTATTATATCCATTGTAGCCATAGCCAAACCAGCACCATTTACTATCAAGAGAGGAAAACAATTTGTATAAGCAACAAACATAAAGAAAATAAGATTAACCAATCCAACTCCAACATAAGAACACATGGTACCTAGACAGCCTATATTCCCGTCAAGGCCAATGTAGTTGAGATCTGCCTTAGCTGCATCTTTGTCCCTTTCATCTTCCTGGGTCCAGTCCTGCAGGTCAAAGATTTTCTTCTGACGATAAGCTGAATTAGAATCAAAATTGATCTTTGCATCCATACACAGCACTTTAAAGGAAAAAAAGAAAGTGAGTTTAATTTCAAGAGAGACCAAAAAAAAACTATATAACAATCAAATGTTTTTTTACTTTAGGGGAAAAACACATTTTGTTACTTACTGAAAGTATTTCAACTCATGTTCACAACTGATTCAAACTATCTCCTGAATAAGAATATGTGAGAATTTAAAACTGTCCCATCAAAGTTACTGCTTCTACATCTGTCCTAAGCAACAGATAAAGAAGAAAGAAAAACCTCAGCAGCATTTAATGTTCTTTTTAATTACCAAGTAATAACAGTCCATGCTCTTAGCTAACTCCATTGCTTGGGTTCTGGGTCTCAACTCAAGGGCCCTGTTACAGCAGTTCTGCTTTTCCAGCACCATAAATTCCACTCCACTTTTCCATGGGATAAACAAAACTGGCTTGCAAAAAAACTATTCTTTCCCCCACCTAATAAAAAGAAAGAAGAAATTCTTTCACCCGCTACCTTCCCGCTCACTCTCCTCTTCTAGACAGCATTATTCACAGAAAGAGCTGTCTGTTCAAATCTGGGGTCAGCAAACTATGGCCCATGGGCCAGATTCAGCCTGTGCTGGTGTTTAATGGCCTGTGAACTAACAAAGGGTTTTACATTTTTATGGATAAAAAGTTACAAAGAAGAAAAAAGAAAGGGTAAATGAAGAAGGAGAAAAACAGCAGCACCTGAGACCATACATGGCCCACAGGCCTAAGATACTTATTATCTGTCAGTACCTGTGCTCACCTCACTGTACCAAGTTTTCCTCCTGCCATTCTCTCTTAAATTCACTCTAATCAGGCTTTTACCTGCAGCACTCTACCAAAATGGTCCTTATGAAGGCTAATTCTCTGACTTCAACTTTCAGTATTTCATCCCTTCCTTGCTCCAATCTAACTACAACATTCTCCTTACTAATCCTGAACGGATAGGGGTGAAAAGAACCAAGCAGTTTCAGCTGCTGCCCAAAACAAGAGACAAAGTTTGGAGTCAGCCAAGTTAACTAACAACAACAAAAGCCAACCATTCTTTCAGAGGAAGAAGACAGAATTCAGCCTCCTAAAACGTCCAGTGTAAAAATTACCAGATCTCTGAAGAAACAGGAAAATGGTAAAAAGGAAAAGCAGCCAAAAGAAACAAAACCCAAGATGAATCAAAATTTTAAATTATCAGAGAACTGTGAAACAGCTTTTTAAAACATGTTTAAAATGATTTAAAGGAAAATATGTTCATAATAAAGCAATAGGTAAGAAATAACAGCAGAAAATAAGACTATGAAATGAAAATCATATTGAAAATCTAAACTGAAAAGTACAATATGTGAAATCACTGGTGAATGATAATATGTATGTTTCTTAGACTGTAATGCTTCAGATCCCTTGTATTTTCATAATCACTTACAAATTTATAAATTGTAGCATACCTATATATGACAGGATTATAAACATGAAAGTAAATGTTTTAGAAGAAAATTTTAGTTCTATTTTCAGTCTTTTAAGGAATCTCCACACTGTTCTCCATAGTGGCTGTACTACTTTGCATTCCCACCAACAGTGTAAGAGGATTCCCTTTTCTCCACATCCTCTCCAGCATTTATTGCTTGTAGACTTTTGGATTGCAGCCATTCTGACTGGTGTAAAGTGGTACCTCATTGTGGTTTTGATTTGCATTTCTCTGATGAGTGATGTTGAGCATCTTTTCATGTGTTTGTTAGCCATTTTTATGTCTTCTTTGGAGAAATGTCTGTTTAGTTCTTTGGCCCACTTTTTGATTGGGTCGTTTATTTCTCTGGAATGGAGCTGCAGGAGTTGCTTGTATATTTTTGAGATTAATTGTCTGTCCGTTGCTTCGTTTGCTAGTATTTTCTCCCATTCTGAAGGCTGCCTTTTCACCTTGCTTTTAGTTTCCTTTGTTGTGCAGAAGCTTTTAATTTTAATTAGGTCCCATTTGTTTATTTGTGCTTTTATTTCCAATATTCTGGGAGGTGGGTCATAGACGATCCTGCTTTGGTTTATGTCAGAGAGTGTTTTGCCTATGTTTTCCTCTAGGAGTTTTATAGTTTCCGGTCTTATGTTTAGATCTTTGATCCATTTTGTATGACCCAGCAATCCCACTGCTGGGCAGACACACCGAGGAAACCAGAATTGAAAGAGACACGTGTACCCCAGTGTTCATTGCCACATTGTTTACAATAGCCAGGACATGGAAGCAACCTAGATGTCCATCAACAGACGAATGGATAAGAAAGCTGTGGTACATATACACAATGGAATATTACTCAGCCATTAAAAAAGAATTCATTTGAATCGGTTCTACTCAGGTGGACAGAACTGGAGCCTATTAAACAGAGTGAAGTAAGCCAGAAGGAAAAACAAAAATACAGTATACTAACGCATATATATGGAATTTAGAAAGATGGTAACGAGAACCATGTATGAGAGACAGCAAAAGAGACACAGATGTATAGAACAGTCTTGTGGACTCTGTGGAAGAGGGCAAGGGTGGGATGATATGGGAGAACGTCACTGAAACATGCTCATTATCATATGTGAAATCAATCGCCAGCCCAGGTTTGATGCTCAGGGCTGGTGCACCAGGATGACCCAGAGAGAAGGAATTGGGAGGGAGGAGGGAAGGGGGTTCTGGAAGGGGAACATACGTATACCCATGGCAGATTCATGTCAATGTATGGCAAAACCAACACAATAAAGTAAAAAAAATTTAAAAAAAAAAAAGAAAATTTCAGTACACACAAAAAGTGCTCAAGATAAGTCGGCAAAAGAAACTGCATATAACTTTATAGTCAGCCCTCCATGTCTGTAGCTTTGCATCCACAGATTCAGCCAACTACAGACTGTGTAGTACTGTTGTACAGTTACTGAAAAAAAAAAAAATCTGCATATAAGTGGACCCTTACAGTTCAAATGCATGTTTTTCAATGATTAACTGTATATCTATTTTTTTAAACGAGGATTACATGGCCAAGGAACTAATCCTTAGTAGATCCCCAAGGCATACAGACTCAAGAAGATCAAGACAGGTTCACTCAGTTGAGCGTGATTCTCCAATAAAAACAACCTGGGGTGACATACCTAGGACGCACATTTCCTAGGCCTGAGCTCTGTAACAGTCAGTAGAACCAGCCACTGACAACTCTGCTTACTAAGAAGGGTGTGTGTTAATACCAGTAAACAGAGCCCACACTCAATTCAGTGTTCAAAAGAGGGAAAGCTTTTAAGAGGTGTACATATTCAGTTTTTACCCCCTAGAAATCACAAATGCCAAATTAATTGCCAAAATCACTAGGCCAAAATTAATTTCCTGCTCAGAGATTTCTCTCAACTGATTTAAATCCACAAGAAAAACAATCACCCGGCATCCTGGTAAGACTAAAATCGATCGACTCTCCCTTACTCAGCTTTCACTGAATTTCTGCCATGTGCTGTAATGTGCTCAGTCACTTAGTCGTGTCCACTCTTTTCAACCCCATGGACTATAGCCCACCAGGTTTCTTTGTCCATGTGGATTTTCCAGGCATGAATACCAGAGTGAGTTGCCATGCCCTCTTTCAGGGAATCTTCCCAACCCAGGGACTGAACCCAGGTCTCTCCACATTACAGGCAGATTCTTTACTGTCTGAGCCACCAGGGAACCCTGAGTTTCTGCCATCCTGCTGCTGCTGCTACTAAGTCACTTCAGTCCTGTCCAACTCTGTGCAACCCCATGGACAGCAGCCCACCAGGCTCCGCCATCCCTGGATTCTCCAGGCAAGAACACTGGAGTAGGTAGCCATTTCCTTCTCCAATGCATGAAAGTGAAAAGTGAAAGTTGCTCAGTCGTGTCCGACTCTTCACCAGCCCATGGACTGCAGCCTACCAGGCTCCTCCATCCATGGGATTCTCCAGAGAGGAGTACTGGAGTGGGGTGCCATTGCCTTCTCCAGTTTCTGCCATGACCCTTCATAAAATGAAGTACATGGCTCTGAGAAATAATTGTGCCTGAGATCACTGTTCCTGGCCGTGGGAATGGCCTGGGTTTGGTTGTTTGTTTTTTTTCTCTTCCAAATTTTGTAACGGAGGGTCAAAGCTGTGATAAACTTTTATGTATTATTAACCTTTTGTACACCATTAGAATTGAGGCCCATAAGAGATCTGAAATTCAAATAATGCAACTTCTGAGACTGCAGAGAAACTCTACCTATTTCTATGAAAAAAAATCCAAACTGCCCTAGCTGAAAGAATTTAAACTGTATCTAGAATTCACAACCTCTTGTTCAATGAAAATAGTCAAGAAATTAGCAAGAACATTAATTTCTTTGAATTTCTAACTCAGATAAAGGAATCTTCAATTCTCTACGTCCTTTGGTTTTTATCACATTTGTGTCTTTATGTCTCAGGTGTCTTCTTATGCAGTTAACTATTAAAGTATTTCAGAAAATTTTAATGCTATAAAATCTAATCTCACCCATGAACTTCTGATACTGCAATAGACGACTGGACATAATCTAGAGTCAGAAACAGAAAAGAGTAAATTTTCAGAATTAAGCCTAACACTCTCTTAAATCGGCTGATACTGGTATACTGTTTCAACCCATTTTGGAAATTTCTGGGGGTAAAAATTCAAACTACCTATAGGTGCTCCTATAACATCCAAAGGAAGAATGGCTGGGACTAGAATGACAGCCTCAAAATCAGAACAGGACTATGCAAACAGACAGCTAATCTCTGTCCCTCAAAACTTCCACATCCACACTAATAGATCACAGGCTTGATGGCTGAGCTCAGTGGGTAAAGAAAATACTGTAGAATGTTTGGGAGCAGGTGAGCAAATACCCCACTCTGGATGTTTCCTTTCACATTCAAAGGGCTCACTTAGTGTAACATCTGTTTCGTCACTGTCTCTTTACTTACTTCTTCCCAGAGGAAGGGAAGTAAATTAGCTGTCTAGTTAATTAGATATTATAAAATCAGACATGCATAATTTAGCTCAATCTTTCTTCCTTTTGGAAGTAAGCTTCCCACAGGGAACAAGCATTTCCAACTGCTATTCCCAAGGCATAGCCTACCCCTGAAAGGACTGCCCTGTTAAAGCCTCATGTGTGAATAGATATGTTAAGTCTGTCTAATTGTAATTTAGCTGTCAGATCCATTTTAACTAGAACTCAGGCAGGGAAGATGGGTAGTTACTGGAAGATCTCTCAGAAACCCCAATGATAGTAATGGTATGACAAGCTATTTAAGCAATTCTATTCAAATACATATGTATATTTTTATATTACCCTATATTTTCAGAGCATTACTAGGAAAGTAAGTCTATAGTCTACAAGCTTGCCTCTTAAAATTATTCAAACAATTAAAACCAGTACAAATTAACAGGTATACTTCAATTCTATGCAGCAGATATGTTCCAAAAGAACTGTAAACAAAGGAAATAATTCCAAATTTAGTCATTCAAAATGTCCTTAAACTACTATTTTAAGGAATACTATAATTTTACCAAATGTACATACTATCTTGTCATATAGTAACTTAGTACACAAGGAGACAAATATCTGTATTTCCTATTTTTTTAAAATATTACTTTTAAAACTCAATATGCACCTCATAAATAAAACATATCAATCTGTAGATGTTCAGAACTACACACAGATCTGAAGCCTCCATTCAAAATACATAAAAGAAGGTACTGTGAGAAATGTAGATGTGTTAACAGAGCCTGAGCTTGAACTTGTCTGTAAAATAAACGTTTCTCCTCTCCATTCCCAATGCCTCTGTTACCTTCTGGACTACTACTAAGCTTCTTAGCCTAAAAGACTGCTGTTGTTGTTTAGTCAATAGGTCATGTCCAACTCTTTGCAACCCCATGGACTGTAGGCTGTCAGGCTCCTCTGTCCATGTAATTTCCCAGGCAAGAATACTGGAGTGTACTGCCATTTCCTTCTCCAGGGGATCCTTCTGACCCAGGAATTGAACCTGGCCTCCAGGTGGCTCAGTGGTAAAGAATCTGCCTGCCAATGCAGGAGACTCAGGAGATCACGGATTCAATCCCTTGGTCAAGATCCCCTGGAGAAGGAAATGGTAACCCACTCCCAGTATTCTTGCCTGGGAAATCCCATGGACAGGAGAGCCTGGTGGGGGTCCACAGTCAATGGGGTCACAAAGAATTGGACTGAGCACACAGCACACATACTCTCCTGCATTGGTAGGCAGATTCTTTACCACTGAGCCACCAGGGAAGTGTCAGCCTAAAAGAGTACCCTAACAGCTAATCCCTTACTACTCCAATACTGCTGATATACTACTCTCTACCCAAAATATCCTTGTCATACAACTGTGTCATATGTAAGAGTACAAATTCTGCAGTGGACTATTTGGATTCACAATCCAGCTCTACCCACTAGCCATGTGTCCCTGGGTAAATCACTTAAACCTCTTGATAACTCAGTTTCCTAAGTAAGGATAGTAAATAGTACCTAAGTACTATCCTAAGTAAGGATAGTAAATAGTACCTACCTTCACAGAACTATTATAAACATTTAATGAACTACAGGGTCTGTATTTGAAAAGCTCTTACAACAGTGCCTGGCACAAAGTATTTGCTATGTTTTTGTTAAATAGAGGGAAAATATTAAAAAAAAAAAAAAAAGAAAAAACTTCACTGTAGGAAACCAAAGTATACTTGAAATGTCTCTTTTGTATGGTCAAAATTCAAAACTATGTACTATGAAAGAAGAAACTGAAAACAAACCAAAACATGGGAGATAAGCTGAAACACAGTAGAGATATTTTTCACAGACTAAGGAAAACAAATATAATGACAATTAAAATCAACAAATGAAGAACAAAATCAAAAGTCTCTGTAGCAGCAATAAGCAGTAAGATAATACAATGGCAGAAAAAATCCTACTCAAAATAGCAACAAAAAATATATTTCTACAAATAAATCCAAAAAGAAATACCTTCCAAAAGATGCCTTATTTTAAAAAATATAAATGGAAAAAAAAACTATATTTCTAGTTGGAAAGACTGACTTCTAGAAATATGTCAGTTTTCCCCCAACAATTTATAGGGATGATACAATTCCAATAAAATTCCAGCATGACTGACTGGTTCTGAAACCTGAAAAAAAGATTCTAAAGGTTGCCTAGCAATAGGAATTAGTAATTTGACATCCAAGTACCAAATGCAGGACTAAAGGCTTTAAGGAATCTGAGAACTTCTTAACCATATTAAAGTTTAGACTTCTAAATTGCATATGTACATGCACCCACGGGAACACTGATTCAAATTCCTTGGTGAGTGTTACTCACTTTCATACAATTTTCACTGCATTTCTTAAAATTTGTCCTTGACCCACAAAGGATTAAGTAATGCCACTCTAAAAGAATAACTAGGTTAAGAACTGCTTCCCTAAAATAAACAGAAAAAAAAAATTTTATACAGATTAATTCTCCTACACAAATTATTAATATTTCATTTTTAAAATGTGTTTCACTCTTTAAAATTTTAATTAATTTTAGTTTTTATAAACTACCTCTATAATCACAAGAGAATTTACTCCTTTGTCTTTATACAACCATAAAAATGACCACCAAAAAACTGATTTCTACAATAGTAAATAGAACTCATTAAAAGTACAAAAGTGAAAGAGTTCTACAAATGCTTAAGGAGATTAGAAATGTCAAAAGAGATGTGAAACAACATCTAACAAATCACAGCAACAGATGTAATTAACGTGAAATATCAAGAAAAATTTAGGCTACAATAAAGCATCTTATATTTTTAGAATATCTATATAGGGACGGGATGATAATTCAAAATCTGACTTACCTTTTAAATACATACAAAAGGAAAGCTGTCAAAGTGATAAGCTAATCTTTTTTCCCTAATATTAATAAAGGATTCCAGTATCAAAATATACTTTGTACAAAAACAATCATGTCTCTAAAGTCTGAAACCTGGGGAGATTAAAATGGTTAATTCCCCCAAACTACAACTATTTATCCACTACTGCGCTAAATACTCTAATCCAACACTGCAATGACATGGGGCTACAGAGCACCTGAAATGTAACTAGTGCAACTGAGAAATATTTCAATCTTATACCACTTCAATTCACTTTAACTGCCACATGTAACTGTTAGCTGCCATGAAGTGCAGCTCTAACCCCCTGTGTGTGAATATACAAAGTGTTTAACGTGTCTCTTTGCTCACATTCACTTTTTTCACTATAAAACAAGCATCTACATAGGAATGAGTTCACTTCCTTATGAGTTCAATTACTCAGTGAAGCATATGACAGGAGCTAAACAGATAATCAATGTTTGATGAAAGAAGATACTTTACCAGCTCCATCTGAATCCTCTACCATTGGATTTATTTCTACCATGGTTGCATCATATTTCAGAAAAAGGTCATAAAGCTTGATCATGTTTTCTGCTGCAGAATCCACAATACTGGCTGGAAATCCCATCTTCTGTGCAAGCTGAAAGCAATATGTCCCTTTATTATAGGAATGTTGCATAACATCCAATCAACATTAAATTGTTGCAAATAAATAACCTTGTAGTTTATCATTTAAATAATAAGCATAATTCATTTATGGTCAAATATTAATCACTAGTATAAATTAATGGTTATACAAAACTATGCAAAATCCTCACAAAGAAGGTAGTATGCCCATTTTACAAAGAAAGAGATTCCGAGAGGTCAAATGACTTGCCATTCACCTCAATTTCTGTTCTTGCGTTTATCCCATAGCCTCCATACTGCCACTGAGCCTTACAGCCAACCTAAACTGAAAAAAGAGGCTTATATTTTATTAAAACTACATATAAAAGGTAGACTACTAATCCCACTGGTCTAAAAACAATGGCCAAATTACTAACCCTATTTTACCTTTTAGGTAATTTATGAAGAGTGTCTACCAACCAAAGAAGACACATCCAGTAAAACGACTAGTAAAATGAGTATTGTCCTATTCATTCAAAAATCTGAGCACCTAATAAATGTTAGATTCAAAAGATATATAGATACTTAAACTTCCCTGGTGGCTAGGCTAGTAAAGAATCCGCCTGCAATGTGGGAGACCTGGGTTCAATCCCTGGATTGGGAAGACTCCCTGGAGAAGGAAAAGGTTACCCACTCCAGTATTCTGGTCTGGAGAATTCCATGGACTCTCTAGTCCATGGGGTTACAAAGAGTCAGACATGACTGAGTGACTTTCATTTTTAAGCTTCTAATCTAGTAGAAGAGTTCACAGTCTTGAGCAAAGATTTCTTGCTACTATACCTGAAGAGCTTTTTAAAAAATACATATACCAAGGCCTCAACCCAGAGGCTGTGGTTCACAAGCTCTATAGGTGATCAAAAATCTATAATTTTTTAAGATTTAAGTTTTTTAAGATTTTTAAGATTTAAGTTTTTTAAGATTTTTAAGATTTAAGTTTTATAAGCAATTTTGAACCTACAGAAGAAGCTACATGTATGGAAGCTACATGTCTCTTTTTTTATCCTGCCACAGCTGCTCAGGAACCCTCTGGAGGGGTTTTCTCCTGTTTTCCAATTGTTATCTAAAGCTACAATACATTTAATTTTTAATAATAGAAAATATTAAATTCTTTGAAAGTGAATGTGATTTTTGCAAGAAGTCAAATGCAAACAATTAAATACAAATAAAATAAAGTGGATGATCTATCTGAGAAATGCCATTTGGGGTTAAGACATTGCAAAAAAAAAGAATAAGAATTAAAAGTACCATTTCATTTAGAAAGATTTTAGAGGTCACAATCTACTGTTTTAAATTTAAACATTTGAGAATTGCAAAAGAATTCTGATCAGCCCAGTAATGACATCAGTTTGTCTCGCATTATACTGAGTATTATTTCCGTTCATTCATCACTCAAAAAGCTACAAACTTAGTAGATTATTCCTTTAAATACTGTAAATCAAGTGTTTCCTCTCTCATCTAAATTCAAGACTCTAGTTACGACTCTCATATAACTATCTAATGAGTCAAATCTCTGTCCCCTTTAAACATTTATACCACTCACTTGCCTAAATGACTTGCTTCACGCTTTATCAGGGAGGTCTCTGTATCAGTCAAAACTCCTGCTCTACTGTACTTCAATACCATTAGCTTCATTTGACAGTTTCCTGATAAGAGATGTTAATTTCATTCAAACTTTAATACTCAAACTTCTTTTTAAGATGGGTCACTTATTTTTTATATATAAAGTAAACAATTTAATAGCAATATTACAAACATTACCAAGCAACTCTCACACCCCATAATTAACTTCATACTTAAGTTTTTGTCTTGGAGAGCTCTTTTTGAGGGAGGAATGTAATGAGAGGAAGAGGCACACAAGAAGGACGGTATAGAAAACTAGTAAAATCGCAGGCAAAATTCACTGTGCCTGTAAATACACTGAGGGAAAGCCCACAGCCTTAATCAGATTCTTAAAAGCACCCATAAAACCCCCAAAATAAAATCACTGACTTATCATGGGAATATATGAGACAGTGGCCCTACCATTCCACACAGTATATAGGAAATAAAGGGGGGACAGGACCACATTAAATGCCACCATGCAGATGTAAAATCCAGAGCATGAAAAACAAAGTATAGAACTCAAGGTTCTTCAACAAATGAAAGAAAATGGATGAAGAAAGTGAAGAAAGGGAAACCTATAAGCTATTAACAGAAGAAGACATATGAGACCTATTAACCAACTGCAATGAAGGAACTTAAGTGGATCCCAACTCAAACAGATTCTAAAAGAAAAAGAACATGAGACAACTAGGGAACTGGAATGACTGGATAAGTGAAGATACTCATTTTACTAGGTATGGCTATAGTACATATAGTGGCTCTTTTAAAAGAATCCTTATCTTTTGAAAATACATATTAAAATATTTATGGAGTATATGAAGTAAAATGCTGTAGATACTTCTAAAAAGTTTCCATTTCAAACAAGGTTTAACATACCCTGACACTCAAAAAAAAAAAAGTTTTCAGAAGTTTTATCAAGCACTTCACTTACATAAAGTTAATTCTCTTTAAGTGTTCCAATTATCCAGTTAAAAGCTAGAAATGTTTCAAAACACAACATACCCGGACAGCTTGTTCCTTTTTGATACCTTCTACGATATCGATAGGCTCTTTAACTATGGCTTCAGGAGTCTCAGCAGCAACGTCTTCAATGTTGACACCACCGTGTGAACTTCCTATTAATACAGGACCCTAGCAGGAAGGGAAACAGAAAAAACATCTAGATTTTATTTTGGACCCATCAATAAAATTTTTAAATCTATTTATGCATACTATTGAACTTACACATCTGTCACTCCCCACTATTTTTAAACCCCCTTGAGAATTTATCCTTGTATCTCCTACCATGTTCTTCTAAACGTTCAACTGAAATAATGGAAAAGAAATGAAAAGGAGGAGGAAGACATGTCTTACCTGTGGGGAGAAAAAGATTAAAACTATATACAAAAGGTATACCAAACAATATAAACATAACACGTATATGTGAAATATAACCTCTACATTTCTCACAAGAACTGAAGGGACATTGAAGTATTGTTAAAAGAACATTTAAAAAAATAATAGAAATAGTTTATTGATATTTAAAAGGGAAAGTCTAATAAACAAACGTTCTGATTTATAATCTCTAGGCTACTGGAGGTCAGTGAAAAAGAAAGCTATCTACCTTCAAAGAACAGCTCTGGCTATTATCATGAAGAATATAATAAGGTAAGACATAAGTACTAACCAATTAAGTTAACTTTTAAGTCTCCTACGATCAGTCAAGGAAAAAACCTTGAAGCAAAATTATCTAATAGATTTGCCAATCTATGCACAAAACTGGAAATAATCTTAACATGCAAAAATAGGAAATGGTAAAAACTACTGAAAGCAGTAAAAATCTACTGAAGATTATTTAATGCTTCTGGAAAGGAAATGATTCAGTAGTATAATCTGGAGGGGGAAAGGTACAAAACCCTAGACTCTATACTCATTTTTTTTTTTAACATAAAGTATGTTTAAATGTGCACCCTCGCACTATTCACAGACACACAAAAAGATAAGAAATAAAACATTAAATAAAACTTCTGTTATTTTGTTATTTGTGTCACAATTTGGCAACTGAAAAACAACATTTTCTAAAAAAAGAAAGTTTCTACAGTGAATATACAATTCTTAATTCAGGAAAGAAAAAAAAAACCTAAAGACTAATTTCACTTTTTGACTCCAGCATCTAAATGTTTCAGTAACAAATTCATTTCAAGATATAAGGTAAAGAAATAATATTATTGGATTCGCCAAAGTCTTTGTCTGGTTTTTTAAGTAAAAATAAAAGGCACATTTGATCTCCATCAGCTTCAACTGGTGACTAAGGAGCATTGTCCCGTGAAAAATCTCCAGCACAAAACTTCACAAACCAATTTTGACAAATTCACTCAGTTACAGCACCTTATGCATACACTGCACAAATCTATTTTGTGCACTTCAGCTGCGTTTTTACTTTCTTGAAACAATAAAGCATAATATGCCAAAAAACATTGCTTTGTTCTTCCATCTTCAATATTAAAATGGCTATACAAAAATTCACCAACTGTGATGTGTTTTTTTTTTAAAGCTCACTGATCTGACAGCTGTCACACATCATCTAACAAAAGTGTTTCAAATGAAGTTGAAAACAACTAAGCACTACTACAGCTGTCTTAATGGAAAAAACTGAATGAACCTCTTGACCAAACCAAAATATTCATTACTGTTTGGAGAACAAAACAGTGTTTCAAATCCTCAAAATACAGCAACAGACAAAGAGATGCAGCTGGGAGTATTTATTATTTTTTTCAAAGAGAGTCATTATACCTAGGCAAAAAAAACATTTTTAAAAAGTATCAGTCTTCAAAGAAAAAACTGTGTGGTAGAGCAACAAGGGTAGGTGGAAGATTTATATTTCCCTGTACATCTTTTTACCTTTTAAATATAATATTACACGACTAGATTTCAATATTGTTGTTACTGTACAGTGGCTAAGTTGTGTCAGATTCTTTGTGACCCCATGGACTGCAGCATGCCAGGCTTCCCTATTTTCACTATCTCCGGGAGGTTGATCAAGCTCTTGTCTACTGAGTCGATGATGCCATCCAACCATCTCACTCCTTGTCGTCCCCTTCTCCTCATGC
Organism: Antilocapra americana; assembly: GCA_007570785.1. Lineage (NCBI taxonomy): Eukaryota > Metazoa > Chordata > Mammalia > Artiodactyla > Antilocapridae > Antilocapra > Antilocapra americana. The sequence goes on from ML661908.1 coordinate 10,152,701, forward strand.
CCTTAACCTTTTCCAGCATCAAGGTCTTTTCCAATAAGTCAGTTCTTTGCATCAGGTGTCCAAAGTACTAGAGCTTCAGCTTCAGCATCAGTTCTTCCAATGAATATCCAGGGTTGATCTCCTTCAGGATGGACTGGTTTGATCTTTCTGTGCAAGGGACTCGCAAGAGTCTTCTCCAACACCACAATTCAAAAGCATCAATTCTTCTGTGCTCAGCCTTCTTTATGGTCCAACTCTCACATCCACACATGACTACTGGAAAAACCATAGCTTTGACTAGATGGACCTTTGTCGGAAAAGTGATGCCTCTGCTTTTTAACATGCTGTCTAGGGTTGTCATTGCTTTTCTTCCGAGGAGCAAAAGTCTTAATTTCACGGCTGCAGTCACCATCCATAGTGTTTTGCAGCCCAAGAAAATAAAGTCTGTCACTGTTTCCATTTTTCCCCCATTTATTTGCCATGAAGTGATGGGACCAGATGCCGTGATCTTAGTTATGATACACATAAAAGCAGTTGAAGACAGTAAATTTCATATTCTATGTTTCTGACCACAACTTAAAAAAATGACAGCTCTAGACCACAAGCTCAGTGAGCCTCTGAAGTTGCACAGTACTCTGCGTGTTGTCACCTGTCAGTGTGTGAGGAAGGTGACACAACCCTGAAGCAAATGGAAACTTTCTGTGTGGGACTCGCCCAGACCGTGCCCTGTGCATCTCCCTTTGGCTGGTTCTAGCTTTTATCCTTTGGCTATAATAAAACTGTAATCACAAGTACAGTATTTCCCTAAGGTCTGTGAGTCATTTTAGCAAATTATGAACTTGAGGGATACTAGGAATCCCTAAATTTGTTGCTAGTTAGTTAGAAGTGAAGGTGACCTGGGGACGCTAAACTTGCAACTGATGTCTGAAGTGAGGGCAGTCATGCAGAGGAATGTGCCCTTAACCTGTATAGTCTCGCTCAACTCTGGGTACCCTGGTGTCAGAACTCACTGCAACACATACATACACACACAATTTAATAAAAGAATTCACTGTGTCTTTCTGAAACTAAAGAAGAAAACTAAAGGGAAATCTTTGAAATTAAAAGTACAATTTTTACTTTCTCTACAAACTTCAAATGAAAAGGCATTCTTCATTTCCTCCCTAGAAAGGCAATTCATAATTATAAGTTTTTACAGAGATCTAAAGAGAGAGGAAAAAATTCAGATTTAGGAGTCTACTACTGTCATCTACTGAAGTATAATAGAGATGAATTAATATACAGATAACTCCCAAATATGATTTTATTCAAAAGAAGAGGTAGAATGAATAAATTTTTAGAGTTTATTTGAACATTTTATTTTAGTTTTACCATCCTTTTCTTCTCATATCTACTAATAAGAGAAGTGAAGAGTCACATAAAAGGCAGCACTACTGGGGAAAAATAGTTAACATTAAATTCTCACTAAAGTAATGATTACATCTCCAAGTTAGAGGAAAATCTAAAAAAATACATATGAAATTAAATACATAACAGAAAGTGAACTGCTCTTTGTACTAATTCCCTGACTAATTAGAGAGAAGATCTCAAATTTGTAGCCAACTGTTCAGAAGAAAGCTTACATAGGAAAGTAAGAAAGAGATCTGTTAAAACTATGGCTGTAGTTTTGCATATGGTCATGCCCGCTGAATGAACTGGTAATTCAAATAATCTGCTTTTTAACTCTGAAATTTTAGTGATAAACTTTCAGAACAGTAAGTTCTGGCAAAGAATTGTAATTTCAAATAAATTAATAATGCTATTTTCACATTCTTAGCCTAAATTTCTCTTTTCTTGTTGGTCTTATGAAACGTTTTGCCTTAAAATAGAACTGAATTTAAAATTATATGACAAAGAAGCCACTTTATATATCTCTTTTTAAAGAAATAAAAGTATGGAAAATAAAATTTGGAATTCCTTCAGCAAGAAAGAAAAAAAAAATTAATATCCAAGAAAGTAAAAAAAAAAAAAAAACTGACAGAGTTAAATGTACCATTCATTTACAGCAGCCTGCAATGTTTTACTAGAAAAATTAGTAGCAAATATGATTTGTTAAATTAGATTTGTCTCAGCCCAAAAGTACCCAACGGGTACTAGGCAAATGTTAAGAAATCTGATTTTTTTAAAGTGCCAAAATACTGAAGAGGAACTTAAAATCGATTTTTGGGGACACATCAACCCTATTGGAACATATCTGCTCAGCCTTCCTTCCTTATGTGATACCCACTAAAGAAGACCAGTAGAGCTTATGATTCATCTTCTGAAAACAGATAAGTGATCAAATCAATTTTTAAAGATGTATTAACTCAGAAGGATATGGCTTTAATTCAATCAAAATGTGCTTTTCTTTTTAAATGGCTGACTTATTTTTTTGTTTAATAGGGAACTGTCCACAGGGATTCCCCAAATAGTTCATTTTACCCCCAGAAGTAACACCAACCAACTTCACATTGGTCTAATATGACAGCATCAAAGTACATTATAATGTCTTTGGCTGAATGGTTCAATTAGTACCACTGAATTTTTAGCATGAATTACTACAGCTATATATTACTTGTACAAATGAAATAAAAACAGTTTTCCTTAATAAAACTCTGAGTTCTCTGAAAATTCAAGTTCTTAAAATGAATTCAAATTTGATCATTTTCTCTATTGCTTTAGCAGTGAAGCAGTGAAGTCGCTCAGTTGTGTCTGACTCTTTGTGACCCCATGGACTGTAGCCTACAAGGCTCTTCCATCCATGGAATTTTCCAGGCAAGAATACTGGAGTGGGTTGCCATTTCCTTCTCCAGGGGATCCTCCCGACCCAGGTATCGAACCTGGGTCTCCCTCGTTGCAGGCAGACGCTTTACTGTCTGAGTCAACATATCTTTAATAAAACATATTCACAGTGTTTTAATTGTATCTTTAAAACACATTCAGTTTACTACATTTATTCCCATCAAAATGAGCTACTCTGAATGTGCAACGTAATAGGACTCATTATGTCAAACTGTTTAGGCACAGGTATCTTGTTCCTGGCTATAACAAAAAGTAAAAACGTAATAACTAACAGAATGATAGATGTTGATGTATAACATCATTAAAAAGAAAATGTAGAAAAACATAAATGAATTTGTAAAAACATAATTGTTATAAATATTTGTAATTACAAGATTACTGTCATGGGATTTCTAAAGCAACTTACAAAAGTAAATTCTATTACATGAAGAAATCTAGAGGTAAAGACATCCAAAGCATTCCATACAAAACAATGCTTTTTATCTTATATCCTGAGTGGGTTTTTACTACCATCTAGTGTTATACCTTAAGAAATACTTTCTTATAAAAATTAAAAGTTACAAAAGACTTTTTATAATATCACTCAAAAATTATTAGAAGACTTAATTAAATGTTAAAAAAAAAACCCACAGTATGGAAAACAGCTATTTCTTTAAATGATGTTTTACATAAGAAAAGAGTTTCATGACTCTTAAAATTTCTATCATATTACTAATTATATAATTAGTGATGTTCTACATCAAATTCTGATCAGGGCTACCAAATATGAACCCAGTCTGCTTCAAAAGACAAGCTAGTTAGCACACAGGTTCAGCTCATAAAACTTAACCAATGCACTCAAAAAGCCAGATAATTAATTATACTGTAAAATGACTGTCAAACCCTCTCCAAGCACAAGGTCTACAAAAGAAATTTCTCTTCTCGTGATGCCTTAAGTTCATTGCTAACATATTAAGTTCCATAAAGAAAGCAAGGCAGAATGAGGTATGCTTCTTAGAAGCATATTGTTTCCCACTGAATGTCTTCCTAGAACTTACCCAGTAGCAAGTCATCATGAAACAAACCTCAAAGTATAAAAATACCAAGAGGTTGAAAAAGACAAAGATGAAGCCAGGGGTACACATTCTCTTAACAGATCCAGAGACTTTCTCTTTGGTTAGACTATTTTCCTGTGCTAGAAATTATTTTCTCAGTTTATGGAACCTAAAGGTGAATCAGAGATGATTTAAGCTGCTCTTAGCAAATTAACAATTTAGAAATTCTGTGGGTTTTATTTCAGCATGGTTTTACCTACAGTTTTTATTACATAAGATTCTATTAAGTTTTACGGCATTAATCACGTTTTTTTTTAAATGACACAAAAACATTGTTCTCCTGACATTTACCAAGAGATTATGGACCATACCTTTTTAATCATTCCCATACAAATAGAAATAATAATCAACTTTTGAAACTGAATATAAGATCATCCTAAATGCATCATGTCTACAATTACTCACTTGAAATGACCTTTCCATTGTGATTGCAAAGTAGTATTCTCTCCTGGGATATCTTCGTTCACAAACCAATACTTGATTGCATATCCTGCCCTTTTCTCCTGTTTGCTTGGTAAACAACTTTTTCCCAATCATTTGTGAGGAAACAGCTTTTGCTTCTTCTGGACTAAAATAAGAAAAAGAACTCAAACTCTTTTCTCCTCCAAGTGAGATAAATAAAAGCACATGACAGCCAAAACCTTATCTCACCTAATACTTAAACCTCAGTATTTTTATCAATTCAATAAGGGCATCTTTTATAATATTCATTATTTCTTTAATAGCGATGATTAAAAAAAAAAAAAACTTACGAGAAAACTATCTTCACTCCTCCTTTGAGGCCACTTTCAAATGTTCCTTTTCCTCTGCCACCAGCCAAAACTTGCGCCTTTATCACAACATCTTTTGAACCTAGAAGAAAAACACTTCTATTAGATACGAAGCATGGAGCAGCACACCACACACAATGCTTTGCAATTAAACATACACATTTAGCAATCTTACTAAATGTAGTAAATGAAAGATTCATTTACCCACAATGTTGAAAAACAAGGCACTCCATGTACATAAATTTTCTAGATTAGGACACTAAAATATTCACCACCTAAAGATTCACAAACTTAAAAAAATTAGCCACTCATATTAAACCATTTCTTAAGTATACTGAAAATAAGTTTACCTTTATTTGGTACTTTAAATATTTATTAGTCTGCAAGGTACTAAATTTACAAAATTGAGAGTCAAATACCTTCCTAACAGTCTCCTCCCTCTCTATTGATATGTAAACTTGCTATCCTATGAAAATTTGAGGTATAAATACTGCTTTCAGTAGAAATGACTTTCAGGGGAAGTTCCACTACTGATACCAGTTCACACCATTCCACTTACACTCTCCAGCTGTACTGTTGTGAGGGGGATGATAGGAATTAAGGCATGTTTATCCAAAGATTTCAGAATGTTACGCTTCCAAGTCTTTAAGACATTTTTTAAAGAAATAATCTGAATTTTTCTTCTTTAACAGGTAAACTGATTCTCTCTTTTCCTTCCTTTTCTAACATGATGAAGAAAATTATCAAACCAGCTGTTTAGCTTAGGTACTACTCTTCATGATCCAAAGCAATATTTTTTAGAGGAGCATTCTGTCTCCTGAGGCAGACAGAATTTCAGAGCCTCTTCATTTTGCTTCTCAGAGTATTTTGCCCATACTCAGGTAGTGCAGTGTTACCGCCTGAATCCACCTGCTAGGGCAGAAGACCAGGGTTTGATTCCTGGGTGGGGAAGAGCCCCTGGAGGAGGAAATGGCAACCCATTCCAGTATTCTCGCCTGGAAAAATCCATGGACAGAGGAACCCAGTGGGCTACAGTCCATAGGATCTCAAAGTCAGTCATGACTGAGCCCAGATGCATGCACAGCAGTGTAACACCACTATTACATTACGAAAAACAATTAACCTTTGAGGTCAGGATTAAGGATATTGTCATCTTATTTGTCGTATCCCCAGCACAAAGAGGTCCCTGGGATGTAACAACCACTCCATAAGTGTGTATCTGAAAGGCCAGTCTCTAACGTGCATATACCAAGCCAGATGAGAGGGCACCCTCACCTGATCAAGGAAGTGACAAATACAGTTTGTGATCAAATAAGAAATGCTCAAAAGTTTACACTGGAACAATTACTACAAAATGTTTAGACTTCCCTGGTGGCTCAGTTGTTAAGAACCCGCCTGCAATGCAGGAGACCTGGGTTCAATCCCTGGGTTGGGAAGATCCCCTGGAGAAGGGAACGGCTACCCACGCTAGTATTCTGGCCTGGAGAATTCCATGGACTGTATAGTCCATGGGATCGCAGAGTCAGACACGACTGAGCGACTTTCACTAATGATATGAATCTGTTCATACTGGAAATGTACACAAGTCAGAAGACAACCCTGTGAGTCACTCCAGGCAGTATTTTTTTAAAAAGTCCTGTCTCACACTCCACCATCCATTCAGTCAGGAAATCATATTCGTTCCACCTTAAAAATATATCCAGTCTCTTGACAACTTGTCATCACCTCCAGCTTCGGCTCTGATCCCAGCCACCATGACATCTCACCTAGATTCCACACATCCCCAAGAAGATACTCTTAGCAGCAGTCAAAGTAAGCATGAAACTCCTCTACCTAAAACCTTGCACTGAATGCCCACTTCCCCGGGAGTTATAGGCAGAGTCCCTACAATGCCCTCAAGGCTCCGTGTAACCGCCAGAACCCCTGCCCCTCCTATCGTGTCCTCCTCACTGTTCACACACCAGCTACTCTAGTCTCTCTGGTCCTGGGCATGTTCCTGTCTTCCTTCAGGATCTGGCTCTCAGCAACCTCTCTCCCTGGAATACTCTGCATACAGGTATCCACTTAGGAAAGGTACCCATACCTTGTCAGTTTTTCTTTAAGTGTAAATTGTCCATGAGGTTCACCCTGATCACTCTACTTAACACTGTGACTGCCAGCCAGTGACCAATCCGCCTTAGCCTGCTCTTTTTTTTTTTTTATAGAAGTCATAACCTTCAAATATAATTTTCTCATATTTATCATTTTTGTTTTGCCCCCCCCACTAGAATATAGACCCCAGAAGGGCAGAATTTCTTGTTCAGTGATATTTACAAGGTCCTGGGAGAGTTCCTAGTACACAATATATTCTGAATGACGAATAAAAGAACATTTACAAATCAAGAGAATTCTTATGAATCCAGATTTTTCACTGCTCTTGAAAAATCTGAACTGGAAATCTTGGGCCCTACAACCAGAAATGACTAAAAGTGTCTTGTTTACACAAGACATTATTTCAATTTGCCATAGTCCCCACCATTCCCAAATGTAACAACTAATTTTAGATATAAAGTTTAGAGAGAATTTAGAAATTTCCTTAAAACTGACAATAATTTCCTTATTGAGAAAACAACAGGTAGCCTCAGGGACTACAGCAAATTAGAGTTCATGCCCAAATTATTGATAAAAGCAGCAGCCACTAGTCATTTTACCTGTTTCTGGTTACCTGTCGAGTCAGTTTTCCAGTACTTAAATATTCATTTAAATCCAAAGAGGATATCTGTAATCCAAACAGTATAAATGTAATATAAAAATGGACAACAATTAAACTGGTGCTTTGCTGGGCTAAATTCAAACATTCCTATTCATCAAGCTGGGAACTCAACACACTGATCTATTAAGTAAATGTAATGAAGTTCTATTTCTTCAAAACATTTTACAAAACAGAAAGCTCTTCCCCCAAAGTGTCAATATTCTTTTTCTTAGGAAAATAAACTCCTTAAAGGCACAAAAGATTCTTCAAAAGTTCCTTCTAAAAAAGTCCTTCACAACAAAAGAAGAGCAAAAGAAAAACACAAATAAAGACATATACAATCTCATTAGCTACCAAAACAGAGAGTATTAGAAGATAAATCTGAGGACAAATGATTGAAAGAAAGACTTTATTCAATTTCATTAATTCAATCAACAGTTATATCTACATATGAGATACTGTGCTAGAGTTCTTGATACAACAATGAGCAGAGAGGTCAGTCTTACTGGATTTGGCCCTTTCTCTAGTCAGACAAGAGCAAAATTTGTGGGTCCTAAGATTATTTTTAAAGTATATTCACCATCCCTCCTAGCTTTAGTCATTCACAAATGTTGTTAAGCACTCCTCATACAGTCATCTAATAAGACATCGGAAAAAGGAAAAGGAGGCGAAGTCCTGTTGTATGCCAAAAGAAATCTGCCTCCAGGCTGACATTCACTAATCTACACCCTCTGCATGTTTATTTAACCAGAGAGAAATTCTATCTCAACTATGCTGCTGCTGCTGCTGCTGCTGCGTCGCTTCAGTCGCGTCCGACTCTGCAATACCACAGACGGTGGCCCACCAGGCTCCACCGTCCCTGGGATTCTCCAGGCAAGAACAGTGGAGTGGGTTGCCATTTCCATCTCCAAGGCATGAAAGTGAAAAGTGAAAGTGAAGTCGCTCAGTTGTGTTTGACTCTTGGCGACCCCATGGACTGCAGCCTACCATCTCAACTATACTAGAATCCAAACTATACTTCTACAATCAACAATGAAATCATAAGAATTCTACCAAATGCCTTAGTGAAATCATGTTTTCTTAAAGTAGTAACTGTAAGGAGAAGGAAACCTGCTCTTAGAACTGAGCCCAAATTATAACTATTTCATTTCTCTGTGCTTAACAACCCTTTGATAATCCATGTCAGAAATGTCTCCATTATCTTCCAGCTCATCAACTTTCATTATGTGGACTCCTATGAGTCTTAAATACTGGAATTAGATTTCTTTCCAACCATTCTTCTATCGCTAACTTCAATTATTCACAATAGGTAAAACTTGTCCCTAGGACAGTGCTTACAAATTTTTATCACATCATGACACACGGCAGAAAAGGACAGAATTTGTAGGGAATACAGGGAAAAGAGGTCAGAGCTCTTTTGGAAGGAGTTACCAGCTACAGGGCTCAGTGGCCCCAGGCCTCATGCTAACTGAACTTGTCTTGCCACCAACAGGACTGAAGGGAAGCAATATTTTGTCACATCTGTAACACATTTTTGCCCTAGTTTATCAGTTGGTGAGGTAAGACTTTTTTTAAAATATGGGAATTAACATTTTATGAATTTTGGAGTAACTGAGAAGCAAAAGTTAGCCAAAATCAGCACTGAAAATTGCTAGCTAGATAGAATCAGGTGTATTTCTAGGGAACCTCATAACACAACTTGTACAATTTCATCCCATAATCAGTATCTTCTGATATTAATGACTCACCACAAAAAACAAATTGTTTCCACATTCTCAAAGTAGTTATGAAATGCATCTTTTAAAATGCAGTGTTTCTGATCCTTTAGATTTAAAGGTCCTATTTGTCACTAATCCCACTCCATACGACAATCATCATTTGCAGCCTTCTTTGACAAAAGCACACTTTCTAGATAAACATGATGCCTTCTGGTCCAAGGGCCTCAAAATCAGAGCTGCTTATCTGCTCCTTACTACTTCTAAGTCCTGGATCCAGAGAACTTGCCAGAAATTTCACGGCTACAATATATCCTACCTATTAACTATCCTTTCACAGCGACTGGCATCCGAATAAATCCTGCTTGTTTTATGAAAAAGTTTGTACACAAATTTTTTTTTTGACAATACAGTGAAATTTGACTAAATGAGAAAATATACGGAAAACTAAGAAAACCAATTATAATCATTTAGAAGCAGAAAAAGAAACACTAGCTTTAACTGACTTCATTAAATCTGGCCCTTTTATCACTGGTATGGAAACCACTTTATGCCTTCAGCTTTATGAAGGAAAGAACTAGTAAACAAAAAATGAATCACTCAAAAAATTAAACTAACAAAATTAAAAGAAGACAGTCACATGTCTGAAATTCATCCTTAAGTACAGAAGGGTAGAATACGAAAACCTTTTGCTTCCTAGTTATCTGGGTCTTCTTTAGAAATTAACATTTAGGTCATATATATAAGACTGAATCTCAAGAAGGTAGTCATTAAAAAGTGCCTTTGCAAGAAATACTACAGAAATATGATCACGAGTTTTCTTTAAGCCATGACCCTTAAAAGCCCCTAATATACATGATGTTTTAAAGGTTAAAATGAGGTAAATCTTATACCATGGACAAGGTCAAACTGCAGGTTACCATTAATTAACAAAAATTTTACCAAAATTAGTATGAATTTACATAAGGCTTTTACTGAATAAAAAGAAGTTTGCTTGTAATCTGAATAAAAAGAATTTTCTGATTAAGAATAAACAAAACTGTAAATTAAAAATCATACTTCCAAGCCAAGGAAATCAAGAGTGTCCCATGTGAAAACATAACATATGATATATAACAACCTTCAGATCTTCTACATGCTTTCACTTTTGAAACAAAAACCCATCCTAGAAGCAAATAAGTACAAATAAGAGATGAAAACTTTTACAATTTTCAACAGTTTAAAATGTTCTACATCTTTCCTAAAAAATAATGAAAGCAAAGTCTTCACCAAAGCACATTTAAAGGCATATTAATCAAATGTACATACAAGAGAGATTATAATTATTAATACATAAATTGGTGTGATTTTAAATATTACTAAAAAGAAAATGCAGTGCATAGCTAGTACATTACTCATTAACATGTTCTCTTATTAGATCCTTAAAAATATAAAGCATACCTTTCAAACTCCAAATTTATTTTTTAATTGAGATTAACATAAATCCAAATTAATCAAAGCTATTAAGGTTTATATTATCAATAAAAGAATCTAATAAACATGGCAACTATTTAATTCATTTAAAACTATTAACATTCATATTAATATCGATTACTTAAGTGTCAGGCCCTTTTCTTAGAGATTAGGGTCTATCAGTGAATAAAAGACAAAGAAACCCTGCTCTCATAGAGCTTACATTCTAATGCTAAACTTCTTTTATTCTCCTTCTGATTCTCTATTTTTCATGTCCACAAAAAAGCTGGGGAAACACTGTACCTCTCCTTGTGTTCTCAGTCACTCAGTCATATCTGACTCTTTGTGACCACATGGACTGCAGCCCCGCCAGGCTCCTCTGTCTGGGGAATTTTCCAAGCAAGACTATTGGAGCCGTTTGCCATTTCCTACTCCAGGAGATTTTCTTGACCCAGAGTATCTTGGGTCTCCTGCACTGGGAGGCAGATTCTTTACCACTGTGCCACCTGGAAAGCCCCAGACTTCTCTTTACAAATACATAAACAGCTAAGATCTTTCACCATTCCCTGAAGAATCAACAGAATTTCCTTCCCTAAAGGACTTCAGCTCAAAAAACTAAAAACAGGATTTCAGCTTCCTGAAGCTTTGATTCTTAAGTTACGGGAGCTCAGAAAATCGCATATTAATTTTAGCATGTCAAAAATCATAAGTTCCACCTTCTCTTTTACATTAATAAAACTTATTTTTAAAAATATAGAAGAAAAGCCAAAAGTTGTTATTAAGCCAGAAGTAAAGTTCATATCTTATCTGAGAACGTATTTCTTAATTTAGTACCTAATTTTTTAGCAATTGCATAAGCTTCATCTGGTGACTTAGCCACGTGTCCTTTGGGAATGGAGACGCCAGCTTCCTGCAACAATTCCATACTCAGGTATTCATGCAGCGAGAGATTCCTTTGCTGTTGATGCTGTACTTGGACTCCATGGTTGTTAAACAATCCAGAACTTCCCAGGACCTAGAAAAATTGGGGACATATTTATATAAAGAGTGATTTAGCAGGAATTCTTGTTAAAAACACCTCAAAATACTTTAGAGTACTTGAGTCTTCAAAACTATAACAAAATTGTCATAGTAAAACATCAAAATATATTCAGAGTAAATTACAACACAACACTAGCAGCAAATCTACTAGCTAAACGTCAAAAGGGACCCTTATAGTTCTAACTTTTTCCTCATTATCTCTAGTCTTTAACTTTCTTTGAGCTTTACTATCATATCCCTAATGATCTACAGAGCATTTCTACCTCAAGGCCAAATTCTGCAGATCTAAACCAATCTCCTATTTTCACCAAATCAAAAATCCTTCCCATCTTTCTTCTCTCCATCATTCCTCCAGCACCCAACAAATTGCCTGACATGAGATATGAGGTACCTGTATGATGTGGTACCATCATCTTTCATACATTCAAAATTCAAACCCCGACCTCATCAGCACTGCACATGGTGGTGTGCTGCCCAGATCCTCCCTCAGGACCAAGGCATTCATCGCCCCCAGCTGCTGGGCGTGCTAGCAGCTGACAGGCTTCAGCTGAGTACCCCCACTGGAGCTTTCTGCCCAAAGTCACACTCCTTTCCCACTGTCAGCCTGTGGCCAATGACTAGCCAATGAAGAGTTAGGGTAGGGATGTAAAAACCTGGTGCGCGTGTGCATGCTCAGTCAGTCAGTCATGTCTGACTCTTTGTGACCCTGTGAACTGAGGCCACCAGGCTCCTCTGTCCATGGGATTCTACAGCCAAGAACACTGGAAAAATTGGGTTGCCATGCCCTCTCCAGGGGATCTTCCTGACCTAGGGATGGAACCCAAGTCTCTTATGTCTCCTGCATAGGCAAGTGGGTTCTTTACTGCTGACCCACCGGGGAAGTCCAAATACTTGGCACCTCACCCCAATTTGGGACAATTCAGGATCATCCTAGGTGCAGACATCCCATTGGAAGAGCAGAGGTCCCAACGCACTGCACTAGAGTTTTAGGTAGAGGAGCTTCTAAGAAAGAAATGTCCCACAAACTTTTCTTTTTCAATCTATGTAAAACATTCATTCACTCAAAAACTCACTGAGCACCTAGACACTGGAATAGAGAGGTCAACCCAACAAAACCCTTGCACCTAAAGCTTACAGCCTAGTATGTATTTGCATGTTGGGGGCTGGGGAAGGCAAAAACAATAAAGAAAGAAAATACGCCAAACAGGAATGAGAGTAAAAAGAGAGAAAATTTAAAAATAAGAAGTGTCATTTTATACAGCTGCAGGAGTTTTCTCCACTAAAATCTCTCTCAAGGGGGCTGAGTTAAGAATTATTTTTTCAAAGAGAAATAAGTAGGAAACAGAAACAAGATATCCCTCTACAAGCTGAATACGTCACTGTTGAAAGACAAAGGAGTGTGAGAGTTGTCAGCATCTGGTTGCAGGGCCACAACAATGAGAACTGAAAAAAGGATGAAATCAGAAAGATCTCAAGCATCTATGGGTCCCAAAGCTAGAGCCTAAGTTAGAGCCTAGTCTTAAACCATCATTAACACCACACAGAAACACCTCCCAACCTTTTTCCAGACTCCTCAGTTCTATCAACTTTATATGGCAATATACAGAACAAATTAAGTGCTACTGGAATCACACATTTAAATGTTATCCATCCATACATTTCCATTATCTCCACACAGAATGCTGAAACATTGTTCATATGAAACACAGTATCATAAGAAATGAATTTAAAGGAATCTCATACAAAATAGTCTGCTTCTTAAAGAGGGTTCATGAACTATCTGCATCAAGATTCCCTAGGAATGCCTCCAAAATGCAGATTCCAAGGCCCTACTCTCATTTATAAAAGCAGAATCTCTGGATTGTGCCAGAAAAAATCTGCATTTGTAAAGTTATTCAGTTGATTCTTAAGCACTCTACAGTTTGAGAATGAACAGTCTAACAAATCAATCACATAGAATAGCAAGCTATTTCTGATTCACTTGGTAAGCTAAAACCCTGGATAAAATTTCTCTTGGTAATTCAATTCCCTGATTTAGTTCACTTCAGTATTAAAAACTAACAACTTGGGAGGGGGGTCTGGAAGGGGAACATATGTATACCCATGGCAGATTCATGTCAATGTATGGCAAAACCAACACAATAAAGTAAAGAAAATTTAAAAAAATAAAAAATAAAAACTAACAACCTCCTAAACTTCAGTGCACATCTACCTTGTGAAATCCCACTCTTTGGTAAAGCCTCAAGAGTGCTTAGTCTATCAAAACGCATATATAGCAGGCTTATTCATGATAGACAAAAAAATGGAAACGACCCAACTGCTCATCAACAGAAGAATGGGTAGGAACTTCCTTGGTAGTCCAGTGGTTAAGAATCCACCCTTCAATGCAAGGGACGTGGGTTTAATCTCTGGTAGGAGAAATAAGATCCTACATGCCTTGGGGCAACTAAGCACCACAATGAAGACCCAGCACAGCCAAAATAGAAAAATAATTTAAATTGTTTTAAAAACAGAAGAATGGGTAAAATGTACTGTATCAATAGAAGGGTACAGAGCAAAAAAGGAAACTATATGCTGGACAAAAGATACAGAGAAACAAGAAGAGGGTCAGAGCACTATATAAAATTTTTAAGAGAATTTGCTAAACTCATTGGGTGACCTTGAACAAGATTCCTTAAACTCTGCACCTCTATGTCCCCATCTACAAAAGCAAGGGGTTAGACCCAACGTTCTTGATATTATTACTTACAACAGCCAAGATAACGGAAGCAACCTAAATGTCCACTATCAGAGGACTAGACAAAGAAGATGTGGTACATCTATATAACAGAATACTACTCAGTCATAAAAAGGATGAGATAATGCCATTTGCATGAACATGGATGGATCTCAAGATTATTATACTAAGTCAGAGAAAGATAAATATATATTACTTACATGCAGAATAAAAAAAAGATACAAATGAACTTATTTACAAAACAGAAACAGACTCACACACTTCAACAACAGTGTTATCAAAGGGGAAACTTGAGGAGGAAGGATAAATTAGGACAAGGGTCCCCAACCTCCAGTATCTAATGTCTGATAATCTGAGGCAGAGCTGATGTAACAATAATAGAAATAAAGTATACAATAAATATAATACAGTTGAATAATCCCAAAACCATCCCCACCCCCTAGCCCATGGAAAAACTGTCTTCCACAAAACTGGTCCTTGGTGCCAGAAAGGTTGGGGAACACTTAATTAGGAGTTTGGGATTAACATATACACACTACTATATATAAAATAGATTATCAATAAGGACCTACTTTATAGCAAAAGAAACTCTACTTAATATTCTGTAATAATCTAGATGGGAAAAGAGTCTGAAAAAGAATGAATATATCTATATATGTATACCACACACACACATATATATCTGTATATAATTGATATATATAAATATAGTTGAGTATAATATATACATATAATTGAATCACTAAGCAGTACCTGAAACACAACATTATAGATCAACTGTACTCCAACACAAATTAAAGATTAAATTAAAAATAAAAGCAAGGAGTTAGACTAAGGTGATTTCAAACTCCAAAGCTGTATTTCTTAATGTGAGGGTGGAAGAGATGTTTAAGACAATATATTAGGCATATCTATAAGGAGAAATAAAGACTTATAAAGGAATTTTCAAAAGCATAAAAACGATGATTAGAAGGGACATAGATTTGTTCATCAAAGTCTCCTTTTCTAAAAACCAGACAGCACCCTTTAAGACCCAAAAGAAGGAAGTTCAAGGCTAAAAAAAAATCACTTCTCCTATTAGGAAGCAAACTCATAGAATCCACTAGATTGAAAGAATGAATAGCTTTAAAAAGAAAAAAGTCTAAATTCATTTACAGCATGTCTGAGGTTACTTCAGAACACAACCAAAAGCTCTAGAAATGACTTATGAAGCCAATCATACCCTTCCACAAGCTTATTAGTGTCAACATATATTGGGAACAATTGTCTAATTCTTGTGCTCTAGAAAAAACTATAGTGCAGATTCAAACACACGGACTTTGGAGCTACACACTTCCGGAATTAAGGCTCAGTTCTTATCTCACCTGCTTGGTGATCTAGACAAAATTACTTGTTCTCTTAGCCAGAGTTTCCCCGTCAGTGATGTGGAGATTAATGACTTCCTTACAGTGTTGCTCAAAAGCCTAATGAAAGACTACATGTAAAGTGTTTGGCACAGGTTCTGGCATACAGCAAATGCTCCAATACACAGGAAACCAAGGCCTTCTACCACAAATTCCCTTACTGAATTTATGATTAATCTCTTTACCCAAAACTTTATCCCCTTTCTTGTCTTCTCCTACCTCAATCCTGTGCTATCTGAACACTAATCAACCAGAGTCTGATGACTAAAACTGCTGTGTTGATAACATCATTAATGTCCTAAAATTGCTACTGCAGATACCATCATTGAGAACAAACTCAGGTTGCCTCTCCAGGGAAAGATGAGCTAATAAGCCCCAAGCCTTGGACCATTTGATCAGAGAATCGTAAATAACAGACAACTGAACTCCCTGACACTAGAATCAGAAACGTCACAGAAATTACACACGCCAATGATTAATCCCAGCTTCTTTGTTCTCCCCCTTTAAAAACAACGCCTTAAAAAAAAAAAAAAAAAGAACTCCTAATTGAAAGATCAAGATGCAGTAGATCTGTGACTTGTCTCCCACTCTCTTGCCTGGCGCCCTGCAAACAAACCCTTATTTTGCTGCAAACAACTCCTGTCAGAATTTGGCTTTCTATGCCATGGGCACACAAGCCCTTGCTCCGTTACATTTACTTACACACACTCACACACACACACACACACTCTCTCTCTCTCTCTCTCTTCCTCTCTCTCTCTCTCTCTGAGGCTATGATGTTATGGTGTATGCAGAAAAAAAAAAAGTGATCCAAAAGATTATTTTATTTCCCGAATTGATAAGTTGCCGAACATCATCTCATTCTCACTATTAAAAAACCACCTGGGGGAAACGGGAAGCTTCCCGGCCTCGTATCAGGAAAGGCCAGTCAGCAGGCAGTGCTGGTTCTGCGGAGCATCCAAGAGACCCAAGAGTGTATCTGAAGGGCATGCCCTCCTCCTCAAAGAGCCGCAGAAGCCTCGGCCCACCGCGCCGGAGGCAGGGGCAAGCAGCAGAGGGTGTCCAGCCCCCGCCTCTCCTTTCGGAGCCCAGCCTGGCTCCCCGCCGCCCTCTCAGTAACGAGGTGAGCAGCCCTGGCCAGATCGCCTCAGTCACCGGGTGAGCAGCCCTGGCCAGATGACCGGAGGTCCTCGCAGATTTCAGGCTGGAGCAAAAAGGCGCAAACCTGAGCCCGTTCGCATGCCTGGCGGACTGCACTCCCGGGCAAGCCGCCCACCACTCCGGCGGGGCACCCCCCCGCAGTCACCCAATGTCACCGACTGCGGAGTGACCCGGCGCCGGGCCCCGGGCCCCCTCACACCTCGCCCACAGGAGCCGGCCCTCCACCTCGCCCTTTCTCCTGCCAACCCTCAAAGCGAGAGCCGGCAGGGCCTCAATACCTGGGCGGCGGCCGGCAGAGCCGTCCGAGGTCGGTGGCTCCTCAGGGTGGCGGCAGCCAAGAGCCGGCTGTAGAACACGGAGGCCGCCATTTCTGAGTCCGACCAAGTCCCCTGGGCGCCGCGCGCAGGCGCAGAACCTCCAGCCTGCCGCAGACGCGGCGGCCCCCTACGGGCGCACCGCCCCCCCCCACGCGCGCGCACCGCCCCTAGCCCCGCCCACGGGGCGGAGCCTCGGATTAACTCTGCGGTGGTGCCCCTGGGCGAATGCAGCCGGCGTAACTGCTGACAAGCTCGAGTAGGCGGACGGAGAGCAAACTTTAACCTTTGTAACTGGACACCGCAGCCTGAACGTCAGCCCTGCGGTCGGCACTCAGAAACCCGAAGCTTTCCTAGCGAAATGTAATGGAGAGACGACCAACGCCACCACCCGTGTGATCTTAACATCCCCGAGTCTCAGGTGCCTCATCTGTAAAACGGGATTCGTTCAGAAAACAACAACTTGCATTCCTGTTTTTGTGCCAAGTACTGCCTTTGGGATACAGCAGTATCCCAAATTCAATATCCAATACTTTGTCCCAAAATATCCCATACTTTGTCCAGTATCTCAAAGTATCCAGTACTTTGGCCACCTGATGCAGAGAACTGACTCTGGAAAAGGCCCTGATGCTGGGAAAGATGGAAGGCCGGAGGAGAAGGGAACCGCAGGGGATGAGATGGTTGGATGGCATCACCGACTGGATGAACATGAGTTTGAGTAAACTCCGGGAGCTGGTGATGGACAGGGAAGCCTGGCCTTGCTGCAGTCCTTGGGGTCACAAAGAGTGGAACAGGGCTGAGTGACTGAACTGACTGAATAGGTACAACAGAATAATTCTGTCCTCAAAGGGAAGATGATCAAACACTAGTTACTGAGGACCCTAGCCAGGAGATAACTTCTCAGACAGCTCTGAGAAACTGCTCCCAAAGGGTAAAGAGGAGCCAGGATGTACAGGACTTTTTTGCTGGGGGAAAAGAGCATGTAGTTGAACAAAACAGTCACTGCTAATCGAACAACAGACATCTCAACTTAATGATTTTAGAGCTTTTCTAGGTATAGGAAGATGTAAGGATTTTGGTTTATTGAAATTATTCCTCAGAAATGCATATTAACTATTTGTACATATAGTCCATGGAGTTTTCCAGGCCAGAATACTGGAGTGGGTAGCCTTCCCCTTCTCCAGGGGAATCTTCCTGACCCAGGGATTGAACCCAGGTCTCCCGCATTGCAGGCAGATTCTTTACCAGCTGAGCCACAAGGGATGCCCGAGAATACTGGAGTTGGTAGCCTACCCCTTCTCCAGGGGATCTTCCCAACCCAGGAACTGAATGGGGTCGGGGGGCAGGGGGGTTTCTCCTACAGTGCAGGTGGATTCTTTACCAACTGAGCTTTCAGGGAAGCCCCTTAACTAGAGCCAGTATCCAGAGCACAGAATGCTTTGTTTTTTGCCATCCTGATTTCACCTCAGGGCACACCAAGGAGAGGAGGTGTGTGTGCTTGTGTGAGCTGCCCTGGTTTAGGATAGCTTGATCCTTTAGAAGTGGAATGAGGGGGTGACATTCCACGTTATCAACCCAGAAGGCATACCAGAATCATCTGGAAAGCTTTTTTTTTTTTTAATGTGGATAATTTTTAAAGTCTTTATTGAATTTGTTACAGTATTGCTTCTGTTTTATGTTTGGGTTTTTTAGCCCCAGGCATGTGAGATCTTAGCTTCTGACCAGGGATTGAATCTGCAACCGGTGCATTGGAAGGTGAAGTCCTAACACTGGACCCCAGAGAAGTCCCTGGGACTTCTGTGAAAAACACCTTCACCAGAACCATCTCTGGAGCAGGGTCAGGACAGCTGTATGTCTTAAAATTCTGTACATGAGTAGGATGCACACATTGTGCTTGGAAAACCCTGAGGTGACATGTGCTCCACCAGAGAGTTGACCACTGGACAAATGACTGGGTGTCTGTTCTGCTCTGAGCAGCAAGCTCTGAAATATGTCAAAGCAATTTCTGTGGGCAAGATCTTAACCTAAGAGCAAGTGGGCACTGCTGACAGGCATCAGCCAGGCTCTGGCACCTACCTCTGATGCGTAGTGAACCAATCCACTGAATGGCACTATGTAAAAAAAAAGTGAATCTAAAACAAGGAGCCTACTGATTTAGAGAATGGAGAGGAGCTTTTTGCATCCCCCAAAGCTCTTAAGTTCTTAAAGGCAGGAAGGATCTTAAGGACTTTATTGTTTCATTGACACTCATGGGGGACTGATCTCAAGGCTCAGCACTAGTTGATATTCTTTGCAATTAGAAACAGCGAAATGGGAAAAAGACACTAGTAGTTCAGATATCTCTTGCTCCCCCTTTCTACTGCCCAATCTAATCAATCAAATAAAATATGGATAACCAGTCCCCAAAATTGGCATTGAGACCTGCCAGTTTCTGTTAGGAACATATATCCCATTAGATACGAATACAGCATCCTTTTGGGGGCTTCCCCGGTAGCTCAACGGTAAAGAATCCACCTGAAGTGCAGGAGTCACAGGAGACACAGGTTCTATCCCTCGGTCAGGAAGATTCCCTGGAGGAGGGCATGGTGACCCAATCAAGTATTCTTGCCTGGAGAATCCCATGGACAGAGGAGCCTGGCGGGCTTCAATTCATAGGGTCGCAAAGAATCAGACACGACTGAACCGACTTTGCACACTGTCAAACTAGCTCTTTTTAACTGTTAGTAGACACAGAAGTTGAGCTACCAAGTACCACCCACCATTTGAGCCCAAGGCCAGTTATTTAAAGGGTACCAGGGGAAAAGCAGAATAAGACAGCATACTAAAATAAGATGTAATGCTATAGCCCTGTTAGGATCCTGACTGGGTTAACTTTGTTCCACAAGCTTCAAGTAAGTCATAGTTGATTCATTAAAGAAAACATCTCCACTGCCATGCCCTCTGCAATACTGGCTCAGAAGCAAGAACAGCAACAGTGAAAGTACCCAACAGGAGCAGGAGAGAACATGCAGGTCCCCTGGGATCCAGCTCTTTTGGAAGCCTACACAAGGTAGGGGTAGGGAGGCAGATTCCTCCCACAGCACTTCTTGGCTCTGCTCAGTGTTCTCTACCTCTGGATACCTCCTTAAAGAACTGAGTAGGTAACATGATGGTGGGCCTCCTACCTAAGTGTTTCACCACCACACAACCAGCCTTAAAGAATGAAATCACTTTATCAAGCAACTACTTTTTGCACAGCAAAAACTTTTTTTTTTTTTTACAGCAAAAACTTTTGCAGTCCCTATCTGCAAGGATTTTAGAAACTAGTAGACACGAGTTTGATCTCTGGGTGGTAAAGATCCCCTAGAGGAGGGCATGGCAATCCACTCCAGTATTCTTGCCTGGAGAATCCCATGGACAGAGGAACCTGGTGGGCTACAGTCCATAGCATCGCAAAGAGTTGGACACGATTGAAGCGACTTAGCACGCACGCAGTGGGCAGTAAAGGATCAGTAAAGGATAGCAAAATATGAGTAAGTAAAATAGACACTTTGGTTTGCTTTTTTTTTAACTTGGGGGAGGTAGAAGGAAGTGTATTTGAGGAACAGGGGAAAGGAAAAATTGTTCTTCAGGTACAGTGGCATTCCAATCCTCAACGTTTAGTCTCCCACTCTGCCTGTCTCTTTCTTCTACTAGGAAATTAATGGTAGGATGGTATGCAGGGGGAAAAGGGGGAAAGAAACTTCCTGAGAGAGCGGCTTTAATTTTTTAACAGTTCTTTAAAAACAGTGAAGTTATATACCCTCCATTTTGATGCCCAGAGCAAAGCCTTGGCTAAACTGTTCTATGTTAACTATAGAAGTAATAGAATTACAAAGTGCCATAGAAACAACTTGCAATATATCTGCTTACCTCAACCCAAACTTCTGAGGACTGAGATGAATAAAAGCCATCTGCTGAACACTTGGCTCAGATGTTAAAGTGTCTGCCTGCAATGCGGAAGACCCAGGTTCGATCCCTAAGTCAGGAAGATGCCCCCCGAGAAGGAAATGGCAACCCACTCCAGTACTCTTGCCTGGAAAATCCCATGGATGGAGGAGCCTGGTAGGCTACAGTCCACAGGGTCACAAAGAGGATTTCAGACACGACTGAGTGACTTCACTTTCACTGAACACTTAGTTTTAAAGCCAGATCTTTTGTTGTTGTTCCCTGACCAGAGATGGCACCCATGGCCCCTGCAGTGTTAGCACGGAATCTTAACCATGGGATCACCAGGTTAAGTCCCTTATGCCAGATTCTTTTATATATTTTCTTTCTCTTTTCTTTTTTCTCCTATCCTTCATTTTGCCATGAGACATTTCCAGAATTCTCTGGTTTTCATCTTACTCCATTTTACCTCTCCAAGAGAAACTAACCAGATATATAGTCTCTTGAACTAAAGTCTGGGGATGAAGGAAGATCAGTGACACAACATGAGACAGCTGGATGTTTACACAAGGTTTCTCTTAGTTCTCCTGAAGTCTCAGAAATGTTAGGAGGAGGAACACTCATCTAGACCACCCCTGAATGGCAATGCCAACAGAGCAAGATACATATATTTGCACATTAATCCTCACAGCAAATCCTGCATTTTGCAGAAGGGAAAATTGAGGCTTAGAAACAATAAGTAACTTGCCCAGTGTCATAGCTTTTACTCAGCTGTTTCAGCACAGTATTGGAACCCAATTCTCGGTGGCAGGATGAGCATTTGAGAGAACAACTGAGATTTATACCCTCCTATTTTCTTTAATCCTTTACTACTTACACCATTTAGCTAAAAGTATTCATCATCTAAAGAAAAGGATGACAGTGCAGACCAGCAGAGGGTAGGTTTTGAACTGCAAGTTCAAGAGCTTTGAACTGCAAGAGACTAAACTTTAACTCAAAGTCCAGTAGGACTCAGGGAAAGTTTATGCCTCAGAAATGGAACTGAAAGGATCCTGCCCCCAAGAAAATGGAGACGAGCGTAGAAGGAAAGAAAGACACTCTTTGGTGGTTCCTTAAGGAAGGTCCCCTTGCTGTGTACTTGCCAAGGCCATCATCTCCAGGCCAATATTTAATTCTACCCCCATAGAGAGTCAGGAATCTAAAACAAGGAGCACTACAGGAGGACTGAAAATCCTTGACTCCAGGGATAGCACAAGGGTGGGAACCTCTGGCAGGCTAGTGCCTCCCTGCAGATGGAGCGGAATCATATTCTCAGTATTTAGGAGAGTCTGCCAGGGCTTTCTGAACCCTTTTCCATTTTCCAGTGGATGCTAGCTCTCCTTAGCCTGTAGCCATGTGACTTCAACCTCTGCCTCCTTCTCTTCAATCTGTGTCAATCTCCTGCTCTTCTCTTACAAGGATACAGGTACACTGAGACCCAACCATGGTCCAAGATGATCTCATCTCAAAACCCTAGTTTAATCATATTGGCCAAGTACTTTTTGCCGTGTAAGGTAAAAAAAAAATATGTAAGGTAAAGGTAGCTAGGAGCAAACTAAAACAAATATGTGAAAGTTCCTCTAAAATGTTAGGCAAATATTGTACAACCTGTAATCGTCACGCCAGTTCCCATGACTTGGCTTTTAAGAGCCCCAGGGACGTGTGCTGTGTCCCTGGCAATCTCCCAGCTCCTCTCCTGGGACATCTTCCCTGGAGGTCGAACCAGCATCACCCCACGTCTGTAATTTCCTATGGAATTAGAAAGCAAGGTGACGCCATCCTCAGGACACTTCGCTTCTGTCTGTTGGAAAATTAACAAAACACATACTACCATTTCTCAAAGACTTGTAAGAGGAATTAAGCAAATAAGTGAATATATTAAAAATAGCGGGATCCAGGTTTTTCACTATCAAAGAAGGAAGTTAAAATAGAGAAGAAAAGAATTTTCTCTCAATTGGAGTTAATTGTTAGCATAAACTCATGGTTTTCAATATATAGATATATAAATAAGTATAAATATTGTGTTAGCGGTATATAGTGTTAGGGGTCTCCAGAGAAACAGCACCAATAGGATATGAATATATATGTAGAGAGAGAGATTCATTTTAGAAAATTAAAATTGTTAGTCACTCAGTCGTGTCTGACTCTGCGACCCCATGGACTGTAGCCCACCAGTCTCCTTTGTCCATGGAATTCTCTAGGCAAGAATACTGGAGTGGGTAATCTTTCCCTTCTCCAGGGGATCTTCCCAACACAGGAATAGAACCCAGGTCTCCCACATTGCAGGCAGGTTCTTTACCATTTGAGCTAGCTCATTCAATAATGGAGCTAGATTCGGGATTTGATCAGAATCTACAGAGTGAGTCATTAGGCAGGAAACCCTAGGAAGAGCTGATGCCGTGGTTCAAGTTCAAAGGCCATCAGACAGCAGACACATGAAAGAGATAATGTTTCATTCAGTCCAAAGTCCATCAAGTTGGGGAATTTCCTTTTTCTTGGAAGTGGTGAGTCTTTTGTTCTAGTCATGCCCGTTAGATGATGGGGTAAGGCCCACCCACACTATGGAGGACAGTCTGCTTTTCTCAAAGTCCACTGAGTTAAATGTAAATATCATACAAAAACACCCTCATAGACACATCTAGAATAGTGGTTGACCAAGTATCTGGGCACCATTACCCAGTCAAAATAACACCTAAGACTGACCATCACAGATACAAACCTGTACATGTGTGCTGTTCACTGAGGAGGCCTGGGAGCAGCAACCACCAATACCAGCAAGCCCACCTAGTGCCCATGTATAACTACCCTTCTCCACTGGAAGGGACTCGAATTTCTTAGAGAAATGGCTGCTTAAGGATTGAGCAGGGAAAGTATATGATGAGCCTGGAATATTTTGTTAGCCCAGAAAATTCGGGTGTATTCAAAGAATGATGGAAATGCATCAGAAATATACAGAAGCCAGTTTGAAGGGTCTCCCAGTGGCCAGTTGTGAGACAATCTGAACAACAAAATAAATAGTGGGAGTATATGAGTGCAAGTACTTTTTCTATTCTTCCCAATTAGTTTGACTAAAAACTGTAGGCATTATATATAAAACAATCAAAAACAAGACTCTGATATCAGGAGAGAAGAAGACAAACCAGCCAGGGATCTCTAGAACCAAGGAACAACAAGGCCGTGAGTTCCCTGGATTTCCTTCCCTGTCCTATATATCCCAAACTGGTGCTAAATAAGCTAGCAAGCCAGAAATGCCATTGGGTACAGACCAAAAATAAAAAAGCACCCCTGACAAGGCCTGTTCTCTGTAGCTAAAAGGCAGTGTACGGCCTAACAAGATAAAAAAGTTTCAGACAACAGCATTCTGCTCTGGCTAAACACCACAAGAAAAACTGTGGCCCCACGTCCACCAATGCCAACAAACTCTGAGTGGAGCTTCAAGAATTCCATCCTTGGGACTTTCCTGGCCATCCAGTGGCTAAGACTCCACCATGCTCCCAATGCAGAGGGCCTGGGTTCGATCACATATGCAGCAACTACGACCTGGCACAGCCAACTAAATCAATAAATATGGGGGGTGGGGGCAGAAGGATTCCATTCTTGCAAACTATAGCTAGGTGCTCCAGCACCCCACTAAGGGTGGTGTTAGAAAGAACACTGAGAACCTTACTGTCACTGACTGGCACTAAGCCCCCTCACCCCTCACTTTTAGTGGAGATCATATAGGGAACCTGGTCTTCTGCCCCAACCCAAAAGTAATGAGGTTCTTCCCTCCTTCCCCACCTGGGTGTGGTGTCAGAAGAGAGTGGTAACAAAACCACCTCCTCTCTGGTGCTGGTGGGAATCAGTACTCCCATTCCCACCCAGCAATAATAAGGAGCTCCCCACCTTGGGGGTCAGTGAAGGCTAAGAGGAGAACCTGGTCTTCTCCCTTGACCTGGCAGTATCTAGGCAGCACTCCCTTTTCCCTGACAAAGCACTGTCAAAAAAAAAAACAACAACAACAACAGCTGAACAGAAGGTTTTAATAAAATCCAGAATCTCATAACATCATACAAAATGTCCAGATTTTCATATGAAGGCATCCATTCTATGAAGAACCACACAATCTAAAACTGAATGAATAAAAGACAATACATGCCAACACAGAGTTGATATTGACATTAGATTACCTGACAAAGATTTTAAAGCAGCCATGATAAAAAATGGTTCCGTGAGCAACTATAGACATGCTCGAAACAGATGAAAAAATCAAAACCCTCAGCAAGCCATTGGAGATATAAGGAGGAACCAAATGGAAATTTTAGGAATGAAAAATATAGTAACTGAAATAAGGAAGTTTGGTGGTAGGCTCAACAGCAGAATGGGAACAGAACAAAGACTTTGTGAACTGGAAGAACTGGCCTCCCCACTCCATTTTTGTCTGCCAGCACTGGGATTACTCCATGCTAATTTGTTTGTCTTCTGAACAGGTACCTTTTGTCAGTGCATTAATTACTCACGTGTGATGTAATGAAAAGAACACAATTATACAGTGCCTCTATCAGGTGGATAAGAGTATGGGATGTAGAGCTAGACTGCCTGGACCCGAATCCTGGCTGTACGATTTGCCTGCTCTATAACTTTGAGAAATTTCTTCAGCTGTTCTTGCCTCAGTTTTTCTACTGTTTATTCATTTATCCTGCCCTTGCGGCATGTGGAATCCTAGTTTCCTGACCAGGAATTAAACCTGTGAGTCCTGCAAGGGAGCATGGAGTCTTAACCACTGGACTGCCAATTTCTCTGCCTTTGAAACAGATGTACATCAAAACCAGCCCTAAAGTCATCATGCGTAGCAAATGAGTTAAATTGTATAAAAGTGCTTGAAACAGTGGCTGGAATAAGTGCTCAACAAATATTACCCAAATTGTGAAGGAACATAAAGAAAATATGAAGTTAATAGTTCTGGAATCCAGATTTGTTAGGATGGTTTCCATTGAAAAATGGATTATATTTTAGTTCCTCCCCCAAAACAGAAGACTGGTATGATACCAGGATACTACGAGGTTGAACAATGCTGTGTTTCTCTGTGTTTAGTTATTCAGTGGGGCTGCCTGTTACAAACAACTCTGCTCCCATTGTCTTGAGAGCTCTTTGCCCTTCCCCTAATTTAACTTGGGGTTTCCGGTAATAGAGAAACCCAAGGAGCCAGGTGACTAGTAAAACCAGAAATGTGAGTTTGTGGTGAAGAACATACAATACCAAAAATTAACAAGAAGAAAGTAAACAGAGAATCTAGTATCCCTCCTCTCAAACCCCTGCCGAACACACACACATTCATATACATACAAGGTAAATGGTAGAAGTCACAGCAAGAAGTCCATGGGATCGGACTCAGATAGAGCTTAGCAACTGAACAACAACAGCAGCAAGAAGTCGCTGTCTTTCCTCCATTCCCCACCCTAATACAATGAGGGTGTTACTTTAGAAAGAAGCTGAAACTAGGAGAGTGCAGTGATGTGTTACAAGAATTTCCTTGTCAGAAACACATTGCATTTAGAACAGTGCCTGGTACATGGCTTTCAAAATATATTACTTATTACTGTTGTCATTATTCTCATTTGTAGTTCTTCAGTTTCCAAATAAATACCCCACTTAGGAATCACATGATTATACTTAGAATATAGAATATAAGAATTTTGTCTTTTTCATTACGCTGGGACCTTTAACAGGGCTTCTCAAGTGGTGCAGTGGTAAAGAAACTGCCTGCCAAGCAGGAGATGCAGGTTCAATCCTTGGGTTGGGAAGATCCTCTGGAGAAGGAAATGGCTACCCACTCTAGTATTCTTGTTTGGGAAATCCCATGGACAGAGGAACTTGGCAGGCTACAGTCCATGCGATAGCGAAGAGTCAGACACGACTGAGCAACTGAGCATGCCTGCCCATTCAAAGGAACAGTCATTTACACATTTTAGACAATAAATGTTCACCGAATAAGTCAATGACTTAATGAACTTAATCTAGACAGCAGGTTAGCCAGGTTGCGTGGGTAATTTTCAGATTGTTGATTTGAACATTGAATTTTATCATGAAACTGGTAAAGGAAATTTGTCATTTTAATTTCTTGTCTTTTTATTATCTGAGCAAGAATTTTATAAAGCTTATTCCGGTAAGTAGTAGGACATTTTGGCATGAGGATGTTGACCTGATAGCTCAGTTGGTAAAGAATCTGCCTGCAATG
Organism: Antilocapra americana; assembly: GCA_007570785.1. Taxonomy (NCBI): domain Eukaryota; kingdom Metazoa; phylum Chordata; class Mammalia; order Artiodactyla; family Antilocapridae; genus Antilocapra; species Antilocapra americana. The sequence continues at coordinate 10,180,080 of ML661908.1, forward strand.
CAGGAGACCACGGTTTACTTCCTGGATCTGGAAGATCTACTGGAGAAGGGCTAGGCTACCCACTCCAGTATTCTTGGGCTTCCCTTGTGGCTCAGCTGGTGAAGAATCTGCCTGCAATGAGGGAGACTTGGATTCGATCCCTGGGTTGGGAAAATTCCCTGGAGAAGGGAAAGGCTACCCACTCCAGCATTCTGCCTGGAGAATTCCATGGATCATATAGTCCATGCAATCAAAGAGTCAGACATGACTGAGCAACTTTCCCTTTCAGCATGGAATTACAAAACCTTGGGCAAGTGCATTATAACCAAAATATTTCAGAGTGTGATCCAAACATTGTGAAAAACTGTTGAGAAATGGTTTGCAGCCATCCTATATAATGCTCAAGAACTGATCATAGAATTTATGCATCAAATGAAACAGAAGTATCATTTCTATGACAAATCTATACAAGATAGTATATGCCTGAATTAATTGGTGGATCTCCTCTGTTACTTTTCTGAGGTTGTATCTAACTTGATAAATGAATTCATTTGTCTCCTGTACAGTTGATATCAGCAAGCATTTGAAAATAAATCCATTCAGACCTTAAATTTAACTTTAATTATTGTAGATTGACCTGTAGAAACATAACACATTTATATTACAAACTATAAAGGTACTTATGTGACAATTATAAATATTATAGGTAATTAACACATTAAACTAAAAAGACAACTCAGTTGAAAACTGGACAAAACAAGTTTACTTAATTCTCAATGGAGTATAGGGTATTAAAATTGTACATATATCCTACTCTAAATGAGCCTTTAAATTAATTCTCTGTTTAAGAAACCTTATCTAAAATTGCTTCATAAGACAATTCCAAATGGTTTTAAGATTTGAAATCCATCTCATAAACAAGAAGAACAGCTTCCCTTTGGCTCCTGGTCATGATCAAGTGCTGTTGTATTCTTTAGTCCATTGCACCCTAAGTGAAGCATACAGAAGTGAAGGAAAAGTCTCTGGTGTCCACTCTGTCACCTATGAATAGTAACAGAGCCAGCTGGTGTGAGCCCTAACTCTTTGGCTCTGGTCCTGATAAGGACTAAGAATTCCAAAGGAGATAAGTTTACAATCATTATAAGAATCTAGGCTAGCTATGCAAAGCAGACAAAACCAGCAGTTCTCAAACTTTCTGGTCTCAGAATGCTCTTACACCCTGAGACTTGTTGAGGAGCCCAAAGAATTTTTGTATGTGTGGTTTTCTCTCTCAATGTTGTGTACATCTTAATTTGAATTGAGAAAATTTAGATTTATTTACTTTAAAAATAACTAAAATAACCCTATCACGTTAACATAAATAGTATACTTCTATGAAAAATAATTATTTCCAAAACAAAAAGCATTAATGAGAAGAGTGGCGTTGTTTTACATTTTTGCAAATCTCTTTAATGTCTGGCTTGACAGTAGACATTAAACAATAAGATTCTCATATGTATTTCTGCATTCAATCTACTGCAATATGTGTTTTGGTTCAAGTGTATGAAGAAAATATGCATAGATATGTAACTGGGGAAAGAGGGGAATATTTTGTTATTTTTATTATTTTCAAATAATTATGGACATTTGTCTTTGACACTACCCTGAAACTCAAAGGATGATAGTTCCTTAAAGATGAGCTGCAATGTAGAATTTGAAACTATATCAGTGAATTTCTCAGCCTGTCATTTTGAAATCCATTGATCCATTGTGAATGTTGAATGAATCTTTACCTATGTGTGATTTTGTACTGGCATGTATTGATCGTTTGAAAAAAAGTACTGGTTCACTGAGTTATGTAGCATTTGCCACATCCAAAACTTAACTCCTGGGTTTCCTTCCCAAGCCTGCTCCTCCTGAAAGTTAATGTCAAGTATACTTTTCCAGTTGCTCACATCCCACATTTTCTTGCATATCCAATCCATCAGCAAATTCTGTTGACTCCCCCTTCTAAATAATCTAGAATCCCACCGCTTCTCAATCCTTCCATTAATACCATTGTTGGGCTTCTCTGGTATCAAATGATAAAGAATCTACTGGCCAATGCAGGAGACACAGGTTTGATCCCCAGTCCGGGAAGATTCCACATGCCATGGGGCAACTAAGCCCGTGCACCACAACTACTGAGCCCACATTCTAGAGCCCCGGGGGGCCGCAACTACTAAGTCCACAGTGCCACAACTACTGAAGCCCAAATGCTTTAGAGCCTGTGCTTTGCCACAAAATAAGCACCACAATGAGGAATCTGCACACTGCAACTAGAGAGTATTCTCTGCTTGCTGCAACAAGAGAAAAGTCAATGTAGAAACAAAGACCCAGCACAAATAACTAAAATTAAAAAAAGAAAGGGAGGAGGGAGGGAGGAGGGAGGGGGGTTCTGGAGGGGGAGCATATGTAAACCCATGGTGATATCATGGCATTGAATGGCAAAAACAATAAAAGGGAAAAAAAAAAAAAAGAAATACCACTGTTGTCCAAGTCACCATCATCTCTTACCTGCATTATTGCAACAGCCTCAACTAATAACCCAGCTCCACCCTTGCCCCCAGCAGCCAAAGTGCTCCTATTAAAATACAAGTTAGATCGTGCCACTTAGTGCATCTTAGGGTAAAAGCCAGACTTCTTCGAAATGGCCTGCAAAGCCATGTTCCAGACCTACTAACCACAAAGACAATCTCCTGTTACTCTCCCTTGTTTTTTCCACTCCAAGCGTGCAAGCCTCCATGCGCTCCTGAAACACATCAGGCATGTTTCTGCCTCGAGCTTTAGACAGTTGCCATTCCTTCTGCCAGGAATGCTCTTCACACATAAGCTGCCTGACTCACTCTCTAACCTTAAACTGAAATGTAAAAAGAGGAGTGGAAAGGTCAACATTTGGGTCAGGAATAGCACTGAAAGTATGCTGGCAATGATAATGCCTATTAAGAATGGACCCAAACCAGATCCATAAGCCTTTCTGTAGGCAACTAGTGAGTTAGGTAATTTGACTGCAGATACACAAATAGGTCATTGCTCAGCGCCTTTACATCTGATATTAAGATCAGGCAAGAGTTTCTTACAGGGGTCACTGTAAGGTCACGTGGGACATACTGGAAACCATTTTTTCAGTTCTACTGAGAAACAGATATGTATCACTGTGTAAGTTTAAGTGTAGAGCATGATAGTTTGATTTACATATATTGTGAAATGATATCACAAAAGGTCTAGCTAACATCCATCATCTCATATAGATACCATAAAAAGAAAAAACACTCCCTGTAATGAGAACCCTTAAGATCTACCCTCTTAGTAACTTTCCATTATACCATATAGCAGGGTTAACTATAGTCATCATATTGTGTATTACTGCCCTAGTACTTATTTAACATTGACTGGAAGTTTGTAGCTTTTAACCACGTTCCTCCAATTCTCCCTACCCCAGCTCCATCCCATTGCTCACCTCTGAAAACCACAAAACTGATCTCTTTTTCTATGAGTTTGGTGTGTACGTGTGTATGAAGTGGGGGTTGGTTGTTGCTTCTTTCTGAAAATCATTTTTTACAATATCCTTAAAGTAAAAAAGGCAAAATGGCTATCTGAGAAGGCCTCACAAATAGCTGTGAAAAGACATGAAAGGCAAAGGAGAAAAGGAAAGATATACCCATTTGAATGCAGAGTTCCAAATAGCAAGGAGAGATAAGAAAGCCTTCCTCAGTGATCAATGCAAAGAAATAAGAGGAAAACAATAGAATGGGAAAGACTAGAGATCTCTTCAAGAAAATTAGAGCTACCAACAGAACATTTCATGCAAAGATGGGCTTGATAAAGGTCAGAAATGGTATGGACCTGACAGAAGCAGAAGATATTAAGAAGAGGTGGCAAGAATACACAGAAGTATACAAAAAAGATCTTCATGACTCAGATAATCATGATGCTGTGATCACTCACCTAGAGCCAGACATCCTGAAATTCAAAGTCAAGTGGGCCTTAGGAAGCATCACTATGAACAAAGCTAGTGGAGGTGAAGGAATTCCAGTTAAGCTATTTCAAATCCTAAAAGATGATGCTGTGAAAGTGTTGCACGCAATATGCCTGCAAATTTGGAAAACTCAGCAGTGGCCACAGGACTGGAAAAGGTCAGTTTTCATTAGGCAATGCCAAAGAATGCTCAAACTACCACAGAGTTGCACTCATCTCACACGCTAGTAAAATAATGCTCAAAATTCTTCAAGCTAGGCTTCAACAGTATGTGAACTGTGAACTTCCAGATGTTCAAGTTGATTTAGAAAAGGCAGAGGAACCAGAGATCAAATTGCCAACAGCTGTTGGATCAGAGAAAAAGCAAGAGAGTTTTGGAAAAACATCTACTTCTGCTTTACTGACTATGCCAAAGCCTTTGACTGTGTGGGCCACCACAAACTGTGGAAAATTCTTCAAGAGATGGTAATACCAGACCACCTGACCTGCCTCCTGAGAAATCTGTATGCAGGTCAAGAAGCAACAGTTAGAACTGGACATGGAACAACAAACTGGTTTGAAATAGGAAAAGGAGTATATCAAGGCTGTATACTGTCACCCTGCTTATTTAACCTCTATGCAGAGTACATACATCATGAGAAATGATGGGCTGGATAAAGCACAAGTTGAAATCAAGATTACTGGGAGAAATATCAATAACCTCGGATATGCATATGAAATCACCTTCATGGCAGAAAGTGAAGAACTAAAGAGCCTCTTGATGAAAGTGAGAGGAGAGTGAAAAAGGTGGCTTAAAGCTCAACATTCAGAAAACTAGATCATGGCATCCAGTCCCATCACTTCATGGCAGATAGATGGGGAAACAGTGGAAACAGTGGCTGACTTTATTTTCCTAGGTTCCAAAATCACTGTAGATGGTGACTGCAGCCATGAAATTAAAAGACGCTTACTCCTTGGAAAGAAAGTTATGACCAACCTAGACAACATTAAAAAACAGAGACATTCCTTTGCCAACAAAGGTCTGTCTAGTCAAGGCTATGGCTTTTCCAGTAGTCATATATGGATGTGAGAGTTGGACAATAAAGAAAGCTGAGTGCCGAAGAATTTATGCTTTTGAACTGTGGTGTTGGAGAACACTCTTGAGAGTCCCTTGGACTGCAAGGAGATCCAACCAGTCCATCCTAAACGAGATCAGTCATGGGTGTTCATTGAAAGGACTGATGTTGAGGCTGAAACTCCAATACTTCGGCCACCTGATGCAAAGAACTGACTCATTTGAAAAGACCCTGATGTTGGGAAAGATTGAAGGCGGGAGGAGAAGGGGACGACAGAGGATGAGATGGTTGGATGGCATCACTAACTCAATGGACATGAGTCTGAGTAAACTCTGGGAGTTGGTGATGGACAGGGAGGCCTGGCATGCTGCAGTCCATGGGGTCGCAAAGAGTCATGACTGAGCGACTGAACTGAACTGAACTAGAATAAGTGTAGTGTTAATACTCCCATATAGCTTTTTCATGTAACCCTCAATTCAAAGTCAATTTAGCTTAAGAAATAAAAACAAAACAGAACAAAAAATAGACATTGGAGAGGTGGGGGCAACAATACATTGATAACCCAAATACCCAGGCTAGTACAGAGATATATTTTGGAGCCTGGATTAGGATATGAACTGAATGTAGGTCTTTATATCTCTTGACCTGGAACATCATTTATCTCTCATTTAAGGTTTTAATAAATTTTAAAAGACGGCAAGCTGACGATTTAACTGTGACTGTGAAAGAAGTAACTCTGATGTTGCCAGTTAAAGATCAACTTAGGGCTTCCCTAGTGGTCCAGCGGCTAAGACTCCATGCTCCCAAAGCAGGGGACCCATGTTCCATACCTGGTCAAGGAACAATTAAGAGATCAAACAGGCCACAACTGAGTTCGTATGTCACAACCAGCTAAGACCTGGCATAGTCACATACATAAATAGATTTAAAAAGAAGAGGAACTCAAAAGGTGTCTCCCGATTCTCCCAGTCACTCTTCAGTCCATCTTCCATAGTGTGACTAGAGTAATCAATGCAGATGTTGTTGTTGTTGTTTAGTTGCTAAGCCGTGTCTGGCTCTTTTTTGACGCCATGGACTGTAGCCCAACAAGCTCCTCTGTCCATGAGATTTCCCAGGCAAGTATATGGAAATAGGTTGCCATTTCACTCTCCAGGGGATCTTCCCAACCCAGGGTTCGAACCTGCGTCTCCTGCTTGGCAGGCAGATTCCTTACCACTGAGCCACCTGCAAAGCCCAAATATAGCAAATACAGCATCACAAAAGCTTTAGAGGTGTGGTTGTGTTTCCAAGTATAAAGACCATCAGTGGTTCCTTAGCATTCCAAACCTCTTCATCTTCCAGCTCCTTCCACATTCTTATGTACTCTGGAGACTCACTGAACTACTTACAGTTATGATATTTTGCAATTAAAGGTCATGGCACTGGGGCCAGTGTACATGCTACTCCCTGTCTTACTCATTACTCACTGGGCAACTGCCTCCTCGTTGGCTCTTAGGACTCAATACAGTGGGTACCTCTTCTTGGAACCCTTTCTCAACTGCCTTTACCTACCTTTTGTCACTCTCCACTCCCAGCCCGGCTGAAGTTGAAGCTGCTGCGCTGTGTATAACTCTTCATGGTACATATCACATTATACTGAAATCACTCAAGGGTTTGATCTTTTTTCCTCACTGAACTTGAGTTCTTTGAGGCAAGGCAAATTTTTCTTTGGTGCTTAAGTCAGTGCCTGGCAGCTAGTCAAAAATTTAGTCTTGAATGGATGAAGGAATTCAACACAAAATATCTATTGATTGTCAACTCTGTTCAAGCAGCTGTGGATCTAGGCACCTGGGAAGACAATGAAAAGCAAAAAATTAACACAGTGTCACCCCTTATATGGCTTATACTCTGTTGGAGAAGCAGGAATGAGCTAAATACCCACAGTAATGAATAAACAACTCATACTAAAATGTGTGCCTTGAAGATGAGGAGCACAATTTACTGAGAGCAGTTAAAAGGACCGTGATCTAGACTATTTGTCTTTTATGTTCTGTTCATGTTTGTATGGTTTTAGATGGAAAAGATGTGAGTATATTTAGATTGGATGGGAACAATTCAGCTGAGTGAAAGAGGTTAAATAATATACAGGAGATAAGACAATTAAATAACATCACACTTCTGGAGAGAGTATCTTACCACCCTCGTGGAGGGACTGGCCTCTTCTGAAGCCACAAGAGGGAACATTGAGAGAGTAGATATGGAAGAAGCAGGGTGGCATGTTTTGTACCAGAAAACCGAATGAGATTTGATCCAAAAGCTTGGATTTTCTGAAGGAGAGTCACAGTTGTCTACTGGGGAAAAAAAGGCAGAAGGTGAGGAAGTCAGAGATCTGAAGAGACTGCAGAGGGTTTGAAGTTTTCATCATGGACTACAGGAAAGCAAGTCAAGTGAGAAGCCTCAGGATGGTTGGGCTGTGTGAAGAAGGACCCATGTGAAGGAGGCGATGGTGACTATATACTGACCACAGTCTGCCTACTGTGTCACTTTCTCCAGCAGACATGGAGGCTCAGGGGCAACCACAGAGACAGCACACAGTTGGTTTCGCTCTGGGTTGGGTTTCTGCCACGTGAAGATGAGAACGAGCAAGTGGGTGAAGGGAGTTTAGTATAATGTTAAGAATGTTATGGAACTAAGGAACCATGGAATCCAAGAAGAGAAGCCTGATGGATTAGAAGGGGGAAGGTGCGTCAGTGGACCAGAGGTCCCAAGGAGTAAGAAGAAAGAACAACTACAGTGAGAGTGTTTGAACAGAAAGCTGGAAGGAAGGATGGGGCAGAGCTGAAAGATGGTGGGATAGGGGAGCTATCCTTGATCACATCCTCCAAACATAGAACCTCTTCCACAAAACATAGATGCTAAGAGATAATGAAACAATACTAGATGAAACAGCATGAAAACGAGGCAGAGAGCAAAGACATCAATAAAGTGGTTAAGAGTCGTACTTATTTAGCTTTGATTTTGTTTCTGTCAACCATGAGCATAATAAACCCCAGACCTCAGCCCACACACTACTCACTCCCAGGTTTCTTCTCCCCAGTGTCGAGCCTGACTAGGCTGTTGAAGAGGGAAGGACACAATTACAGGTCCTTACATATTTATCAGGGGGCTTCCCTGGTGGCTCACTGGTAAAGAATCTGCCTGCAATGCAGGATTCGCACAAAACCCAAGTTCAATCCCTGGGTCAGGAAGATCCCCTGGAGGAGGGCATGGCAACCCACTCCAGTATTCTTGCCTGGAGAATCCCATGGACAGAGGAGCCTGGTGTTGGACACGACTGAAGTGACTTAGCATGCACACATTTATCAGTGCTTAGATTTGTTATTTTGGAAATAGTTTCAAATGATAGCTAAAGGAGCTTGTGACAGAAGTGGATAAAAAGCACTGAAAATGAGGAAGCCAGAGTTTTGGAGGGTCATCCATGGAGGGTGATGGCACATGTGGTAGAGAAGGCTGTGAGTTGAGCATCAAAGTCTTCACTGAATGACAGAGTACAACCACAAGATGGGCATATGACAGGGACTTGAAGACAGATGGGACAGCTGATCAAAAGGCATGAACCTTAGTAAAGGAGAATTTTTTTTTTTTGCAGGAGAGTGAGGGAGTAATGGTCTGGAAGAGGTAGTGAACAGAAGGCAGACAGAAACTTAGTTACTCAATGGGTGCACCTCTTTTCAACCCCATGAACCCCAAGCCTGCCAGGCTCATCTGTCCATGGGACTCTCCAGACAAGAATATTGGAGTGGGGTGCCATTTCCTTCTCCAGGGATCGAACCAGGGATTTTAACCCAGGGATTGAACCGGTGTCTCCTGCATTGGCAGGTGGATTCTTTAGCACTGGGAATGCTGGTTCCTGAGGCCAGTGGAGTATAAGGGCATAAACAGTCAACATTTAATCTAGGCAAAGGGACACATAAGAATCATTCCCTAAACTGTGACCCAGTGAACTGTTATCAGCCCAAAAGGCATGGCTTTCATGTCTGCCAAAGGCACCCTCCAGGTTCACTGTGACCTTGGCTGGGAAAGTGCTGACCTAAGGAAGAGTCAGATTTCAGTTAAGACAAGGAGATGGAAGGGATGGCAGAGAAACACTGATTAGGGTTTAGCACAGGGTACAGTCTAATAAATAGTCACTCACTTAAGAGAAAACTTAAGATTAGCTCTCTCTAAGGTTTTATCTCTGGATTGAAACCTGGATAGACAGGCTGTATCTTGTTAACCCCAGGGCCCAGCAGCTAGCAAGTTCCTGAAATATGTTTGTTAAAAGTAGGAATGAATTTCCTGTTACTACAGTTGTAGTATGGAAGGAAATGGGGGACTTCCCTGGTGGTCCAGTGGCTAAGAAAAAGTTCCCAATGCAGGAGGCCCAGGGTTTGACCCCTGGTCAGGGAACTAGCTCCCACATGCCACAACTAAGAGTTCACGTGCCACAGCTCAAGAGCCATTGTGCCACAAAGAAGACCCAACACAGCCAAATAAACAAATAAAAATTTTAAAAAGGGAAATGAGTGAGCAAAAATAGTGATACATATGTTACACCTCCCAGTAGAAATAAAGTGTGGATTTAGAGCGCAAAAGAAATGGACAGTCTCTGCTCTCAAGAGAAGCTCTGCCAAGTGCCCTTGTTCCAGGCCAAAGTCATTGTTCCAGAAATGGGCTGTACCCCGACACACCTCCACCCAAGATGAGTTTTCAAATACTACAGTAGAGGCTGAGCAGTAGCTAAAGTAGGGGAGAGAGAGGGAGGGTGGAGAGAGAAGGAGAGAGAGTTGTCTTTATTAGAAGAAGGGGTAAATTCAAAAGTGGAGATTCAAGCCCCCATCGATTTTACCCTGTTTTATATGAAGGAAGAAGGAGAATAGATAGATAAGATGCTTATTAATTTTCCAGTGGTGTCTTAGGAGAGGAACTGGAGAGATATACAGCATAAATGCTAACCATAGTCATCTCTGGCTGGTAGACTTGGTTTTCCTCTTTGTACATTTCTTCATGGCTACATTTTCTATATTGAATATATCTGACATTTTTAGAGAAACTATAGAAAAATATTATGTGTCTTCTAAATTTCTCACAGGCTCAGACTCTCTACTCTTAGGGCAAAATTGGCTGCAAACTAAAGGGATTATAAGACTTCAAAAGAAATAATCTCTAGTCATTTCGGCAGTGGTGCAATCGTGAAGAATCAATAGATACCAGTTTAATAAAATGAAATGTGTTAGAAAAGTAAACAATTTGCAAAACACCAGCTGTGTGGCTTAATATTGATATTGACCTACAGTATAGAAAAAGGAAAATTCAAGGCTACAAGAAAGTTTGCTACTTATAATGGGGAAAAGACACATTTTAGTTAATCTCAGGTAATGACAAGATACCCAAGGGAAAATAACTAAATTAACTGTTAGTATAAATAGTCTGAGCGATACAAGTTTGAAACTAGATGAGAAATTCTGAATTCTTCCTTACTTGAAGTATCTTCAAGGGTACATCTTTTATTCCAACTAAGAACAAGAAATATGCACTTGACTTTGCTAGATCATGCTGCAGTAACAGCCCCGCAAACCTCAATGGCTTACAACCATCGTATTTCTCTTTCATCTTACATGTGGGGGGCTGCAGGTTGGCTGTGGCTCTCATCCCTTTTGCTTCTCATTCTAGGACTTGGGCTGAAGGAACAGTCTTTATCCGGACCTGACATTCTCATGGCAGAGGAAAATGTTACGTGAGTTAGTAGAAAACAGCAATGGTTCTTAAATGGTTTCTGCTAAGAACCGGCACATGGTAATCTCCTTTCGGTTTGGTTTTTGTGGAGTTTTGCTGTTACATTGTTGTTAAAGAAACTGACGTGGCTAAGCCTAGTGATAGGGCAGACTTGTACTCCTTCCAAGGGATGCACCACAGTAGACAGGAGTGTACAGTCATTTTACACAGAAGGGATCTGTGGATATTTGGGAATAACAATACAGCCTCTGACAAAACATATTCACTTACACATGCCATCAAGATGCAAACATTCTTGTATCCTTAGGACAATACGTAGCTGCATAGAGTGCCTGCTGTGGGGCACGTGTTGCTGATGTTTAGTTGCTCACTCATTTCTGACTCTTTCCAACCCCAAGGGTTGCAGCCCGCCAAACTCCTCTGTCCATGGGATTTCCCAGGCAAGAATACTGGAATGGGTTGCCATTTCCTTCTCCAGGGGACCTCTCCGACCCAGGGATCAAACCCACGTCTCCTGCATTGGCGGGGGGGGGGGGGGGGGGGTAATTCTTTACCGCTGAGCTACCAGGGAAGCCCCACTGTGAGACATATACCACAGCAGGCCCTCTACTCACTGTGTCCTATGTAAGTCTTTCAATAGCCCTTTCAGGTGTCATAGGTACTCATTATTCTCATTTTATTTAAGAGAAAACTGGAGTTGGCTAACTCTACCAAGGTCTCTCTGGTAGATTATGAAGATGGCCACAGTCTTCTCTTGGCAGCCACACCTTGCAGTGTCAGTTGGCAGATGTTCCCATTGAGGAACGGAGGGTATTTTCTCCATTCTTAAATCAGGTTGGCCAACTACGTGGCTGGCTTTGGCGCATGAAACATGAATAAATGTAACGAGCTTGAAAAGTGCTTGCGCACTGGGACTTGCCTTTTTGCTGCTCTTGAATCACTCACCGGGAGAACAAGTCCAGGCTACCCTTCTGAATGACGAGCAACATGTGGCTCACTGCTCCTCATCCCAACCACAGCCTGCTCATCACAAGTAAGGGAGGCCATCCTACATCATCTAGTCACCAGAAAAACCACCGCTGACAACAGATACAAGAGCTAGACACAGAGATTGAGTTGGGAGTGCTGAAGCTTTTTTGATGCTTCTTAAGAAACAGTGAGGGAAAAATATTGAGCAGGGGAGCCATCAAACAATAACCTGACCTACAAGACTGCTAACCCAGTAGGGAGCTCTGGAGCAAAAATGGCCTGTTAGATAAATTCTATGTGGGATAAAAGTGCCTTGCACCTCTGCCTCTAACTGTGATCTCAGTCACTGTCTGAGGAACACCGCAAGGTGACCTCAGCCGAAACACTGAGGGTGGGAGGATCTGAAGGAGCTAATAGCTGGGCAATGCTGGTTAACCACACAAGGGTTTATATCTTGGTTCTCTGTTCTATTCCTTTGGTCTGTGCATGTGTGCTAAGTCGCTTCAGTAGTGTTCGACTCTTTGCAACCCTGTGGACCATAGCCCACCAGGCTCCTCTGTCCATGGAATTCTCCAGGCAAGCATACTGGAGTGGGTTGCCATGCCCTTCTCCAGGGGATGTTCCCGACCCATGGATTGAACCTGGGTCTCCTGCATTGCAGGCAGATTATTTACCATCTGAGCCACTGCGTTAAGATCAGATAACCTTCTGGTAAAAAGCCAACTCAATTATAATAAATAAATAGAAAATGTATGGAAAATAAACAGGCTTTCATTAAAATAACGATGTATTGAAGTTGGACAAAATAATCAGTCTGGGGGATTTCCAGCACCCTCCATGGTGGGTATTCAATATTTTTGCCTGGATGGGTGGGAGGAGAAGTGTGCCCTCCCAGGAAAGTCCTGAAACTGGCCATGGGAGTCCCCTGTGCCTGAGAGCCTTACCCTTCAGCTGAGAATCTAGGTAAACTAAGAAGAGATCCAGTGATAAGAAGATCTGTCAGGCTCTAATGCTGTAGCAACTATTGGTAAGCCCTGTCCAATACATTGGCGGTCCTGCAAAAAGGAACTGTGGAGTGTGGATTGTCTAATTAGAATCAGTAACATCCATGTGGGCTGATTTATGCTTCTCTTATAGGATCCCTAAACATCACGTCGGTGCCTTTTTTCTTTCTTTTTGTTTTTTAATTTTTTTTAATTTTTTATTTTTTAATTGTTTTTGCCATACATTGTCATGATATCACCATGGGTTTACATATGCTTCCCCTCCGGAACCCCCCTCCCTCTTCCCTCCACCCCCCGGGAAATCTCGCTGCACCAGCCCCGAGCATCAATCCTGGGCTGGCGATTGATTAGACATATGAAAATTAACATGCTTCAATGCCCTTCTCCCATATCATCCCACCCTTACCCTCATCCACAAAGTCCACGAGTCTATTCTATACATCTGCGTTCCTTTTGCTGTCTCGCATGTTGGGTTCTCGTTACCGTCTTTCTAAATTCCATATATATGCGTTAATATACTGTATTGTTGTTTTTGCTTCTGGCTTACTTCACTCTGGATAATGGGCTCCAGTTTCGTCCACCTGAGTAGAATTGCTTCAAATGAATTTTTTTTTAATGCTGAGTAATATTCCATTGTGTATATGTACCACAGCTTTCTTATCCATTCGTCAGTTGATGGGCATCTAGGTTGCTTCCATGTCCTGGCTATTGTAAACAATGCAGCGATGAACATTGGGGTACACGTGGCTCTTTCAATTCTGGTTTCCTCGGTGTATATGCCCAGCAGTGGGATTGCTGGGTCATATGGCAGGTCTATTTGCAGCTTTTTAAGGAAGCTCCACACTGTTTTCCATAGTGGCTGTACTAGTTTGCATTCCCACCAACAGTGTAAGAGGGTTCCCTTTTCTCCACATCCTCTCCAGCATTTATTGCTTGTAGACTTTTGGACCTTTTTTCTTTCATAACCATTTGTTTTTCATGTCACTCAGCATAAAGATTTTGAGAAAAATTTTTTTCTAGTTTGCTTAAATGATAATGTGGACAGTAGCTTTTGTTCAAGTATTCAAGTATAGGACACTTATGTGTTAATTACAGCTCTGAGTACATAGTGCAGTGAGATCAAAGACTTGGATCAAATGGCTTTGACATTTGATGCTCTCTCAAAGCTCTCTGGCCTGATGCCCTTCTTTTTCCTTTATTCCTTCATAGGAGGGTAAACTCAGGCCCATCCTAACTCTTCAAGGCAAGTTAAGACACGGCTGTAATGTATAACCAGACTTTATTGAAGACTTCAGCATAGTAAAACGAAATTACAGTGTAGTAAGGGAAAACTTCAGCCTTCCCAGGTAGCACAGTGGTAAGGAATCCGCCTGTCAATGCAGGAAGCAAAAGAGCCGTTCAACCCCTGGGTCAGGAAGATCCCCTGGAGGAGGAAATGACAACCCACTCCAGTATTCTTGCCTGGACAGTTCCATGGACAGAGAAGCCAGGGAGGCTATAGTCTATGGGGCTGCAAAGAGCTGGACACAACTGGCCACAGACAAAGGAAAACTTCAAACTGGCTACTAAATGTGACTTCTTCTGAATCTCCTGATCTACCCACTCCTATTAGCCTTGACTTCCTACTCTGTTTTAGGAGTAGGCTACCCTCCTTACCAAGAATGCCTGTGACCATGAACATCACCCACCAGAGCTCAAGCTCCCTGAACCTTCTAAGGCCCAGTGAGCAGAGGAAACTGCCTCCCCTTATCTCCAGTGCAATGCTAGCTTTCCAGGAGATGTCATCACTTCCACAACTCCACCCACAAGGATGACAACTACAGGTATTGTTAACAGACCAGTTTAGCTCCGAAATGTCATTTTTTTTTTTTTTGCTAAGCTGCCAGCATCTGGGATCTTAGTTCCCCGACCAGGGATCGAACCCATGCCTCTTTCATTGAAAGTGCAGAGTTAACCACCAGGGAAGTCCCAAGCTCTGTAAGATCTTGAATCTTACCACTGCTGAATTGCATCTTGACTTCCTTTCTTCAAGTCCAAAGTGCACTATGCTTTTTTAAGTCAGATTTATTGAGATTTAATATACATAAAATAAAATTCACCTATTTTAGTGTATAGTTCTGAGCTTTGACAAACACACAGCCATGTTACCACCACCACAATCAGGACATAGGACAGTTGCTTCACCCCTCAAAATCCCTCAGGTCCCTTTGTGCTCAACCTCTTTACACCCTCAGCCCCAGGCCAAGAGTGACCTGTTTCATGTGCCTATAGCTTTGCCTCCTTCAGAGTGTCATATAAATGGATCCAAACAGCAGGTAGCTTTTTATATACGATTTTTTTCACCTGAGAACCATCCATGTTGTTTGTTCCTTGTATTGCTGAGTCATTTTCCATTGTATGAACATACTATAGTAGATTTATCCATTCATAGTTGAAGAACATTTATTTCCAGTTTTTTATGTTTATAAATAAAGCTTCTGTAACATTTGCATACAAGTCTTTGAATGAACATAAGTTTTCATTTCTCTTGGGTATACATCTAAGAACGGACCTTCTGGGTTGTGTGATAAGCATATGCTCAACATTATATAAAATAAGCTGTCTGCCAAACTTTTCATACCATTTCGCATTCCTACCAACAATGGATGAGAGGTCTAATTAGTCTGTATGCTTACCAGTACTTGGTAATACCAGGGGTTTTTTGTGTTTGGTTTTTTTTTAATCGTATTCACTGTAATAGATGTGTACAGGTACTTCAGTGTAGTTTAGTTTTTTAATGACTTGAGCATTTTTTCATGTGCTATGTGCTACCCGTATTTCTTTTTGGTGAAATATGTTCAATCATTTTCAATTCTTTTGACTATTTACTTATTGACTTGTTTGCTTTATTGTTGGGTTTTGAGGATTCCTTACATATTCTTGTTCCAGTCCTTTAGCAGAAATATGCTTTGCAAATATTTTCTCCAAAGCCTATAGTTTGTCTTTTCATTTTCTTAAACAACTTGTATTAGCATATCAGCTGCTATAATCAAATATCATAGACTGGGTGGTTTAAACGGCAGACAGTTATTTCTCACAATTCTGGAGCCTGAAAAGTCCAAGATCAGAATGCCAGCAGATTCAGTACCTGGTGAGAGTTCTCTTTCTGGCTTGCAGACTGCCACCTTCTGGCTGTGTCTGCACATGGTGTGGAGAGAGGGCTTAAGCTCTCTGGTGACCTAATGAGGATCCCACCTTTATGACCTCATCTAAGCCTCCTGAGTGAATAACAGTCACTCAGTCATGTACCAACTTTTTTCGACCCCATGGATGCAGCATGCCAGGCTCTTCTGTCAATGGGATTCTCCAGGCAAGAATACTGGAGTGGATTGCCATGCCCTCCTCCACGGTATCTTCCCTACCCAGGGATCAAACCCAGGTCTCCAGCATTGCAGTGGATTCTTTACAGACTAAGCTACCAGGGAAGCTCAAGTATACAGGAGTGGGTAGCCTTTCCCTTCTCCAGGGGGAACTTCCTGACCCAGGAATCCAATCAGGGTCTCCTGCATTGCAGGGGGATTCTTTACCAGATAAGCTACCAGGGAAGCCCTGGTATGACTTGTTAGATATGGTGCCAGATATAGATCAAGGCTCTTTCTTTTAACATTTGTATGTCACATTGTTCACAGGCATTTTTTATTATTATTATTTTTTTTAATATCTTGTCTGGGACTTCCCTAGTGGTCCAATGGTTAAGGCTCCGGATCCCAACATAGGGGACCCAGGCTTAATTTCCTGCTCAGGGAACTAGATCCCACCTGCCACATCTAAAAGATCCTGCATGCTGCCATACCAAATAAATAAATATATTTTTAAAAACCCATATAACATAAAATTTATCATCCTAACCATTTTTAAGCATATAGTTCAGTAAGTGGCACCCTTTTAATGGTTCCTGTTTGCTTATTTCTTAAATCTTGAATGAGTACTGAATTTTATCAGATTTTTTCTGCATCGATTAAGACGATTATATTTGTTTCATTTTTCCCTTTTTTGGTATGGTGAATTACACTGAGTTTTCAAATATGAAGCCAGACTTGTATTTCTGGAAATAACCCCATTTAGTCATGATATATCAATAGTCTCCTTTTCATATGTTGCCAATTTTTATTTGGGAAAATATCACGGAGTATCTTCATGGCGCACAACACACTAAAGGCTGCTGAGTTTCTGGGTGGAAGGAGAGATGCTTTAAAAATGTTTAATCAGTTCATTTACCATAACATGCAGTGTAAGCATATTACTTAAAAATATGTAAGCAAGTGTCAGAAGTAACAGCTCAGAATTAAAAGTGAATGGAAGCAGGATTAGAAAATAAGGTTATTCTTCCACTTTTTGTACCACCTGTTTAAATTATGTGCACATTATTTTAGAAGTAAAACAATTTAAATTTTAAAAAAAGATCCTCCCCAACCAGAAACCATACAAATCTAATTCAGCTGGGATTTTTTTGTTGGGGCATGCCATACAAACTGAAAAGGTAAATAGGTAACTAATTCGTTCCAGCATAACTGATTAATTAGTCCTTAATTTTCTTCCCATGCTGTGTTAATACTATTGTATCACGGTGTTTCTGCACTATTTGTCGTTGGTCGGATACTACACTGATTAGAGATACAGTAGCATGAGTTTGGGCTTCCCTGGTGGCTCAGACGGTAAAAGAATCCGTCTGCAGTGTAGGAGACTGGGTTCGACCCCTGGGTTGGGAAGATCCCCTGGAGGAGGGCATGGCAACCCACTCCAGTATTCTCCCCTGGAGAATCCCATGGACAGGGCTACAGTCCAGGCAGGGTTCCAAAGAGTCGGACACGACTGAGCGACTAAGCACAGCATGAGTTAACTGTAGTGAAGCTCATTTTAAAAAAAGGATGTGCCAAGGCACAGAGGTTTATAAAAAAGTAGGTGGCTGGTAAGCGCGTGGAGGAATCTGAGAGTAGGTAAATAATGAACGTTGAAACATCCACAGTGAACGGTACTCGTTAAAACGAAAAACTCCGGCCGCGCAGTCCCCTGGGTGGAAACAAACGTCACAATTTGAAACCCGTAAGCTTGCAGAAACACAGAGACGCAAACCGCCGAGGCCAGGTTTGCAGGCCCTCACCTGCTCAGGCTGATTGGCAGCGGCCGCGGGGGCGGGGCGAGCCGAACGTCACTTCCCGTCGCGGCCGGCCTCGTCCTCTCGCGCGATGACGGCCAGCGTGGAGCCGCGGGGGCGGCGCCCGGGGGTCGGAGTGGGCGTCGTGGTGACCAGCAGCAGGCATCCTCGCTGCGTCCTCCTGGGGAGGAGGAAAGGCTCGATCGGAGCCGGTAGTTTCCAGCTTCCGGGGGGCCACTTGGAGTTCGGGTAAGCAGCCGCCTGGCTGACTGGGAGAACGAAACGGGCGCGCAGAGGACGACGTCGCCCCCTGCGTGCCTCCATGCGTGCGCGCGCGGGGACGCTGCGTCCTTTCCCGCGCGTTTGTCTTTCTCGCCCGAGGCCGGCAGGGGGCGCTGCTCTGGGCGCGGCGGGCGCAGGAGTCGCCACGTCCGCGTGCGAGCTGCCCTCGAGGGCTCGGCTCCTCTCGAGCCTGAGGCGGCTCAGCGGTGTGAGTTGCCTGTTTCCTGCTGCTTGCCCTTGAAAGGCCGGAAGTGCGTGTTTACGGGCCTCGGGTAGTGTAGATGTCCCTTCAGACGTTTGCGCGGTTTGCTGGCGATTTAAACGCAGGCGGTGTGTTGTGTTCCTGCTCCCTGAAGTCTCGGAGCGCTCCAGCCAAGCGAATGGGTGACGGAAACGCTGGGCCTCTGTGCCTCCCTCGTTAAAACGGGCAAGTCGCCGGACGTACTCCATAAGGTCTCCGTCTCTGCTTTGACGTTCTGTGAACTGAGGTGTCAGACCGACAGAGAAAGTTTAGTTCTGCACGAGGGTGAAGAAAGGCTGAGATTGACCTAGAAGGTGGGTTCATCCGGGCTCCTGGACTCTTGAATCGCTAGGAATTGGTAAGATGCCAGAGGAGGAGTTTAGGCGGAGCCTTGTCCGGGCTCGTGCTGTAGCCGGAGGGAGGGAGCGAGAACAAGAAACAGGTACCCTTGCTCGCTCTCCTGGAGCGGGAGTGGTGGTGAGCTGGTTTCTTAAACGGAGTGGGGCGTAGGCATGGATCTGCGGGTTGTGCAGGAGGTGCAGCTTAGGTGGTCTGCCTGCTCCCTTCGTGGTTCTGTGTGCAGAAATCATGCCTGGTAACCCTGCTTCGCTCTCAGCAAGTCACAAATGGCTGTAGGTTTGTGGCCTTTTTTGTAGTTTGTCTTTAATTGCCGCAGCTGTGCATGCGTTCTGTTTAGTCTCTACCTTTGTCCAGGTGCAAGCACCCCGGGAGAGGGTCCCATCCTATCTCAAAATGAGAATAGGGATGACGTCTGTAGAAGATAAACAGTATCAGAAACATTCTAAGGGTTTCCCAGGTGGCACAGTGGTAAAGAATCCGCCTGTGATACCCAGTCCAGCATTTTTTGCAACTGGCTTGAAAATGTCTTTTTACTGTTTTGTACCAATTTAGATCAAAGAGAGGGCATATAGTGCATGTGATTAGGACTTGCCAGGTGCATAGAACCCGCCTGCCTATGCAGGAGATATAACAGAAGCAGGTCGGGAATATCTCATTAAGGAGGAAATGGCAACCCACTCCAGCATTCTTGCTTGGAGAATCCCATGGACAGAGGGAGCCTGGCGGGTTACCGTCCATAGGGTCGCACAGTGTAGTAGGACACAACTGAAGCGACTTAGCAGCAGCAGCAAGCTATCACTTAATAAATAATAAAATTACTAGATTAAAAATAAAATTGCACAGACAAGCACACCCTTCGATGGTGCTGGGTGCAGAGATCATGTGAGGTACCCTGCTTTTGCTCCTGGCAGCTCAGAAGTGGCAGTTGGGTTTTTGAATCTTGTTCATAATTTGTGCCAGCTGTGCATGGCAGCTGTGCACTGGTCTAGTTGTTTTTGGTCCCTCATTATTTCTTTGTGTTCTGCGGGATACAGAGGAGGGGAGACATAAGGGTCCCTGGTCTCAGCCTGTCCCACCATCAACG
Organism: Antilocapra americana; assembly: GCA_007570785.1. Lineage (NCBI taxonomy): Eukaryota > Metazoa > Chordata > Mammalia > Artiodactyla > Antilocapridae > Antilocapra > Antilocapra americana. The sequence goes on from ML661908.1 coordinate 10,199,938, forward strand.
GGATGGAGGGAGGGGGGTGTACAGTTACGGCATTGTTGTGTGGCAGAAACCCACATAACATCGTAAAAATTAAAAAAGAAAAAAGTAGTATTTTGGTATTCTAGTCCTCTTCCAGGCGTTTGTGGTGGGGAGAGGAGGTGCAGCCCCATGTTTTGCTCTCTCTCTGCCTTCTCTTCTTCTCCCTGTTTCTGACGCTGAGAAGGGCGCAGAGCTTTCCCTGGGTAGTGATGGTGCGCTCCATGCGCCCTCTGGGTGCAGCATTCATGCGTGGGCCCTTTCTGAGGGTGTGTCTGGTGGCTGGTTGGAAGTCCTCCAGTCCTACAAGAATTTCTGCACTGCACACTTCCCTGACACAGGTGACCAAAACCTTCTTGTGATGCTGGCCGCCAGCTCCTGGTGTGAGCACACCATGCCACATTTTCTTTCTGCTGGGTCCCCAGTAGTCTCACAGCATCTGCTTGGCCCGGAGAAAACACGGCGCTTTCACTGCCACTTATTTTCTCTGCTCGGGCATCGTGGGCTGCTTTCGCCAGTCTCCCACCTTCCAAATGCCTATAGTGGGGGTGAGCCTTTGTGTTCACGAGCACCCCGGACACCACAGAGCACCCCAGACACCACAGGATGCACTCCTGACTTCCCCCAGAGCTCATTCCCTGCTCTTCTCTGCTCTGGGGCACCAGGAGCCCTGTATGCTTCCACAGCTCCGCCCTTTAACTGGGGGTGACACACCAGTACCTCCTTGAGTCACCTCCAGTCTGCTTGACTGTTTTTTTCTCTTGGAGCACCTCTCGGTTGGTTTGGGAGCTGGTTTGGGAGCAGCGTTTGGCCCCCCATCAGGAAGAAAGGGAACATTCCTACAGCCTGAAAACTCACAACTTTCCTCCCTCCCCAAAGATCTGTCTGTCTTCTGGGTAGAGGGAGGGTAGATTAGATAATTAGAGAAATAGTCAAGGTAGAAACGATAGAGAAACAGTATTCTTTTTTGCTGAATATCTCACATACTAAAGTGCTTCATAAATACAAGGAAATTTAAAAAGCATATGAAATGACTTTTAGAAAAACCGAATCACACAGATTTCTTTTCATACTTGTTTTCATTTGATACTCACATACTTTACCTGACTATAAAATTCCATGTGGAATCATTTCTAAAGGGAGATACTGTATATTTTTATTGTTTCATGTATGAAAACTGTACAGTGAAATTTATATGCAGGTTTTTGTAACTTTTAGAATATCAGTTCTTGTCAATATCTAGTTATTATGGATCATATGTTGAAGGTGAACTAATCACATCAGTGTATTTTAATATTTTGTGAATGCCTTTTGTTCTCAACTTTGAGGCACAAACTGAAATTCTGAACCTACTGGAAAAGACTTGACTCACTTCTTGATACACTTACAACAAGCCTGTGAGAAAGTAGCATTATCTTTTTACTTACCCAAGGTGGAAAGTAATGAACTTTGAACTCAAATCAAGGTCTAGTTAAATACAAGGCCTGTGCTCCTAACTGATATATCAGACCACCTCCTGGTTGCATGCTCCTTCCAGGTAAATGAACTAGTGCTGAATTGGCTAAATGTTCATTTTTTGTTGTTCAATATGAAGTCCTTTTGGTCTTCAGATAACTAGATACAGGATAAACAGTATCCAGAGAGGGTTGTTGATTTATTGTTTTAAAGCATGAATCAATTACAGCTCTTTTGGGGTTACACTGGAAATTTCTAGCCAGGAATTTCATGGCTAAAAAAAAAAAAAAATGAATAAGTAGAATTGAATATGGTGGTGTGTTTCTGTTTTCCAGTGAAAGCTGGGAAGAATGTGCTCAAAGGGAAACCTGGGAAGAAGCAGCTCTTCACCTGAAGAATGTTCGCTTTGCCTCAGTTGTGAATTCTTTCATTGAGAAAGAGAATTACCATTATGTCACTATTTTAATGAAAGGAGAGGTGGACCTGACTCATGATTCAGAACCAAAGAATGTAGAGCCTGAAAAGAATGAAAGTAAGAGAATTATATACAGTGATGCATTTTCTACTAGAGCATATGTCTGAAGGAAGATTACTTTATGTCACCATATGAAGAGAGTTAGAATGTAATTATACTTTAATTAGAATTTAAATCTACTTAAGTTCTGAAGACAGAAGGATAGAATAGGAAAGAGAATTAGTCTAGAGCCAGACTGCTTGGTTTGCATCCTGGTTCTTCCACTTACAGATTTGTTATCTGGAGCCAAGTTATTTAGGTCTCTGGGCCTCTTTTCTCATTTGTTACAATAGTAGCTACCTCAGATGGGTTGTCTTAAGGATGAAATGAGTTATACCTACAGTGGGCCTGTCCTAATGAACACAGTAAGTACTCAGTGTTAGTTTCATTGCTAGTGTTTAATTTTGTTTCAAACTGTGCTTTTTTTAAGCAAAACATTTAATGTGCCTTCCTCAGTTTTCTCACCTGTGCAAGAGAGATAATAACTTTTTTTAATAGAAATGATTAACATGCAAAACAACCTGTTACCTTGTGTGTTGAATTGAGTACTCTGAAAGCTTTAATGACAGTAACTGATATCCTTTTATTTACTGTGTACTACACTTTGTTCCTGGGGCTTCCCTGCTGGCTCAGAGGTAAAGAACCCACCTGCCAGTGCAGGAGATGGGGGTTCTATCTGTGGGTCAGGAAGATCCCCTGGAGGAGGAAATGGCAACCCACTCCAGTATTCTTGCCTGAGAAATCCCATGGACAGAGAAGCCTGATAGGCTACAGCCCATGGGTTCGCAGAAGAGTCAGACAGGGTTTAAACAACAACGCAAGGTTTGGGGAGGGGGCATGGATGCACCACCCTCCCAGCACCTTGATGTGTTCAACTCTGAAGCTTTCTGAACCCAGTTGTGTAGAGTTCTTATGAAAGATCATTATGTTATGGGATTATTGTGATTGAGTAAACCATTGCCCATTGATTAACTCAAACCTCCAGCCCCTCTCCCTGCCCCTAAGGTGGAGTGTAGGGGTAAGCGGTAGGCTCAAAGTTCCACCTCTATGCTTATGCCTCTGTCTTTCTGGTCTGCACCCACTTCCCAAAACTGTGTAGGAGCCACCAGCCATCTCATTAGCATTAACTCAGCCTTGATTGAAAGGGCTTATTATGGAAAACAAAATGATGCTCCTCTGATCCCTGTCAATCAGGAAATTATTAATACAAAGGTTTTAGGAATCCTGCCAGGAAACAGGGATGAAGACCAAATACGTATTTCTTATTCCCTTATCACATGAAGAAATACACAAGAAGGATCCAAAGGCCTTCAGCTGGCCTAGAGTACACGAAAAATTATTCACACCTTAAGAAGGGGAAGGCAGGACTGTACCAGATTCACTAGGGGAGCTGATAACTGGCCAAGGTACAGTGGCTCGGGGGTCTTTATGATACAGGCATGCAGACTCTGCCCGTGTTCATCAGGCCCTGGACCTGAACAGCCTGCTTCAGTTTCCAGTCACCGCATCTCCCCTCCAGCCATCAGATTACAATTAGAGGGATTGTCCAGATGCTTCCTTCTTTAGGAGTCAGGTGGACTCTACTTCAGGTCTCTGGAGACGCAGTTAACTGAGCATCTTGCAACAACAGGGTTAGTGTGTGCCTCCCCTCTTCCTCCCCGACACCCCCATACTATGTGGTCACAGGTACTGATCAGCCCTTCCAGAAGTTGTTCCACGTTCATGGATTCTTTGTCCCCTGCCTTCCCAGAGTGAAATTACATATCTGTACTTTATAGGCAGAGAAATGCTTAATGGAAGAAACAGTAATTACACATAGATATATACATGTAATCATAAACTAATTTAGAACATTGAATTCTTAGTAATCATTGTATTTTTGTTGTTAATATCATAATATTTAAACATTGACCTGTCATGAGCATCTGTGCATGCTCAGTCATGTCTCTTTGCAACCCCACAGACGGTAGCCTGCCAGGCTCCTCTGTCCATGAGATTATCCAGGCAAGAATACTGGCGTGGGCTGCCATGCCCTCCAGGGAATCTTCCTGAGACATACCCTGCCTCACAGGCAGATTCTTTACTGCTGAGCCACTGAAAATTATGTTTGTATAGCCAGGCTAATGTATAGCATTACTCTTGTGTTTTATTACTAGCAAATCACTTAAAATTAATTTTTCTTAGTACAGGTTAACTAGCCAAAATGAATATGCTTTGTTTCCTTTCAACTGAAGAAATTGCTTTAATATTTTTCTTTTCTAGGTTGGGAGTGGGTTCCTTGGGAAGAATTTCCTCCCCTGGACCAGCTTTTCTGGGCACTACGTTGTTTAAAGGAACAAGGCTACGATCCTTTTAAAGAAGATTTGGATCATCTGGTGGGATATAAAGGAAGTCACCTAGAGGTGAACAAGGAGATTCACTGAGTTGTTTTTTTTTTTAATGAATTGGCCAAAAAGTTCACTTAGGTTTTTTTGTAGGATGACTATATTTGTGCTTAGTCGTCTCTAACTTCATTTGAAACAGTTTTGTAAGATTGTATTGTGACACCTGTCACAGCAATGTGCATTTTTTAAGAAACCTATCAAAATTGGTGAATTTGGGGTTAGCCATTTTAATAGTGAAGATGGAAGAAAAAAAGCAACAGTTTCGGCATATTATGCTTGATTATTTCAAGAAAGGTAAAAATGCAACGGATACCAAAAAAAAGATTTGTGCAGAGTATGGAGAAGGTGCTGTGACTGAGCGAACATGTCAAAAGTGGTTTGCAAAGTTTCGTGCTGGAGATTTCTCTCTGTATGATGCTCCACGGTCAGGTAGACCAGTTGAAGTGGATAGCAATCAAATCGAGACATTAATTGAGAGCAATCAACATTACACCACACGAGAGATAGCCGACATACTCAAAATATCCAAATCGAGCGTTGAAAACCATTTGCACCAGCTTGGTTATGTTAATCGCTTTGATGTTTGGGTTCCACTTAAGTTAAGCCAGAAGAACCTTCTTGATCGTATTTCCACATGTGATTCTCTACTGAAACGTAATCAGAGTGTTCCGTTTTTAAAACAAATTGTGACAGGCAATGAGAAATGGATACTGTTCAATAATGTGGAACGGAAGAGATCATGGGACAAGCGAAATGAACCACCGCCAGCCATGCCAAAGGCCGGTCTTCATCCAAAGAGAGTGATGTTGTGTATATGGTGGGATTGGATGGGAGTCCTCTATTATGAGCTCCTTCCAGAAAACCAATCAATCAGTTCCAAGAAGTACTGCTCCCAGTTAGACCAACTGAAAGCAGCACTCAAGGAAAAGCGTCCAGAATCAGTTGACAGAAAATGCATAATCTTTCATCAGGATAACGCAAGACCACATGTTTCTTTGATGACCAGACAAAAATTGTCACAGCTTGGCTGGGAAGTTCTGATTCCTCCACCATATTCCCCAGACATTGCACCTTCAGATTTCCATTTATTTCGGTCTTTACAAAATTCTCTCAATGGAAAAAATTTCAGTTCCCTGGAAGACTGCAAAAGGCACCTGGAACAGTTCTTTGCTCAAAAAGATAAAAAGTTTTGGGAAGATGGAATTATGAAGTTGCCTGAAAAATGGCAGAAGGTAGTAGAACAAAATGGTGAATACGTTGTTCAGTTCAGTTCTTGGTGAAAGTGAAAAAACGTGTTTTTTATTTTTGCTTAAAAATCAAAAGAACTTTTGGGCCAACCCAATACATAAAAGGCAAAATAAGGTCCTGTTAAAGAATGAAAAATATCTACATTTCAAAACAACTCCATTTTACCTGAAAAGTCCCACATGATGGCCAGTTTATTTGTAGTCTCTTAATATATCCAACACCTTTTCATTCAATACTTGTGAGAAGTTTTCAGATTGTGTCATGAATTGTGTTTCAGATTCAGAAAATGATAATTGGTGATGTTATAAATGGTAATTCCATTTTCTGTATTTCTCTGGTATTGACGTGTTATTACCAGTGTGTGTGGAGGAGAGTGCAGTAGAATTTGTCTTGGTGTTTCAGTTCTCATAGAGATCCTAATTCAACTGCTGACACAATTTATCACATTTGTTGGTTCTCCTCTTCTGTTTTTTTCTGTTGTTGTTAATATATTTTGACAGTTGCTACAACTAGAGCAGGCAGGACAGGTCATTAGGGTGTATTTCTGATTGGGAATGTAAACCCAGGCAAGCACATTAAGCCATCCAGGATCTGCATCCCATTGTTAACAGGCCTTACCATTTTGGATTTCCGTTGGTCTCTCTTGAGATTCAACTTCCTTGTATGTAAAGTGTGACTAGAGGAGGGCAGTGGTTCTCAGTATGGCCCGGAGAAGCCCTCAAGGCCCTTTCAAGGGGCCTCAGGGTCAAAGTCGGTTTTGTCACATCCTCATTCTTTGCTGAGTGTAGAGGAGTTTTCCAGAAACTGTGTTATAGGTTACTCTAGTAGAGTGACTGCAAAGCAGATACGAAAATCTAGCTCTCTCCTAGTAAGCTAGATGTGGAAGAAATTAACAAAAATGTAAAACAATGCCATGCTTCTCACTTTTTGTTTCAAAGAAAAACATCTGTATTTTTTATAAAAATTATGTTAACGTATAACAGTTTTGTGTTACGAGGTTTTGTTATTTGTAAATAAATAAAAGAATTCTTAAAATGTATTAGTTTTAATTCCTAGTATGATACTATTACTAAATAACATCCTATAAAAACTCTTTGGGGACTCAGGTTTTTTTTTATTTGTTGAAGTATAGTTGTTTACAATATTGTGTTACTTTCAGGTATATAGCAAAGTGCTTTATATGTATTAATGCACACACATTTTCAGATTCTTTTCCATTACAGATTGTTTTAAGATACTGAATATAGTTCCATGTGTATACAGTATGTCCTTATTGTTTATCTGTTTTATACACATATAGTGTGTACTTGTTAATCCCAAACTGCTAATTTGTGCCTCCATTTCCTTTCCCTTTTGGTAATCATGCCTTTTCCCTGCATCTGTGAGTCTCTGTTCTGTAAGTAAGTTCCTTTGTATCATTTTTTTTAAAGTCCACATATTAGTGATATCATGATATTCATCTTTATCTGACTGAGTGTGTCTAGGTCCATCCATGTTGCTGCAGATGGCATTATTTCATTCTTTTTGTAGCTGAGTAATACTCCATTGTATATATGTACCACATCTCTTATCCATTCATTTGTTGATGGATGCTTAGGTTATTTTCACATCTCAGCTATTGTAAATATTGCTGCTGTGAACCTTTTCAAATTCGTTCTTATCTTTTCCAAGTATCTGCCTTGAAGGGGGATTTCTGGATCCTTTGGTATCTTTTTTTAGTTTTTTAAGGGACCTCCTTACTGTCCTCCTTAGTGGTTGCACAGTGTATTCCCAGCAGTGTAGTAGGGTTCCCTTGTCTTCCCCACCCTCCTCAGCATTTATTGTTAATAGACTTTTCGATGATGACCGTTCTGACTGGTATGCAGTAGTACCTCATCGTAGTTTTGTGATATTGAGCATCTTATAGCTGTTGGCCACCTGTATGTCTTTGGAGAAATATTTAGGTCTTCTGCCCACTTTTATTTTTTTTTTTTTATGTTGAGCTGCATGAACTGTTTGGATATTTTGGAAATTAAGCCTTTGTCAGTTGCATAATTTGCAGATACTCCTGTTCTGTAGGTTGTCAGTTTTGTTTTGTTCATGGTTTCCCTTGTGCAAAAGCTTAGAAGCTTGACTAAGTCCCATTTGTTTATTTTTGCTTTTATTTCTTTGGCCTTGGGAAACTGACTTAAGAAAACATTGTCAGAGTTTTGCCTATGTTCTTTTCTAGAAGTTTTATAATGTCATGTCTTATTGAAGTCTTTAAGCCATTTTTAGTTTATTTTTGTGTATAGTAAAAGGGAATGTTCTAACTTCATTGATTTACACGCAACTTTCAAACTTTTCCAACACCACTTGCTGAAGAGGTGTTCTCTGCATTTTTTTGTCTCCTTTGTCAAAGAGTAACTGGTGTGGGTTTATTTCTGGGCTGTCTGTTCTGTTCCATTGATCCGGATGTCTGTTTTCGTTACTAGTATCACACTGTTTTGATCCTCTAGTGTTGTCAGAAGTCTGGGAGAGTTATACCTCCAGCTTTGCTCTTTTTCCTTAGAATTGCTTTGGCAATTCTGGGTTTTCTGTGGCTCCATATACATTTTAGGATCCTTTTTTTCTGGTTCTGTGAAAAATGCTTGGGTAATTTGATAGAGATTGCATTAAATCTGTAGATTTCCTTTGGATAATATGGCCACATTAATAATATTCTTCCAGTCTGGGAGTGTGGGATACCTTTCCATTTTTTAAAAATCATCTTCAGTTTCCTTTATCAATGTTTTATAGTTGTCAGCATATGTATTTCTCCTCCTTGCTCAGGTTTATTCCTAAGTGTTTTTTTTTTTTAATATGATTTTAAAAGGGATTATTTTTCACTTTCTGATACTCCATTTTTAGTGTAAATACAACTGATTTATGTAATTTATCTTGCTACCTTGCTAAATTCATTTATCAGTTCTAATATTTTTTGTTTAATGACAACCCACTGCAGTATTCTTGCCTGGGAAACCCCATGGACAGATGGACAGAGCCTGGCAGGCTGCAGTCCATGGGGTCGCAGAGTTTGACATGCCTGAGAACACACATGTGCACCTTACTAAGTTTGTTTATCAGTTCGAATAGATTTTTTTTGATCTGTAGGTCCTCAGTAATTTTTAAGAGTGTAATAGGATTCAAAACCAAAGTCTGAGAACTGGTGAATTAGACCATAAACTCATCTTCATGAACCCATTTCTATAAAATCCCTTGCTTCTCCTAGAGCTGGTTATATCTGAATTTTGCCCTTTCAGAAGACTCAAGTACTGTAGTACATGTTACAAAAGAATCTTTCTCCAATGAATGAAGATCATTTTTAAAGTTGTTTTAATTGCTTGCTTTTTCTAAATTATATGTGCACACTATAGAGTTTACCATTTACAAATCTCAGTTTCTGTTTTGACAAACTTTTTAGAGTGAGCTCAAGTAAAACTAGTCTATGTTCCTTGAACTAATGAATTTCACAGTTTTTCCTACTCCTGTTTAATTATCCACATCCTTCTTCTGCCTACTCATTAGTTTTACTCCCTTCAACTGAAGTAACCCCTTTCTGTCCCTGAAAGTGAAGTGAAAGTGTTAGTTGCTCAGTTATGTGTGACTCTCTGCCACTTCGTGGACTGCAGCCCACCAGGCTCCTCTGTCCATGAATTCTCCAGGCAGGAATACTGGGGTGGGTTGCCAATGCCCTTCTTCAGGGGATCTTCCCAACCCAGGGATCAAACCTGGGTCTCCCACATTGCAGGCAGATTCTTTACTGTCTGAGCCACCAGGGAAGGTTCCTCCTTGAATGGTAGATATGGGAGGCTTGATTAAGAAGAACCCAGGCAAGCCTTGTGGATGAAGCGCCTCAATAACTTAATCCCAAGTACAGTTGATGGGGAATTCATTGAGATATGCCTTTATGCTAGCTAGTACTTATATAAACAGGTGTTTTATAGTTTCAGAGACTTAACATAAACTACAAGTTTCTTCCATTATCTCCTACTTTTAAAAATTTTTACTAGACAAATTCATCAGGAGCTTGTGAGGTTTTCCATTTGTTTTAAATTCACCAAACTAGACATGAGCATTTATTTCAATGGAAAGAGAAAAACCAACCTGGGCTCTTTATTTATAACAAAAAGTAAAAAGCTAAGTTTTGTATTTAGAGGGGGACTGCACTTTCTCAACATCTAACATGTGCAGTGAAATCCAGTAATCACTCTAAACATTTCTCTAAAAAAGCAAATGGGCCAGAATAGGATTTAGAGCTCTTGAGTAAGCAGTGAATTCTTAAATGGTTGAGAACTGCCTTTAATAGAAAAAACAAATACACTACTAGCAATATTCTCCTAAAATGAAATGCCTGTCCCTCACTCTGCCAGGATGCTGGCAGGTCTGAAACAGCTCTTCACGTGTTTTTAAAAGCCCGAGGTGTCCTCTATCCCCGGCAAGTCCTCCTACACTGACCCTCGAACCGGCTGAGGGACGTAAAGGAGAGTGGTTTCTAAGGTGTAGGGAGAGGAGCTGAAGTCTGAAACAGAGATGCCTGAAGGTTAAAGCCCTGTACAAAGTCCAAAACCAGGCAGGAGAGCGGAAATGTAATCATCAGTTTAACAGGAATAATGAGGACAAGTTCCTGTGTTGGGGAAATTGCTAAATTGTGTGTGTGTGTGTGTGTGTGTGTGTGTGTGTGTGTGAGTGAGTGAGTGAAATGTGCCTAAAATGAAGGCTTAATATGCGTAATTTATAAGATGGCTCTTCAGTTCTTGCTGGGGTTTATTCTATAATATTCAGTATTTAAGTCGTACTAACTTTCTAGAATATTTTTAAAAATCCAAGTTCTGAGATGATTTTAGACCAAAGGGTTTTGGGTGAGAGGTTGTAGAGCTGTACAGGTAAACACCAAATGAGCATGTATACAGCAGTTTGATTTGAGGTACACGTGGAACTCCCTTTTATTTTCCAATCCACTGGTCTACCAACACTCAAAGAACCTATGTATTCCTTGAGCCCTACTTTTCCACTCTGGTTTTTTTTGTTGTGTTGTTTTGTGTTGGTTTGTAAGTGAAAACCCCTCAAGGGAAGGCGTGCTAAGATTCCTGGGGTGTGAATGGCAGTGACTGGCAGGGGCCTTAAGGGCTTTAGGGCCCCAGTACTTAGATTTGGACGTGACGGCTTCACACAGATGCCGCTTCAGCAGGTTAGCAGCAGATTCCTCAATCTGCCTTCTGACAGCACCCGAGTGATTTTCATATGCTTGGCTTATGGCCACACTTTGAGAAATACCACTTTCGAGATAAAATGTAACTAGTTATTGTCCTCTGCACAAATCTAACATCCATAATATGGGCTGTTTTTTTTTTTTAACAAAATGTATATAGTGTACCTTTTTTTAAAAGATAAGATTCTACACCAGGAAAAAGATGCAGTACTGTCTAAAACTGGTAAGTCAAAATGTAGCTGTATAAGCGTATTATTTAAACAAGGAGGTTAACCACCAGAAAAAAAAAAAACTGATTCTAGGAGCTGCACTAAGAGGGAAGGTGAAGCCTGAGAGTGTTTTCCATTCTAAAACCCTTCCTACAATTTATGTTTGTTATGACATTTCTATGGTTAAGTTGTCAGTTATTTAAAAAAAAAAACAACCTACTTCATTTATGATGTTCTTTTAAGAACGGCAGTCTATGCCTTTGAGAAACCTACTAAAGTTGAGATTACTAGTTCAGACGTATGTACTGCAGCAGTTTTATTCATCTTCTAGATTCTAAAGTATGTTCAAAATGCAACTGAATTTACAGAAATATCTTACCTACACTGAAAGTACATTAAAAATTTTTTAAAACCATACAAGACTACAAACAAAAATAAGTTTATTTACAAAAAATACAATAATTACAAAGAGTATAAATTGAGATGATTTCTCCTCTTCCTGTGACAGAAAGTAATAGCCTTTACTTTCAAATGAGAGTTTCTGTTATATAATGTATACTGAGTGCTACTGTTCTTGTTTATGCTTTTCTAAATAATTCCAGGAGGCCTATTAGTGATATGTACATGGGTCATTTCCCTCAAATCTTATTTCCAGTACTACGCACAAGTCCAACACAATTGGAACAGAACAAGGTAAGACAGCATTGAACTGAAAAAGCTTTACCCTAACAGTAAAGTGTGATTTTTCTAAGTATTAACCTAGTGGTTTAGAACCGAAAGCCATAATTTTAGGCTTTAAAAAGAAAGTCCACTATGATTTTTAATGGGCAGAACAATTCTACTACAGCCAACATCACCTGGCTAGCTCTCCACGTTTGCCATTTAAGAAACAGATTTCTATAGTATTCAATTCTGTATGCTTTTTGTCTTATGATTTCTAATCAGAATCACTGCTGCTGCTTGAGGAGTCCGTTGACATAACCTCTACATCATCCTCATTTTCTTTGTTGTGCCCTGGAGGTTCCAACAGAAAGTCATGACTGTGGTTTGGCGGTAACATGTTCATCGCCATGTCATTTGACTGCCACGGATACTGTGGAGCAAGGACATCTGGAGAAAAAGGCACACATGAGAACATTTCTACTAGTAATTCATTTACTTCTTATTCTTTCTTTCATGCAGATACTTCGAAAAAAAATTTTTTAAAGGTTAGAAATCAAAATATACATTTGGCCAAATTAATGATCAAACTTATCAAGGAAAAATGTGATGTTTTAGTAACTAGAATCTATGATTTATTTTTTAAATCATACTTTCCTACAGTCACTGTTCAAGACGGTCACGATTTTAAATCAAATGTCTCATCTATATATATTATGCACATATATTAACAGTATGTAATAGGTTATGTATAGTACTTTCTATACATTCTCTCTAAATACACATTATAAATACCTAGTGTGTACTCTACTAAGTATTCCAGTTTAAGATGCCTCTAAGCCTCCACCCCTAAACCCCGGTCTCTGCCAGCAGCTACAGTGCCCAGCTCTGCCCGTAGAGGGCGCTGCAGGGGATCCACAGGTGGTGGTGGTGGTATAGTTACCAAGTCCTGCGTCCAACTCTTGCGACCCCACAGACTGTAGGCCGCCAGGCTCCTCTGTCCATGGGATTCTCCAGGCAAGAACACTGGAGTGGGTTGCCACTTCCTTCTCCAGGGGATCTTCCCAACCCAGGGATCGAACCCAGGTCTCAGCATTGCAGGGAGACTCTACTGACAGCTACGAGGGAGGAACAGGCTTTTTCCCCTCCTGGGGCCTGCATTCCCTCCTGCGGTGCCTGGCCGGTGTGCAGGATGGCAGTGGCATCCCAGATGGATGGGATGGTGTAGTTTCAGCCTTCTGCCAGGGCTGTACTGACATAATACGGTACAATCACAATGAGAAAAATGAGGTGATACTACTAAGGGAAACTAATGCACAGTGAACTCCCAGTTTGTCTTAGTTAACAACGTTCACAAAAGCATTTTTAGTAACACAGGGACAGCCTGACAAGGAAACATTAAACATTACAAAAGCATTATCTAGAATACATTTTTAGCAATGTAAAAAATACAGGGTGGGGCTTCCCAGTGGCTAGGACTCTGCCTGCCAGTGCCAGTAACACGGGTTCAATCCCCAGTCCAGGAACTGGGACACCACGTGCTGCGGGGCAGCTGGGCCCGTGCGGCACAACTACAGAGACTGCTCTGTGCTCCGCAGCAAGACGAGCCACCTCAGCGAGAAAGCGCCTTGCCGTAACTAAAGACAGCCCACGAACCACAACAAAGACCCAGTGGAGCTGAATAAATAAATGAATCAATTTAAAATAGGTATTTCTAAAAATACAGGGAAAATCATAAGCTATGTAAAGTATTAGCTGATGCCCAAAGAGAGTAATTTTTTCCTTTCTTATGCCTTTTAGAAAACTTTGAAAAAGTTCCACCAGATGAAAACAAGTAGACTTCCATGTGAAACCTGAGAGGGGCTGAAATTCAGAATGAGCTCTCATAAAAAAGACACTCTATTTAGTTAGTAAAAAGTCCATTAGAAGCTTTGTTATTCACTTAATTTGGGGGTTTTAACAAGTATGTTCACTTGGTATCCTTTAAACTGAATACATCTTACTCTGTTTATAAAGTATGGTTCATTTAAAACTAAACTATGTCTGGAGCTTAAGTTAATGAGAGGCCTAATGCCTGAGGAAAACAGCGCAATATCATTTTATTCTTGTGGGTCCTCTGGTAAAGAATCCGCCTGCAATGCAGGAGACCTGGGTTCAATCCCTGGGTTAGGAAGATCCCTTGGAGAAGGGAAAGGCTACCCGCTCCAGTATTCTGGCCTGGAGAATTCCATGGACTCGCTAGTCCATGGGGTTGCAAAGAGTCGAACACAACTGAGCGACTTTCACATCATATACCTTCTAATTTCATAGCCTCCATCTAAAACGGTCTTAAATGAGAGAGCAGGATAAACTGGTACAGTTAACTAACTCTAGCACCTAAAACAAGATGAGCCCAGACCCTCAAACTTGTTCAACGGCCAGATCTTTGCCTTCATCGTCATCTCTGAAAAAAAGCCTTTATCTGGAATTACTATTCTGATTAACATATACCTGGCAGTCTGCCCGCTGCAAGTGCATCCCCTGGGAGATGACCGTTTACTCCATTAGTGGAAGGATTGTTCATCTGACCCAGTAATCCACTTCTCATCTCCAAATCAGTTGGGTATGGTCTCCGTGGGTCCCCTAAAAAAATAGAGCCTGCTTTTAATTCAATCAGATATGGAAATATGCTTAAATACCTTCTTTGAAATATTGATTTTCCTTGGTTCACTTTGAAAAACTCAAGCCACATTTTAAATTTTGGAATATTAAAGTCATCTTATAGACTGCTATTAAGAACATGTTAAAATTTTAATTACATGTATTTCGATCTTCACAATAACACTATATGAAAATTGTCATTTCAGCAACCATTCCAAATGACAAAATTATAATCCTGATTCCTCTAAATTAAAACCTTTTCCCAATCAACCTCTTTAATCATGTCATTTAAAGACTAATTCCTGAGGACTTCCCTGGCAGTGCGGTAAGACTGAGCTTTCACTGCAGGGGCCTCAGGTTTGATCCCTGGTCAGGGAAGTAAGATCCCACATGCCACGTGGTATGGCAAAAAAGACTAATTCCTGTAACTTTCAAGTGGAGAATCAGAAGCCAATGATGTTCATTTCCAAACATAAAAGCACACTTTTTAGTTTTGGGTTGATGAAAACTTGGCCAAATTTGGACCAATACTGAGGTATTTTCTCACCAACTCTAAATTATTTTCCCTCTAAAACTGCAGCTACCCTTAATGTTCCAGGGTATGGCAAAATACCACTGTCAGCAGTGACTAAAAATAACTACTTCCCATCCTCCCAAAAGGCCGCAGCTCTCCCTGAGGTCTCTGGCTTATAAATGTTTTATCTGCTGTCAATACATGTTGCAGTTTCTCTCTCTGCTGTTTCTTAATTACTTGAGCGTTCTGCAGTCCGGGCACCTGCTGCCTGGTGTCCAGTGCTTCATCTTTATACCCTAAGAGTTGGCACTGTCTGTTTCTCAGGCTGGAGCCCTTGTGGAAATCCCTCAAAAAGTTGGCTTCTGGCCAGCCAGGGTTTTCCAGGTATATAAATGATATAGCTTTAGAATCATCACATATTACCTTGTATTTTAAAATATATATATTCTATATTTAAATCTTTTTTCCTATTTTTATGTATAGTTACCTAAGAATTTTCAAAACCATGTATCTAGTAAAAAGAGAATTATTTTTACCTGGGACCCAGGTCAGTGGGGCACACACAGCATTACTTGCACTAATCCTATGTGCATACTTAATTATTTCTTCAGAGGAAATAGCACCTAAGAGAGTCAAGAGGAGAGCTTTAACATTTCAGTCTACTAACATACAAGTTCATCCTTATATTCATTAGGTAAAAGTGCACGTAAGTAGTAGTATGTGTAGCATGACCTGGTTTTATGTATTATTATGTCACATATGTATTACAACATCTAAGAAAAATCTGGAAGAACACACACCAAACATTAACCGCAGTTAATCTAAAATAGGAAAAGAGGGAATTTAGATTAAGTCATACCCACAAATCATGAAAAGCAAGTAACCAAGGTTTTCATTACAGTTCTGACTTTTAGTATCCAAACTAAAAGATC
Source organism: Antilocapra americana (assembly GCA_007570785.1). Classification (NCBI taxonomy): domain Eukaryota; kingdom Metazoa; phylum Chordata; class Mammalia; order Artiodactyla; family Antilocapridae; genus Antilocapra; species Antilocapra americana. The sequence continues at coordinate 10,215,718 of ML661908.1, forward strand.
CAAAATGGAAGCCTTCTAAAGAGAAGCAGGACAGGAAGAGAAGGCAGACTGCGCTCCTACCAGCACCGCTAACATGCACACATCCCAAAGCCTCACTGAGTTCTGACCTCACGGGGCTCTGGTCCTACCAGAGTTGTCCATGGCATGCTCTCTCTCATCCCCCATACCATCTTTCAAGGTCCACCTCAAATCCCATTGCTTCCAGCCCATATTCTCTTCTCCCAACGATGTAAAAAACCCATTGTCTTCATTACACTTTTAAGTAATAGCCATAACTTCATCTCATTTTGTAACCTGAAAAAGGACGTGACGCCTCCCTAACAATACCCAGCACAAGGCTGTAACATAGCAGACACTTCACAATGAAAATTCATTGGAAACTTTTTAACAACATGACATGATCACCAATAATACTCTTATCATTTTCTTAAAACCAAAACTTGATTCTTTCAGAAAGTCAAAATGTTCCCACATTACTAACCTTTCCTTGCTTTTTCTATTGACTTGAGTTTTTCTTTTGCTTGGTAAACAGCTGTTGCCTAATTTAAACAACATTTTAAAAAGAAATACAGATTATTCAGAACTATACCAAGTCTAGTGTTTGGCCTAATTCACAAAATCATTTATCCCATAGAAACAATATATAAAACCTGGAAATCCCCACAATTTATTTGTAATATTCTGAAATACCACTTGGGTATCATTTACATCAGCTATAATCAATGAGAAAAAAACATATTTATGTATTTATAAGTTAGCCTCCATTCGCAAATTAGTTGTTGGAAACAAAACATAAATTGGATTGTTTGCCACTATTTTTGCTCTATGTCTTCTATTATAAGAATGTAGAAAACAGACCAGGTACTACTCCCAAAACAATCCTTTTATCTGGTTCAAGGATGAAATACCAAAATTATTATTTTCTAGTGTACAAGATAAGTTTGTGGATTGACAGTGTCATTCATTTATACATTATCAATGCGTAATGACTATATTTCAATGAACTCCTCCACATACCCACTCTGGGCAAAGACAAACTCAGGGTAAAATGAAGCTGACCCCAACATATGCACCCTTAGCCATAACACAGTGGGTAAAAGTAGGCAGGCAGAGAGATTTAGGTTTATAAGTTCCATCTCTACTTTTACCCTCTTAGGCAAGACAGGTATTCATTTAAAGTCATGGTTTCATCTGTAAAAACAGAAAAATGGTACTGACCTCATAAAAGTGTTAAGATCAAGCTAATACACTAGTGCTCCACACCCGGGGCACTAGTCAAACTGTCAGCTGCCATGATCTAACTCCTAAGATGGATTCTTTTTATAGCCCTCATGTTCACTGTCTTTAGAGAAGAGCCTGCAAAGTCTGGTCCAAATGAGACTCAAACTCAGCTCTTCCTGCAATCCCACCACATAACAATTACGTTGGTCAGCACTCAAAGAAATAACTGAACAAATAAATTGTCTCTTTGAAATAGTAGCCAAGAACAAGAGAGGAGAAACTAAAGAGTCCTTGACATATATCCAAATCCCACCTCCTTTAAGATAGAAGATGACATAAAATAATGTAAATTTTAATCAATTTATAAAATTGGTATGTATTTTTACTGATTGCAAAAAAAATTTCTAAAAATGAAGATTTAGACTATTAATAAATGAAACTTATATCAGGACAGGATAAAAGTAAAAATGTCACATTTCTGTGAATTCAATCTTGTGAAATCTTTAAATAATGAAAATATGGTTCTAAAGAAATGCAGAATATCTGAAAACAATAATTAAAAAGTGAATGGCATGGTCTTTAATAAAGTGACAAGTTTGGTTAGATTTTAGATCTGGAAATTCAAGTTTTCTGCCACTTCAAAATTCTGAAAATACGTTTATTTTTTGTAATTAGAGTAAATAATATCCCTTTTTACATTAAGAACCAGCTCTATCAGCTTACCAGTATCTGTTCTGCTTCCTTTAGCTGTTTTTGTAGTTGCTGAATATCACTGTCTCTCTTTTCTACTTCTTTTTCTAAAGCTTGCATTTCATGATGGATTTTTCCCTGATTAAGTGCCAGTTTCATTAGTTCCTGAAATTCCCCATCTCTGTGAATTAACAACTCCAGGACCTGTGAGATGATAGTTGGTTAAAACAGACAACAGAACACTGAAGAACTACATTTCCAATGAAACAAACAAGCCATACGTGAACTGGCTAGTCCTCAAAATTTTAACACCTTCAAAGTATTATTTTCTAATCATTATTAGAAATAAAACTGCCTATCAATGATTATTTTAGAGAAGAGATTAACCAAGATTTTCTACTTTTTCTAATTATATGCTATTCTTTCATACAAAATACATCTTTCAGAACCAGCGATATGCCAAAATGAGCAGGCTTATTCATTTCTCAGGGTAGGCAAAATTTATTTGAGATGATTTTAGTTGACAGCCCTGGCAACCCACTCCAGTATTCTTGCCTGGAAAATCCCGTGGACAGAGGAGCCTGGCAGGTTGTCCATGGGGTTGCAAGAGTCAGACACGGCTGAGCAACTAAGCCTGTATGTTAGGGGACACCGGGAACCGAACAGGCATTTCTCCAGAGATACACAAATGAACAAAACCAGAAGAAAAGGCACCCAATATCACTAATCATCAGGGAAATGCAAATCAAAACCACAACTGGATATTACCTTGCTCCAGTGAGGTGCAATCATCAGAAAGACTCAATAACAAGTGTTGGTAAGAATGTGGAGAAAGAGGAACCCTCAGTACACTGTTGGCAGGAATCTAAATGAGGGCGACTACTGCGGAAAACATTCCACTACGTGCAGAGGATACTTAAGAGTTTCTTCAAAAGAAGAACCACCACATGATCCAGCAATTCTATTTCTTGGTATTTATAGAAAAGAAATGAAATCACTACTTGCAAAAAGATACCTGCACTCGTATGTTCACTGCAGCGTAATTCACAACAGCCAATACGTGGCCGTAATCGAAGTGCCCGTGGGTGGGTGAGTGAAAGAGAAGACGCGACGTGGACCTAGACACGTGCACATGCTCACAGAGGGGTATCACGCATCCACAAAGGGGGTCTTGGCGTTTGGGGTAACACAGATGGACCTCACAGAACACATCACATTACAGGAAGTACAGCCAGAGGACACTGTATGATCTCAGTTATCCAAGGAATGTTAAAAAAGCCAAACACACAGGAAGAGAGCTCAGGCTGGTGGCTGCCAGAGACCAGAGGGAAGGGAGTAAAATGCGTGAAGGTGGTCAAAAGGTACAAACTTCCAGCTATTAGACAAGTAAATTCTGGAAATGTAACCTACAGCATGGTGACTCTAATTAAGAATACAGTACTTTAAGTCTGAAAGTTGCAAAGAGTACATCTCAGCAACATCAAGTTCTTAAAAAACGTGCAGAATGCAACATTTTTCCAAACACATACAAATTGCCAACAGGTACATGAAAAGGTGCCACCTCCACCTTCCTTGCAATTTTCTTAAAAGTTCTTATCATAAAAAAGACTTCCCTGGCAATCCAATGGTTAAGACTCTATACTTCCACTGCAGAAGGTGCAGGCTGGATTCCTGGTCAGGAAACTAAGATCTCGCATGTTAACTAAACTTATAATAGTAATCATCTTGCAATTTGCACATATATCAAATCATCATGATATACATATTAAACTAATCCAGCTTAATGGATTAAATTTATTATTAAATTTAATTTAACATTTTAATATATCTTGTGTCAAATATGTATTAACATACTAAATGTGTAATTAAATATATGAAATAATGTATTAAATATAACATATATAGTTATATGTCAACTATATCTCAATTATATCTCACCTAAATGATGCAAAAATATCATAATTTAATAGTCTGATCTTCCTGTTCTCACACAAAGTAAACATAAACAGGAAACTGAAGAAATGAGGGAGGTTTTTTCTTTTTAATTCAAAAAGAAACCACTTACCTGGTTCTCCTCTCCAGACTGCAGCAACTTTTGGTTTCTTGAAATCGCCAGCATTTCTATAAGTTCTCTATAAAACAAAAACAAAGTCTATAAATTAATATGGAGTATATAAACACAAATGAAGTATGACTGTAAATAGGAAGAACTGTTTCTAAAAAAACCTAAGCTCGGTAATACTCAACAGAGGTGTTACAAAGGAAAACTATCAATCCAAGAGAAGTCAAGTCATGAAAACTCAGCAAAAACCTGCCCTAAAATTGCCTCCTGAGTGGCCAAGGGATCATTTCACTTTAAAGAAACTGAAGGAGAAAATGCAGATGATGAATTACAGGTGGTTTATGCAAGAAAAACTCCATCAGGGGTCTACAAATCCAGCCCATCTGTGGTTTAGGTAAGGAACTCTTTTAGGAAGATAGCCACACCTCTTCATTTATATATTGCCAAAAGCTGCTTTCCCATGATGAAGGCAGAACAGAGTAGTTGTGATGGAGAACTCCTGGCCTGCACATTTTTTAATTAGCCAAACAGGTATATCAACTAAGAGGGATTCCTACACACAATAAAACATACATTTCTAGAATGCTTCTCTGTTAAATACATTAACTTTCCTATATGAAAAATAGTAGAATGATTGGGAGGAAATGTGCAGCAGGCATTTTCTATACATTGATTTCAAAATCGCTGACAGATGGGACTTAATTCAGAAACTATCCAGGAAAGGACAGCTTCACAATTAGTCACCTGACACTACTGGTCAGTCCAGGTTTGCACCTTTTTAATCTTCATCTGGCTAGCTGCCAGTTTATCTTCATCTTCCATTTTACCTTCATATTCCCACCATCCACCTTCCTCTCACTAGCCTCAGGCTATTTGAGTGGTTGGGACCGACTGGACTCAGCATTCCCCACTACTACCTCCCTCCCATACACCATTACATATGAATTTATTAAAGCTAACCAATGAAAAAAGTGGATAAGAGGATGAAAAGTCTTCATACATTCAAATATTTCTTGAGTGCCCATTATGTGTCAGGCACTTTCTAGATGATTGAGTTATAAAAGTGAATTAAACTCTAATACAGAAGTCAAGAAAATACACAAGTAAAACCAGGGTTGACAAGGATTAGGAAGAAAATTAAGCGGAGTGTTATACCAGAAAGGGTCAGTGAGGTGGGTCTGGGTGTTTGCACTGTGTGGTCAGGGGAAGTTTCTCTACAGGGCGATCTCTGGAGTAAAGCATGAACTAAACAAGAGAGGCCGGCCAGCAGATGTGGGAGGAAGAATGCTTGGTCAAAGACACAGCCAGTTCATCACTCAAAGACGGGCTTACCAGCACAGGGCACCAGGGAGCAGGACACAAAACAAGGGGGCAGGGCTGCACTGTGTGGGGCAGGAGTCCCCAGGCCCGTGAAGCATTCCCTGAGATTACCACAAAATGGAAATACAACGCACAACACATGTAATGCCCTCGAGTTATCCTGAAACCGTACGCCTCACCTTCCCCACCCTGTCCGTGGAGAAACTGTCTTCCTCAAAACTGGCCCCTGCTGCCAGAAAGGTTGGGGCCTGCTGGGGCAGGGCCTTGAAGGTCAGGTTAAAGGATCAGTATTTCACTCTAAGTGCAAAGAGAAGCCTACTAAATTGTTTTAAACAGGAAAAGGACAGGACCTGATTCATGTTTTTCAACAATTACTGAGCTATCTGGAGACAAAGACTGTGAGACAGCTAGAGTGAGAATCAGGTTAGGTGGTCTTTGTAGGAGTTAGGAGCTCGGGCAAAAGAATGACACCGGCCTCGACGAGGTCCTAGGCACGAGGATTTAGTGATAACAATGGGGAGACGTGGACAGATTCCGGGTATGTTTGGAGACAGAGCTGACAGGACTTGCTGACACAACCAACTATTTTAGCCCATTTCTGTACCCCATTAATGAGATGAAGAAAGTTGGGAACTCCTGGCCTAAATACAAGCTGGTCTCTGCCGGCAGGGGTGGGGGTGGCCGTGGGGAGTATGGTGGGAGATGCAGAAAAAGGAAGTACACCTGGCTGACCAAGAACTTGGGCACGGACATCAGGGCATGGATTCAAGCCCTGTACTCCTTTCTTCTTGTGAGACTTGGAAAAGATGCTGTGATTTTCTCTACTGTGGATCCCTCATCAGCCAAATGTAAGCAATCATAGGGCTACCATGTAGAGTGATTTTTAAGGTGTATGTATCTGAAGGACTTAAAACAGCACCCTGGCACCCTTCTACACTGTTGGCTAGAATGTAAATTGATATAACCACTATGGAGAACAGTATTGGAACTCCTTAAAAACTACAAAGGGATTTCCCTGGTGGTCTAGTCTGTCTGCCAGCGCAAAGGACAGGGATTTGATCCCTGGTCAGGGAACTAGGATCCTACATGTGCGTGTCAGTAGCTCAGTCGTGTCCTACTCTGCGAACCCAGGGACTGTACCCCACTAGGCTCCTTTGTCCATGGAATTCTCCAGGCAAGAATACTGGAGTGGGTTGCCATTCCCTTCTCCAGGGAATCTTCCCGACCCAGGGATCAAACCCAGGTCTCCCACACTGCAGGCAGCATAGTGCCAATATAAATTTTCATCAGGAGTCAAAGTAACCAGAGAGAATGGTAGGGTGGGAAAGTGTAGCCAATGGTGTTGGACTGGAATTGTTATAATAAATCATAGACAGCCATTTCAAGACCTTGGAGCTCCCTAAAGCTAAAAACAGGCCCTTGAAGGAAGGAAACATGATTAAAAATTAGAACTATGCATCAATATATACCTGAAATATGTAACAAGTATGCCAGTTCTATTTGATACAGATTATTTGGATTTCCCTGGTGGCTCAGATGGTAAAGAATCTGCCTGCATTGCAGGAGACCAGGTTTTGATCCCTGGATCAGAAAGATCCAAATTAACAGGAATTAGAATTCGGAGGCAAATCATTATAGCCCTTAGCTTAAACACTAACACATTCCTGATACTACATCTTAGCCAAATTCCAATTTAATAATCCATGACAAATAGTATACTGGAAATAGTAGTGAACTGAGAGTACAGGACACCTCAGTTCTCATATCAGTTCAGCCACTAACTAGTCACACATCCTGAACTAGGATCATAGTAAATATCCAGCAAATGGGATGTTAAATCCATAAACCTAACTTTTTTGAATCTCTAATTCATTTGTAATAGAGATCACTGGATTAAAAGATCCTACATTGTCACCAGGCAACTAAACCCGTGTACCACAACTCCTGAGCCCATAAGCATAAAACTCACCATGCTTTGCAACAAGAAACCACAGCAATTTTAAGCCTGTGAACCGCAACTAGAGAGTGATCCCCAACTCACCGTAACTATTAATACAAATAAGTTAATTTTTTAATAAAACTAAAAATAAAACTATCATGTAATGCAGCAATCCCACTCCTGGGCATACATCCAGAGAAAATCCTAATTCAAAAAGATACATGCACCCCAGTGTTCACTGCAGCACTATTTACAATTGCCAAGGAAATGGAGGCAACCTAACTGTCCACTGACAGAGGAATGGATAAAGAAGATGTGATACACATATACAACTGAATATTGGTCAGCCATAAAACAGAATGAAATAATGCCATTTATAGCAACAAGGATGAAACAAGACATTATCATACTAAGTAGGACAGGAAATATGATAACGCTTGTATGTGGAATCTAAAAAAAATGAACTCATTTACAAAACAGAAACAGACTCAAGACTTAAAAAAAACAAATCATCAACAAGGATCTACTGTACAGAATAGGAAACTCTACTCAATACTCTGTAATAACCTATATGGGAAAAGAATCTGAAAAAGAACAGCTATGTAATAGGTAAAAAAGAAGCCTTGGTATTCTTCTAAACGTTAAATTACTAAAGACATGCTGCCTGTAAGCTTAAATTATACAAAATGTCCTGTCTCTGGGAGCCCTGCCTCCCAGGTAATCAGCGTTAAGCTAAACTACCTAGTTCAGCTCACAGCAAACATCCTGACCAGGCCCACCCCTGAAGGACTGCAGAGAGGAAGAAATTAACAATTCCCCTCGGGAAGCTGAGGGAAACATTTCATTTCCCTCCCCTTCTGGAATAAAAAGAAGCCTGAATTCCAACTCAGACAGGTGGCTCTTCAGGGCACAACTCTACCATCTTCTCGGCTTGCTGGCTTTCTGAATAAAGTCACTATTCCCCTGCCCCAGCAGTTCATCTCTCTGTTGGCCTGTCATGAGACAAACAGTAGGCCCTAGGACGGGATAACTGATATATATATGTGTATATATACAAACACACACACACACACATTAACTGAATCACTCTGCTGTACACCTGTGTGTGTGTGTTAGCTGCTTAGTCGTGTCCTTCTTTTTGCAACCCCATAGACTGCAGCCCACCAGGCCCGTGTCCATGGGATGCTCCAGGCAAGAACACTGGAGTGGCTTGCCATTTCCTTCTCCAAAAGGAACTACGGAAAGAAAGAAAGTGAAGTCGCTCAGTCGTGTCCGACCCTTGGCGACCCCATGGTCTGTAGCCTACCAGGCTCCTCCATCCATGGAATTTTCCAGCAAGAGTACTGGAGCGGGGTGCCAGTCCCTTCACTGTACACCTGAAACTAACACAGTATCTGACTACAGCGGGGGCAGGCCTCGGGGAGGCCCCGCGCCACCGTCTCCGCTGACGCAGACGTTCCTCCGGGCCAGGGGGCTCTCCCCACCGACGCCGGGCTCCTCGGCGCCTCGGCATCCGCTCTCGGCCCTGGGGACGGTCTCCCAGCGCGCAGCGCCCACGGGAGCCCCTTTTACGCCTGCCCAGTGTCGGTGGACGGAGGGACCCACGCCGGGCGACCTCCACCGCCCGGCGACCTCCACCGTCCGCTAAGCCGCCCCCGTTCTGGGGAGCGAGGGTCTCCGTCCGCGTTACGACGGGCGCGGTCTGAGCAGGCTCCGGGGCTGCTGAAGGACGGGGAAGCCCGGCGGGGCCGCGGAGTCGGACACGGCCGAGCAAAGGCAACAACAGGAGGGGAAGCGGCCGACCGCGCCCCCGAGGGTTGCAGCCCGCCTCCAGGGCCCTCGGGGCGCGGCCCTGCCCTCCGAGCCCCGGGGGACCCGCCCCAGGCAGGCGGCGGCCCAGACGCCGTCCTCCCGGCCCGGCCCCGGCGAGGCCCTCGGGCCGACCGCCTCACCTCGACAAGACCTCCAGGTCTTCCAGCGCTGACAGCAGCCGCTCCCGCGTGCTGTTACCGCCGGCCGCCCCGAGGCCGCCGCCCGGCCGCTCCTTCTCCTTCTCGCCGCCCGCCGCCGCCGCCGCCGCCATGGCGCCCACGGGCCGGCGCGCACGCAGCGGCGCACGGGCGGCGGAAGGAGGCGCGCCGAGGCGGGGCGGGGCGGCGGGCCAGAGCGCCCCGGAGCGCCCGGCGGTACGCGGAGGGCGCCGGCGCCGCCTGCTGGCCAGGGAGGGCTTCGCCTTCCACCCCCGGTTCCGTTCCTTCGGTTCAGTCGCTCAGCCGTATCCGACTCGGCGACCCCCTGGACCGCAGCACGCCAGGCCGCCCTGTGCATCACCAGCTCCCGGAGCTTGCTAAAACTCGTGTCCATCGAGTCGGTGATGCCATCCAACCATCTCATCCTCTGTCGTCCCCTTCCCCTCCTGCCCTCAATCTTTCCCAGCATCGGGGTCTTTTCAAATGAGTCAGTTCTTCGCATCAGGTGGTCCAAGGATTGGGGTTTCGGCTTCAGCTCCACCCCGTGGAGGCAAAGCCAAACCGAGAACGGCGGGCCAGCGCGGTCAGAGTCTCCTAGCCTGTGCTTAGTCGCTCAGCCCTGTCCAACTCAGAGTCTCCTAAGCCTTAAGTTATTCAAGCAGGAATGGGAAGCTTCTGCTCAATGGATTTTCAGCATTCGAAGACTTACTTTAATGGCCTGCCTCTGTGTCAGTTTCCTCGTGAAATGAGCCGGGAGGGGGAGAAGGGGGCTCCTCTTATTAACCTCTCTGTAGTCTGCATTCCCATAACGCTATTCCCGTTCTCCTGTTTGGGTTCTCAGGAAGGCTGTCAGAAGTTTAGGGCAGGAACCGAAATCTATCATATTTTCTTCCTTTGTTTTTTTCCTTTTTGGTGGTAAAATGCACTTAGCATAAAATGTACCATTTAACCGTGTTTAAGCGTACAGTTCAGTGACATTAAGTACGTTCATATTGTACTGTCATCACTACCATCCTTCTCTCAGTTCAGTTCAATCGCTCAGTCCTGTCCGACTCCTTGCGACCCCATGGACTTTTGTTGGCAAAGTAATGTCTCTGCTTTTTAATATGCTGTCTAGCTTCATCATAGCTTTTCTAACAAGGAGTAAGCGTATTTTAATTTCATGGCTGTAGTCACCATCTGCAGTGACTTTGGAGCCCAAGAAATAGTCTCTCACTGTTTCCATTGTTTCCCCATCTATTTGCCATGAAATGATGGGACCAGATGCCATGATTTTAGTTTTCTGAATGTTGAGTTTTAAGCCAGCTTTTAAACTCTCCTCTTTCACTTTCATCAAAAGGCTCTTCAGTTCCTCTTCACTTTCTGCCATAAGAGTGGTGTCATCTGCATATCTGAGGTTATTGATATTTCTCCTGTCAATCATGATTCCAGCTTGTGCTTCCTCCAGCCCAACATTTCTCCTGATGTACTCTGCATATAAGTTAAATAAGCAGGGTGACAATATATAGCCTTGACATACTCCTTTCCCGATTTGGAACCAGTCTGTTGTTCCACGTACAGTTCTAACTGTTGCTTCTTGACCTGCATACAGATTTCTCTGGAAGCAGATCAAGTGGTCTGGTATTCCCATATCTTGAGGAATTTTCCACAGTTTGTTGTGATTCACATAGTCAACGGCTTTGGCGAAGTCAATAAAGCAGAAGTAGATGTTTTTCTGAAACTCTCTTGTTTTTTTGATGATCCAACAGCTGTTGGCAATTTGATCTCTGGTTCCTCTGCCTTTTCTAAATCCAGCTTGAACATCTGGAAGTTGACGGTTTATGTACTCTTGAAGCCTGGCTTGGAGAATTTTGAGCATTACTTTGCTAGCATGTGAGATGAGTGCAATTGTGCGGTAATTTGAACATTTGGGGACATTGCCATTCTTTGGGATTGGAATGAAAACCGACCTTTTCCAGTTCTATGGCCACTGCTGAGTTTTCCAAATTTGCTGGCATATTGAATGCAACACTTTCACAGCATCATTTTTTACACCTCCACTAGCTTTGTTCATAGTGATGCTTTCTAAGGCTCACTTGACTTTGCATTCCAAGATGTCTAGCTCTAGGTGAGTGATCACACCATCGTGGTTATCTGAGTCATGAAGATCTTTTCTGTATAGTTCTTCTGTGTATTCTTGCCACCTCTTCTTAATATCTTCTGCTTCTGTTAGGTCCATACCATTTCTCTCCTTTATTGAGCCCATCTTTGCATGAAATGTTCCCTTGGTATCACTAATTTTCTTGAAGAGATCTCTAGTCTTTCCCATTCTATTGTTTTCCTCTATTTCTTTACATTGATCTCTGAGGAGGGCTTTCTTATCTCTCCTCGCTATTCTTTGGAACTCTGCATCAAACGAGTATATCTTTCTGTTTCTCCTTTGCCTTTAGCTTCTCTTCTTTTCTCAGCTATTTGTAAGCTATTTGTAATCCCATTTGTAAGCTATTTGTAATCCTTCCCTAGAGCTCTTTGTGTCTTACAAAACTGAAACTCCATATCTATTAAATAATAGTTTCCCATTCCTCCCTCCCTTCTTGTTTATCCATTCATCTGTCAGAGACACTTGGGTTGCTTCCACAATTTTATAGTCCATCTTTATAATCAAATATCTCCCACCAAAATGTTTTGTTCATTGTTCAAGATGACCAGTGAACTGAATCAATGAATACAGTATGTAAGTGGTGTGTGTGTTGTTAGTTGGTCAGTCATGTTGGACTCTTTGCAACCCCATGGTTTGTAGACTGCCAGGCTCCTCTGTCAAGGAATTCTTCAGGCAATAATACTGGAGTGGGTAGCTATTCACTTTTCCAGAGGATCCTCGTGACCCAGGGATCAAACCTGCATCTCATGTATTGCAGGCAGATTCTTTACTGACTGAGCAACCATGTAATCAGTAATTATTGAAAATAGTTCATTTGGGCTTTTATTTTTTTATTTATTTTTGTCTGCTCTGTGAGGCATGTGCAGTCTTAATTCCCTGAACAGGGATTGAACACACACCCCCTGCACTGAAAGTGTGAAGTCTTAACCACTGGGCCACGAGGGATGCCCCTGAAAACAGTTTAAACAATTGATGTAGTTTAAATAATTTTAAAGTTCAATAATTTAAATAACTTAATTCCAAATCAACCCAAAATGTGATTTATCCCACTTTTCAGCAGGGAGAGCAATGTAGTAGAAGACCTTCCTTACTAGGAAAACCAAGGTTAAACATCCCTGAGTGTGGGAGCTCTGCATCTGACCCAAGCTGCTGTCACAGAGAGTAAGCTGCCAAGTTGTCACTTCCAGACAACAGCTGGAAGTGAGCCAGGAGTACTTGTGGTCCTGCCCTCTTGTCTGTCCTTTTTGGATGTGCCAAACCCGATTCCTGCTGGAGGATTTCCTTAGGACTCATGCTAAATAAATTCATTCATTGCAACTGCTGAATAATAATAATCCAGAATGCCATTTTATTATCTTAAGATGAACACAATTATATGCATAGACAAACCCACACCAAAAGCCACAAATTATCACCAGAATGTTGACTGGTAAACCTGGATCAGAACAAATGAAGATACATATTTCACCAATGCAATCATCAGGATTTATACCACCATGGTGTAGAGATATCTGTGTCAAAGAGATTGGTGTGTTTGTGTTCATAGGTCAGAGTTGCCTTGTTCCCTACACAGGACAAGAGACTCATGGACACCTTTTAGTTTCCTACCACCCCTTACTTCTGCTGTGGGCTCACCTCTTCATTTAATACAGTCAATTCTCAGGCAATGGACTTAATTAGATTTAGGCTTTCTTAATTACGATTGCATTCTAAGCATGCCTCCCAGTAGCTCTAGTCAATAATTTCTTATATTAAGTTTCCAAGAGGCTAAACTCCTTCAATTTCTGTGGATTTTGTTTGTCTTGGGCCAAGATTCTGGTGGGGGGATGAGGTAGGTCATATTAGTGTAGCTTCCACATAAAAATCCTGGGAGGATTCTAATTAGTTAAAAATGGCCAGTTATAAATCCTCCTTTACAGATAACCAGAGTCAATATGTGGACTGTATGTGTGATGCGAGGGCTTCTCTGGTGGCTCAGTGGTAAAGAATCTGCCTGCAATGTAGTAGCTGCAGGAGACGTGGGTTCGATCCCTGAGTTGGGAAGATCCTCTGGAGCAGGGCATGGCAACCCAATCCAGTATTCTTGTCCGGAGAATCCCACGGAGCTGGTGGGCTCCAGTCCATAGTGTCGTATAGCGTCGGACACGACTAAAGTGACTTAGCATGCACTCAGGCACCTGTGTATTGTATACCCCATACCTCCTCAGATTTGCGCCAATTCACATGTATACTGAATATTCTCGATAGACTAATAAGCAGTGGTACTTCCTACTGGTACACTCTTTTGCAAACTAAAGATCTAAGTATGGTAAACAAAATATGAGCTATTTTGTAATTTCTTACACGGTTGGCCATTGAGCAACATGGTGGGTAGGGGTGCCAATTGGAGTACTGCTACCTTTGCCTGGAAAACAAAGGAACTGATAAGAGGTTCACCCAAGGCAGAACTGAACAGAGTCGGGACTCAAATCCTAGCTTTTTGTATTCCATATGTTGTGACCTATAATCAAACACAAGCTTTTCCCCACACTTATTTAACTTAAAGATCTTTAAAACGAAAATGCAGTTTCTATATTTATTGAAAAAATTCCACATGTACGGGGACCCCAGAAGTTCAAATCTGTGTTGTTTAAGGGTCAGTTGTAACTAAATATGAATACTTTATATATTTACACTGGTCTTATGATCACTGAATTCATGGTAACTTTGAGTGTAAAGTATTTTTTCAATCTATTGATTCCAAAAGGATAAATACTACAGTGCTATATTTAAAATGGATAGCTAACAAAGTCCTACTCTATAGCACAGGGATCTCTCCTCAATATAATATGGCAGCCCAGATGGGAGCGGAGTTTGGGGGAGAATGGATACATGTATTTGTATGACTGAGTCCCTTTGCCTTTAAAAGTAGGGCCTTTAATGAGGTCATTAAGTTCAAATGAAACTGTTAGGGTGAGCTCTAATTCCATCTGACTGGTGTTCTTATAAGGAGAGGACGTGAGGGTACACTGAGAGACCAGGGATGTGGAACCTCAGAGCAAAGATGGTGTGAGGATGCTACCTCCTACAGTGGAAGGCAGCCATCTGCAAGCCAAGAAGAGGCTGCAGAAAAAACTAAGCCTGCTGCCACATGGTCTTGGACTTCCAGTGTGTGTGTGTGCGTGTGTGTGCGTGCGTGCACACATTGAGTTGTGTCCAGCTGTTTGCAACTTCATGGACTGTAGCCCACCAGGCTCCTCTGTCCATGGGATTTCCCAGGCAAGAATACTAGAATGAGTTGCCATTTCCTCCTCCAGGGACTCTTCCTGACCCAGGGATCAAACCGAAGTCTCTTGTACCTCCTGCATTGGCAGGTGGATTCTTTATTAGCTGAGCCACAGGAGAAGTCCCTTGGACTTCCAGTTTCTGTAACAGTGAGAAATTTTTCTAATGTTTAAGCAACCCAGTTTGTGGTAATTTCCATCCTCTACTCATTCTTCTTATCATACCTACTGCTATTTTTCCTGTCGAGAAAATCTTCTCTTGAGTCCACTTCCCTCACCAGCAACTGCTTGCCTTTTTGCTCCCCTGAGCAGCAAAGAGGTCAGATTATTTTGTTACCAAGTTTATTCCTTCCTCCGGTCAATTTCAGTTGGTTTTACGGCCCTAATTCCCCACCTAACTCAACCTGTAAAGGTCATCAAAGACCTCTATGCTGCTGAATGTAAAGGTCAGTGCTCGATCTCTCAGCCACCTGAACACAGTCCATCACCCGCTTCTACTTGATAACCCTTTCTTCACTTGATTTCTAAGATGCCAGACGCTCTTCATTTTTCTCTTTCCTCGCTGATCTCTCTTCTCCATCTCTCTGGCTGCTTCTTCCTGGTTCCTCCTGACCTCTATGAAAGTGAAAGAACGTGTCAGTCGCTCAGTCGTGTCCGAGTCTCTGTGACCCCATGGACTGTACCCTCCAGGCTCCTCCGTCCATGGGATTCTCCAGGCAAGAATACTGGAGTGGGTTGCCATGCCTTCCTCCAGGGGATCTTCCCAACCCAGGGATTGAACCTGGGTCTCTTGCATTGCAGGCAGGTTCTTTACCATCTGAGTCACTAGGGAAGCCCAACTGGCCTCTGTACAGAAGAGCATTTTAGGCCCAAGTTCTCATCTCCATCTGGCTCACTTGAGATCACGTCATTCAGTCCAGTGGCTTTAAACACTACCTGTAAATTGACTCCCCGATTTTTATTTCCTGTCCAGATCTGTCCTCTGAACTCAGACTTGCAAATGCAGCTCCTCCTGGATACTTGAGAGTCCTCCACTTGGGTGTCTAAAAAGATATTAGCAAGCTGGAATTCCTCATCTACATCCCCACCCATCCAGCCACACTGCCTGTAGCCTCCCTCATCTCAGTTCAGTTTATTTCAGTTACTTACTCATGTCCGACTCTTTGCAACCCCATGGACTGCAGCACGCCAGGCCTCCCTGTCCATTACCGACTCCCGGAGTCTACTCAAACTCATGCCTGTTGAGTTGGTGATGCCATCCAACCATCTCATCCTCTGTCCTCCCCTTCTCCTCCCACCTTCAATATTTACCAGCATCAGGGTCTTTCCCAATGAGTCAGTTCTTTGCATCAGGTGGCCAAAGTATTGGAGTTTCAGCTTCAGCATCAGTCCTTCCAATGAATACTCAGGACTGATCTCCTTTAGGATGGACTGGTTGGACATCCTGCAATCCAAGGGACTCTCAAAAGTTTTCTCCAACATCACAGTTCAAAAGCATCAATTCTTCAGCACTCAGCTTTCTTTATAGTCCAACTCTCCCATCCATACATGACCACTGGAAAAATCATAGCCTTGATTAGATGGACCTTAATTGGCAAAGTAATGTCTCTGCTTTTTAATATGCTGTCTAGGTTGGTCATAACTTTCCTTCTAAGGAGTAAGCGTCTTTTAATTTCATGGCTGCAGTCGCCATTTGCAGTGATTTTGGAGCCCCCCAAAATAAAGTCTGCCACTGTTTCCACTGTTTCCCTATCTGTTTTCCATGAAGTGATGGGACCAGATGCCATGATCTTAGTTTTCTGAATGTTGAGCTTTAAGCCAACTTTTCACTCTCCTCTTTCACTTTCATCAAGAGGCTCTTTAGTTCTTCTTCATTTTCTGCCATAAAGGTGGTTTCATCTGCTTATCTGAAGTTATTGATATTTCTCCCAGCAATCTTGATTCCAGCTTGCAATTCATACAGTGCAGCATTTCTCATGATGTACTCTGCATATAAGTTAAATAAGCAGGGTGACAATATTCAGTCTTGATGTACTTCTTTCCCAGTTTGGAACCAATCTGTTGTTGTTCCATGTCCAGTTCTAACTGTTGCTTCCTGACCTGCAAACAAGAGGCAATTCAGGTGGTCTGGTATTCCTATCTCTTTCAGAATTTTCCACAATTTATTGTGATCCATACAGTCAAAGGCTTTGGCATAGTTAATAAAGCAGACGTAGATGTTTTTCTGGAACTCTCTTGCTTTTTCAGTGATCCAGCAGATGTTGGCCATTTGATCTCTGGTTCCTCTGCCTTTTCCAAATCCAGCTTGAACATCCGAAAGTTCACAGTTCACGTATTGCTGAAGCCTGGCTTAGAGAATTTTGAGCATTACTGTGCTAGCGTGTGTGGAGGTAACAAAGATAATGGCTACCTCCTTCACAAGGTCCCATGCGTGCGCTGCCACACTCAGTGCCCCCGACCCTGCAGCAGTCAGTCTACCATCAACGCACACCTCCACCAGAGACACCTGGACACTCACTCATAGGCAAGTCTGAGTCAGTCTTTAGTGGGGTAATGCTAAAGAATCACAAAGAAAGGCAATGCCAAAGAATGTTCAAACTACTGCACAATTGCACTCATCTCACATGCTAGCAAAGTAATGCTCAAAATTCTCCAAGCCAGGCTTCAACAGTACATGAACTGTGAACTTCCAGATGTTCAAGCTGGATTTAGAACCAGAGGAACCAGAGATCAAATTGCCAACAGCTGCTGGATCATCAAAAAAGCAAGAGAGTTTTGGAAAAACATCTACTTCTGTTTTATTGATTACGCCAAAACTTTTGACTGTATGAATCACAATAAACTGTGGAAAATTCAAGATATGGGAATACCAGACCCTCCTGACCTGCCTTCTGATAAATCTGTATGCAGGTCAGGAAGCAACAGTTAGAACTGTACATGGAACAACAGACTGGTTCCAAATTGGGAAAGGAGTATGTCAAGGCTATATATTGTCACCCTGCTTATTTAACTTGTATGGAGAGTACATCATGAGAAATGTTGGGCTGGAGGAAGCACAAGCTGGAATCATGATTGACAGGAGAAATATCAATAACCTCAAATATGCAAATGACACCACCCTTATGGCAGAAAGTGAAGAGGAACTGAAGAGTGTTTTGATGAAATTGAAAGAGGAGATTTTAGAAGCTGGCTTAAAACTCAACATTCAGAAAACTAACTTCATAGCACCCGGTCCCATTATTTCATGGCAAATAGATGGGGAAACAGTGGAAACAGTGGCAGACTTTATTTTAGGGTGCTCTGAAATCACTGCAGATGGTGATTGCAGCAATGAAATTAAAGGATGCTTTGCTCCTTGGAAGAAAATCTATGACCAACCTAGACAGCATATTAAAAAGCAGAGACATCACTTTGCCAACAAAGGTCTGTCTAGTCAAAGCTATGGTTTTTCCAATAGTCATGTGTGGATGTGAGAGTTAGACTATAAACAAATTTGAGCACCGAAGAATTGATGCTGTGGTGTTGAACTGTGGTGTTGGAGAAGACTCTTGAGAGTCCCTTGGACTGCAAGGAGATCCAACCAGTCCATCCTAAAGGAAATCAATCCTGAATATTCATTGGAAGCACTGATGCTGAAGCTGAAACTCCAATACTTTGGCCAGCTGATGGGAAGAGCTGACTCATTGGAAGAGACCCTGATGCTGGGAAAGATTGAGGGCAGGAGGAGAAGGGGAGGACAGAGGATGAGATGGTTGGATGGCATCACCAACTCAATGGACATGAGTTTGAGTCAGCTCTAGGAGTTGGTGATGGACAGGGACACCTGGCGTGCTGTTGTCCGTGGGGTCGCAAAGAGTTGGACATGACTGAGCAACTGAACTGAACTGATAGTTGAGTTACAGTGTTGTGTTAGCAACTTCAATTTCATTTATTTAAAAAGAAATGCTGTCCATTTATGTATTTATTTTTGGCTGTGTTGGGTCTTCCTTGCCACACGGGTTTTTCTCTAGTTGTGGCAGGAAGGGGCTACTCTCTAGTTGTGGCTCACAGCCTTCTCATTGCAGTGGCTTCTTTTTTGCAGAGCAAGGGCTCTAGGGTGTGGGCTTCAGTACTTGTTGCTCCTGGACTCTAGCGTGCAGGCTTAGTAGTTGTGGCGCACAGGCTTAGTTGCTCCACGCAGGTGAGATCCTCCTGAACCGGGAATTGAACCCACGTCTTGTGCATTGGCAGGAGGATTCTTTACCACTAAGCCACCAGGGAAGTCCCTTGCAGGTGGATTCTTATCCACTGCGCCACCAAGAAAGTCCAGCAACTTCAATCTTTAAATCAATTAAAAGCCTCAGAATGTGCCATTTTAACTGCTTTTAATAAGCTGAGTTCTCTCTGCTCAATCCAACTGGTGTTGCTCTACATCAGGAGAAGTTTTACAGGCTGAGCAAGGCCCCTTATCTTCCTCGTCCTCCTGTCCTGGTTACAATGGGAAGCTTTCATCAGAAGAACCTTATCCTCCTCTTTCCAAAACATAACAGGGCAAAAAACTCCCACTCTCCAAAATTCCTCAGTGTTAATTAAAGTTATTAGCCCTGCGGAAAGTTCAGCAATTTGTCTTTTAACTCCCTACATTCTTGGGCCTTGAGAATAAAAAGGATTTTAGGTTAAACAACTGATTCTCTTTAAATATTCATGGTGTGGTTTCAATGGAAAGGTTTTCTGGAATTGACAAACCTTCTAATAATAATCTCATCTCCTGTCAGAAATTCTCCAGGCATCACTGAAAACTTACCACTTCTCAGTAACTGCAGAGAAGGTGGGCATCATCACTGGCCTGCTTTGATAGGTTCATTTATTCTCTCAACAGATATTTATTGAGCTCTTTATGTGCCAGAGATCACACTGAATGCTGGGCCTGCAGTGGTCAGGGAAGGCTTCCTGGAAGAGATGCACTCAGAAACTGCTAAGAAGGTAGAAACTGGCTGGGCTAAGTGTTGGACATGGGGTGGGAAGGTAGGCAGGGATAGAAGGAAGAACTAGACTAAGGAATCAGTGTCAGAAAGAGGATGGTTCAGATATCTCACCATTCTTGATTCAAACGTGTAGTGAATTAAATGGAGAATTCACTCCATTTATATGGAAAATTAAATAGTGAATTCACTACACATTTGAATCTCTTTGAACCTCCAAAGAGATAATTCCATGTCCCAGAATCTGTGAATGTGACCATATTTGGAGATGTGTGATGTTCCAGTTAGCCCAATAGCCTTGATGTCTTCAGGAATTTTCTGGGACACAGCAGTCATCAATTAATAAATCAGTGCTGTTAGGGTATGAACTATTAACCATACAAATCCACCTACTCTACCATCACCCTGTCCACATTTCTTTGTTTGGTGCTCAAGGAAGTCATGATAGACTCTGCCAAATTCAAGAGCTTCACTTACAATAATTTTTATTTTTTCTCCATTTAACATTCCTAAACAACAATAACAGCAACGAAATGAGGTTTGAGGTAAAGGAATTTACTTTTGTATAATACCCATTTTTGACAGGATATGTTTAAATTTGTCCTTGTGAATGCCAGACACGTATTTTTAATTTCATAAAACCAGTACCTACCACAGAGCAAATGTTCAGTATTTTACTGAAGCTTTTTGACTTATCTAGCATCTGAACATGAAAGTCAGTATTACATTCATTTTAACTTTTGTTTTCTCCTAGATCAAAATATTTGTTTTGGCTTTATCGAGGGAGCTTTCCCAGAAGAAGTCTCCTCTTTGGCTGTTAGTTAAGTTAGTTCACTTCCTGTCTCTAACTATGGAGACAATTCAGAGAAGATTAACTATAATCTCCAGGCTGACGGTTTGTTTTTCATTTCCTTGCGTTTCAAACCCTGTTCAGTTTTGTGTATCAGCTTTTCACATGCTAGGCAGATTCTCAATCAATGTTTACTAATTTAATTGAGGAAAACACCTCGTGAGCTAAACACTATTGTTCAATTGGCAAAATTGGCTTCAGATGGTTTTCATCGTCTCTCTGAATGTTTCACAATCTGGAATGTACACAGGACCATGTACGCAGATGAGTCTGAGTAACGCATCCCCGCAATAGCAAAGAGATAAACACTCAAGTGCAAGGAGATGAAGAACTGATGAAGAATGGAAGCGCCCTCAAAACCACCAGATTTCCAGGCCATTTAGCCGTCCCGATACAACCACATCATCATCGTTTCCCACTGTTCTGGTAACTTTCAAATACATCTGCATTCGTGTCATCTGCTTCTGATACTGGCCAGATTTTTACCCTTAAAGCCATACAGATGAGTTTGCTGCTAATTGTTTGAGTAAAAAGCATGAGGTCGAAGGCGGTTTCTTGGTCCCGGTCAGGGAGAACAGTGGCCCCTTTGTGTTTCCAGACTCTCTGGGGCTTGGCCCTTGCCTCTTCTCGGATAACTTGTTGCTCTTGGACATGCTGGGCTTCGGCCAGGTCTGGTCTGCAACCTTCCCGGCGAGCCGTTCCCCTGGGGCTGCCCGGCCAGCGGTAAATACACTGACTCACTGTCCTCCAGGGCCGGGCTTCCAGAATGTGGCCTGCCCATTTTGTGAACCTAACACCTGATGTAAAACTTCTAATTACAGACCCCAAATTCTCTCTCCTAGGAGATCTGAAACTACAAGCCGCTCTTCGTTCAGAATTTGTATTTTCCCTGGTAAGCCCGTTCCAAATGTTGGCCACAGTTCACTCCATCTGATCCACGCTTTTTATCTCTTCTCAACCAGACAAATGCGTAATAAAGCTTCATTTGCTGCATGATCAGGCAATCCACTTTCAAGACTAGATGTACACAAGGCCCCTGCCAGGCCAGCGGGCTGTACAAAGTGTCCCAAAGGTATTTCTCCGGTTCTGGCAGAACAGCCATAACGTTCCTCAACAAAGGCTTTAGTTTCAAAGGAAGCTTAGATCTCTTGATTTTAGTAGTGTCAGTGGTTCTTTTCTGAGTCTTCAGACATCCAGCCCCGCCCTGTGTTTAGCGGTGGATTTTGATGTGAAGTGGTGGAATTATGGAACACAAAGGTCACTTGGCAAGGGACCATTCTAACAGATTTTTGCATATTTCAATCTCTTTGCAACCTGTGCCTTTTGGATTCCTTGCAGCCTAGCATATTGGTCAGTAAACTTTACATCCCTAGCATGAGTGAAGGCCCATCCCCAGTCTTGCACCAAGGACCGTGAAGTGGGGAGAAGTCCAGGGATAGAAAGCTCCAATCAGTCCTCTTTCTTATTCCAAGTCACATTTGATGTACATGTATTTTCTATTTGGCACGCACCCCAGGGGCCCAGGAAGGCTCAGGGTGGCCCCAAACATTAGGGGAGAGAAAGGCTGCTGAGGTCTGGCACTGCCCTGAATTGCCAGAAATGGAGATGGGGTCAGAATGAGGGACCCTGGGGGAGCTCCCAGGGGACAGAAGACGATGCAGGGGCCTCGTTAGGGATAGTCGACATGTATTTGCCTAGACTGTCCCCTTTTTGCATTTCTCTCAGGAAACTGCACTGTCGTAAAAAATCTGAAGAGGGTTCAAATAGTCAAAATCTTGTGCCAACTTTGGGCGCACATCTTCCTGTTCATTCATTCATTCAGCAACTTCTTGAGCAACTATGATCCTAAATACTGTTCTAGATTCTGATGACATAGTAGAGGATGAGCCAGATGAATTCTCTGCCCTCCCAGAGCTTACCTTCTAATGGGGGAGGCAGAGAATTAATAAGCAAATATATCCAATCATTTGGTTGTTGTTGTTTTTGTTTAGTCACTAAGTCGTGTCCGACTCTTTGTGACCCCATGGACTGTAGCCCACCAGGCTCCTATGTCCATGAGATTTCCCAGGCAAGGATATGGAAGTGGACTGCCATTTCCTCCCTCAGGGGTCTTCCTGACCCAGGTATTGAATCACCCGAATCTCCTGCATCTCCTGCATCAGCAGGCAGATTCTTTACCACCCAGATTTTAATTTTAGTTTCTGATAAATGTTATGAAGGGGTGGGTGACATGTTACACAGGGTGGCCAAGGAGGGCATCACTGAGGAGGGTGATATTTTAGCTAAGAACCAAAAGATGAAAAGGAAGTTCTCCCTGTGCGATGATCTAGGGATCATTCTATTCATTCAAAGCAGAATGAACAGCAAATGCAAAGGCCCAGAGACAGGGAACACCTGGGAGTGTTTGAGGAAGCCTGCAGGCTGGAGCACAGTGAGTGAGGCTGAGGGGGATGAGGTGAGTGTCAGACAGAGGCCCCATCATGTGAAACTTTGTAGGTCACAGCAAGGAGCTGGTCTTCTAATTGTGTTACAATGGGAGTGGAGAGGGTGATCAGTAGGTGGCTTTGGGTTGAACTTCATGGCATCCCTACAACCTGGTAAAGTCATGGAATATTCAGGGTCATAAAAAGAGATCAGATTTTGGGTGTTTGGTATTGTTGTTTAGCCACCAAGTCGTGTCCAACTTTTTTGGGACCCCATGGACTGTAGCTTGCTTGGCTCCTCTGTCCATGGTATTTTCCAGGCAAGATTACTGGAGGGGGTTGCCATTCCCTTCTCCAGGGGATGTTCCCAACACAGGCATTGAACCTGGGTCTCCTGCCTTGCAGGCAGATTCTTTACTGCTGAGCCACCAGGGTGCTAAATATTTCAACCATGTTGCCTATCAGGACTATAGTCCCTACCAAGGGCAGCTTTTCTTCTCACCAACCTACTTAAGATCTGTCAATTAGAATTAAGGTGCATCCACTTGTCACGAACTGTTCCCATCCCCCAGCACCTAAAAGCACCAGTGACCTATGGTGGGGCCCTCACTCATTTATCACATATTTATTAAGTGCCTATTATGTCCTAGGGATACAGTGGTGAGCAAAACACACATGTTCCTTGTTTATTATGGAACTTAATGATAGGGAAAGTGCAGTGCTAGGGAGCATATAACAGCATAGTTAAGTAACCT
Source organism: Antilocapra americana (assembly GCA_007570785.1). Taxonomy (NCBI): domain Eukaryota; kingdom Metazoa; phylum Chordata; class Mammalia; order Artiodactyla; family Antilocapridae; genus Antilocapra; species Antilocapra americana. The sequence continues at coordinate 10,239,312 of ML661908.1, forward strand.
GGTCAAGGAAGACTTCTTGGAGGAAGCAACGTTTAAGCTGAGAGCTGAAGATTAAGTAGGAGAAGACCAGCTGTAGAAGAGTTTTCCAGTTGGAAGGAATGGCACGTAGCCAAAGGTAAGAGAGAATGTGATGCATTTTAAGAAATATTTTCAATAAGATGGGAGGCAGAGTACAACACTGAGAAGTGGGAAGGACTGAGGCTGAAATGTACTTAAGGATCCAGGTCGTGAGGCTAAATCATGACGAGTCACGTAAGGGTATTAAAGCATCTGTACTTTATCTGAAGTTGATGGGAATTCTCTGAAGGGCATGGAAGATGGATTGGGAATGAGGGAAGATGATGGTAGGAAAAATCATTGTACTAATTCAGGGGGGATATTTGTGATTTGACCAAAATAGTAGCCATGGAAGTGGAGCAAAGTTGACTGATTACAGATACAGTTGTCCACAGCTTAAAGAGACAACTTGGAGCCAACTCTCTCTAAGGAAATGAAGCCAAAAAAAATAGGGGGAGAATGAAATTGATGCAGAGAAAGAATGAAGAGAACATGATGGGTTATGTAAGCCACATTTATAAAGGAGTAAAACCCAAGCATATGTAGATGCTATGAAGAAGATGAACGATATGCAGAGAATAGGGAGAGAAAAGGATAGTGGGAAGAAAGAGATGATATGGCCCCTGAGAGAGGGAGGGGGCGAGTGGGAGTCCCCGGGGCCAGCCCACTTCCTGGCAACTTTCTAGGTTCAGTTCCCATAAGCTTCCGCTTTATCATGTGTTCTATTCATGAATTCTCATGACCCCTGTCTCTCATATTGCTCCACATGAAGGAGCTTCTCCCCCTCCACATGCAGGCTAGCTTGACTGAGTTTTGTTCCTTGCAACTTAAAAGAATCTGAATCAACCATTGTGTTATACAAACTAATTCTTCAAGAAAGCCATTAGTTAAAACAAACAAACGGATGCAGTTATAATGAGAACTATAACTTCTGAGTGTCCGTAGATGTCCCTGTCCACGGATCAACTGTTTTTCAATTCGATGAGTCCAACTGCGATCAAAAAGTGCCTTGGAGAACAAAAAGCATTGAACAGCCGTGATGTCTGATCTCTCTCCAACTCCTTCTCCAGGGGTTGAATCACAAGAAACCACTTCTGAGGCCAGAGACCACAAACCCGGAGGCGGTGACCCAAGGAAGGATGAGGAAAAAGAACAGGGGAGAGAATCTGACTCTTGCCAAGAAGCACTCACGAATATTTTGGAGAAGTCAGGTCAAACAGCAAAAGGGAGTGAAGGGTCGATGGAAACCCAAGATGATAATCATATTGGACATGACGAAGATGGGATAGGATGAGATAAGGCTCAGGCTGAGCTGGTGGATGGAAATCATTTGGGGAGGTACAGGACGAGAGAATGAGCAATCTACCAAGTTTCAGGCCTTGTGAGGGGACAAAAGGAGAGGATGGTCTGCTCCATGTTCTTGAGAACTTACAGTCTGGTGAGAAACCCAGACATAAACACAGATTACATAATGTGGGGACAAGCAGGTTAGCACACACGGGTGCTATGAGTTTACAAAGTGCGTTTAGATTAAGCTAGAGATTCAAGGTATCACAACTGGACACAGTTACGTTCAGTTATAACAGTTATATCAGATGTAAACCTGAAACATAGTTATGCAGGGAATTTCAGGAACAGCAAAATTTTGGGTGTATTTGAAAGGCTCTGAAGCACTTGTGGCAGGTTGTACAATTAATATAGAATATAAAGTGGTAACAGCAGAAGAGAAGGCTGGGGATTTAAAGAGAAGCCATCCCAAGAAGGGCATTTTTATTTCCAAGATAAAAATCTTAGACTTATTCTTTTTTATAGATAAACATTGGTAAAAGTTTTAATCACAAGAAGATGCAAAAAGTGTACAATGGTGTATTTTCCAACTTTTAAAAAAAACTAGAAATGGAAATTTTTACAAAACACTGTTAAATTGTAGCTGTAAATACTTAGCTTTTAAAATTCCCAGTATCAAAAAAAAATGACAAACCAGATATTGAAGAATATAATTATGAAATCAATTTAGCAGAAACAGGGTTAGGATATGGACATTGTAAATAGTGAATATATACCTGTCTTTCTATAAATCAGAAACAGAAACTACACATCCTTTCCTATGTTGTTAGAGCATCTTCTAATATTGATCATGCATTTAGGTACAAAGAGAATCTTAACAGAATATCCTAAAAGAGATTTTATAGATCATTATCTTCTGATTAGATTCTAAGCTAGAAATCAGCAATAAAATTGGACATGGTTTTATACGTCACTGAAAGATGTTTAGCAAGAGGGTGACACAACCATGTGAGGAATGGGTGGGGAACAAGAGTTGGGAGACACAGGAAGACAGCCAGTTAAAGAGATAATGCAAGAGTCTAACAAAGCAAGACAGTAGGTCCCCTGCCTATGAACCTTCAAGGTGCAAACTTCCAAAAATGCGAACCTATGTTCACACGTCCAATCATGCAAGTAATTTCACATTGTCTCCCGTGCACGCACCCTCTACAAGTGGTTGTGCTTTTGTGTACTTTACTCTGCAGGACTATATAGGGGACAATGGTGCGGGGGCTTTAGTTCAAGCCCAGGAGGTCAGGAGCAAATGGAGAAGCAGCGGTGATGTAGCTGGTACTGCTAAGAAGTTCTTTTACAGTTGTACTGTGCTACTGTGCTTTTCAAGGTTCTATAAGTGTAAGATTCAGAATATTTCTTTATTGTTTTTGTGTTTGTCTTTTACATATTATTTGTGTGAAAAGTATTATAAACCTATTATGTTACAGTGCTATAGAGCTCATTGTGTTAACTGGGTTCCTAGAGTAACTTTATTGAACTTAATGAAAAAAAAAATAGACTTATGAACATGCTCTTGCACCAGAACTCATACATATGTAGGGGACTTAGCGTAATGTGAGTCTGAACCAAGACAGGAGATGCCGGGAATAAAAAGAAATAGACAATTTAAGTATTTAGCAGATAAAATAGAAAAGGACTGACTGACTGAATTTAGGGGGGGAGAGAGAGACAGAGAGGGAAAGGGAGAGGAAGAGCAGGGAAAGAGAGAGGTGAGGGGCTGGAGGAAAGGTAAATGATGAGGTTGGGTGGTGACCCAATAGAGCACTGTCATTAACTCAGGTGAGCCACACAGGAGAAGGCAGAGGTCTTGGGGAAACAGACAGTGCTCATCTCTGGGCTGGTTCAGTTTGAGAAACACAGACTGTAGTGCAGTTCGTGGAGAGAAAGCTGTATACACTGTCATTGGTAGCAAGATTCTTCTTTCGTGCAGATGAAATTCAGAACTCAGGCCATGAAAAGGGAAAGCGTGTCAGGGTTCCTCTTTCATTTGGCGCTTGGCTGGGGATGGGTGTGCTTCTCAGAAGTACTTAATAGGACTTTATACCACCTGCCTCTGTGCCCACCACTTACCTGACACGTTTAGGAGAATGAGGGGGTGACAGTTGTCCAAGCCAGCTGGAAGACAAGACGAAGGACTCTACAGCAAGCGCCGCAGGGCCAACTAACGCTGTAGTGAATCCCGAAAAGGAGACAGGACTGTGGGTGAAATCAAGAGAGTGGCCTTGCTTTTTTTCATTAGTCCGGAGGAGGCACACAAGTCTTTTCGGTGCTGGGATGGACCACAGGCCCATAGATAGGAATAGCTTTGGGTGGAAGGATCAGGACCTGGAGGGTGCACTGGGAGGGAGGGGGAAGGGAGATGGGTGCTGAAGCCTGGACAGGGGTTAGGACTCAGCAGGGCAGACCAACAGCGAGATTTGTGGCAGAGGTTTGGGGTCTGTAGACTACAGCTGTTTCATGGGCTCTTATGTAAATTGAAGTCATTAAAATTAATTTTGCCCTGTGAATTTTCTGAAGAGTTTCTCTACATTTCTTTGGATAGTCGACATCTGAAACCAAGGAGATTCAGCCGAGACCTTTATCTAACAAAGATAAAGCCTTGCTTTATGTGTTCACAGTTGAGGATTAAAGGCCTTTAGACTACTTGAGGGGGCTTAGCAAGTGTTGATTGCAACGACTTAGAAAATCCTTAGGGCATCAGATGGTGATGCAGCCTGAGTCTTCCAGAACACATTCCACTTTGAAGCCCACGATCCAGAGGGCCTGGAGTACGAGGAGGCAGGGCATGACCTTTTTTATCTGCAGTTTTCTAGTCTGTAAAATGGGAATTGTAATTTCTTCCTTCACTTAGTGAATGCTTAATGAGCATCTGTGTGCCAAGCAAGATTCTACTCATGTTATAGAGTTATTTTGAGAATTAAATGAAGCAGCGTAAGTGAAAGTGCTTAGTATAGGGTCTAGAATCTACCAGGTGTGAATTGTATTCACTTTTTTTATCCAAAAGAATTTTTTTTTTACTATGACATGAATGGGCATTTGAGCCAATATTGGGTCAGGCCAACAATGGGCCAAGCATATCCAGAGCGCTTGTTATAAATATCAGGATGTCTTGCAGGGGGAAAGAATTGACTGCGTTGGGGATCCAAGAAGGAGATGACTTTTAATTTAAAGGTACATTTTAGAAGCAGCAGGATGAAGGGCAAATTTTTGCTATTGGGAAAGCGAACCCTATGTCAAGGTCATTCTGTGAAGTCTGCATAGGGTGTAATGAAGCAGCACAGATGTTCCGAGTTAAGACCCGTTGGAAATATGACTGTCCTGCTGGGTCTAGAACATTGAGAAAGAACTATCAGGTAGCTTGCTTCATCAGCATGTTTAGAGTTAAGGCGCATGCAAAATAATTGTTCTTCTGAGACATCTTAACTGTAAATACTGCAAGGCGCTCACTGAAGTCTGGGAAGTGAATTTGCAATTCAGAATAAATATTTGCAATTAACTGGTAAGGACCCTGATAATTCATATATTAGCATTTCCCAGGGCTCTGGCTAATTCATTTTAAAGAGTAAAGGAAGAAAACCTGACTCAAGCTGGAAAACATGTTTTCTCTCAGTATTACTTTCGCTTCCAAAATGAGTTGTTTCATTATCAAAGGGTGTGGGGTTTTCCATTTTCCTTTTATAAACTGGACTTTAGCCCAGACTGTGAAGAGCCTAATGAGGCTGGTCAGAAGTCACAATGAGATGGAATATACCTGATACTCAAAGAGAGAAGGGGAAGATCAAGGCTGCTTGCATGTTTCCCCCTGGTACTCTGAAAGACCGTAACATCACTTATTACATTATGATAACTGTAACTGCCAGATTATTTTTCAATCTTCCCAATAGACTTTTAGCTCCTCAAGGACAAGGACTGTGTATTATTTTTTTAATTTTTTAAAAATGTATTTATTTTTGGCTGTGCTGGGTCTTCTTTGCTGCAAGCAGGCTTTCTCTAGTTGTGGGGAGTGGGGGCTACTCTAGCTGCGATGTGCCAGCTTCTCATTGCAGTGACTTCTCTTATTGCAGAGCACAGGTTCTAGCCACATGGGCTTCAGTAGTTGTGGTGCAGGGGCTTAGCTGCCCCGTGGCATGTGGGATCTGCCTGGACCAGGGATCAAACCCATGTCCCCTGCACTGGCAGGTGGATTCTAAAACCACTGGACTACCAGGGAGTTCCAAGGACTGTGTATTATTAATCATTGTAACTCCAACTGCTTGAATACCCCTCATAGGAGAGGCTCAGTAAATGCCTTATAGTGAGCAAGGGGTTCAGTGAATTAGAGGGGTGGATGGACAGATAGAGGGGTAGACAGATGACTCTTGGGTTCCTGACTTTAAAGAAAGAAATGCCATAACAATACAGAAATTGGTGCTCAGGTTAAAGGGGAAAAGAGACTGAAGGATTGGAGCCCAAAAGAGTCGCTGAGGAGGGGTCCAATTTTAGAGTCATTTAAGAGAAAGCAAACATGGATTGGTTTCATCACAGTTTCTCCTAATCCATCCCTTTTCCAGAAGGGAAAGCTGCTATGGGGTAAATGAGGCTGCCTTGCGGCGATCAAGAACAAGAAAGAACTCTAGGGCTTTCCAGAAGGACAGAAGGCCCTTCTCCTCCTTGACTCTGGATTTGTAATCCTGAGAGGCAAGGCTCCATCAGCCCGAGGTGGGAGGGTTACAGGTTTCTAGGGCCCACTGAACAGTCCCCGCGATGGCAGCCTCCAAATGGTCACTTCTCAGAATGGATGGACAATGGGGGAGTAAAGGGTGGAGGAGATTTGGGAGAGGAGGCCGTGGGGGTCAGCGTGAGTGCCAGGGGACCGTATTTCATACCAAGGGATTTGGTCAGGTCAGCAGCTGCAGGGCACCGGAAGCATAAACCTTTCACCTCCAGGGCATCTCAGACTAAGCCTGTCCACAAAGAGGAATAAAACAAACTGCAATCTGCCAGACCTGGAAACAGCCAGGAGAGGGCGCCTCTAGGGACAATCACTGGTCTGCAGAGCAGCAAAAGGTGAAAATGTTCATTGGGACCCCACGGACTGTAGCCCACCAGGCTCCTCTGTCCATGGAATTCTCCAGGCAAGAATGCTTAAGTGGATTGCCATCCCCTTCCCCAAGGGGATCTTCCCAATCCAGGGATCAAACGCGCATCTCCTGCATTGTAGGCAGATTCTTTTCCATCTGAACCGCCAGGACCTAAAAAGCTGTGGGGAGGGAGGGACTGCAGGGTCCCCTCCCTGGGCAGCACCGACCCACTGTCCTTTTTTTTTTTTTAATTTTTATTTATTTATTTATTTTTTTTATTATTGTTTTTTCCATACATTGTCATGATATCACCATGGGTTTACATATGCTTCCCCTCCGGGTCCCCCCTCCCTCCTCCCTCCCCCCCGGGAAATCTCGCTGCACCAGTCCCGAGCATCAATCCTGGGCTGGCGATTGATTAGACACATGACAATTAACATGCTTCAATGCCCTTCTCCCATCTCATCCCACCCTTACCCTCATCCACAAAGTCCACAAGTCTATTCTATACATCTGCGTTCCTTTTGTTGTCTCCCATGTTGGGTTCTCATTACTGTCTTTCTAAATTCCATATATATGTGTTAATATACTGTATTGTTGTTTTTGCTTCTGGCTTACTTCACTCTGGATAATGGGCTCCAGTTTCGTCCATCTGAGTAGAATTGCTTCAAATGAATTTTTTTTTAATGCTGAGTAATATTCCATTGTGTATATATACCACAGCTTTCTTATCCATTCGTCAGTTGATGGGCATCTAGGTTGCTTCCATGTCCTGGCTATTGTAAACAATGCAGCGATGAACATTGGGGTGCACGTGGCTCTTTCAATTCTGGTTTCCTCGGTGTATATGCCCAGCAGTGGGATTGCCGGGGCATATGGCAGTTTGAGAGCAGGCTGTGCCACGGGAATGGTCATTGGAGAACGTAGACTCTGCCTTTCTACTGGCCGGGGGAACTTGAGGAAATAGATCGGCTCTCAACTGACTGCATGGAAAGCAGCAGATAGAAATACCTCTGTACAAGGGGAGCCTCTCCACTTCCCAACGCTTTACACGGCTCACGTGAAGATCTGAAATTTCAAGTTTATAATCTACACGTTCAACAGGGTGGGGAATATTGGGGGGGGTCAAACATACTGTACAAAGGGAAAGCTTGAATTTATAGATTATTCTACTGCTGTCGCCTCTAACCATTAAGGATGAAGCAGACCATTTTTAAGAGCACGTGAGCCAAATGCTAGGGTTTTAATCCAGGCTTAGATGCCTTTTACTCTGAGACCTTGAGCAAGTCTCTTTACCTCCTAAGTCTCTGCTGCTTCTGTAGAAGGGGATAATAAGAATACCAATCACAGAATTGTTAAGATTAATGAAAATAATCCAAGTAAATGCTGGCACATAATAAGAACTCAGGCTTCCCTGGTGGCTCAGCTGGTAAAGAATCCCCTTGCAATGAGGGAGACCTGGGTTCTATCCCTGGGTTGGGAAGATCCCCTGGAGAAGGGAATGGCTACCCACTCCAGTATTCTGGACTGGAGAATTCCATGGACTGTATAGTCTCTGGGGTCACAAAGAGTTGGACACAACTGAGTGACTTTCACTTTCACAATAAGAACTCAGGAAATTAGCATTCATATAAAATATGACTTGAATGATAAAATTTGAATTGCATCACATTTGGCCAAACATTCCCCAGTTTCCTGGGCTTCCCTGGTGACTCAGTGGTAAAGAATCCACCTGCCAATGCAGGAAACTGCCTACAATGCAGGAGACCAAGGTTCAATCCCTGGGTCAAGAAGATCCCCTGGAGAAAGGCATAGAAATCCACTCCAGTATTCTTGCCTTGAGAATTTCCATGCACAGAGGGGCCTGATGGGCTACAGTCAATGGGGTCACAAAGAATCACACACAACTTAGTGACGAAACCACCACCACCACCACCGTTAACCACTAGCTATTTTTCCTACATAATTACTGGTAGAGTGAATGCATGAGACAAACCAAAAACATATATTCAGATACACTCTTTTCCTTCCAAGATACTTAAGAATCTCTTGTTGAGCCTCCAAAGTTTTTACAGAATGTAGTTTGGAAACAATTGCTTTCTTCAGCCAAAAATAAAAGGCATACATCCTAAACTGATTATAATGAGTTCAGTACTTTACATCTGGCCCACTCATGCTGTAATAACCATAGACAATATCTGAAGTTGGCTCCATGAAGCTCCTTCTAATATTTGGTGTCTGCCTGACCTGGTATGATCCTGAACCTATGTGAAGGGTACATAATTGATACTGCCAAGGAAAACAGTTTAGGAGGAGACATTAGGTTAGAGGAAATAAAAATCTGTTATTTGGAGTCACTGTGAATAGACCCAGAAGCTATTAAAACGTATATAATAGGATATGAGAGTTGGACCTTGAAGAAGGCTGAGCGCCAAAGAATTGATGCTTCCGAATTGTGGTGCTGGAGAAGACACTTGAGGGTCCCTTGGACAGCAAGGAGATCAAACCAGTCCTTCCTAAAGGAAATCAACCCTGAATATTCATGGAAGGACTGATGCTGAAGCTGAAGCTCCAATCATTTGGCTACCTGATGTGAAGAGCTGACTCTTTGAAAAAGACTCTGATGCTGAGAAAGATTTAAGGCAAAAGGAGAAGGTGCAGAGGATGAGATGGTTAGGTAGCATCACCGACTAAATGGATATGAATTTGAGCAAACTCTGGGAGACAGTGAAAGACAGGGAAGCCTGGGGTGCTGCAGTCCATGTGGTCACAAAGAGTCAGACGCAACTTAACGACTGAACAGCCACGACAATGGAACAGTGGTAAGATGCTCAGTAAAAAATCTGGAAGCCTGTGAACTTCACATAAAAAATACACTGGCACAACACTGTAAAGCAATTATACTCCAATAAAATTTTTAAAAAATACAAAAAATGGGTCTTAAGCAAAGGACATGAAAAGATAGAGTGATGAGCAGATATGAAAATAGACTAAGAGATTAACAACCACGTCAAATTTTCTCAGAAGTCTAAGAAAAATTGGTCACTGTTTCTGTTAAGTTATTTATGTCATTTAAAACTGTGACATGAAGTGTAATCTCTATCTCTGTTAAAAAAGAAAAAGGCTTTGGAATTAGATTGTCACTTAAAGATGACTGGAACTTGAGTCTGTGAGCCACTGACTTCTTTTAAACCTTGTGTTTTAAAAACATTAACTCTGGGTGGTAAAGTTAAAGGGAAGGCCTGGGGAAAACTTTGTTCCATGTCTACCCTCCCCTCTGTTCTCCTTTCCTTTCCATTTCTTACCCTATGTCTCTTCCATGTAGCAAATAACTGGGAGTTGAATTTCATGTGCTTAATTACATGAAATAATTACATGAATTTTGTGTTTTGCCTGGAAGCAAAACCACAATGAACAAGGCTATAATCAAATGATAAGGTTATGACAGCAACTAATAAGGAAAGCCCAATATACGTGAACAGAGTTTTGCCATTTCCAAATAAAGACTAATGAAGTTAATATTATTAGGACTTAATAATACAGAGCTATGTTATTATGTTGGCAATAATTATACATAATTGGTAAGTAATCACATATGTAGCCTGTGTTACTTTTATGTATGCAAACTATACTTCTACAAGTTGAATCTTCTCATTTTAGGTCCACACAACAGTATTATCTCAGCAAAGCAGGGTTGGGGTGAAGAAAACTAGACCAGAAGTAACTGACAAAGCAGAGGATCATGAAAACAGACCCTGCATTCCTGGCAATTGGAGGTCTTGGATAAAACACTAGGGTGAGTGAAGGGAAAGCTACTCATGATAAGGCAGGAAGGAACAAGATAGGAATGGAGAAGGGATTTAGGGATTTTTTTTAAGGAGGGGATTTTGGTCAAGAGTAATTGAGATTTTTCCTGTTCTCATTACCCACCTTTCACCACTCCCTCAAAACATTTATGGTACCCAGAAAGCCATAAACAGTAATTATCTCCACAATTAGAGACAAAGTTTGATAAGCAAGTCAGCTGGCAGAAGTAACATGAAACTCTTTCTCACTAAAATGTTAATGGCTGATACTGGATCCTCTGCTATTTCCATAGGAAGAAAAAGTAAGAGTATGAGAGGGCTCTGGCACCAGAGGTCTTCCCAAGGAAGGAAAGCATATTAAATGGTAACAAGAGAGATAAGTAACATTTACTGAGTACATGTGGTCAGGTTCTGTTCTAAATGCTCTCATTGATTAACTCATTCCCTCCCAAAAGGCTTTGTCTGAGGAAGGTACTCTTACTAATCCCATTTTTCAGATGAGAAAGCTGACTCACAGAGAGATTAGGTGACTTGCTCAGGGTCATGGGGGTGAGACCAAGATTTGAATCCTGGCATTTCTAGTCCTAGAGCCCATACTCTTGGCCACTGTTGTTGTTCAGTCACTAAGTCGGGCCCAACTCTCTGTGACCCAGTGGACTGCTGCACGCCAGGCTTTCCCTGTCCTTCACCACCTCCCCGGGCTTGCTCAAACTCTTGGCCATAGTTGAAAGGAAACTGATTTGGAGAGAAGACAGCCCAGGAGACCAAACTCCCCTACATGGATGATGTTGCCTAAAGTCAGCCTGTTTACTTCCGAGTGTTTGAATGAGAAGGAGTCCGTGCAGAGGTGTTTTGTCTTGTCACAGAGTTGTATATTTGCCACTTACAAAAACACCAGTGCTGGGGAGGATATTACATTGGGTCCTATGGAACATTTTGATACCGCCTTGGTTCCCATGTGTGTATAGCTTTGCTGCCTGAATTAGTGATCCTGTTGCAGTTACTTAAGCTTTCTATGCCTCTGAATGCACATTTGGAAACTGGGTTATTTCCACTTGTCAGCTTCCTGACTCAGAGGAATGCCAAGGGCTAATGGACTGATCCATGCAAAGTGCTTTGAGCCATAAACCAGGGCTGACTGAACTTTGAGAGAACAGTGTGACTTGGCAGCTGTATTTGAATGAAGAGAAGTAGTAGAATAGTCTCATAGTAGCCTGTTTAGATGTTCTTGGTTCAGCCGCCTGGTCTACTATGGCCGCCTGAATTCTTCTCTAGCCTTTGAAACAGCACTGCTATAATGAAGGGCAACTGTCTAGTAGACTTGGGATATGTCCATATAGTCTGGGATTGTTCAAATTGTGTAGAGATAAGAATTCCTAATTTAAAACAAGAATCTTCAAGCCAGGACTTTGAAAGCCATTACTTATCAAAAAAGGTTAAAAAGAACTGGATCTACTCCAAGGAAACTTTTAACCTAATAGCAAACACCATACCTTAGGATTCGGTTCAAATGATAGTGATCTAATTGACATCACAAGGGCAGAACCATTGCAAAGTTGTTTAAAATAATGATCATCATAATAATGATTTATAAAGAGACATGGGTAAGAAGATGCCCAAGACAAAGAGGATGGGGAGAGAAAATGTCTCAGTTTTAGCTACGATTAAGAAACAGCAAACCCAAAAGAAGTATAAAGCTACATTTTTTTAAAAAAAGAAAAATGTGTCTGATTACTCCACACTATCTAGTGGAATTTATCTTCCATTTTTTAAAGCATAGGAATATTAATTACCAACCTATGTCTTCAAATAAAACAGATGAAAGCAGGAGGGTGATCACAATATTTTTAATAGATGCAGTTATTAACTCAATGATTTAACCTTGGATTCTTGTCTTCTAAAGACAGGGTTATTATATTTTGGGGCAGTCAGGTCTCTCTCAACCCAAGAAAGGATCATGTGAACTAAAAAATAAACACAACCATTGGGAACTAAGGTGAGAATTCAGGATCAGAAATAGGACAGATTAAAATAGTTTACGGAAAGAGTTTGAGAGCAAGGGAAGGAAACTGAATGACAGAAGGGAAGACCATATAGTATTAAGGAGCAACAAACCCAAAACAAGAAAGAGAAGAGAGAGTTTTTCTGAGTGCTGCTGTAATTCAAACCATTTCAGATAAAAGCTATGACAAATTTCAGAAAACTTGAGATACAGATTTGGTTTTAAGAGGCTAAGGCTTCCTTGGGGGAGCTGCCTAGGCACATTAGTATTTTGTTAGTGTTAATGGCAGCTCATTGGTGTTAGACTTGGCAGTGTTTTTTCGAATCTGTGGATTCTTCTCTTTAAACACTCAAGGCCCTGTCTATTCCTCACAAAAGGAAAATAGTGATACAGACTTTTTAGTGTGAAAGTAAGACAAGGTATACTCTCCCCAGGAGTATTTGGAGACTAAAGCATCACGAGAAGGAATTTTTCAGGTCAAAAGCTGGTGGACAAGGTACAAGAACCTTCCTGGTGTTCCTTCTCCCAAATCTCATGGAAGGCAGTTTCTGCTTTTGCCTCTCTATTCCTCAACCCCATTTATGACGGCGGTTACCTGGTTTACCGACACATATTCACAGGGTTTTTGCTGGATTGAAAGAGGTTCCTTTCACCAAAGAACAATGGAATTTGTGGAAGAAAAAGGTCATTTAGGTAAACTCACACCATTGAGACAGGAGGTAAGGGGGCAGGCCACAACCTTAAAAGAATGGCATAGCCATTGAGGATACAGCAAAAACTGGTTAGCATCTACTAGGCCCCAAATGGTGGAAGATTCTACTTCTAGTACACCCCGAACCTCATTATACACTCACTGTAATGTATTAACATCTAAATGACCAACTATGACGGTTGTGAGGACAACCATACAAGGCCAAAAATGTGGGCTGTGGACCAATTTCTGATAATCCCCTCCCCTTCCCCAAAACAGTTGGAATAAGCCTCCCACTCATTAGCCTATGAAATCACCAAGCCCATGAAAACTAACCATCCCTTACTCCGGGCCCTCTCACTTCTGAGGTGGCCCACACTCCACGTATGAAGTGTATGTCTCCCTGAATAAATCTGCTTTCGCTCTGCCTGCTCTTGGATTCTTTCCTGCAGGAAGCCAAGGACCCTCCCTTGGCGGCCGTCCAGGGGACTCACCCGAGACCGGGACATGACCACCCTCTCTTCTCCCCATATTCCTGCAACACTATGATTCTTCGTTATGTTCAGTCTGTGATAAGGTCTTTGAAGGTCCACTACCGAGCAGTTCCTGTTGTACATGTCAGGGAGACAGATGGTCACTAACCGGCCCATTTCACATAGAAAACGTTCATTGCGTTAGCTGAGGCTGGAGTTGCCAGGGCTGCGTCTCTGCGTCTCTGTGTCTAAGCCTGTTTACAGGGAGGTGAAGGATAGCTTCCTTGCCCACGCTGTGTGGGCTGCCCCACCCTGCGCTGGCCTCAATGGAAGGAAGGGTGGAGCAGGCACACAGAGTTTTGACAATGCTGCAGGACTTTGCACCCCAAATATTTACTGAGACAGTCAGGTAATTCTTTAGAGAGGCTGGGCCTAACCTATAAAAGCTGGCAGAGGGACAGGAGAAGAAAGAAGTGCTCCCTCTGTCTCCGTGTGCTCCGTGTGCCTGTAATAATTGCAGAAGCCGTGATACAGAAACGCAGGCAAAGTCCTCCACACCCTCTTGCAACTGATCACCCATCTGACAGCTCAGCTTCAGGGCAACGAGCCTAGGCAGCTCCCACACACTGCTCTCCTGGGTCTACCGGCAGCTGTTTCCTCTGCCTGGAAGAGGCTCTTCTCTCTTAAAGCTACCTTTTCTTCACAGAGTCCTCTCCAGCCCTCTCCACATCCCACTTCCTGTATTAAGCATCTCCCAGCTGTCTCAGCCCACAGTCATCACTTTGTTCTTTGGCCTCCCACACCACTTGCCCAGCACTTGGTAATTTCTGTGGTTTATCTGTTTATCCCTTCAACTCCCCCCGCCCCACCACCGGACTTTGTCCGAAACAGTCAGCCTTGACAATGTGCTTATAAATGATGATTAAATCATTGCGGTAGAGTGGCTTAGGCATGCCTGACACAAGTTCATGTTTGTGTAATTTTTAAACTCAAATGAAAAGTTTCTCATGGCTAGCACTTTTGAAATGCAGTAAATCCTTAGCGTGTGATTGTTTTCAAACATTGTGGATTTTTCAAGGAGGCATAAGGAACAGGCCTCATCAGATCTGGGGAAAGAGAGGAACAAATAGCAGGTTCACAGAGTCCTAAACGCATACTGGTGTGACCCACTCGTCCTGTTCACCTGGAACTTTGCCAGTTTCAATACCGAAAGTCCTGTGTCCTGGGCAACCTCTCAGTCCCAGGCAGACCTGGACAGTTGGTCACTTACCAGGTGGCCAACGCACATTTTGACAAGAAGCAAACGCAAGTCAAAATGGACTTGCACCTACTTTGTCTTCTCTCACCTCAAATCCTGGTGCCACAGCCTCTCCAAGGACATGCCACTCTCTGGTGACAAGTGGAGAAGCAGGCAATGATGCCCAGTGCTCGAGAAGGAACCTTGAGTTTATTCAGCTCTGCTTACTTCAGAAGCCATCTCAGGCCTGGGAGGACAAACGGTCAAGGGAAAAAGCTTTGTACAGAGTTCTCACAAAACAGAAACTAAAAGGAATATTTGGAACAGGAAACAGTGACCTTTATGGCACGGTTCCCAAAGGGAAAGGCAAAGGCAGAGATTCAGGAAGGCAAAAGTCCAGGGTCCACGGGAACTCTGTCTGACACTGAACATTCGACACCAGGCCTGCTCAGGGCCTCTCCAAGCATCTGTTTTGAGAACGTTCCTGGGTAATCAGGCCAACTGTGACCATTCAAGTGGCTTGGCGCTAGCAGTAAAGAACCTGCCTGCCAATGCAGGAGACGCAAGAGACATGGGTTCAGTCCCTGGGTTGGGAAGATCCCCTGGATAAGGGAATGGCAACCCACTTCAGTATTTTTGCCTGGAGAATCCCATGGACAAGAAGCCTGGCAGGCTACAGTCCGTAGGGTTGCAAAGAGTCGGACACGACTGAAGTGACTTAGCACACACAGAACAGATAAACAAGAAGACTGGGATCTCTGACCACAAATACCTCTGAATGTCACAGCAATCCTCAGGACTAGTAACACTTTCTGAGCACCCAAAATCTCTTATAAGAATAGATACATTTGGAAAACCCAGATGGTCCTGATATGAACATAACAATAGACACAGCATTACTAATGGTACACACAAAAATCCAGTCCAGGTCGATAGTTTGTATAATGATGAGAAATTTTTCCATAATAAAATAACAAAATGAAGCATTTTAATCTGCACAGCATATAACCCAGTAACTCACAACAACAACAAAAAGTGTAATTGGGAAATGGAAATATTACTGCCTGTATCTCTTTATATCACTGAAGATTGAGTTGGAGCTGATTTCTCTAAGTGTGATTTCCTTTGACTGACAATGCTCGTGTGTCCCAGAACCAACTTGGCTGGGGGCGGGAGGTGAGAGGGGCTGAAATTTAGGGTGTTCAGGGTGTGCAGTGCAGGAATGTGCTCTAACCACCAGGGGTATTCTTTCCTCCTCCGGATTGTAGGCAAGTTTATGGAACCACAAACTAACCTTAAACCAGGCCCCTACTAAAAATGGGCCAGGCCAGATCACAGGAAAGTGCACTGATTTATAATATTCACACAAATTCCCCCTTGCCCTCCCATTTGAGAGAGGATTCAATTTTCGTCAGCAGAGAGAATCATGCTGGCAGCAAGCCAACCTACACACACGGTAGAAAACAAATGACATCTCTCTTGCTGGTCAAAACAAGAGGGAAGTCACTTCAGAAATAAGCCCAGGTGGTTATTTCAGATCATCCACCCCACATGCACCCTGCCCAACTCCCCCTCACAGCCCCCACTCCCCATGGGCAAAGCAGGATTTTCAAGAAATTGAGGATGCACTGGTCAGAAAGAAAGAGCTGAAGGATTTCAGGGGCTGCGGGGCCTCCTGCCTGAATTTTGATCTTGGTTAATTTACAACTGAAAAAGCCCGAAGTCTCATTGGAGACCAGAAAGCCTAGGAAAGTTACCAGAGAGATTTGACAACATCCAGAGTCAGCCTGGGAGTCTGTCCCAGCGCATTAATATACCAAGTTTAGAAAGCAAGGTCCTGGAAAGATGCCCCAGGGAGATGCCCAAGGGAGTCAGTTTGAATCCAGCCAAATGCTTGCTCTGGAAAAAGGAAGACTTTGTCCCTTCCAGCTCATTCAGTGCCAGAAGCTCTGTCAGGGAGAAAGGCCGTGAAATTGAGAAATATGGGATATTGGGTCATCTGCCCAACTGAAGGCAGCTTCAGCAAACCCAAACTTCAAGTTGATAGTTTCCTCTTGTTTTTCAAATGACTTCAAATAATACTTATTTGCTGCTAAAAATTCAAACAGTACAGAAATAAAAGTAAGAAGTGAAGCCCTTTTATCTCACAGCCAGCCTACTCCCTACAGCCCCACTCAACAGAAATACTGTGGATAATTGGCTTGTGCTTTTCGGGGCTTCCAGCTTCTATGAATTACAAAAAACTGATCTCTCTACTCATCTAGTTTTCCATCTCTTCATCTCATATATCTCTCAATTATCCGCTCTGGAGATTTTTGTTGTTGTTGTTTTGTTTTGTAAAAAATGGGGATCCTGAAACAGATAGATATTATTTGACTTGAGATGTTCATTGCACAAATCATTGAATTTTTCCAGGTCTTGATTCCATTTAGTGGTGACACTGGGTTGTTCCACTGTGCAGATTTGCCAAAAGCCAGTACCCTATGGATGGACATTTATGTTGTTTCCAATTTCTCTTCCTATTACAAAAATGCTATAATTCAATCCTTAATTAAAAGAAATAACTATTAATGGGTACTGATTAATTACCTAATTAATTAGACTAATCAGTTAATTAATTAATGGGGAAGCCGAGATCTCTTCAAGAAAATTAGAGATACCAAGGGACCATTTCATCCAAAGATGGGCTCAATAAAGGACAGAAATGGTAGGGACCTAACAGAAGCAGAAAATATTAAGAAGAGGTGGTGAGAATACACAGAAGAATTGTACAGAAAAGATCTTCATGACCCAGTTAATCACAATGGTGTGATCACTCACCTAGAGCCAGACATCCTGGAATATGAAGTCAAGTGGGCCTTAGAAAGCATCACTATGAACAAAGCTAGTGGAGGTGATGGTATTCCAGTTAAGCTATTTCAAATCTGAAAGTACTGCACTCAATATGCCAGCAAATATGGAAAACTCAGCAGTGTCCACAGGACTGGTAAAGGTCAGTTTTCATTTCAATCCCAAAGAAAGGCAATGCCAAAGAGTGCTCAAATACTGCACAATTGCACTCATCTCACAAGCTAGTGAAGTAATGCTTAAAATTCTCCAAGCCAGGCTTCATCAATATGTGAACCGTGAACTTTCAGATGTTCAAGCTGGTTTTAGAAAAGGCAGAGGAACCAGAGATCAAATTGCCAACATCCTATGGATCATTGAAAAAGCAAGAGAGTTCCAGAAAAACATCTACTTCTGCTTTATTGAGTATGCCAAAGCCTTTGACTGTGTGGATCACAATAAACTGTGGAAAATTCTTCAAGAGATGGGAATACCAGACCACATGACCTGCCTCTCGAGAAACCTGTATGCAGGTCAGGAAGCAAGAGTTAGAACTGGGCATGGAACAACAGACTGGTTTCAAATAGGAAAAGGAGTATGTCAAGGATATATACTGTCACCCTGCTTATTTAACTTATATACAGAGTACATCATGAGAAATGCTGGGCTGGAAGAAGCACAAGCTGGAATCAAGATTGCTGGGAGAAATATCAATAAACTCAGATATGCAGACGACACCACCCTTATGGCAGAAAGTGAAGAAGAAATAAAGAGCCTCTTGATGAAAGTGAGAGAGGAGAGTGAAAAAGTTGGCTTAAGGCTCAACATGCAGAAAACTAAGATCATGGCATCCGGTCCCATCACCTCATGGCAGATAGATTGGGAAACAATGGAAACAGTTGCTGACTTTATTTTTCTGGGCTCCAAAATCACTGCAGATGGTGATTGCAGCCATGAAATTAAAAGATGCTTACTCCTTGGAAGAAAAGTTATGATCAACCTAGATAGCATATTGAAAAGCAGAGACATTACTTTGCCAACAAAGGTCCATCTAGTCAAGGCTATGGTTTTTCCAGTAGTCATGTATGGGTGTGAGCGTTGGACTATAGAGAAAGCTGAGTGCCGAAGAATTGATGCTTTTGAACTGTGGTGTTGGCGAAGACTCTTGAGAGTCCCTTGGACTGCAAGAAGGTCCAACCAGTCCATCCTAAAAGAGATCAGTCCTGGGTGTTCATTGGAAGGATTGATGTTGAAGCTGAAACTCCAATACTTTGGCCACTTCATGCTAAGAGCTGACTCATTGGAAAAGACCTCGGTGCTGGGAAAGATTGAGGGCAGGAGGAGAAGAGGACAACAGAAGATGAGATGGCTGGATGGCATCACCAACTCGATGGACATGGGTTTGGGTGGCCTCAGGGAGTTGGTGATGGACAGGGAGGCCTGGCATGCTGCGATTAATGGGGCCCCAAGGAGTTGGACACGACTGAGCGACTGAACTGAACTGAACTGAATTAATTACCTCATTAATAATGATTAATGGGTTGTATTATGGCTCAGCCCCTGCCTGTGCTAAGCCCTCTAGAGGATGTTAAGGTGAATAAAACAATTTTTTTTTTTTTTTGAATTCTTGGAGTTTGCTCTCTAGTGGGGAAGATCTACAAGCATCTAACTGATGCAAGAAAAAATGACTTAAATATTAAGAACTTGGACAAGTAAGATATTCAAACATACAACATAGTCCCTGCCTAGGGAGCATACAGAAAGTAGTTATCCAATACTGACAGTTGGGGTGAGAGAAGGTTTCATAAGTGGGCTTCATCTATGGAGAGATTTGCTTTAGTGTGTTTGATGTAGGGAAACTGATATGGGAGCTTGTAAAACTCCTTTAAAAGAAAAAAAATTTTTTCTTTTAAATTTATTTGGCTGCACTGGGTCTTAGTTGTGTTTTATGGGATCTAATTCCCTGAGCAGGGGTTGAATCTGGGCACCCTGCATTGGGAGTGTGGAGTCTTATCCACTGGGCCACCAGGCAAATCCCTGTAGAAACCTTAAAATCATCCTGTTGACTGGGACAAAGGACTCTAGGATTTTTGCTTTTAAATTTCCTCTAACAAATACAATCTCAGATAGGACTAGGAAAGCTCTGTCCTTCTTGTAAGCATGTTTGACTGAGTTTAGTCTACAGCTTTGCCTGGCAACCTGAAAAATCCATTTACAAATACCCAACATACTTATTGCTTTTGCTCTATCTCCAGATTTTCTGGGCAAGAGTGTGACCTCCACAGAAGTGCATCACAGTTGAATTAGCTGTTATATCTGGTGTGACGGCCCAGAGAAAGAGGTTTTACTGGTACTCCAAATCCAACAGCATGTTATAAAAAGAAAACATGAAATAACTTGCCTGTGATAACAAATCTCTGTAAGTCAGAATCTTCCCAGCCATTACGTACATATGCTGAAAGGAGAAGTTTTCTTTTCAAGCAATCTTAATGAGCAGGTCTTTTTCTTATTAACATCTTCAAAGTGCTTTGAACTCCTCCCCAGACGAAAGGTCCTGTGTGAGTACAAATTATTATTATGCTCACAAAATGCGTATACACTAAATGTAGGAAAAGTGCAAACGATTTACCTCCGTGGCCTGCAATGCCCTTGGGACCCTTTGATCTGCCCATATAACCGCCAATTATTCTATATCCTTTCTCTCTAAATGCATGCATCAAAGCATTCTCATGCACACCCTTGTAAATCCAGCTGTTTATTCCACAATAGCTCTTCTTAATTAACCCTGTTTCCTTTCTCTTTAGTTGTCTGCTGCTGATTCAGCCCTTCTTCGGCTAAAGAGAAGATATATGCAACCCTGGTATGGAATGGAAAATAACTCCATTTTTTTTTTTTCTCTACAAAAAGGGCCATGACATAGAAGATGTGTATTAGCAGAGATTCTTTGATGACCTAGAAAAATGCATATGATCCAGTAAGTGAGAAAAATATGATACAAAAATGTAGAGAGTGAATGACATGTACACACTGCTATTTTTTTCTATGCATCTTGAGATTTGTTGTTAGCACACTGCTACATTTAAAACAGACCTACTGTAAAAAAATAAAAATAAAAAATTAGTTAAAAAACAAAGTAGAGAGTGTTCTCTCAACTGTAATGTGAGTACTTGGTCACATGAATTGAATAAAACCATGCCAGTCACTGAACTGAATGCTTCGCCTAGTGATAGACTTTCATTTTCAGTATGAGGTAAGTACTATCATCTCTCTTTTAAAGATGAAGACATTGAGACTTAGATAAGTTAAGTGATGGGGTTCTCTCTGGCATTGTCTGGCTCTAAAATTTGTCCCTTTAATGAAAGACATGCTGCCTTTTAACAATGACTGTCCCTAGATAGAGAAACGCGGGTTTTCTCCCCAACATTTTACACTTACACAGTTTTAAAAAGAAACAAAACTAACATATTAAAGACATGAGTTAATCAAATAAGAATGAAGAGGACTAAGTCACTCGTTTATTGATGGGTGTGATGACTTAGGATAAATACAGATAATGTGTCATAAAGCTCAGAGTTCTCTAGATCTCTCCTTTCTTATCTTTAAAATAATGGGTTGAACCAAGGTACCTTAAAGCACTTTTCAGTTCTAACCTTGCTTTAGTCCCTTCATTTCTGTTTATGCTTGAGAGATGGCACTTTTCTTGAACAATAAGTAGATTCCAGTTCCTTAAGTCTGCTCAAAGAGCTCTGTTAAGTACCAAAGAAAGAACCATGGTACTGAGTGTTAAGTGAATTCAGTTTGTGAGTCATCTTTGAACACCAGGAAAGAATAAAGACTATTTATGTTAATGATAAATGTTGAAATTTATTACACAGTTATAAAATTATCATTGTGAATCAAGAATAACATTCTTTTTTGATCTAATTCTAGAGTAAAAGATAAGTTACCCTGGAAATCAGAGCCAGGTCTCTTTCTAACCGGGGTTTAGTTTGGACATGCCTAGAATGCAGGAGTAAGAAACCCTTGGAAAGAACATGACGAGTGGGTGTCTCCAGCTGAGAGGAGCATTTGATCTTTTCTTGGAAAATAACTACCTGCAACACAAAGAAAAGTTGCTTGTCCCCACGGAAGGATGAGTTCCTCATACAGGAAGCACGTGGCACCAACCATGGAGAGCCATCTGTAATGCTATAAATATTAAGATGTCTGAGAAGTATGAAGAATTTTTATTTCTGCCCACTGAGTATTACATTTATTTATTTATTTTCTATTTCTGAGAGTAGTCTTTATTTGGAACTCTTTCATGCCCAGTATTGTATTTTTCAACACAGAGAAATGCAATGATTCAGCACATAATATTAGCTCAATGAAGGAAGCATATTAATATTTAAGCTTTAATTAGTACTGTGTTTTCAAGGTAAGTCTTAAGATCAGTACCCTTTCCATAATTAATACTTAGAATTCAATCTTCTACAGAACCTAGAATCTTTTTTTAAATCATCAATTTAAAAGATCCTCCCAGGGATCAAAGATTCGGGAATGAAAAATAAAATCATTTTTATACTTGCAGAAAACATGGAAGAATTTCTTTATAATCTTAAGGTGGGGAAGATCTTTCTATTACAACTAAAATCCAGAAATCATCAAGGAGAAATAATGTTAGATAAGGTTAACAATATAACAATTAAAAACAACAAACACATACACACATTTTTTTTAAAAATTAAAGATTAATTACCAACAGATAAAAAAGGTTGTAAATCATATCAAGATAAAAAGTGAATACCAGTGTATGAGTTCTCAGCAATCAGTAAGAGATGGATCAACAGCCCAGTAGGAAAAAAAGCAAAGAAAATGAACTGAGAGTTCACAGATAAAGAAACACGTATGGGAGATACTGACTTTAACTCAAGCATCTTCATGAAGTGCAAGACATAACTATTCTAAGTTGTTTTGCCCTACCCATCAGATGGGCAAAAATCTACACATTTGATAACATGTTCCTCAGCTAAGACCTTGAGAAGGAAAGCATTATGGGTCGAAGAGTAAACTGAACAGCAATATAGAAATATCTATCAAAATTACGAAGGCACATAACCCAAGGCAAGTTTTAAGACCCCTTGCTTGTACAGATCTCTTTCCAGGCCCTGGAAAGAGTCTCAATAATTCTTCAACATATTATGTTGTTTTTGAAAACTGCAAAAATTAGATATTTTCATCACGATTGTTTAAGACCACTGTTCCCTTTCCACTGAGGCTCCCTCTCTATTCCACTTTCCCTTGTGAAGTGTGGCACTGAAATGGCATCAGGAGCTTTTGGGGTCAAGCTAAAGGAAAATTGATGTGTAGATACATTTAGTCTGGATTTAGTGGCATACCTTTCTGTGGTATGCAGTCACTTCCATTATAGCCAAGTTATCACTTGATGTCCTGGTGTGAGAATGATTTCCAGAAATATTCCCACCACCCACTTTGCCAACTACCTGCTATCCTGACTAGAAGTTACTGGGCCAAAAGTCCTGCTGAAATACAAACATGTCTTATGGTGCCTGATCCCAGAATTATGTAGGTAATAGAAAAGAAACAAGGTTTGAAATAAATGAAGCCTGAAGACAATCTGTAGAAAATTATTTTAATTGTTAGATATGAAAAATTATAAGTGGACTTTTTAGCTTTGAACCAATATCTGGTCAAAATGGATATTCTTGCCTGTTTGGATGTACTTCACAATGTAGCAGTTATAAATGGACCGTGTATTTATAATCATTTTTGAAATGAGAATCATGCGAAATAGATTTTATCAGAATGTCTGGACTGTAGGGCACAAATCTATAGCAGCACTACAAATGGCAAATGTTCACAAGATTTGAATGCTTCATGCAAGCCAACTGTCAAAAAATAATTTTTAAAATGTAAATTAACCACACTAAAGCAGAGCCTGAATTATCTTCCTGCTTTCTCTCTTTAAAATATCACAACATTGTCCCTACATGAAGAGGTAATCAAAGTGTATGCAGCCAATTAAAAAAAAGAAAGAGAAAGAAAGCATTATGGAGATGTCTCAGGTAGTTAATTAGTAAAACTAGTATGTTACTTTTCAGACTATTCATGGTATTTTTTTAGCTTTTCAAAATTAGTAGTCTATTGTGATTTTGTTTCTATGTAAATATTCATTTTAATTCCAATTTTGAATTGGATAATTTTGTATTCTTTTTCTTAATGAGGATCCACAGAATTATAATCCTCAGGGTACATACAACATGAAACGTTCTTTGTAATCATCCAATGCACTAGAAAACCTCAAGTGTGGGAATTTATCTTAGACTTGTTCTTGTACAGGTCTGTGCAAGTTTATTCAGTCCCAAATTGTTTTGAAAAAAGATTGAACTCAGTAGGCTGAACAGATTATGGACATATCCATATAATGAAATATTATACAGCTCTAAAACTAGGGGCACACTTAATATTCTGATATGGAATCTAAAACTGGGGGCATACTTAGTATTCTGATATGGAAATGACCACAAGATATGTTTTTCAGTGAAAATACCTTGGTGCAGAACAATGTGTTAAGTGTGCTTATTATTTTAAAAATAAGCAGGAAGAAAAGGAACATACATTACCATTTGTTTTGTTTATTTTTGCATAGATAGGTTCTGAAAATGAATAAAAGTGATTGTAGGGAGGGGGCCCTAAGTGGACACAGAGGTGGGAATGAGATTGTTTGTTTTTGGCTGCACCACGCAGTTTGTGGGATCTTAATTCCCTGATGGGGAATTAAACCTGGGCCCTCTGCAGTAAAAGGGTTGAGTCCTAATCACTGAACTGCCAGGGAATTCCCTGACACCTTTTAAAAATGCCATTGTAGTTGCTTATTAGCTCTGAGTCTTAAATTCATATGTATTCATTTCAGCACCACTTATAATAGTCAGTCTTCAATCAAAAGAATTTTGAAAACCTGAGTGAAAGGTTTTAAGTCAAGATACAAGAAAACAGCGCACCATTGAAAATATTCAATTATGTGAAAAATTTTACATTTTTGTACTTGGAAAGAAATAAAGGCAAACATACTTGGGATTCATTGTCTTTAATATCCAATTCATACTAAAGGAATCTCTTAAAACTACTCGATAAATAGTGAGCAATGAATATGAGTAGGCTAGCCACAAATGAAGACAACATAAAAATGTTAAACTTGGAGAGCATCGTTAGCTTCCCCTCTGCTACACTCCCGAGTCCAGTATATTGCAAAGCAGTGTCACTTTATCTCCGTTGTCAATATCATCACCACTGTCACTGCCAAGACTCTAGCCAAAGCCTTCACTTTCTCTCATTAAGATCAGTGCAGGACTCCCCGGGTGAGTATAGTGGCTAAGACTCCATGCTCGCTCCCAACGCAGGGGCCTGGGTTCCATCCCTGGCTGGGAAACTAGATTCCACATGCCACAACTCAGAGTTTTCATGTTGCAACTAAAGATCCTGAAGGCTGCAACTAAGACTCAGTGCATTGGATATAGCCCCAGAAGTAGCACTGCTGAGTACTTTTTTACAAATGAAATTCACATACCATCAAAGTGAACCATTTCAGAATAACCAAGTCAGTGGCATTTAGTATGTTCACAACACCACGCCACCACCTCCACCTGGTTCCAAAACATTTACATCACTTCAAAAAGAAAGGCCATACTCATTAAGCAATTGCTCCCCATTCTCTCCCCGCTCAGCCCCTCACAGCCAACAATCCGCTTTCTGTCTCCGTGGATTTACCTGTTCTAGGTATTTCATGTGAATGGAATCACACGATATGTAGTTGGTGTCTGACTTCTTTCACTTTAGCATAATGTTTTCAAGGCCAATCTGCAATGTAGCTTGTATCAATACATCATTTGTTTTAATGAATAAATACTGTTTGACTACCAGCATATGCCACACCTTGACTAAACCGGTCATCTGTTGATGGACACTTGGGTTGTTTTCCTCTTTTGGCTGTTGTGAATAGTGCTGCTATGATCAGCCACCTTCTTGATGGGCATATAAACTGGTACTGAGCAGCCTGACCAACGAGCCTGCTGGACTCCTATCCAGAAATGGAATCTGGCAGGGACACTCTACCACGGCACATCAGCTAGGGCCTCTGCTATTAGTGGTTAAATATTTTGAATAATCATGAGCAATTTGCCATGACTTGAACGTATCAACAACTCATCTATTTCATCATCTGCTCACATTACCAATTTATCTACTTCCTTTCATATTTTCTTGCTTCTCTCTTTTTTTTTTCTCTTGCTTCTCTTAAACCCACAAAAGATTGAGACAGAGATGGGCATTTAACCCAGAGCAGCCAAGGATAATCTGTTCGAGTGACCAAGGAGGTAACCTGAAGTAAAACTTCAACCTAATAGGCATGATGACTATCAGTTGAGTCAGTCATGGGGAAAATGAATTGAAAATGTGAAAGGAAGTAGATAAATCGGTAATGTGAGCAGATGATGAAATAGATGAGTTGTCAACGGCATCTTGAGGGCAGAACTTCCTGGGCGGCAACTGCTGACCGGTGACAAGGGGACAGGCTGGTCCCTGTGCTCTCCTACATCCTGAAGGACCTTCACCTGCAGCCTATGTGGTTCAGCTAGTTCTTGTTCTCTCTGTGATGTTACAGGATGTCTGGCTTTAAGGCTTGGATTCATGCCCTGAATGTTTCTACAGCTTTCATTTCTACACACTTCCCAATGACTGAGGGAACTTGAGCAATTCCTTGCATCCAGGAATGTGCTTCAAAAAAACACCTCTGAAAAGAAGTTAGGTTGCAGATATCTAGAGCTTTATAATCATTTCCACTCTTTGATTCCATAACTTCTCTCTGGAACTGCAACCTAAGGCAATAATCCCTATGTCAGGAAAATTCATATGCACAAAGAAGTTAATCTCAATTTTAGTTTAATGCAAGAAATTGGAAATCTGTGTCAAATTTAGGAGAATTTGAAAAAGAAAAAAAAGAGGTGTCCTAATTTTAATAACTTATTTGTTTTATTTTAAATTAGATGAAGTACTTTAATCTAATACCCTGTGCAGAATTATATAACTATATTAACA
Source organism: Antilocapra americana (assembly GCA_007570785.1). NCBI lineage: Eukaryota > Metazoa > Chordata > Mammalia > Artiodactyla > Antilocapridae > Antilocapra > Antilocapra americana. The sequence goes on from ML661908.1 coordinate 10,265,898, forward strand.
CTGATATATTGTTCTATTATAATCTTAACTGAAAAAAGAAATATATATTCATGTGAAAAATATTCATAGAAATGGCAAAATAGAATCAGTGATTGTCTTTGGGAGATATTTTTCCCCTACATTAAAAAACTTCTAATGATGATGCATGGCAGAAACCAACACAACATTATAAAGCAATTATCCTTCAATTAAAAATAAATTAATTTAAAAAATTCTAGTGAAATGCGCATGTGTTATTCCTTATAATGGAAAAATGCTTAAAAAAAATAAAAGCAGAACGACTTCCCTGATGGTCCAGTGGTTAAGACTCCGTGCTTCCAGTGCAGAGGGCACTAGTTCATGCACCCGTAATCCCCACCAAAAAAACGTAGAAAACAACATGGTTTTAAACAAAGCTTAATCATCCTAATGTGATATTTATTTATTAGGAAAGAGGGAGTGACAAAGCCTTCGGAGTGAGTAGAAACTAAGAAAAAAGTGATGGAGATTTAAAGGATTTGATCTCCATTATACTCCTCAAGGAACCTGATGGGACCTGGCATTTCCAGAAGGGACAGGATACTGTCTTTTGTGGCAAAGACAAAGAAAGGTTGGGGTAGCTAAGACACTACATGACTTTCTGACAAGTTTAAGCCCTCCATGGCCAAGAAGGGCCCAGACACAGAGCTTATTAGAGATAACTTATGCCAGAGAGGCAGTTCCAAATGGCCAGACTTGTGACTTTTCCGTGTGGGTCAGAAATATATGCCCATGATGCAGCAGAGTAGGGAGACTGTAAGAACGGCAGGCTATGGAAACTATTTGAACATTTGTTTCATATGAATTTTTTATTGACTCTTCAGTACAGAGTGCCCCTCATTGCCGAGTAAACATTTGTAGCTTGTGCAACAGCAGAACAGGCCAAAAGCTGGGGGCTGTGACCTGTTTTAAAATAAAATGTCTTGAAATGATTTTTAAAAAATGATGTCAGGGAGAGATCTGGTGGTTAACTAATTCATTAAGTACATACTCACTGAGTGTTTACTATGGGCCAGGCACTGCCATGAGCCTTAGGGAGAAAATTTCTTGTTGCCATGGTACACACAGTCTCTGGTAGGGGACTACAAGGTGCAGAGAGAGGGATACAATAAATAAAAAGAATAGGTAAATAATACAGCATGTTGGACAGCTACAGAGAAAATAAAACAATGGAAGGAGTCAAGGAGAGTCAGTTGTCAGGTTCTTAGCATTTAACTATGGTGAATCAGGAAAGAAAGCACAGGGATTTCCCTAGTGGTCCAGCAGCTAAGACTTTGTGCTGCCAATTCAGGGGCCCTGGGTTGGATCCCTGGTCAGGGAACTAGATCCCACGTGTTGACACCTCGACGAAGATGGAAGATCCTGCATGCCACAATTAAGACATGACATAGCCAAATAAATAATTGAAAATAAATATATTTTAAAAAGGAAAGGTAGCACAGGGACTTCGAAGCAAAGATGTTTGAATAAGATGGGAATACGCCTCAAGAAAAGCATTCTGGACAAAACCCTGGGCAGGGCTGTATCTGGTCTGGTCAAGGAATAGCAAGCAAGGAGGTCAGGGAGGCTAGGAGCAGAGTGAGCGAAGGGAGAGTAGTGAGAGAGGAGGGGTGATGAGGGAGGGTCAGGTCACATAGTCTTGAAGGCTGTTGTCAGGAGAATAAAGGGGACAAATTCACCGGCAGAGGCCAACAAGCTGTGGAAGCTGATAAAGGGAGACACGGCAAAGGTCACTCTTAAGAATGATTAGGGCTCAATGGTGTCATTAGTGAGATAGGAAACACAAGGAATATGTTTGTGCCAGGGAGGAACGGGGAGAAGTCCTTTGTTTGGAAGGTAGTTCTTTTGAGGTGCAAAGAGGGCCCCAGAATTTAGAGCTGGTACCTCAGGAAACAGGTCAGGATGGAGATACAAGTGGTGACTTATCAGGAAAGAATGCATTTCCAAGCCTTTCTTGCAGTTAAGTTTGGCCATTCGACTAATTTCTGGACAATGGGATATAAGTAGAAGTTTTCTGAAGAAACTGGAAAACTTCCTTCAAGGAAATGGACTCAGCTGGGTCAACCTGTCATCTCTCTTTTCTCTTTTCTGCAATCTGGAATGTGGATGATTTAGCTGGAGCTCCAGCAGCCATTTTGAAACAAAGAGGTGCCCTTGAGGATGGAAGCCAAGGGCTAGGACAATAAAACAAATAAAGAGAAGTTCCCTGGGTTTCTGATGACTGTTAAGCCACTGTATCCCATAGAAGTCGAGTTTGCTCTCCTTAAAAATTTTCATATATTGAATAAAAACAAACATATTTTAAGCCATTATTATTTGAGATTTTTTTTTTCTGATACATTCAAACTAAACTAACCCTAAGGGTTATAACTGAAAATACAGATTTGAGAGTCAATATCATATAGGCAAGGGCTTCCCTGGTGACTCAGTGGTTAAGAATTCACCTGCCAATGCAGGAGATACAAGAGATTAGGGTTTGATCCCTAGGTCAGGAAGATCCCCTGGAATAGGAAATGGAAACCCCACTCCAGAATTCTTGCCTGGATAATTCCATGGGCAGAGGAGCCTGTTGGGCTACAGTCCACGGGATGGCAAAGAGTCGGACACAACTGTGTGACTGAGCATGCACACACACTATCATATAGACGGTATTTAAAACAATGGAACTGGTGAAATTACCAAATAAAGACTGTAGAGACGATCAAGCTTGAGATCAAGCCCTGGAATTAGGACTCCGAAATTATACATGGAAGGTGGGACCAGCAAAGAAGACTGAATAGGAAAAATGAAGTAAGTGGAAAACCAGGAGAGTGTGTTGCCAACAGAGGCTAAGAGTAGAAATTATTTCTGGAAGGATGGTGGGATGAACTATGTCAAATATTACTGGGAAGTGAAAATGAGGACAGAGAACTGACTATTAGATTTAGCAAAATTGGACTTCCCTGGTGGTCCAGTGGTTAAGACTGTGCTTCCAATGCAGAGGGTGTGGGTTCAATCAATCCCTGATTGGCAAACTAAGATCCCACATGCCATGTGAAACAGCTAAAAAAAAGGAAAAAAAAAAGATTTGGCAAAATGGAAGTCATTAATGAGCCTGATATGAGTCATTTCAGTAGAGTGATGAAGACATGAAGACAAGCCCCACTGGAGCAAATTGAAAGGAATAGGAGGTGAGAATGTGGAGAAGGCAGATGTAGACACCTCTTTTGAGATGTTTTACTATAAAGGGGAACAAAGAAGAGGTAATGGGGTTAATAAAGAGATTAAGATGAGCAATATTAAGTCAGCTTTACAGATTGATGGGGGTGATTCAATAAAGGGGAGAAACTGATAATGCAGAAAAAAGTAAACAACGGCAGAGGCAGAGTCTTTGAGACGGAAGACGAGATAGAACCCAGAGCACACTGGGAAGGTTGCCGCTGATGGACACCGACCTTTTGGGAGAGGAGTTCTAAAAAAATGGAGGAGGCAAAATCCAACTGTGCATGGTTCAGGAGTGAACACAGAGTGAGCTAAAAATGACACAAGTAAAATAATATTAGTGGTTGCCTCTGGGTAACATGAGACTTGGGTTATTTTTTTCCTGCACTTCTTTTTGCATTTCTGTGACTTGCAAATTTTCTAGAGGAGTACCTACTACTATCATAATTAGAAAAGACTTGAAAAAAGTGGAAGGAAAGGAAAGTCAGCCGATGTGTTCATATCTGTCTATCTTGGAACTAGGCCCATCCCTGGGAATAGAGGAAGTACAAGCTAGACACAGAAGTGACCCTGCAGGAAGGCCTAGTTTATGATAAAACCATTTCTTCTTTCTTAAGCTCTTGTCCCCTCTCTGTTGGGAGCTACTAACCCAAAGTGCTCCAAATAAAGGAGGAAGTTCAGTGTAGCAGACAAAACACAGGGGCTAGAGCCATGGTGGGCTTCCCTGGTGGCTTAGTGGTAAAAAGTCTGCCTGCAATGCAGGAGCCCCAGGTTCGATCCCTGGGTCAGGAAGATCCCCTAGAGGCAGGCATAGCAATCCACTCCAGTACCCTTGTCTAGAGAATCCCATGGACAGAGGAGCTTGGCGGGCTATAGTCTACAGGGTCGCACAGAGTCGGGCATGACTGAAGGGACTAAGCAGCAGCAGCAGCAGCAGCAACAGAACCATGGGAATTGATCCAAATTGCTGGCCCAGGCAGATTCCTGGGGGTTCGACAGGTGGATAGGAATCAGGCATCACAAGCAGGTGAGGCTTGGAAGTCTAGGTGGATAGGCAGTAGCACTAGAAATGTCTACCTTCAGGCAGCCACTCAACTCGGGTTGAAGAGCAGAACTGGTAGAGTCAGAGATGGGCTTGGAAGAACAAAGCTAAGGTCACCCCCATGGTGCTCCACTTAATAAACCGCACGTGTATGAAGGGCTCCGCCATAGTTGTTGGCAAGTCTCACACACATTACAGAGATGCAATGAGATGGCCGAAGTTTGAAACATGCCTCATACAGTTTGGAACACGCCTCTTATTATCAGATCATTCGTCAGACATGAGTTAAGATATTTATAATCCCACAATTACCTTATGAGCAGCACAATTATTTATTTTCAAAATCATTGCATTTTTAAATGGAGATATTTAAAATAAACCACATTTTTGTGGTATGAACCCTATTTTGGAATTTATTTTTATCTAATTAATAGCCTTTATTTTTTAGAACAGTGTCAGATTTACAGAAAAACTGAGCAGATGGTTCAGAGTTCACATATCTTCACCTCCCCTCCTCTACTTTCACACACAGCTCCTTCTTTTATTAATATTTTGGGTTAGTGTGATATATTTGTTACAGTTGGTGAACCAGTTTTGATACATAATCAACTAAAGTCCATAGTGCTTGTGGTAAAGAACCCATCTATCAGTTCAGGAGATGTAGGAGACTCCGGTTTGATGCCTGGGTTGGGAAGATCCCCCTGGAGGAGGGCATGGCAAGCCCACTCCAGTACTCTTGCCTGGAGAATCCCATGGACAGAGGAACCTGGTGGGCTACAGTCCCTGGGGTCGCAAACAGTCGGACCCGACTGAAGTGACTTAGCTATAGTTTACATTAAGGTTCACTCTTCATGTTGTACAAATCTAAGAGTTTACAAATGCACCAAGTCATACAGCCACAACGACAGTATCACGCAGAGTAGTTTTGTTGCCCTAAAAACCCCGTGTTTTACCTATTCATCCCTAACCTTTGGACTCACCCATCCCCCTGGACTCTTGGAAACTATTGATTTTTTTTACTATCTCCAGAGTTCTGCCTTTTCCAGAATGCCATAAGGTTGGAATCTTACAGCGTATAGCCTTTTCATGTTGGATTCTTTCACTTAGCAATATGCACTTAAAGTTCCTTCATGTCTTTTCATGACTTGATGGCTCATTTCTTTTTTTTTTAAATCAATGGATAATATGCCATTGTTAGACATACGACAGTTTATTTATCCATCCATCTAATCAAGGATACCTTGGTTGCTTCTAAGTTTGGGCAATTATGAACAAAGATGCTATACATGCAGGTTTATGTATGAACATAAGCACCCATTTTTTTGGTTAAAATTCTTTTAGTTTCCATGCTGCCACTAAAGATCCTGTGTGCTGCAACTAAGACACAATGCAGTCAAATAAATTAATTAAGGTTAAAAAAAAAAAAGGAGTCTATAATGAATAGTGAGGGTACTAGAAAGGCCAGGCCATCATAGCCTCCATTCATATGCCCCTGGTGGGTGAGTGTGGGTCTGCCCTGTCAGGGACAAACTCAGCGTGTGCACATGGTTAAGGTTTCAAGTTAAATATCCTCAGAGTCTACCACTGAGAGAAGCAGTAAGAAGGCTTCAAAGAAGGCAGAAAACCCAAGCAAAACTCAAACTGTAGACTTGGTTAAGAAAATGGAGAGCTCAGTCATCAGAAGGGAGGGCCACAGGGCGATTGGGTGCTTGTTTTCAGTGCTGAGCTGGGGATCCTGAGATGCCTGTGACCTCAGGATCATCCCAGGGCTGAGTCTTGAGGTAGGGTCAGGGGAGCTCAACTACAGAAACAAGCCAACGTAGCTCGCCTGTGTGAGACCAGCAGTTGGGACACTATGGGGAGAAGACTTGGACAGCAGACCTTACAGAGCAATTGCATCCTACACCCTGAAAGAGCCACTCCTTCTGGAGTCAGCTCCTGAAAAGCAATAAGCAGTTGGTAAGCTGATTGACTCTTAAAGAGACCTAGAGGGATTTGTTGTTTAAAGGAAATAATACAGTGAACGCTTTCTGTGATGTGAGTTATTACCCCTAATTGTTACCACTTGCTGTCGGAAGGACTGATGCTGAAGCTGAAGCTCCAGTAGTCTGGTCATCTGATTCGAAGAGCTGACTCATTGAAAAAGTTCCTGATGCTGGGAAAGACTGAGGGCAGAAGGAGATAGAGGGTGTCAGAGGATGAGATGGCTGGACAGCATCACCGCTGCAATGGACATGAACTTGGGCAAACATTAGGACTGGTGAGGAACAGGGAGACCTGATGTCCTGCAGTCCATGGAGTCACAAAAAGTCAGACACAACCGGGCAACTGAACAACAACAACTATTACTATTGTTGCTATTTTTGAACATTTGATTTTAATCCATTGATTTTCTTAAATAGAGCATCCTTTTAATCTGGTTTCCTTCTATCAGATATAGATATATAGATCTGACATTTCTAAAAACAGGAACAGATGCTATTAATACATCCTAGTTAGTAAGGTTTAAATTTAAATCTTTGCAATATATTCACGAAGCTAAAAAAATTTTGTCTAAACTAGAATTTCCCAAAACTGACTATACATAGAATTAAACTGGGAGTGTTAAAAACACAAATTCCTGGGTCCCACCTCTTGAGCTTCTGAGTCATAAGGAAACATGGGGAGGCTTGGGGACTCTTGATGATGGCTTGTGGCTTGGAAACCTTCGTGCAGCCGTGGAAATTGAGCACATGACGTTAACACAGAAACAACCTTACTGTTCCTGTCCCTGGCTGCCCCTCACCCAGTGCATGGGGGAAGTATTTCCAGCTTATGCTGAACACAGTGATCCTATGGGTGGCCGGGGGAGGGGAGGGATGGGGTGGGCTACCGGCCTAATAAGGAGGTCTCAGAACCAAGGGAGGGGCTGCTGCTGTGCAGTCCGGTATAGAGGCAGACCTTGGTGGCAGTAGGTCCCTCAGCTCCTGGAGAAGACCTCTAAATACAAGGCCAGTGGTGTGACTGTGCTCAAGAGGCTGTGAACTTTATCTGGAATTCAAAGAAGGGGGTTTTGTATTCGCTCCTAGGTTCCCCAAAAATCATTAGGGGAAAACTGAATTTGCCTCTACAGTAAGCAGAACAATGACTCCTCCCCCAATGATGTCCATGTCCTACTCCCTGAAACTGTGGCTATGTCAGGTCACATGGCAGAAATAGATGGTTGTTAATCAGCTGACCTTGAGATGGGGAGATTATCCTGATTATCTGGGTGGGCCCAATGTCATCACAAAGGCTCTTAAAAAAATGCAAGAGGAAGGTGGAAGAGAGCCAGAGAGATAACTGTGTGAGGAGGACTCCATGTTGCTGGAGAAAAGGGGCCACAAGCTGTGAAATGTGCGTAGCCTCTGGAAGCCTAAGGAATCTGCTTATAATGCAGGAGACCTGGGTTTGATTCCTGGGTCAGGAAGTTCCTTTGGAGAAGGAAATGGCAATCCACTCCAGTATTCTTGCCTGGAGAATTCCATGGACAGAGAAGCCTGGCAGGCTACAGTCCATGGGGTCACAAAGAGTCAGACACGACTGAGCGAGTAACACCTTCACACTTTTCTGGAAGCCAGAGGAGGTAAGAAACTGAACCAGAAAGGACCAGAGCTGATCCATTGATGTCAACTGAGAGAGACCTATGTCAGACTCTGACCTCTAGAATAATAAGTTTCTACCTTCACTTTCACTTTTCATTTTCATGCATTGGAGAAGGAAATGGCAACCCACTCCAGTGTTCTTGCCTGGAGAATCCCAGGGAGGGGGAGCCTGGTGGGCAGCCGTCTGTGGGGTCGCACAGAGTCAGACACGACTGAAGCGACTTAGCAGCAGCAGCAGCCACCAAATCTAGGCGTTAAACAACACAGATTTTATTTTTACAGCAAGAATAGGAAACTAATACAAAACCTATGACCAAGTTCTTAATTTTCTTCTTTAGAATTCAAGAAAAGAAAAACTAGAACTTAACATCTGACAGTCTGTCACACCTTCTTATCACAAGACCCCGCAAGCCATGTCAAACATTTTACTTTTCTTTTCTTTGAAGAGACAGAGAAGATTCTGTATCTAAGATAACCAGGCTTGTTTACTGGGCCATGTTTTTAACATAGTATGATAAAATTGTTGGAAGATCCAGGATCCATATTTTAAAAATCTCCCTTGGTGTCTCTAAGTTGACAGCCAGGTTTGCAAACCACAGGGCTAAAATTTTAAATTCTAAACCACATAATTATGAGTTACTGCATGCTTGGAGAATGAGCACCCTGGATTATTATTAACCGGAGAGGACATAACAACGTGGTGTCCACAGAGACCAGGCCTGGTGATGTAACATTTCATCAATGACCTGCATAATGAAATGGTAAGCATGCTCGTTAAATGTGCATGCGGCTCCAAAATGGAAAACAGGCGGACGGAGGAAGGCATTTTAATTAATTAATGAGGGTTGTTTGGATGGAGAGCATATTGATTCAAAGACAGGTGACAGCAGGGTGAGGAAGTGCTGGAGGAGTTGCTAGGAACGGAATGAAGGTCAGGGAAGGCAAGCACAGAGTAACACACATTCTGTAGGAGGAAAGGAAATGGCATGGTAACAGGCAGGGTGGGAGCAGACTGTAACATCAGAGAAGGACCCTGTAGTGAGGCTGGTCACAGAGTTGGGGCCGGGTGCTGGAAGGCCACTTGGCTTGGGCCTCACATTTTCATTGACCCTGAAATTTAGAATTCTGACATCATGCTGGTATCTGACAGAGGCATTCATTTGTTAATGTAAAGCCCAGTTTTATAATCCCATTCTTTCGCAACTTTTCCTTTCTTAATGTATTGGGAGCCTCAGAAGATGAAAGTAGCCTAGATGGCTAGCCTCAAGAGTCCTGGCTAGAGAACACAGAGGATCACAAGACCCGCTGCTGGAAGCACAGGTGTGCAGCCATGGAGTGCTGTGAGGATTCACAAGGAGCAGTGAGGGGTCTCTAGCCAGCAAGGCTGGGGGGATTCGAATCCCAAGAGGATAGGAGATTTACTTTGGCTTTTCCTGAAGAAAGTACCGATAGGTTCCGTTTTGATTTTTCTGTTGCCCCCACTCCCAGAGTTATATATTTGTATAATCTATTATTTATCTGTTTGTTTATTTTGGGGGATGCACCAGGTGGCATTTGAGATCTTAGTTCTCCAACCAGGAACTGAACCTGTGCCCCTGCAGCGGAAGCATGGAGACTTAACCACTGGATCACCAGGGAAGTCCCCATGTGTATAATCTAAACATTATACACATGTAGAACACAGTTCAACAAGGTGTGTCGTGAAAAACACAAATCTTCTAGAAATCCCTCCTCACCATTTCCCACACTCTCACCTTTTCTAGATGATTCTTTAGGCATTTACCTTCAGGTCTCTAAATGAACAAGTTTGAAATACTTTTCCTTGCTCTTTCAATGGTGGCTATTGTCTGAGTTGTCCCCACCATAAAAATAAGGATTTGGTGTCTTTCCTCTTGTGCCCCACCACGTATGCACATGCTTCCCCATCACCCACTCTTCCAATATAGCAACCCTGTAATCTCTGTTAGGTAAATATTCAGTGTGTTACTATTAACAGATGAATTATAGTAAATTATGATACATCCTCCCTTCTCGTGTACATTTTTTTTTTTTGGTCCCTGGAACTAGTAAATGTCTTGTTTCTTCTTTTTTAATTTTCTACACTTTTATTTATTTCAAATTTTTGAATTTTTTGAGGGGAAAGGGGTGAACCATGTGGCTTGCAGGATCTTAGTTCCAAGAACAGCGATTGAACCCAGACCCTCAGCAGAGAAAGCACTGAGTCCTAGCCACAGGACTCCCTTTCTACATATTTATATTTGCTGTTTGTCTGTATCTGCTCTCAAGGTCATTGAGAATAATCAGATATTCTCATAATTTCAGCAGTGTCTCCCAAAGTCTCCTAAAATGCTGCTGCGGGGACCTGAGACAGGGCTCTCATTTTAAGCCCTCATCCCAGGGATGCCTCCCTCCTGGGTAAACTCTGCGTCCTCTTTATTCGTTCCATTTTCTGACTTGTGTTCTGGAGACTTCCTGAAGCAGCAGCACAAGATATGAATTTTCGAGAATTTGTATGTCTGAAACACGTTTAATCTATCTTGACACATGAGAGATGGTAGGGGTTGGGTACATATAGAATTCTAAATTGGAAGTCATTTTCCCTGAGGACTTTGAAGGCTGTAGCCATCTGTCCTTCAGGGTTGCTGCTGAGGAGTCTGAATCTGTTCTGATTCACCATCCTTTATTTCTTCTTCTTTGAAAGCTTGTAGCATCTTTCCTTTGTCCTTATTGTTTCAAGATCTCACCTTGGTGTGCTTTGGCATGAGCCTGTTTTCAATTCTATGTGGGCATTTGGTGGGCCCTTTCATTCTAGAAGCATGCTCCTCAGTTCCAGGAAATAGCTTTGAATTACATTTTTAATGACTTCCTCTATTCTGGTTTCTCTGTTCTCACTTGCAAATCTATTTTCATATATTAGATCTCCTGTTCTGGAGACTCATTTTTCTTATCTTTCATTTGTCCATTTCTTTTTCTTTTGCTCTAATTTCAGGAAAATTTACTCTCCTTTATTTTCTAACTCCTTTATTGAATTTTTATGCCTATGTGTTCACTCATGTCCAACTCTTTGCCACCCTATAGACTGTAGCCCATCAGGCTCTACTGTCCACGGGATTTCCCAGGCAGGAATACTGGAGTGGATTGCCATTCCTCCTCCAGGGTATCCTTCCAACCCTGGGATCAAACCCAGGTCTCTTGGGTCTCCTGCATTGCAGGCGGATTCTTTACTGCTTGAGCTATCAGGGAAGCTCCCAATTTTTATTTATATTATCCTATTTCTAATTTCCAAGAGATTTTATCTGCTCCCTGAATGCTCCTTTTTCTGATGTCATATTCTTATTTGATGGTTATACATCTTAGTTCTGAGGTTATTAATCAGAGGATATTTGATGTTTTCTTCAACCTGCACTATCTCTCTTTTCTCCAAGTCGCCTTTTTCTATTCATTTTGGTCTTTGTAATTCATTTGAGAGGCATCCACAGTGTCGGGGAACTGTGGATTGTCTGCTCTTATTGAGAATGGGGCTGAAGAGCTGAGTGGAAAGTCTGAACCTGAAAGGGCTTCGTGACCAGAAGCTCCACCATGCGTTCCAGCAGGGCTGTTTGGTTGGAAGATGCCCACATCAGTTCAGTTCAATTGCTCAGTCTTGTCCTACTCTTTGCAACCCCATGGACTGCAGCATGCCAGGCTCCTCTGTCCATCACCAACTCCTCTTTTTCCTTAAAAAACTTAAAGATTTTCAGAGTCCAGATTCCCCAGAGAGGACTCTTCCAAGCTCATGGCCAAAGGATATAATTCTGGCTGCAGGCATTTTGGGAGCACATCAGGGAAAGAGCCCTGGGTCTTCATTTACTCACTCAACCCCTCTGTTTTTGCTACAGCACCCAGTCCTCAACTCTGCCTGGTGTCCTCCAATCTACAGACCTCTGTTTTGGTCTCTGCAGTGGGGAAGGGGGACTGACCAGGCTTTGAAGAAACAGGAGGAGATCTGGGCGTCTTGTTCAGTCGCTCTGTTGTATCTGACTCTTTGTGACTCCATGGACTGTAGCACACCAGGCTTCCCTGTCCTTCCCCATCTCCCAGAGCTTGCTTAAACTCATGTTCATTGAGTCGGTGATGTCATCCAACCATCTCATTCTCTGTTGTCCTCTTCTCCTTCTGCCCTCAATCTTGCCCAGCATCAGGGTCTTTTCAAATGAGTCAGTTCTTCGAATCACATGGACAAATTGTTGGCGCTTCAGCTTCAGCATCAGTCCTTCCAGTGAGTTTTCAGGGTTGATTTCTATTAGGATTGACTGGTTTGATCTCCTTGCTGTCTAAGGGACCCTCAAGAGTCTTCTACAGCACCACAGTTTGAAAGCATCAGTTCTTCAGTGCTCAGCCTTCTTTATGGTCCACCTGTCACATCCATACATGAAAGAGGTGAAAGTGAAAGTGTTAGTCACTCAGTCGTGTCTGACTCTTTGTGACCCCATGGACTGTAGCCCGCCAGGCTACTCTGTCCATGGAATTCTCCAGGCAAGAATACTGGAGTGGGTTGCCATTCCCTTCTCCAGGGGATTGTCCCAACTCAGGGATCAAACCCAGGTCTCCTGCATAGGAGGCAGATTCTTTACCATCTGAGTCACCAGGGAAGCCCAAATCCATACATGACTACTTGAAAAACCATAGCTTTGACTATACAGACCTTTGTCGGCAAAGTAACATCTCTGCTGTCTAATTGCTGCCTAAATGAACTTTGAACTGCTGCTCTGGTTTTATCATGCCCTCACTTCTTTTCCAAAGGTGCCTGGTGCAGCCTGTTCACGAGCCTTTGGGGAATTCTGGGTGGCTTCTCGAATTGTTCCACTGCGGGCTTAGGATTCAGTTTTCCCTTGTCTGCTCTGCCATTAGCCATGTTTCTTCATTTCGAGCTTTTGAAATTTTGTTGCTATGGGAAGTTAAACATTTTTTGCTGCTATTATTTCTTCCCTTAAAAAATTCATTTGCATCATTTGCATGAGATTTCTAAAAAGAGAAAATGAAGATGTGTGCTTGTTCAGTTTTCCGTCTTCTCCAGGAAGATTTACTTCTTACTCTTTCCACTTTCTGATAGTTCTATTTTTTAACCAATATTTGTTTACAAATTATCATTTGTTGTTTTGCTTTTCAAGTTAAGACAATCTAGTTGCTTTTTTCAAAGAGTATAGCACAGGACTTCCCTGGTGGTCCAGTTATTAAGAATCCAGCTGCCAATGCAGGGGACACAGGTTTGATACCTGGTCCAGGAGATTCCACATGCCACGGAGCAACTTAGCCTGTGCGCCACAACTCCCAAGCCTGCAGTCTAGCGCCCAAGAGCTGCAATTACTGAGCCCGTGTGACCTAGAGTCTATGCTCCCCAACAAGAGAATCCACCACAATGAGAAGCCTGTGCTCTTGCAACTGAAGAATCACTGGCTTGCCACAATTAGAGAAAGCCCATGCCCAGCAATGAAGACTCAGTGCAGCCATAAATAAATAAACATGTAAGAAAAATTAATAAACCAAACGTTAAAAAAGAAAGTATAGCTCATAGTAACTATGAAATAATGATTGGCTTTTTTAGGGCTTTGAGAGCTTTGCAAATGCTGACCTATGTAGTAGAGGCTTGGGTGTGCATCTATACCTACTATTGTAGACGCTGCAGCCTACCTGGGGAAGATCATATATCCACAGCTGATGACACAAGACCAGTAAATAGCAATACACTTCTAAGAAGGAAACTAAGTGGGTCAAAATGACTCATCAGCAGTCATGTGACAGACATTTCCTTGTCTCAGCCCAGAGTTGTTGGATATTTGAGTTATTCCACTCATAATGAATTCTCTGAAGCAGTTGTCTCCAAATTTTTTCATTGACACTCTTATAAGAAACACATTTTTAACATGCCCTCGAATATGCAAATTGCTTTATTTACAAATTATACATGTCTTTCTATAGCATTATCATATACAATATTAATATATATAAGCAGAGTCTTTTTTAAGGAGGTGATAGAAAATAAAATTAGAAGTTCTAGTATTTTTCTTCAGTATCTCAGTGAATCATCTTGCACACCATGGAATTTTCAACCAGGATGAGTTGAGGATCAGAACACCTGGGAAGGTTTTTTCAAAAGCCTCCTGTCCAGGGCCTACCTGGGCACTCTGAATCAGGACTTCTGAGGACAGAACCCTGGCAAGGATATTTTGAAAAAGTTTCCCTGATGATTCCCATGCACATTTCTGGTTAAGAAATACAACTCTACAGACTTAAAAATAAGAGGCCTTAAGAAACTGTGACTAGTGGTCAAACATCTACCCTGAGTTGCAAATTGGGAAACGTATAGCTTGATTAAATATCTGAATTATCACAGACCTCAAAAAACTTTGTCTCCTTCCCTAAGCTCTGTCTTTTTCTTCCTCTGTATCTGTCCTCTTCCTTCACTTTTTAGTATAATCTTGATATTTCTATTATAGACAATAGACATTCATTTTTGAAAATATAAACAAGAGAAGAAAATGAAAACTCATCTAGAATCCTACCATTCCAAGATAACCCTTAAATTTTTCTTTTATAGCCTTACAGATATTTATGCCAACATATATTTAAAAGTATATTTAAAGTATATGCTATACATGCTATTTTTAACCTATTTTTTCACTAGGTAATTCTATTTTTTTCTATGACAAATTTGCAAGTGATGAGACAGCTGGTGCGCATGCTCAGAGCACACAGTGACATTGAAGCCCTCTAAAGCAGGCTGAACTGAAAGTTCCTCAGACTAATATTCTCTCCCCTCCCCTTTCAGATCCTCCCTTACTTGGTTTCTCTTGCTTTCTGCATGCTGTTTCTCTTTTCTTTTATCTTCTACCCTTCTCTCATTCATTAAGCCAACCGAAGCCTTCAGGACAAGGGTTAATATTCATATTTGACAGTATGAAACTTCCTGATAATTTGACAAGGGATGCATAACCAGGGAGCTGGAGAGACAGCTGTGCCTTCCTCTGCAAAGGGATTTTCTCAGCAAGCCCAGGCAAGAGCCTGCTGTACTTGATGATTATCTGTTATTTCCACTTGGGAGCCCAAATTAAAGCCACTTATTTGCCTTCTAAGAAAGGTGTGGCCAGAGGCAGCCGGAGGTGCCCAGGTTGTCAGAGAAGAGCCGTTTCAGGGAAATTGCAGTTTCTGAAATTGTAACCGAGAGACAAGACTGCAGCTGACACAAGGCAAGGTCTGAGAAGCAGCAGGCTCGACAGTCCAGAACCAACCAGCTGCAGTGCTTCCACTTGAAGGGTAATCAGTTTTCTCACTGCTGTTACTCATAAAAAAGTGGCTACAGAAAACCAGTATCTCCTGTTTGAACAGTGCTGGTTACCCTCGCCTGGTTCCTCAACCCACTGCCTTAGAAATTTCCATCTGCAGTTACCAATGCATGGAGAGTGAGGGAACCTTCTGAAATTTGAAAACTTCATTGGGGTAATATGAAAGCAAGTAAGCCCCTTCTACCACAATAGAGCCAAACTGTGTTTCCTAGAGGATGTGGGAAAGGATCGTTTTCATTAAATGCAAATCATTGCCCCCAAATCAACAATGAAGTTGGCAATGGCTTCATTGACTGTGAGAGCCTACATTAGCCAGCTCTCTAAAGGCATTCTGCTGTGTAAGGTCCCAGGAAATGAGTAGAAAGTAACTTCTCTCCAACTTCACCCTCAATACCACCCCCTCCCAAGCTTCCTTAGTTATCAGCTGGAATGGGAGGAAGAAGGGAGTGTATCACACTTGTGCCTATGCTAGGAGATGCTTCAGGAGGACAGCAATTAACTGCTTTAATATAGTGTTAGTCACAGTGGGTGGGACTCCTTTTCATTCTACAGAGGCAGAGCCAGAAAAGCTGATGATAGCTGAGGAAAGGGCCCCCTGTCCCCCCCACACATACATACAACCTCTTCCTTTCCCAGCAAGAGCTACTTAATAAGCACGACTAAGCTTGTGTATAAAGTCACAAGATGTGAAATAAGGGGGAAATATTTTGACATAAATATGTCCAGAAAAGATCTCTTACAGAAAGAATAACCTCTCACTTATGGCAAATTTGAAATTTAAAAAAAAAAAATTATTTTTTTTTCTTTGAGAAAGACTGGAAAATTTTTTTCCTCTCCCCAGGGGAACAAATCTTTACTTGTAGTGGCACCTGAAATTCCACCATCAGTGACTAATTTCAATGTGTACTACAGGCAACCTGGAATAAATTCCAGGGGCCTGTATCAAAATGCATGTTCTTTATATGAGGCCAGCCAGTAATTCTTGCTGGAATCAGAATCTTTGAGATGACTTTTTAATGCAGACAGCTGGCACCGCACACATACATACTCCATGACCCCAGCCCCTACTAGGACCATGACCTTTAGCCAATAGGTGGGTCTCCAGTTTTCTGGTGTCTTAGTCATCTCAGGCTATAACAAAATACCAGAGACTGGGTGACTTAAACAACAGGCATTTAGTTCTCATAGTTCTGGAGGGTAGAAGTCCAAGATCCGAGTGCCAATAGTTTACCGTGAGAAGGCTTCTTGGCTTGTAGATGACCACCTTCTTGCTGTTCCTTGTACAGCTCTGTTCATTTGCTTGTGCACGTGGAGAGAGCAAGACCTCTCTATCTTCCTCTTCTTATAAAGACACTTATCCCATCATGACCTCATATGAACCTAATGATAACCCAAAAGCCACACCTCCAAATAACATCACACTGGGAATTTGATCTACAATATATGAATTTGCAGGAGGGAACATACAAATATTTAGCTCATAATAGCTGGCTTCTGATAGGACCTTAATTACCCATTAACTTTAGTTCAGAATAGATAGTTGACCTACTTTTGCAGGTTAGAAATGATTTCCACCATAGATGATGATTGGGTTGCTTCAATCAGAACTGACCCTCTATAATTAAGAATGAAAGCAATGAAAACTGGAAATCGTTGTTTGTAAAATGTTGACACTTCACAGGGAAGTATAGACAATAATCAACACTGTCCCTCTTCCTGCACTGAATCCATGGTCCCTCTTAAATCCTGTCTCTTTCTTTCCTCCCTGCTTTCTCTACCAGCACATTTCTTATCGTCTCCTCCTGAGAGGGCAAACATATTAGGAATGCAATGCATATTTGTGTTACACATACTCACTTGTCTTGTACTTTCTTTACATCACATAGGTTTAATATTTCACTTAGAGATGTAGTTATTTCACTGTGTTGGCCTCTCTTACTTGATGGGGCAGTGGCTGCGACAGGAAAAAAAAAAAAGTCCTTACCTTTGTCTCATGACCTTCAGAGTAAAGGAATCATGTATCAGGAGGTGACATCGCAGGAGCCCCTAAAGAGTGTGAGAGGGCAGTAAGGAGTAAGTTGAGATTGAAAAAAGTAAGACAAGATGCCCCTTCCTGCCAGTTTTGCAAAGAACAAGCTTCGTTACGCTAAAGTCAGTTTCGGTCAGCAATCTACAAGGAGGACACAGACAGTCCAAGGTCCCTCAGGTTGCTCACTGCTTATACCCTACCTCAGATTTCCCTCGGGTGGAGATGTACTTGGAGCCCAGAGTCACTCTACAGGCTTGGGAGAACACAACTGTGCCTCTCCTGCCTGTTGGCCTCCTTTTCCCCACCTCCATGCAGGCGGGTGAAATTAAATTGAAATTAACACCAAGGACCCCACAAAGGGTAAAGAAACTATGACAGGGCCATGCAGGCAGAGCCCGTGGCTAGAACAAGCAGAAGGTCATTTCAGGTTCTTTAGGCATTTAGGAAAACTTCAGAGGATTAAGTTACTTTTATTTTCCTAGTCCTCTTCTCCCCTGTGTGTTGTGTAGGCTGCCTGTCACATCTCCCAGCTCCAGGCAGCAGCTCCGCACTGCATCCTGAGTGCACGATGGGCAATGAAGATTGCAATGAGGAAAGAGCTGCTGCCTGGGCCTCTCGCCTTCCCAGACCGACGACGAGGTTCTTTGCCGGTTCTGCTGGTTTTACCCCATTTCCAGGGAGCAGCATGTGACAGAGCCACAACCTCCGGTCACCCTGTCAGCTATCTGCAGTTCCTCCTTTCTTTTCCTTTTCCTGACCTGATAAACAATGACCGTTGAAGCATCCCACTCTCTACAGATTCTGAGCCACAGTTAGTTTTGGTTAAGAGAAAAATTCGACGTTCACCAAAACAGTGGTCAGAATGCTCTACTGTATGAGCAGGAGCTTTACTTTCTCTGATACAGATTATAAAATCTATTAGTCACCATTCCTGTTTTCTGTATGTTTATAGTTGGTAGTAAAATAGATGCTACCCGAGAAATAGACAAGGAACGTCTTGGTAAAGGGAGGAAGTAACCAAGTAGTTGAAAGCAGAGACTCAGGAAGTAGCTTAGTTCTATATTCAATTCCTCCTCTCATTTCTAAGACTTCCCTCCTCTCTGAAAAAAGAACAACAGGAATAGCAAAACCAACAAATTGTGAACGTGGTTTCCCACTTGTCCTAAGAATGCTGGTGTCCCCTCTCCCACCCTTGCCACAGTCAGAATTCTTAATAGTAGAGCAAGCGTAGAAATCTACTATTACAAGCAGGTGAATGTATGCCTCTACTGTCACTTCCCAAAGACAGGAAGAGTTCTCTTTCGTCTAATGGCAGATACCAATCCTTCCAGCTTTCTCTTCTATACGTTAATGTCTAAAGACAGCATTTCAAAACTGTGGAGGGAAACACAGATCATCCAATACATATTATTGAGGCAACCATATATCCACATGGGAAAAAAATAGAATAGAACCAATATGAAGCAAAGATTTAAATATAAATATGAAAATATAAAAGTACTAGGAAAAATGGTTTAAATTTTTTAATGGTTTTTTTAATAGTTTTGGGAGTGAGGCAGTATTACACAAAACCAAGAAGCCATAAAAGGTTCAAGTATATAAAATTGGTAGACTGAAGTATATAAAATAAAATTTTAAAAATTCATGAGAAAAATGACCAGAGATGAAGACAAAGGACAAATGACAAACTGGAGAAAAGTGTCTGCAATTCTTGTCACAAGAGGGTAATTTCCCCCAGGTAAAGAGAACGCTTCACTTTTTTTTCAATTGAGGTAGTGTTGATTTACAATATTATATAAGTTTCAGGTGTCCAACATAGTGATTCACAACTTTTAAAAGTAATACTCCATTTATAGTTTTATAAAATATCGGCTATATTCCCTGTGATGTGCAGTGCATCCTTGTAACATTTTTTTTACACATAGTAATTTGTACCTCTTAACCTACACCCCTATCTTGCCTCTCCCCCTTCCCTCATTCCACTGGTAACACTTGTTTGTTCTCTTTATCTGTGTGTGCATGGGTGTTAAGTTGCTTCAGTCATGTCCAACTCTTTGCAGCCCTATAGACTGCAGCCTGCCAAGCTCCTCTGTCCATGGGATTCTCCAGGCAAGAAGACTGCAGTGGGTTGCCATGCCCTCCTTCCAGGGGAACTTCCCCACCCAGGGATCAAACCTGCAACTCCCGGTGTCTCCTGCATTAGCAGGCAAGTTCTTTACCACTAGCGCCACCTGGGAAGCCCCTTTATCTATAAGTCTGTTTCAAAAAGAACACCTGAAATTAATAAGCAGGATAACAAAACCCAATAGAAAAAAGCAGAAAAAGGATACAAGCAGAGAGCTCACAAAAAAGGATACAGAAATAACTCACAAATACATAAAAAGATGCTCAACCTCAATCATAATAAAAAGAAAGGAAACTTAAACCACCCTGATAGAATTTTTCCCCCTATCAGATTGACAAAAACAAAAGTTTGGTGACATATCTTGTAGGCCGAGCTGTGAGGACACAAGCATCTTATCCACTGCTAGTGAGTGTAAATTAGTACTGTCCCAACAAGCCTTCCCTGGTGGCTCAGATGGTGAAGAATCTGACTGTAATGCAGGAGACTGGGATTTGATCCCTGGGTTGGGAATATCCCCTGAAGGAGGAAATGGAAACCCATCCCAGTATTCTTGCCTGGAGAATTCTAGTGTCAGAGAAGCCTGGTAGGCTACAGTCCATGGGGTCACAAAGAGCTGTACTCGACTGAGCAACTAATGCTCTCAGTTTCCACAGTAGTTGATTTAACAGTGGCTTCCAGCTTCCAAATAGGCATAACCTTTGACCAGCAATTCTACTTGTAGGAATTGGTCCTACAGATATAGACACAACAGGAAGTATAGTCAGAGTAATTCACAACAATGTTTTATGTGTATATGGATTACATGGAACTGTAAAAGAGAATAAGGAAGTTCTGTATGCACTGGGATGGAACCATCTTCAACATATTTTGTTACATGAAGAAAAACAAAGAATGTGTGTGTTTAAGTAATCTGAGAACTTTTTATTTATTAAAGAATTTTCAGAAAGTATAGCAAAAAACTCATAACATTGGTGTTCTCTAGGGAAGGAAATTGAATGGCTGGGGGACAGAAGGGGAAGGGAGACTTTTTACTGGATATATTTTTGTACCTTGTGAATTTTAAACCATATAAACATATCACTGTCCTCAAAATAAAATATTATAATAAAAAATAAATATGGGGATTCCCTGGCAGTCCAGTGGTTAGGAATCTGTGCTTCCACTGTAGTTCCTGGTTGGGGAACTAGGATCACACACACTGCGTGGGATGGCCAAAAGAATAAAACAAGAGACGACAACCTATGAGCTTGAGTGAACTTCAAAAATGATGAGGAGGATGGTGGACTTTATGCTCTGAGAATTTCATCTTAATTGAAAACAAACAAAAAAAAAAATGAGCAGGATCCTGACAAAGAAATAGAGACCAAGCCTGGTCTTCTTCTGGCAGGCCTCTGTCTTGGCGTGCGGTACTAGCCCATGTGCTGTAAATGTTCAACAAATGCCTCCCTAGGAGACAAAAAAACCCCACTGATCCGTAGCCTTTGTCGATTTCTGTGTTATAAATATTCCCAACACTGAATAAAGAATTGGGACAAGACACACACAGGGTCCAGCTTCGTTATACAACTGCCAGTTCTCCAGTTACTGAAATCAGCACCTCGAGATTCCCAAACGCTTTCAGTCCACACTCCTTACTTCCCATTGTGCCCTCAATAGCCACGCCTCTCCTCCCCCACTGAGTAGAATGCTCATAGTTTGGGAATGGATCCTATATCCAGCGGGTGTGTCCTAATCATTTAACCCATCACACCACGGCTCCCCGTTGCTGTGCAGAAAAATATGTATCCCTTGGGACGGCCAGATGGGCCCTGAACATTCCGGAGCTCCAGTTGAGGCCGATGAGATGTAAAGGAGATTCGCTGGAAGTTTCCCACCTTTCAAAGACAATGGCAGGAAGAGACTGTTTCTCTCTTCCTCATACAGATGAGGCTAGAGCAGCTGTGCCATCTGGTCAAGCAGCCTTGGAGGGGAGGGCCAAAGCCGGAGCCTAAGCACTCCACCCCACTTCTGGTTTTCCCAGGCTGAAAACCAATATATTCACCATTTACGCCCTACTCAGCTTCTTCCATTGAATGACTCTTAAGCAACACATTTTTTAACCCTCTTGTGCTGGTTTATTTTATGTATCCAGTGTGACTAGGCTACAGCACCCAGTTATTCAATCCAATACCAATCTGGGTGTTGCTGTGATGGTATTCTGTAGATATGATTAACATCTACTTCATTTGGCTGTAAATGAAGATTATCTTCACAATCTGCTGCATGGCTTTGTCCAGTCAGCTGAACGGTCTTAAAAGCAAAACTGAAGTTTCCCTGAGGAAGGAGAAATTCGCCTGTAAAGAGCAGCATCAGCTTTTACCCAAGATTTTCCAGCCTGCCCTTCCTGATGGCCTGCACTATAGAGCTCAGACCTGCAGAGCCAGCCCCACAATCGCAGAAGCCAACTCCCTGTGATAAATACCTCCCCCTCTCATACATAGGTGTGAGTGTGTTCCTGTTTCTTTTCTCCTACAGAACTTTGAATGACACACCTGTTTTTCCTTTACAGTACTTATCTCAGTTCAGAGCTATGTACTTTGCATTTATTTGTATGTTTGTCACTTTTCCTAGTTAGACTATAGCCTTTATGTATACATATGACTAATCGGTAGAATAGGTGGTCAAAAGTACATTTGGAAGATGAAAAATATTGTTAAATTAGCTTCCCTGGAAGGATTTACACTGAAGGATTATAGGCTTTATATTTTTGTATTCCTATGTGTTGTCAGCATATAGTACCTGTTCAATAAATATGGACAGATGGAATTCTGGGAGGAGAAACATGAATTAAGGCAGAAAGTCCTGAAGGTATGCTAGGCTGTGGAGTTCCAATCAAAACATATCCATTTGGCTGTCCAAATTTAATGCTATTAATTAATGACTTGTTGTTGTTGTTGTTTTTGTTCAGATTACACACCAAACAAAATTTCTCTAATAGTTGAGCTCCTCTGTGGCCTGTCTATGGGGAATCTTCTCTGGTCAGGCTCACCTGGCCAGTCAGCTCTCCCCAAACTAACTTTCCACACAAACATCTGTATTCTTAATCATTCTGGAGGTCAGTCTTATCAGAAAAGCCTAATCCAGATGAACAAGGAAAGAGAAACCATATCTTTGACTAACCTACAACTTCAACTAAGGGGAGAAAAGAAAAAGAGAGCATTAGGACAAATTGTCGAAGAGCTGGGAAATCACTAAATCACCCTCATCTGTAGGGGGATGGCACCTTTGTGAACCTTGCCTTCTCGGCTATGTTGATCTCATACCAGACTCTGTTTGGGAAGCCAGGGCAAACACTTGTCTGGCTTGTTCCTGAAAAGACAAGGCAGGTAGACCTTGATGGTGATCCTCCTTGATTAACGACAAACCTAAAGTGGTAAAAGGAGGATGTTTGTCCAGGATCACATAATTTTTACACAGACATTCAGAGAACAAACACTAGCTTCCTCTGAGTACAAAGCTTTTGCCAAAGCACCAAACTGAAGATGCAACAGGAAGAGTATCTGATCTGGACAGAATGCCAAATGCAGAAGACTTGAGGACAGTCTTAGATTAGGACTAGAGTTCTATGATCTATAATTCAAATTTTGTGCTTTTGTAATTTCCTTATTTCAGTCTCTTGAGTTCTTTTAGATTTTTTATGTATAATATGGAGTATGCAAAATGTAAAAAAGAAAAAATCAGATGTTATCTTTCATTTATTTTTAATTGATAAATAATTGACATATAATGCTATGTTAGTTTCAGGTATACAACATTATATTTCAATATTTGTATTTAAAAAAGGAAAACTTTGGGGACTTTCCTAGCAGTCCAGTGGTTAAGACACTGTGCTTCCACTACAGGGAGCATGGATTCCATCCCTGGTCAAGGAACTAAGATCCCACATGCCTCATGCCACAGCCAAAAAAAAAGTGGGGGAACATTTTGATTCTAGCCATAACATGGTAGTTTTCATTAAGCCAAGTGAAAATTGTTAATAGCTGGACAAAATATTTAACATACCATTTGAAGGAATTTGGGGAGTGACCAACACAGATGATCCCTAAGAGAAGGTGGGCACATCGACATGACCTCCATGTTCACCCCGGCTCAATTCACAGGAACAGAGTAGGAGGCAGCTACTTTATTAGTCTGAAAAAATTGCACAAAGGATCCAGACTGGAGTTTGAAGTTGCTAAAGTGACTGGGGCTTAAGTGGTAAAATCCCAGAGAGAAGGAAATTTCAGAGACGTGAACCCAAAGGCTAGATGCAATCTCTCCTTGAGCTGTCTGACAGCTCCTAAGCTGAGCAAACACAGCAGAGACTGCAAGAAACCTAACAGAAAGCAGCAACGGGGAGGCTGATGCACTGTGCAAAGTTTTTGCAGCAGTGTGGTATTAATGAGGTGGGAGTACAAGGTGCACCAGAATGAAATAGCAATGCTCAAACTGCTGATTGAGACCTCAGAAAGACCTCAGCCTGGTACTGAAGCCAAAATCAAAAGAGACCAAAGCTAATAAATTAACCCTTGACATATTAAGGTGACTTGTCTGTACTAACTGCCTCCCTTTTAGAAGAAACATAAAGAAATACAGAGCCTCTAAAGGTGAATAACCAGTATGCTAAAATAGGAGGGAAAAAGAGCAATAATAAAAAGTATTTGATTCCTCCCCTCAAAAAAAGAGAAGAAAGGAGAAATAAAGTAATGAAAAACAGAAATAGAAACAAGATAGTAGATATAAACATTTCAATGATTACATTAAATGTTAATAGATTATTACTCCAATTAAAGAAAAAATTGCTTTTGGATAAAAAAAAATTAAAATCTCGATGCTATTAATGAGACAATTGTAAGGACATAACATTTAACAAAAAGAATTGAAAAAAGTATGTCATGTAAACACTAACCAAAAGAAAATTAGTGTAGCTATATTAATATCAGACAATACAGGTTTTAGGGGAAGAAATATTTCTAGAGATTAAAAGAGACATTTCATAATGATAAAAAGTGTCAATTAATGGTCAAATAAAATAGTCCCAAGTTTGTAATACACTGAAGAATGTATAAGTAATTTGTAAAATATATAGCAAAATTTCATTATATATTAAGCAAAGTTGACAGAACTAAAAAAAGAAATGGATAAATCCACAATCATTATTGGAAATTTTAGACCTCTTCCATTAGCTAATGGAACAAGTAATCAAAAAAGATGCAAAAAAAAAGGAAAAGACTTGAATAACACAAGTAATCAAATTAACCTAATTGACATACATAGAATATTACAATGAGCAACGACCTATACTGTTGTTTTCAAAAGTACATGAACATTTATCAAAATGAGCCATATGTTAGGCTATAAAGTGAAAGTGAAAGTGAAGTTCACTCAGTTGTGTCCAACTCTTTGTGACCCCATGGACTATACAGTCCATGGAATTCTCCAGGTCAGAATACTGGAGTGGGTAGCCTTTCCCTTCTCCAGGGGAATCTTCCCCACCCAGGGATTGAGCCCAGGTCTCCTGCATTGCAGGTGGATTCTTTACCAGCTGAGCCACAAGGGAAGCCCAAGAATACTGGAGTGGGTAGACTATCCTTTTCCAGGGGATCTTTCCGACTCAGGAATCAAACCCCGGTCTCCTGCATTGCAGGCAGATTCTTTACCAACTGAGCTGAGGGAAGCCCAGGCCACAAAGCAGGTCTCAAAAATTTTCAAAGAAACATACAAGCTATGATCTCCAACTACAAAGGAATGAAACTAGAAACCAATAACAGGAAGAAAACTAGAAAATCTCCAAATGTTTGGAAATTAAACAATACATTTTTAAATAGCTTGTAGGTCTAAGAAAAAATTGCAATGAAATTAGAAAATATTTTAAGATAAATGATAATGAAAATATGACATTAAAACATTTGTGAAACAAGGCTTACAGGGAAATTTATAGCTTTCAATGTATATATTTGAAAAGAAAGACTGAAAATGCACATGATCTAAGCTTCCATCTTAAGAGCTAGCAAAAGAACAGCAAATTAAACTCAAAGGAAATGGAAGGCTACAATAAAGATAAGCATAGAAATTTTTCAAATAGAAAATACATATGCAATAAAGAAAGTCTAACAATTCTAAAATGTACTTGAGGTGCCTGTCTTTGTTTCTCAGTTAAGGTTTGTTTTAGTTCTTTTTCAACCTGTTTACCTTTTATTTCCTTTTCTTATCTGATTGCACTAGCTAAGACTTTCAGTATGTTATTGAATAGCAGTGATGACAGAGGACTTCTTGTCTTTTTCCAACCTTAAAGGTAAGTATATAGTTTCTCACAATTAAGTGGGATATTATTTATTTATTTATTTATTTATCCATGCAGCTAGCAGGATCTTAGTTACCTGACCAGGGATTGAAATCAGGTCCCAGCAGAAAACATGCTGAATCCTAACCATTGGATCACCAGGGGATTCCCAAGTGGATATTATTTGTAGGGTTTTTGTAGATTTTTTTGTTTTAATCAAGTAGAAAGTTCCTCTCTATTCCTAATTTGCTAAGAATTTTCATCTTGAATGAATGTTGGATTTTGTTAAATGCTTTTTTCTGTATCAATTGATATGATCATCTGATTTTTCTTCTTTAGCCTGTTGATATGGTGGATTACATTGACTGATTTTTAAAATGTTGAATCAGCCTTGCATATCTGGAATAAATCCAATTTAGTTGTGTACAACATTGTTAGATCTGATTTGCTAATATTTTGTTGAGGATTTCTGCATCTGCATCTGCATCTAGGAAAGATACTGGTCTGTAGTTTTCTTTCTTGTTTTCTGAGTTTTTTTCAGTTTTTTGTTATTTTTTCTTTCTTTTATTCTGTAGTTTTCTTTTTTGAAATGTCTTTATCCGGTTTGGGTATTAGGGTAATGCTCACCTCACAGAGCAAGTTAGAAAGCAAAGATTACTTTCTAAAAGTCTCCTTGTGATATGGATCGTCATGATGATTGTGCAACATTATAAATGTATTTAACATCACTGAACTTTACACTCAAGAATAGCTAAGATAGCAAGTTTTTTTATGTATATTTTACCACAATAAAAATAAAAATATTTTTAAGTCTTCTTGAGCACTGATTGTACTAAGAAGTAGTCTATGTGAGATCTGGAAAGCCTTAGTTGAAGGATCCAAAAAGATCTAGTAGAAAAGGAGCAGGAAGCTAGGAAAGATGCTGAAACCAAGAATTATAGGGAATAAGTCTGGTTGCTGAAGGTTAAATACACAGTTCAGTTCAGTTCAGTTCAGTTACTCAGTCATGTTCGAATCCTTGTGACCCCATGGACTGCAGCACGCCAGGCCTCCCTGTCCATTGCCAATTCCCGGAGTTTACCCAAGCTCATCTCCATTGAGTTGGTGATGCCATCCAACCATCTCATCCTCTGTCGTCCCCTTCTCCCACTTTCAATCTTTCCCAGCATCAGGGTCTTTTCCAGTGAGTCAGCTCTTTGCATCAGGTGGCCCAAGTATTGGAGTTTCAGCTTCAGCATCAGTCCTTCCAATGAACACTTAGGACTGAGCTCCTTTAGGATGGACTGGTTGGATCTCCTTGCAGTAATGAATATTAAATTCACAATAGAAGATAATATATTGGCCAAAAAACACCTCATGGGTGGTAAATGATGTAGAATTTGAGAAAAGGATGTCCATGAGTCCTTTTCTTCTCCTAAACTAAATGTACTCTTCTTTTAACTCATCTACCACCTAGAGAGCCAAGGATGGGGGTGATGGGTATGTGGAACACTGCCACAACTACATGAAAATACAGCACTTTACACTCAGGAGTAGGAAATACACCACATTAAAATCCTATTCTGTTCCTATAATTTAAAGACACATTATTCTATCCAAGGTTGACAAAGCATACTTTTGTAATGTGGAGACAAGAGATTGCTAATCAAGTTAATGGTGCAGGAAAAATTGTGTTGGAGGTAGAAATGGAGGAAGAAATGACTTGGACTTACTTAAAAAGAACAAACACTTCAAGCCTGTTAACATGGTAAAGCCTCATCAGGTTGAACTTCACCAGTTTGGCATTTGTGCCAAAATTCAGTGCTAGTGCTGAATTTTACTTTCACTAAATACAATCTTTCTTGTAAAAAGAGTGTTTTAAAGGCTTTTCTTCCCTGATTCCTCAAAACACCGTGAAATACGAAGTAGTTATGGTTTTACAGATTGTTCTTATTTTACAAAACATCCTCTGCTTTGACATCATCAGTTATAGTTCACTACTTTTAACAAACAAACTTTTAAAGACCCATTCTAGTTTTTGAAATGGTAAATTTGAAAACTGTCCATCTTAGAATTAAATTCTAAGCCCATTACTTCTTTCTCATCTTTAGACTCTTGCAGTGCAACTGCCTGCTGGGCACAACTGCCTCTATTTGAGCACCTCTGAAATTTCATTCTTTATGCCATCAGTTCCCTTATCCAAATCTGTCCTGTTTCTATTATCCATTTCTATTTCCATTATCAAAATCTTGTTCAAGCCAGAAACCTTGACTCCTCCTTCTCTCTCATCCTCCACATCCATCCAGCCACTGAGCTCTCTGTTCTTTGCCCCTCCTGGACACATTTTGACCCCATCCACTTCCTAATATCCTTGTCACCTCCCTCCTTAGTCACTCAGCCTCTCTGTGCTGGAAGACTACAACAATCTCCCACTGATCTCCCCTTCTCCTTACTGCAGCTGAAACAGTCTTAAAAACTCTGCACTTCAAATCTTTTCAATAGTTGCCCAAGGCCCTTAGAACAAAATATCACATCCTTATTATGGCACTCAAGGCCCTCTGTTAAAGAAACTGGTTTGTTCTCCATCATCACCTCACTTCATTTGCCTCTCTGCTCTCAAAACTCCAGCTGTACTGACTTCCTTTAGTTCCTCAAGCATTCGGGGAAGGGTGTGCCCAGCTGTTGATTGCCCTCACTTCCCCTTTGTTGAGTCTCTGTGTACGTATCCTTCAGGACTCAGCTAAACTGTCCCTTCCTCAAGGAGGCTTTCCCTGACCCCAATTAGACCAGGTCCTCTGTCCTGTTCTCCCATAGCACAACATTCCTTCACTTTCACAGCACATATCATGCTCATAATTAGTTATTCAAGTCTATCTTCCCTACTAGAAAGCAAACTACATCCCTGCACTAAGCTTAATGCCTGGCACACAGTAATGTTAAAATGTTAGTTGCTCAGTCATGTCCAACTCTTTGCAACCCCATAGACTGTAGCCTACCCACCAGGATCTCTGTCCATGGAATTCTCCAGGCAAGAATACTGGAGTGGGAAGCCATTCCCTTCTCCAGGGGATCTTTCTGACCCAGTGATGGAACCTGGGTCTCCTGCATTATAGCAGATTCTTTACTGTCTAAGCCACCAGGGAAGCAGTAAGCCCCCCTTAAAATTTTGATAAATATACTAAATTCCATCCAATTATATTAAGTATTATATTTTATATGTTTTATTAATATCAATATTTTAAGTAAATTAAGTATATTAAAGAATAATGTCATTAAAGAAGAAATGACTTAAAGAATAAATATTCACATATATGCTGCTTAATATGGACTCTGGGATCTGTCTGCTGGGTTCATACGCCAACTTCCCCACTTACTAGCAAGGAGACAAATCATATAACCTTTTTGCATCTTTCTAAGTGGATACAGAAATGCTATCTGCTTCACATAACTTGGGTCAGTTATGGGGGCCAAATAAATTATTATGTGTAAAGCACTTAGGACATTGTCTGGCACATTGTAAGCACTCAACAAATATTAGTTATTATTATCTCTTTGGTCTGTCCCAGCAATCCTAGAAAAAATTATAATCAGTAAATAAGGTGTATATACACAGTAAGAGTCTCCAGGGTTTGAGGATGTGCTAAGGAAAACATCATTGTCTTGAAGTGGAACTATCAAAAGTCAACATAAAAGAAAAGTAAATTCAGCCCTCAACTTGAGTAGTCCTTCCTTCAGCTGCTGCAGATAAAGCTTTGGGAACCATCCAAATGAATCAAGGCAGCATCTTCAGGTCCAGATTAAATGAGATAATGAACATTAGGAGCACTTAGAAAATTGTAAAGTATGATACAGATGTTTGTGGCTGTAATGACTGTTATTAGTAGTAGAGTAATTCTATTACCCAATCAATAGTACATATTGTAATCTGACTGTCTGAAGCAACGCAAGTGCTTGTAATCACAAGGACCTATTAGTCGAGCAGAGGAATTGAAGTGGGAAGGAAGAAATAGGTGATATTTATCCAGCACAATCCAATTAAGAGAGATGCTTGTGTGAGGCAAGGGAAGTAAAACTCATGGAACAAATTTCTCCGCATGCTTTGCAAATATTTTGGTTCTAATTGTCCATGCTCATCAAGCAAGTATTTTGCCTTTGATCAGTTTTGCAAGAACCAGGAAAAGGAATAACCTGAATACTAATCACTCTAAGGAATAAACGTATTCCTGGTTTCTCAGTCATTGCATACGTACTGAGCTGCTAGTGTATGGCAGGCACCATACAGTGGAGTTAGTGGGAGGTAGTTCCTGCCTTCTTGTTACAGTCCAGAGAGGAGACAGGAAGGACATCACATAAACAAAATCACAGCTGCCTCTTGTGTGCTAAGTGCTACCTTAGACTAGATAGTTAAGGCTTAATTCCGACACTTGAAGTGGACCTAGGGATTAACCAGACAATGGAATGAGGGTAAACTGTCAGGTAGTAAAGAGCTTGGTGTGTTCGAGACTCTGAAAGGCCAATACAGATTGGAAGTATCAAAGGAGAGAAGGGCCATGAGTCTGGAGAGGCAGGTAGGAGCCAGATCACAAGAGCCTCAGAGGCCACTCAGGGACAGCTTGGATTTGAGCACAAAATATGAAGATAATGTTAGACATGATGACATTTGTCCTTTCCAATGACCCTTTTGGTTGCTATGTAAAGAATGGATTGGAGTGGGCATGAAAGTGGAAATGGAGAGACCAGGTAGGAGAAATCTGCAATCACTCAGTCAAGGGACAGTACTCACATGGATAAGAGTATCGGCAGTAGACAGAAAGGGAAAGAAGTACGATATATTTAGGAGACAGGGTTACAAGGGCTTGGAGATAGAGAGAGAGTGGATGTAGGGGAGGAACCTGAAGAATTCTGGCTTGAGTAATCAGGTTGAAGAGTTATAGTGTGTTAGTCGCTCAGTCATGTCCAACTCTTTGTGACCCCATGGACTGTAGGCTGCCAGGCTTCCCTGTCCATGGAATTCTCCAGGCAAGAATACTGGAGTGAGTAGCCATTCCCTTCTCCAGGGGATCTGCCCGACAGAGGGAATCAAACACAGGTCTCCCACATTGCAGGCAGATTCTTTACCATCTGAGCCACAAGGGAAGGTTGAAGAGTTGCCATCCATTCACTAAAACGAGCAAAGATTAGATGTGGCTCTGGGTCAGAACAAAGATGTTAGGGAGTGAAGAAGAGTTTGATTTGAGTATGTTAAGTTTGAAAAGGATGTGAAATTTCCCAGGGAAAGTAAGTTTTGAGTGACCATTTTGATATTTGGTAAGGAGACTTAGTAGAGAGACCCAGTTTTCTGGACATTTGAGGGTCACTGGTGTATAAAAAGCATCTGAAGCCTTGGGATTAGCAAGGTCACCTAGGGAAAAAAACGTAGTCAAGATAAGCCACGAGAATCTCCAGAGTCAGATTCTTGTAACCTGTCAACACTGGGTAGGTTAATAAGATCAGGTTTCTGAACCCAAAGGACTTGATAATCGTCTCAACATCCACGGTGACCCCAGTAAGGTAGCTAGCCAAAACAAGCAGCAGACCATTCCATCCTCTTCTAAAACACAACAGATATTATTATCCCCATTTTACAAAGGGCAAAGTGAGGCTATATGAATTTAAGTAATCTGGTTAAAACTGCAGAATCAGTAAGTTACAGATAGGATTAAGGCTGAATTCAGGTCATTATCATTGCAGTTCAGAACTCTCCATCCTTCAAAAAGCTTTCCCTGCAATTAATTATCCAAAGCTTGTGAAGAAACACAAAAGTTTGTTATGCTGGTTGGAAGATCATAGAACAAAGAAGGCTGTTAGGCAAAGTTAAATTCTAAACTTGTGGGAAGAAGAGATCATCATGAACTCAGGAGTTAATGAAGAGTCTAGTGTCGACTGTGAAGGTTAAGGAGGAATTAGGATGAGGGAAAGTGAAAGTTGCTCAGTTGTGTCCGATTCCTTGTGACCCCATGGAATTCTCCAGGCTGGAATACTGGAGTGGGTAGCTGTTTCTTTCTCCAGAGGATCTTCCCAACCCAGGGATCGAACCCAGGTCTCCCGAATTACAGGCAGATTCTTTACCAGCTGAGCCATAAAGGAAGGACAGGATGAAGGAAAGAGGGGGAAAACTCTCAGACTTAAGGATGTGATGAACCAAGATGTGGAGCACACCAGGGCATAGAAAAGAACTGATGGCAAATGAGCTTCCGTTTCACATGTCGACTCTAATAGGCTGGTGGTGGCTCAGTGCAGGGGGATTAGCAAAATCTGTCAAGGGCAGGATGTAAGGAAGTGGGGGCAGGGCTCCCTCGTTACCTCTCTCAGACTCAAGGGTCTGTGTGTGACTGAAAAAAAAACATTTCCTAAAGGAAATCTTTAGGAAATGCTTGTGCTGTTGCTGGTGGTGTGTTACACAAGACAGAAAGGACTGAACTCCCAGAGGAAAACTAGGAAGCTATTAGCCTAAGGTAAGTCAGTGGTTGATCAAACTTGCCTTAGCAGGGAATCCCTTCTAAATATGAAATCTTATGTGAAATTCCAACATATAAAGCAAAAAGTAAAAAAGCAAAAATTAAAAAGTTGGTTATTTTATTAGGAGAATATTTTATGGCTTTGAACATATAATATGTTTATAATAATGTCAAAGCAAAGATATAGGAAGTTGGTTAAATAAACCGGAAAATTCTAACTCTGGGATGATTGAAGAGAGTTACATCTTGTATTAGGTTTAGTACTCAACTGTCCAATTCATTTCTGAATTTTATTTTGGTTTTATGTAGCAAGAAAACCCTCATACAATGATTCACAGAGTTAAATACTTACATATGGTAATTTTTTGTTTGTTTTGTATTTTACAATTGGCCTGGAATCATAAGTGTTAGTCACTCAGTCATGTCCAACTCTTTGCCACCCCACCGACTGTAGCCCACCAGGCTCCTTTGTCCATGAAATTCTCCAGGCAAGAATACTGGAGTGGGTTGCCATTTCATTCTCCAGGGGATCTTCCTGACCCAGGGATCGAACCAGGGCCTCCTGCATTGCAGGCAGATTCTTTACCTTCTGAGCCATCAGGGAAGCCCATCAAAAATAATCACAAGGCACTCTTCAGTTAAACTAATCCAGAAAGGAGTGGCAGAAATTTTTTTTTCCTTAGAGGTGCGCAGACACCTCTTTGATTAATATTTGGTTTGCTCATGCTAAGAAACTAAATTAGGTTAAATAATCAGTACAAGCTTGGATAATTAAATCCCCTTAAACATTTTAAACTGCATTTATAAATTTAATAGAGCCAATTTTTATTATAAAGATTTCAAAAAGCCTGAAGAGAAAATTTATAACCTATGAGTGCTTCCCCAAATACTTAAATAACCCTTATTAATTGAATGCATTAAATGCATAAATATGGCAAATTAAATTCTTAGGCGTTTTACTTACTTGGAAAAAAGAACGTTAAAACTGAAAGGAATGAGGAGATTGGAAAGAGAAGGTGGTGTGATAAAGGCATGCTGATGCCAAGGCCTTAAAAGATGTGCCATAAGAAACTGTTACTAAGTGGGAATTCCCTGGCAGTCCAGTGGTTCAGAGTCTGTGCTATCACTGACTAGGTCTCAGGTTCAATCTCTGGTTGGGGAACTAAGATCTCACAATCTGTGTGGCATGGTCAGAAAAAAAGAAAATGAAATTTGTACTAAGAGGTTTGGGACTGAGGTTCCCTGAAATTAGACTCACAGGAGTCCTTCAACATACACATGCCCAAGCTCCAGAACAGACCTACTCAATCTCAAATACTGTGAATATTTTGAAAAGGCTCCCTGATTCCTGAGGCTGCCCAAGTCTCCCCAAATTTGCCTCTCCCTCACTCCAGTCCCATAATCCCACAACTTGCACCCTCAACCTGCTTGTGAATCACTGGTTGGAGCTCAGGGAAAAGCTCTTTCAAGAAATGTTGATTTGATAGTAAATATTATCACCATAATAGTGTCTTCCTTGTAAGCAACTCCCATGACCAAACGCTTAGAGAGCAGAGCACCAAGGCTTGAGAGAATACCCAGATCAAAGGGACAGAAGGAAGAGAAGCCTAAGGAAGTCATGAAATTTACCGTTTGCAGTCTGCACATATGAGAAACTCAGATCTGGGTTTCTATACCCCTTCTGCTCTACATATGTATATATATTTATTATCAATGCCTTGGAATAGAAATCTGATGCTAAAAATCTATGTTTGAATTCTGACAAGGATATAGACCAATGGCCTAATGTATGTATGGCTTCATGGCAGAGTTCAGGTGAAGATTTTTTTCAAAAAAGAGCTCAAATTTTTTGCCTTGAATGACAGAAAAATTCAACGAATCTTTTCGTCTCCTCCCTCCCTCCTTCCCTTCCTTTTTTCCTTCCTTCCTTCTTCTTTCTTCCTGTAATTCCTTCCTCCATCCCTCCCTTTCTTTCTTTCACAGGAGCTAATGCATGCCCAGCGCTGAATGAGGCACTGTGGAGGTTGTGCAAGAAATTCCTAAGCTTTGGCCTTTCCTCCAGAGGGTACAATTTAGCTGAAGAGATGAACCTAACCCAAATAAAACGATGAGAAAAACACAAGACCACATGCAATCGAATATTAGGTAGAATGTAACAATAAATAAGAGCTGGGAGGTCTCTGGACATGGTTGGAAAAGGCAGTTTGGGCTCTTCCCAGATGCTGAGCCATCAGCTGATTCTCACAGACTGAGTAGGATGGATACAGCCCATACCGGGCACAGAGGCCTCCAGACATCAGGCAAGGAAAGGCCCGTCAGAGACACACTGAAAACTCTGAGGAAGCTGACCCCATTTTCCATAAAAATATCAGGACACATGGTTCAACACATGGTCTAACAACAGGAAAGAATAATTGGGGCCGTACCAGAAAATCTAGAACATATGGTTACTCTATTTATGGGCCAAGAAAAACCTAACACAAGAGAGGGCTGAACTCGCCAACCCTAGGTAGACGAGACACAGCCACACCATCTGAGAGGCTGCTAGACTGTTTCCCCAGTCATGGGAGTTAATGTCTTTCGTTAAGATTTCTGTTAATCTTTTCAAAGAAAAGGTCAACACTTGAACAAGAAAAGACAAGAACCAGAAGAGAGAATTTATATTCAGATGTCTTAAATCACATTCTTCAATATTTTCTCAATTGCCTCAAATAATTTTTGTAGTAGACAAATAATTTTTGTAGGGTATAAGTAATGAATGCAAAAATGTTTCTTCCTCCTGGGGTAATAAAATCCAATGTAAAGTTTCCTTTCCTGTAAGAAAAAGAGAACATCCATACCTGGTATAGTTCCAGGCTTGTGATCAGAGCCTTCATTCATATTTTAAAAATATTTTTTAAATTACCAGGATTGTTACATGTAATTTTGCCTTTTAAGCCCCTGATATCTCTCTGTTTTTCTCGCTATTTTAGTAGCTTGCTGTCTGAAATAAAGTACAAGCCAGAAGCTTCCTTACCCAGTTTTGGGATTTAATAATCTTAGCAATTATTGGAAAAGAAACCATTTTAAAGGCTTTAACTCAAGGCTTGGCAGGTTAAAACATCTCCCCTTTCACCTTTCAACCCATCCCGGAGCTCAGAAATCACTTGCCAACTCATTCTCAATATTATCAGGGAATTGCACATTTCTTTCCTTCTATGGTCAGTAAATACATTGACCAAGATGATGTGGTAATCACTGCTGAAGCACAACAACAAAGCCACGCATTTGAACAACTGGCTTCCTCTGCTTCTAAAAAAAATTCTTAAATGCATCTTAAAATATATGTATTTCCGTTGAAAGCATGGAGACATGTTTTTAATGAGATTTCCTGGATACTAGACTTGTCTATGGTTTTCTTCAACTTCCCAGTTTGTTCAGGCCTCAAAAAAACCTACGTACATTTAAAGGCAGAGCTTGATTTTCATTAACTAGAGTTGTTAAGAAAGAGGAAACACCTAATCGCACACAACAGAAAGGGAACATTTTGCAACCATTAAAAGAAAAAAACTGTGTTCAGCCTTAGGAAGGAATGAACTTCTGACATAGGTTGTAGCATGGATGAACCATGAAGAGATTATGCTAAGTGAAATAACTTAGACACAAAAAGACAAATACTGCATGAATCCTCGTAATACGATGGGTGACCTCACACTCAGAGGTTGAAAGCAGAATGGTGGTTGCCAGGTGCTGGGGTGAGAAGAGAATGAGGCGTCATTGTTTAATAGGTGCAGAGTTTCAGTTCTGGAAGAGGAGAAGAATTCTGGAGGTGACTAGTGCTAATGGTTGTGCAACAGTGTGGATGTATTTAATACCACTGATCTACACACTTTAAAATGGCTAAAATGGTAAATTTTATGTTATTTACATTTTCCCAAATAATTGTGCATAAATCAAATCTACCTGAATTAGAACCTCTCTGTCCCAATTCCCAAACCTAGGTCCAAAGCTAACAGGTGAATTACCCATGGCTTTTGGAGAATTTAGTCGAATCCTAACTAGTCAATAGATGATAAAGAGAAATGGAAAAGATATAAATTGTTTGTTACACAAAGAAGTGTGATAAAGAATACTGTCAGGACCACAGAGAAGAAGGGCTCACTTCTACCCGGAACGGGACATTTTGCTTGTTTTTCCCTTGGTATATTTTGGGAAACATTGCGACTCTTTGATTTCACTGATATAACATGTACATAAATTGGGCTACAGAGAAAGATAAAACAAGTTCTCAGGGTCTTTCCTGGTGGCTCAGTGGTGAAGAATCAGCCTGCCAATGCAGGAGATACGGGTTCGATCCCTGATCTGGGAGCATCCTACATGCCACAGAGAGACTAAGTCCAGGCACCACAACTATTGAGCCTGTGCTCTAGACCCGAGCAGCTGCACCTACTGAATCTTGCCTGCCCTAGAGCCCATGCTTCACAAGAAGAGATGCCACTGCAATGAGAAGCCAGAAGTAGAGAGTAGCCCCCACTTGCCACAACTAGAGAAGGCCTGCAGACAGCAACAAATACCCAACACAGCCAAAAATAAACAAGTCAAATTATTGTTATTTTTTTTAAATTTCTCAGAAGATACTTGAGGACTCCCCTCGTGGTCCAGTGGTTAAGAATCTGCCTGCCAATGAAGGAGACATGGTTTTGATCCCTGGTTGGAGAAGATCCCACACGCCACTGGGCAACTAAACCTGTGCCCCACAGCTACTAAGCTCAAGCTCTAGAGCCCAAGGGCCCCGACTACTGAAGCCCATGCTCTGCACAAGAGAAGCCCCCTCAATGAGAAGCCCACGCGCCAAAACGAACTGTAGCCCCTGCTCACTGCAACTAAAGAAAATCCATGCACAGCAAAGACCCAGGACAGCCAAAAATAAGTAAATAATTTTTTTTTAAAAGAAGATGCTTGACAATATAAATATACAAGAGGATAGACATCCCTTTAGACATGTCTGACATTTGGACTGTATCAAGCTCCTCTGTCTGTGAGATTTCCCAGGCAAGAATACAGGCTGCTGCTGCTAAGTCGCTTCAGTCGTGTCCGACTCTGTGCGACCCCATAGACGGCAGCCCACCAGGCTCCGCCGTCCCTGGGATTCTCCAGGCAAGAACACCGGAATGGGTTGCCATTTCTTTCTCCAATGCATGAAAGTGAAAAGTGGAAGTGAAGTTGCTCGGTCGTGTCTGACTCTTCGCGACCCCATGGACTGCCGCCCACCAGGCTCCTCCGTCCATGGGACTCTCCAGGCAAGAGGACTGAAGTGGGGTGCCATTGTTGCTATTTCCTCCTCCAGGGACCTTTCCAGCCCAGGGACCAAACTCGTGGCTCCTGCCACATTTCCTGCATTGCAGGCAGATTCTTCACTGCCAAGCCACCGGGAAGGGCCATTGAAATGCTATATGCTAACTGTGAGAGTGGCTCTAAAGGCTAGGTTACAAAGTGGAGAAGAGGAACTGTGATTGGGAGGAAAAGGTGATGAAATGGCCACAGTAAGCAGTAAGTGTTACTTAGTGTGTTTGACAGGATTAACTACCAGAGAATTGAAGGACATGCACTTCGTTGTTAAGGATTCTGCAATCTAACAGAGAGAAACAAGGCACAAATAAGAAAGAAACACATTTTTTAAGCAATGATTCAGAAGGGCAACATAACATTATGTATAAGATATGTGAGTATTAATCAGGGATCAGGCAGAGGAATGAAAACAATAAGATCCCAGACGTTTGGGGTCCAATTTGGAAATAAAGGAGGGATAATGTAGATGAAGAGGAAAATGGGCGCTGCAAACTGAAAAGAACAACAGCAGAGCCCCAGAGATTGGAGCGAACTACGCCCCCAAAACCTGCACAAGAATTTCCAAAGGAAGCAAACATAGTCCTCCACGGTGACTATCCACAGATGACTTGGAGGAATTCAGGGGACTAAAAAGTATTTGCAAGTTCCTGGAAAGGCATCTAACAGTACACTTCCAAAGTTGTTCAAATTGTAATGGAGTCCTAGAAAGGCGAATCACTGCAATTGTGTAGATTCAGCTAGCCAAAGGCTGACCTGGAAATAGGTCAAGTATTTACTTTATTAAAATATAACCATCAGCAGGACTCCAAGTTGTCACAGACGACTCACTCTTGAGTCCAAGTCGGATCTCGAGTAACAGACTAGGGCTAAGTCTGGACTCAGTGTAGGAAAGAGATCCCATCGAATGGAAAGTCTGCTCTGCGAAGTCTAATAATAGCAGCTCCTACAGACTGCGTGTGTCACTGGTCATGGGACACTACTCCAAGGGCTCTCCAAGGGCTCACTCATTTCATCTTCATGATCCTCCTGGGGGTAGGAAGTGGTGCCGCTGCCCCTAGAGCCCAAGCCCTTAAGCCCTTGGCTACACCAACCTTCTCCTGCTTTTCAAATGATTATGTGAAATTGTGTCTATTCTTGGACTGGAAGGGCCGTGAGGTGTATACATGAATGCAATCTAAAAAAAAACATTGCAGCTGTGAGCTGCACAACCTCAAGAATCTGTTCTATCTTTGGGACTTCTCTGGTAGTCCAGTGGCTAAGACTCCGAGCTCCCAATGCAGGGGGCCTGAGTTCCATCCCTGGCCAGGGATCCAGATCCCACATGCCACAAGAAAGAATTTGCATGCCAGAGCCTAGAGATCCCAGATTGAAGATCCCCTGTCCTACAACTAGGACTTGGCACAGCCAAATAAATAAATATTAAAAGAAGAAGAATTTGCTCTATTTTTAATGAACTAAAAATGAATGTAATAAATTTACTTTTAGCCTGGCCACATGCCATGAAGGCTCTGAGACCAAAACAAATACAGGTTTATGAGAAGTAGACTGTGAATTAGGAAAACTCTATATATGATACCATAAAAAATGTTCTTCTGAATTTTGAAATGAGTCACAGACGTTATTAGGCTGGAAAGAGTTTATTCCCCAGATCTCTGTTTGCTTATAGCTTTAGAGACTTAGAACTAGTCAAGCGCTTCTTGGGAGTTATGACATATGCTCATCTGGGAACTCAGTAGGTATCAATTCACAACCCAATCTGGTCCCTGAAAGATAATGAATGACTTTGTAATATCAGGCATTAAAGGCTAAATATTCATTTTCTGACACTCTGAAGAGAAGATAAATTTTAAAATGTCAGTTGCATTTCATCTTAACTAGATGAAAATCTGATTCATTCCTATCAGTCTGTTAAATAAAGAAGTTCCAAAACATACAAACACACTGAAAAAGAAGACTGAAAACAGCAAGTGTTGTAATAGAGTGAATACAACACTTCCCTAGAAATGACCAGGGCTTGGAGTACAATGACAGTGTCTAGTCTATGGTCTCAACTTTTCCAGTTCTTCTTCCTGATGCAATTGCTTGTTTTATTGTCATTTGTTATGGACTGACTTCTGTCTCCCCTAAATTCATACGCTGATGTCCTAAACCCAGTACAGGTGACCCCTCAGAGGGTGATGATATTTGGAGATGGGATCATTTTTTTTTCTTAGTCAAAAGGCCAAGAAGCAATGGAGATAGCATCTTGAAAGAGGTAATTAAATTGAAATGAGGTCATAAGTGAAGTGAAGTGAAGTGAAGTCATTCAGTTGTGTCCAACTTTGCGACCCCCATGGACTGTAGCCCACCAGGCTCCTCTGTCCATGGGATTTTCCAGGCAAGAATACTGGAGTGGGTTGCCATTGCCTTCTCCTCCGAAGCCTCTATTCTGAGTTAATTAGACCACA
This sequence comes from Antilocapra americana, assembly GCA_007570785.1. Classification (NCBI taxonomy): domain Eukaryota; kingdom Metazoa; phylum Chordata; class Mammalia; order Artiodactyla; family Antilocapridae; genus Antilocapra; species Antilocapra americana. Next base: position 10,305,810 of record ML661908.1, read on the forward strand.
CATTTTAGAGTGGTCCCAGAATGTTATCACTGGCTGCTACACTATAAGGAAATCTTTACAGTTCTGAATAAACGGACAAACTTGTTCAGTTGTTCATCTCCTACTAATAAATTTTGATACAGCAGGTACATGTGGATATATTTAATTCAGTTATCTAAGTCTAAAATCAATTTTCATTGAGGAGTGAAAAGAAAGTTCTCCCTTTAAAATAATAATAATACAACCAAACTTTTGTACGGAAGGGAGATAGCACTCTCCCTCTAATACAATTTTGGTATAAAAGTGCCTATTTCTTAGCTGCATTTATTAAATTTGGGACACAGAGGAAATTAAAAATACATACTTTTTTTCAACTGCTTCATTCTAAAATTCACATCCTTGGTAAAACATAACCTTGCGCCTTGAAGAAATCTTGGAGGTCTTCTCATCAAATACCTTTCATCAAGGAAAACTTCAACAGAAATGGCTTTAAGGTGGTGGTTAGTGATAGCTTGGTTATAGACAGAGTAATAGACTAGAACAGTGGGAATTTGGAGGGATATTGGTAATACCAAACAAGCTAGGGGAAGCCCCATCGAGTGGAGTGAAATAAATACCATGCAGGGCCTTTCCTGGTGGTCCAGTGGCTAAGACTCCATGCTCCCAATGCAGGGGGCCTGGGTTCAATCCCTGGTCAGGGAACTAGATTCTGCATGATGCAACTAAAGAGATCGCCTGCTGCAATGAAGACAGAAGAACCCACGTGCTGCAACTGAAGACCTGGTGCAGCCAAAAAAAAAAAAAGATCAATATTTCTTAAAACTGGATTATTTAAAAAACAAGACCAAGACCGTACCACTTGGGATCCCTCCCTCTGGTTCTCTTCCATGCCCTCACTTGCTAATCCTTGCCCATCCTTGTCCTCTGTCCCACTGTCACAGTGGGAGACAAGTCCTGTGCTTTTCTCCTGCTGCTCCCCTCCTCATCCTCTCCCTTCACACCTCCGGAGGTCACCTGTCTCTTCCCCTCTGGGTTGTCATCCTTCCCCGTCCATCTGTTCCTTAAACTAAAAATACATTCGACTTTCTTTTTCCTAAAAAAAAAAAAAAGAAGTTTCATTCTAAGCTTTGCTAGCTAACATTACCTGGTGTGTCCGCTGTTCAGAGCCCCTGGAAATGTAAGCTGTATTTCTCTTTTCCTTCAACTTTCTTCCCCCACACGTATATATTAAAGTAGTTGCGGCTCAGACACAACCCCACCTCCGATTAGGTCTGCAGGTTCTTGAACTTCATATAAATGGACTCATACAGTGTGTACTCTTTTGTGTCTGGCTTCTTTTATGCCTTTATTCTTTCTTGCGTGGTAAAATATACATAATATTAACTGTACTATTCTGACTGTTTTGAGCATACAGTTCAGTGGCGCTAAGTACATTCACACTGTCATGTCATTCATCACTACCATCCATCCGCAGACCTTTTTCATCTTTCCCAACTGAAACTGTATACCCATTAAACAATAACTCCTCAGTCTCCCCTCCCCTCTAGCCCCAGGTAACCTCTATTCTACTTTCCGTCTCTATGAACTTGTCTATTGTAAGTACCTTATATAAGTGGAATCGAGCACTATTTACCCTTTCGGGTCTGGGTTATTTCACTTAGTGTAATGTATTAAAGGCTTTCCTGGTGGCTCAGTCGGTAAAGAGTTTGCCCGACAGGCAGGAGACCTGGGTTTGATCCCTGGGTCAAGAAGAACCCCTGGAGAAGGAAATAGCAACCCACTCCAGTATTCTTGCCTGGAGAATTCCATGGACAGAGGAGCCTGGTGGGCTACAGTCCATGGGATCACAAAGAGTCGGACGCAACTGAATTACTAAGTTTCACTTTCACTTTCAATGTATTCAAGATTCATCCACAATGTGACAGAACTTCATTCCCTTTTATAATGATAATATTCTATTGCATGCATATACCAAATTTTGATTGCTGATTTTGTTTATCCAAAAGTGGACATTTAGGTTGTTTCCGTTTTTTGGCTGTTGTGAACAGTGCTGTATGAACACTGGTATACAAATAGCCGCTTGGGTCCCTGCTTTCAATCCTTTTGAGTAGTGGCCTTAATGGGTCATGTTGTTACAGAGTACCAACTCATACTGCTTGCCCCACAACAGGCCAATACATTGAGAGAGGAGTTGTTGGGGCAAGGAATAATCTTATTTGGAAAGCTGCTAGGCCAAGAAAATAGTAGACTTGTGTCCCAAAGAACCATCTTCCCTGAGTTAGGATTCAGGTTTCTTTTATGCTATAAGGGAACAGAAAAAAGTCCTGGTTCCAGCCAGACTCTGGAGGAGATGTGTTAATTTCTTCCTCCCTGCCGTCATTCGTATGTGGGCCTGGTCAGGATGTTTCCTGTGAGCTAAGCAAAGTATTTTAGCTTAATGCTTATTACCCGGGATATAGGGTTCCCAGCGATGGGCCATTATGTATAATAATTTACACTTACAGGGCAACATCCCTTTAGTGATCAACTTGTAATAGAATGCAAAAGGTCTTTGCTTTTACAATATGATAATTCTATGTTTAACCTCCTGAAGAATTTCCAAACTGTTTTCCACACAGCTGCAACATTTTGCATTCCCACCAGCAGTGAATTTTCTCCACATCCTCACCAAGACTTATTTTTCTTTCTGTCTTTTTAAAAATAATAGCCATCCTAGTGAGTGTGAAGTGGTATCTCACTGTGGTTTTAATGTATGCATTTGTTCTTAAAATACTGTCTTTAGTTCCTGCTTTCATATTGGTTCTTTGTTTACTTTTCATGCTTCTTGGCTGACTTCTCCATCTTTCTCTGCCTCTTTAATTTGGATTCCCTGGGTTCCTCCTCAGCCTCGCAGACGTGCTTTGTACATAGTCCCTGGAGATTTCCTTCAGTCCATGATAGAAGTATCACACCCATGTTGGTAACTAACAAATCTGTACTTCTTTAGTCAGGGCCTCTCTCTGAGTATAACATTGCTTTAAAATCATTATCTTAGAAAATAAAAGAGTGTGAAGTTTAAAACTTGATTAAAAATATGGACACTTTGATGCTCTTTGTTGCTGCTGAGAGGAGGGAGTGAGGAGGAAAAGACTCTCGCTTTCTGAAAAAGTGTGATTAAAAAACACAGAACATAAATGTACTATTATAACCAATTTTTTAAAATAGACTTTATTGGACTTCTCTGGTAGACCAGAAGTTAAGAATCCCCCGGCCAATGTAGGGGACACAGATTGGATCCCTGGTCCAGGAAGATTCCACATGCTGCAGAAAAACTAAGCCTGTGCGCCGCAGCTACTGAGCCTGCCCTCTGGAGCCCGTGCGCCCCAAGTACTGAAGCCCGCGCGCCTAGAGCCCGTGGTCCACACGAGAAGCCACCGCAATGAGGAGCCCGCACACCACCGTGAAGAGTAGCCCCCGCTCACTGCAGCTACAGAAACCCCGAGGGCATCAGTGAAGACCCATTGCAGCCATAAATAAATAAATAAATAAAAATACAAAACTACAGACTTAGTTTTTTAGAGCAGTACTAATTTCACAGCAAAACTGAGGTGGAGACATAGAGATTTCCCAAATACCTCTTTCCCCCATGTACACATAGCCTCTCCCATATCAAAATCGCCCACCAGACTGTTGCATTTGTTAAAACTGATGACTCTACACTGATGCAACATCCACCCAGAATCCACAGTTTACATTAGGAATCACTCTTGATGTTGCTCATTCCATGAGTCTGAACAAATGTATAATGACCTGACCGTTATCGTATCATGTCAAGTAGTTTTACTGCACTAAATATCCTGTGTTCCACCTATTCATCCCTCTCTTCCCCCTAACCTCTGACAACCACTGATCTTTTGACTGTCTTCATTGTTTTGCTTTTTCCAGAATATCATATAGCTGGAATCGTATAGTAGGTAGTCTTTTCAGGGTGGTTTCTTTCACTTAGTAATATGCATTCAAGTTCCTCCATGTCTTTTCATAGGTTGATACCTCATTTCTTTTTAGCACTAATATTATCAATACATTGTCTGGATATACCACAGTTTATTTATCCACTCATCTACTGAAGAACATCTTGGTTGCTTCCAAGTTTTGGCAATTATGAATAAAGCTGCTATAAACATCTGTGTGCAGATTTTTGTGTGAATGTGAGTTTTCAACTCATTTTGGTAAAATGAAGGATCATGATTGCTAAACTGTAAGAAAGAGGAGAGTGAAAAAGTTGGCTTAAGGCTCACCATTAAGAAAACTAAGATCATGGCAGCTGGTCCCATCACTTCATGGGAAATAGATGGGGAAACAGTGGAAACAGTGTCAAACTTTATTTTGGGGGGCTCCAAAATCACTGTAGATGGTGATTGCAGCCATGAAATCAAAAGACACTTACTCCTTGGAAGGAAAGTTATGATCAACCTAGACAGCATATTGAAAAGCAGAGACATTACTTTGCCAACAAAGGTCCATCTAGTCAAGGCTATGGTTTTTCCCATACTCATGTACGGATGTGAGAGTTGGACAGTGAAAAAGGCTGAGCACCGAAGAATTGATGCTTTTGAACTGTGGTGTTGGAGAAGACTCTTGAGAGTCCCTTGGGCTACAAAGGAGATCTAACAAGTCCATCCTAGGGGAGATCAGTCCTGCGTGTTCATTGGAAGGACTGATGTTGAAGCTGAAACTCCAATACTTTGGCCACTTCATGCGGAGAGTTGACTCATTTGAAGACCCTGATGCTGGGAAGGACTCGGGGCAGGAGGAGAAGGGGACAACAGAGGATGAGATGATTGGATGGCATCACCAACTTGATGGACATGGGTTTGGGTAGACTCCGGGAGTTGGTGATGGACAGGGAGGCCTGGCGTGCTACAGTTCATGGGGTCGCAAAGAATCAGACACGTCTGAGGGACTGAACTAAACTGAACTGAATGGTAAGAGAATGTTTCTTGTGGCTGTATCATTTTGTATCCAACTGGCAATGAATAAGAATTGCTGTTACTCTACATCCTCACTAGTATTTGGTGTTGTTAGTGAAAGACAGAATGGATATGCTGGACCTTATTAAAAGTTAAAACTTCTGCTCTGCAAAAGACACTTGCAAGAGAATGAGAAGACAAGCCACAGACTGAGAACATGTTTGTGAAAGATATATCTGATAAGACTGTTATCCAAAATATACAAACAACACTTAAAAGTCAACAATAACAAAACAAACAATCCAACTAAAAAAATAGGCAAGGAACTTGAACAGACTTTACTAAAGAAGATGTAAAGATGGCAGATGTGCACATGAAAAAATGTTCAGCTTCATGTTATGAAGTTGAAAATTAAACCGATGAGATACCCTGCACGCTTGTTAAAATGGCCATCACCCATCATAATCATTTTAAGTGCACACCTTCAGCAGTATTTATTCACACTGTTGTGCAAACAATCTGCAGAAGTCTTTTCGTCTTGCAGACCTGAAACTATATACCCACTGGGCAATGACGCTGAATATCCCCCTCCCCCAGCCTGTGGCAAGCACCATTCTACTTTCTGTTTCTATTTGACTACTTTAGTTAACTCACATAGGAGAATCAGAATCGTGTGTGTCCTTTGGAGACTAATCTATTTCACTTAGCATAATGTCCTCAAGGGTCATTTACATTGTAGGGTCATCCATGCACAGGCAGGATTTCCCATGGTTTTTTTAATCATAAAAAAGTACTGATGTTTTCAATTAGGTAATAGAGGCTGTGCTAGCTGTTTGTTCTACCTGCTCCCAACCATTCTCCATCCTCCTCTCCCCGCTGAGTCCCAGGAGGCTGGCTTCTAGAGACTGCCTTTCCCTTGCCCTCTGGTCTCTGGTTGCATTTGGGTTCGCACGTGCGAAGCACCATCTGGAGACCGAAGGGCATGAAGGCATTCATTTATCCCCCACACAAACACTCCCTTCCTGCTCAGCATGATTCAGGGAGTGGCTGCTCTTCATCCCACTTCCTCAGCACCAGCTCACTCTAGGATCCCTTAACACCATTCCCCATTCTGACTGCACCCCTGCCCCAGGCCTGGGGCTAGGAACAACTTCCTGTTGTTGCTAGTCCCTGCATGCTTTCCCATTCCTTTTATTCTTCCTTTTACCTCACCCATTCATGTGTAAATCATCTCTTTATTAAAGTCTCTTCAACAAACTCTTTTGAATGTGTCATCTGTTCATAGGATTCCTTCTCTGATCCTGAGTCAGACACATGTAGCTGTGTTTAAAAAAAAAAATTTAATGGTGTAGAAGGCTAAGAAGTGAAAAAAGAAATCTGTTTCTACCCCATAGCCTTTAATTCCATTCCATTCTATGCCCAGTTGCCATTTATTTGCTTGGGGATTTGGCGGGGGGGGGGGGGGGGGGGGGGGGGGGGGGGGGGGGGAGGGTAGGAAATGGAGGTAGGATGATCTTGACCTCACCTCTTGGGTGAACTGTAATTGGTCTCAGATAAGCATGTTAAACCCTCCCTTGTGTGCTGTGTTTGCTTAGTCGCTCAGTCGTGTCTGACTCTTTGAGACCCCATGGACTACAGCCCGCCAGGCACCTCTCTCCAAATGGATTCTCCAGACAAGAATAGTGAAGTGGGTTGCCAATCCTTCCTCCAGGGGATCTTCTAAACCCAGAGATCGCACCTAGGTCTCCCACATTGCAGGCAGATTCTTTACTGTCTGAGACACCAGGGAAGTCCAAGAATTCTGGAGTGGGTAGCCTATCCCTTCTCCAGGGGATATTCCTGACTCAGGAATCGAACCAGGGTCTCCTGCATTGCAGGTTGATTTTTAACCAACTGAGCTATGAGGGAAGCCCAAATCATCCCTTACTGGTAGCTGGTTCAGAACGCTAGGCCTAAGCTATCCTTGTAGGGTATTTTCCTGTCCCAGGGATTCAGCTGAGAATGGGTTCATGAGTCACTGCTATGATTCAGTTCAGGCCAATAAGATGCAAGGAGAAATTTGCTGAGGGGGTTCCTCTCATGAGACTCATAATTGGAGAAGTCCCAGAACTGTTAGAACCAGTCTGAGAGGTCAACAGAGGAGGTTGGGCCAGGAGAAACAGAGTCGGGCCAGCAGATTAAGCCACTAAAGCTAAATTCTATACCAAGTAAGCCTCTAGACTGCAAATTATGGGATCTGATCAGTTTCATGACTACCTGTTTACTTACAACAAAGCATTCTAACCAATACATGCTTATACTGTGAAACACACATACCCAAATGGGATCACATCATAGATTTTGTACGGCAAATCGCTTTTTTCGCTAAGTCTTACGTTCTACTAAACATCTTTCCAAGTGAGAACATTTAGCCCTGCTTCGTTATTTTACATGCAATGGTGTTTTCTCAAAGGGAAACACCAGAGTTTTTCCTTTCCTCTGCGGGAGAACATTTAGGGCATTCGCAAATTTTCCTTATTACAGACAGTGGCACAATGACACATATTTTGGAGTGTCTTTATTAATATGTACATAAGATAAATTCCTCATAGAATTGCTTGGTCAATAAGTCTGAGAATTTTAAACGTTCATAAATACTGCTATGTTGTCTTCATTAGTTTACTTCATTAATAAAAGGGTTTCATTAGTTTACACTCTTACTATGGATATGTGAGTGTACTTATTTCTTCACACCCCTGCCGATACTGGGTATTATAAAAAAGTTTAAATATTTGGTAATCAGATGAAAATTACATCTCATTAGTGAGTTAAAATTTTATTCATGGGTTAGGCCAAGGGAGAAAAGGAAAGATATACCCATCTGAATGCAGAGTTCCAAAGAATAGCAAGGAGAGATAAGAAAGCCTTCCTCAGTGATCAATCCAAAGAAATAGAGGAAAACAATAGAATGGGAAAGACTAGAGATCTCTTCAAGAAAATTAGAGATACCAAGGGAATATTTCGTGCAAAGACGAGCACAATACAGGACAGAAATGGTATGGACCTGACAGAAGCAGAAGATATTAAGAAGAGGTGGCAAGAATGCACAGAAAAACTATACAAAAAAGATCTTCCTGACCCAGATAACCACAATGGTATGATCACTCACCTAGAGCCAGACATTCTGGAATGAGAAGTCAAGTTAGGAAGCATCGCTATGAACAAAGCTAGTGGAGGTGATGGAATTCCAGTTGAGCTATTTCAAATCCTGAAAGATGATGCTGTGAAAGTGCTGCACTCAATATGCCAGCAAATTTGGAAAACTCAGCAATGGCCACAGAACTGGAACAGGTCAGTTTTCATTCCAGTCCCTAAGAAAGGCAAAGCCAAAGAATGCTCAAACTACTGCACAATTGCACTCATCTCACATGCTAGTAAAGTAATGCTCAAAATTCTCCAAGCCAGGCTTTATCAGTACATGAACCGTGAACTTCCAGATGTTCAAGCTGGTTTTAGAAAAGGCAGAGGAACCAGAGATCAAATTGGCAACATCTGTTGGATCATCAAAAAAGCAAGGGAGTTCCAGAAAAACATCTACTTCTGCTTTACTGACTATGCAAAAGCCTTTGACTGTGTGGATCACAACAAACTGTGGAACATTCTTTAAGACCACCTGACCTTCCTCCTGAGAAATCTGTATGCAGGTCAGGAAGCAAGAGTTAGAACTGGACATGGAACAACAAACTGGTTCCAAATAGGAAAAGGAGTATGTCAAGGCTGGATATTGTCACTCTGCTTATTTAACTTATATGTAGAGTACATCATGAGAAACACTGGGCTGGAAGAAGCACAAGCTGGAATCAAGATTGCCAGGAGAAATATCAATAATCTCAGATATGCAGATGACACCACCCTTATGGCAGAAGCGAATAGGAACTAAAAAGCCTCTTGATGAAAGTGAAAGAGGAGAGTTTAAAAGCTGGCTTAAAACTCAACATTCAGAAAACTAAGATCGTAGCACCTGGTCCCATCACTTCATGGCAAATAGATGGGGAAACAGTGGAAACAGTGACAGTCTTTATTTCTTGGGCTCCTAAGTCGCTGCAGATGGTGACTGCAATCATGAAGTTAAAAGACGCTTGCTCCTTGGAAGAAAAGCTATGACCAACCTAGACAGCATATTAAAAAAGCAGAGACATTACTTTGCCAACAAAGGTCTGTCTTGTCAAAGCTATGGTTTTTCCAGTAGTCACATATGGATGTGAGAGTTGAACCATAAAGAAAGCTGAGCACTGAAGAATTGATGCTTTTGAACTGTGGCATTGGAGAAGACTCTTGAGAGTCTGCTGGACTGCAAGGAGATCTAACCAGTCCATCCTAAAGGAAATCAATCCTTAATATTCATTGGAAGGATTGATGCTGAAACTCCAATACCTTAGCCACCTGATGCGAAGACCTTACTCATTTGACAAAACCCTGATGCTAGAAAAGATGGAAGGCACGAGGAGAAGAGGATGACAGAGGATAAGATGGCTGAATGGCATCACCGACTCAATGGACATGAGTCTGAGCAAGTTCTGGGAGTTGGTGATGGACAGGGAAGCCTGGCTTGCTGCAGTCTATGGGGTCACAAAGAGTTGGACAAGACTGAGTGACTGAACTGAACTAGGTCAAAACACTTCTATGGTTGTTGTGTTTCATAAACTGTTTATGTTTTGCCTACTCTTCTATTTAATTTTATTTTTCTTAGTGATTTGAGATAGCTCTTTGTATATATTTTTCAAATAGCTGTTTTTGAGAGGTTTTAAATTTTGTCCTGCTTTTGTTAATCATTTTTATTTGTTTGTGATTAACAAATTTATACATTTTTTCACAAGAAAGCTTCATTCAATCTAATGTGTCGATGTTTTCCTTCATCATTTCAGGGTATTGTTTACACTTAAGAGTTCTTCCTTCACGCCATATTATTATTTAAATTCACCAATATTTTTCTCTGCTTATTTTATGGGCTCATTTTTACATCTGAGTTTCTGATCCAAGTTAAAAGTTTTTGTTCTACATGAATCTGAACTCTTCGATTTTTTTTTTTTACAATGAGTGTATATAAGTATCACAGTTTTTAAAAATATAGTCACCAGTTAGTATAGTACAGACATATCTTTCTATGAAAATCTTGACAAAAACAAAACCAATAACAGATGTAATTTTAAAAATAATATGGAAAACAAATGAAACTAGGCTTCCCATATTTTGCTTTGAAATTTGAGAGATCACGTGTGTGAGCCTCCCTCTGCTTTCCCGTGTGTACACACTGTTCTGCACATAAGGACAGCTGGCTTCATACTGGTGCCCACCCCTCCTGAAGCTTGATACGAAGCCACAGGAGGAAGGGAAGAAAAGATGTCAAGAGAAAGAGGAATCGAGTAAGACAAAAGCCTGTTGGAAGCAGAATCAGCATTCACTGCCAGGCAGCAATAGCTCTGCTCAATTGTACAATTCATTTCTCAACTCCCACCCCATTAAAACTCTTCAAAGCTCTCCACCCTTTCGGCCCGCAGCCCCAGATCATCTCCCCAAAGCATGACGTCAAGAGCATGGGCTCTGGAGCCAAACTGCCCGATTCACACTGGACTCTGCTACTTAACTAGCTGTGAGTCCTTAGCAAGTGGCTCGAACATCTTTGGATCTCAGTTTTCTCTCTTAAAAAGTGGCAGTAATACTTTTACTTTCTAAAAGTTTTATAGTAATACTTACCTACTTATCTCGTATAGCTGTCCCGTGGATGGATTTGGTGAGGTAATACACATCAAGCACTTAGCATCGTATCTGGAATATAATAGTTCTCAGTGAGTATTAGCTCTTTTCATTATCTAAGTCTAATTAAGTCTATCTGAGCCTCAAGTCCCTTGTTGAAGTCTAAGGGAATATCAGAAAGTTATGAATTATGAGATATTCCAGTTGTATTTTCATTTCACAGGTTTTGGAAAGTCATGCAAGTTCTGCCTTTCTACTTTGCTAAGCTATAATATGTGGACAATTAATTTCTTATTACAATTAACTGCTCATTGTAAAGTACCGTAAATATGCACTTTGAAGGCTACTATTACTAAAGTGGTTCTTATTCACCTGACTGAAAATATGCCATTTTTTTCAGACTGACTCAGGGCTCTACTCACTACCATTGCACAATAAAATTAAGAGAAAATTGTTGAATCATTTCAAACCTGCTTATTGATGCTGAGATCCCACTGTAAAATGAGGAAAAGAAAACCTTAGTCATGGTTAGGCAATAGCACCATAACAGAAGGGAAAGGAAAGGAAACGTGTGGTAATTGATAAACTATGCAACTGAGGTCTGTTTTGTGATAATAATTCTCCTCCCACCAATCTTATGAAGTTAGCACTTTATAATGTTGGCCTATCAAGTTCCCTTCTTATAGAAAAGTAGATTAAAACTTTACAAGATCACATTACTGGCAGGGATCATTAAGATTCATTTTAGAAAACTGCTTACCACATTTACATGTAGATACAAGTTGCTTTCTTTTTTTCCCCAAAAAAATACCTTAACGAGATTAAAATGCACTAATTTATTTTCTTTAAATTCCTTTTTATGTGTATTACACTTCGTCTTTGGTACACTCTTATGGCTGAATTTTTTAGTTCATTTCTTAAAACTCACTAGTTTATACACTTTGATGTGTTTATGTTGCTCTTTGGTTTACCTGTTGTTGTTGTTTAGTTGCTGAGTTGTGTCTGACTCTTTTAGCACCCCGTGGACGGTAGCCCTCCAGGCTCCTCCGTCCATGGGATTCTCCAGGCAAGAATCCTGGAGTGGGTTGCCATTTTCTTCTCCAGGGCATCTTCTGACCCAGGAACCAAACCTGCATTGACAGGTGGATTCTTTACCACTGATCTACCTGGGAAGGCCTTATTTGGTTTACTTACTAGGACTTTTATTTCGATCATCATATTTTCTTTGTTTCTAAGAGAAACAGGTGATTCTTTAATTAAAAACTGCCTGCTCTTACAGGTATAGTATCCTCTCGTATCTCTGCAGTTATTGATCATAGTTAACTTGAAATATTATTTGTTCTAGTAACTATTTCCTTGGGCATTCATGCTTATACTTATTGCCTTTGGTGCCTGTCTTCCATGGTGCTGGTTTTCCTTAAATGCCTGGTGATTCTTGGTGTACCGCTTGTCTTCGTGTTTGAGCAGCCCTTTCTGTGGGAGCTACTTCTGCTCCTGGGAGCTGTCACTGGTCACTCTGGATCTCTCCAGCTCATTTCTTCTCCTTCCTCCTCCTAGACTCTCCCCCACAAAATTTTAGTACCCTCTGGAACATGTTTCTCAACTCTTTTTTCATTGTTGTTCTTCTAAGCTTTTTTATGACACTTTCTCCCCAATCACTGCCTAAGCTCAATGAATTTCAGTACCACGGGTGTGCTGTATATTTGGTTATTTATTGTTGTCCTTTGTTGTTGTCCAGTCTCCAAGTTGTGTCTGACTCTTGTGACCCCAAGGACTGCAGCACACCAGGCTTCCCTGTCCTTCACCATCTCCCTGAATTTGCTCAAACTCTTGGCAACTGAGTCGGTGATGCCATCCAGCCATCTCATCCTCTGTCGTCCCCTCCTCCTCCTGCCCTCAATCTTCCCCAGCATCAGGGGCTTTTCTGATGAGTTGGCTCTTCATATCAGGTGTCCTTTGGAGGGCCGCAAATTATTGTAATAGTTAAGGGGTTTTTTTGGTTTGTTTGTTTTCTCTCCCCACTCCCCACCCCCAAACCGATTTTTGCCACACCAGAAGCCATAGTGTACACACCCCCAGCTGATGCTGTGTGCTCTGAAGAACAGCCCTGCCTTTCTGCATCAAATGTCCTGGACGTAAACGCTGTTACTGCCTTCTGCTTAGAAAGTGAAAGTGAAACGGTTAGTTGCTCTGTTGTCTCTGATTCTTTGAGGCCCATGGACTGTAACCCACCAGGCTCCTCTGTCCACGGAATTCTCTAGGCAAGAATACTGGTGTGGGTTGCCATGCCCTTCTCCAAGAGATCTTCCCGACCCAGGGATCGAACCCGGGTCTCTCACATTGCAGGCAGATACTTTACCATCTGAGCCACCAGGGAAGCCTCTCTGCTCCTCCTGCTCCTCCATTCAGTGCCTCTGAGCTTAGAACATCCCAACATTCCCTGAGTCATTCCTACCTCCAGAGTCTCTGATGCACTAGGAGGTCTAGTTGTTGTTCTTTTAATAAACTGTATTCTTTAGAGCAGTTTTAGGTTCACGGAAAAATTGAGCAGGAAATACCGGCCGTTCTCACACACTCCCTCCCCACCCCGCCCCCACAGCCTCCCCGACCATCAACATCGGCCTCAGTGTGTGGTGCGTTGGTTACAGTTGGCATTTGGTTTTCAGCTGATGTTTGCTTTGTTAATCCAATGATACAAGCTTTCAGTATTTCTGGAATTCTTCAGACACTAGCATATTTTATTTTCAAGCAATAATATGCATTCTGCTTTGTCTTTCTAGTTTTTGTAATTTTGAGGGACTGGAACAGGTGGGTAGGGAGACCTTTCTTTATAGTCCTCCACCTCAAATCAATCTTCTAGAGACAGTGCTACCATAATTTCAAAAAAGGGAGGCTGAGGTGGTAATTAACTTCCATAGACTGTTATTTTAACTTGTATCAGCAATCCTCCAATTTACCAAGAATCTTCTAAATTCCAAAAGATGAGTAAGTTATTCTTCACTAAATATTCTACATTTGTAACAAATCACGTGTATTAGCCTATGTATGATGAAGTAGCAGGGCTCTGTTTTCGTGGGTTCTTTCTTTAACGTGCTTTATTTATGATTGTTGGAGTTTACAATATATTTAATTTATATAGTATATTAAAATGATATATCAGTACTATATGTTTAAGTAAATTTACAGAAGACCACAAAAGCCATTAAATTCTGTTTTTATTGCTCCATGTTCACTTTCCATCTGTCAGTATATAGGTACACACATTGCATAGTCCCAATACTTTATGCATACTATTTTTGTGCTGTTATGTTAGCGTATGTGTTTACTTATACTTACAGTTCTACAAAGCTGCCATTTTTGCTACCCACATAATTCCTTTTAAAATAATTTTATCTATTTACGGCTGTGCTGGATCTTCACTGAGGTGCTCAGGCTTTCTCTAGTTGCAGCGAGCAGGGGCTATTCTCTAATTGCAGTGCCTGGGCTTCTCATTGCGGTGGCTTTTCTTTTTGTGGAGCACAGGCTCATGGGCTCGTGGACTTCACTAGCTGTGGCTCATGGGCTCCGTAGTTGTGGTTTGTTGAGGTGCATGGGCTTAGTTGTCTCTCGGCACGTAGGATCTTCCCTGACTATGGACTGAACTCGTGTCCCCTGAATTGCAAAGTAAATTCTTAACCTTTGCACCACTAGAGAAGCTTTACTTATATAATTATCATACAGAATGGAAATCATCCATATTTACGACATCTTTTCAGTATTAATAATATTTTTATATGTGTCAAAGAGTATGAATACTGTCAAGTGGCTTTCCAAAAACCATGTCCCCATTTACAATTCACCTTCAGCCTTGCCAAACACAAAATTTTGTATTCTTTCGGAAGTTTTTAAATTGGCTTTTTTTTTTTTTTTACATTTGTGACTGTGTTTTCCCACTCAATGACTTCCTATCTGTATTGTCCCAGGCATAAAAGTATTTGTAGCAGATTATGTTTTCCTACTCTGTCTAAAACAACCTAATCATCCAGTACATTTTTCTTTGACACTCTTCCCACTGAGAGAGACAAGCTCTATGCTCTTTCCCTTGATTTTGGGTGGGCTTGTGACTCTGGCAGAAGTGATACTATGTGACCTCCAAGGCTAAGTTTAAAAAAAAAAATGCAATACAGTGTCTGCTTCCAGTTCAAACTAAGTGCATCGAATTATATACTTGCTCTTAGGACTCCGCCACTTTGCTGTGAGAAAGCCCAAGTCACTGCGAGGAGGTCCAGGTGGAGCAGTACAGAGGGCTGAGCTCAGGACAAAGCCAGCACCAACTTGCTAACCGCGTGCATGAGTCATCTTGACTCACTTCAAACTAGTCGCCCCTGCTGATGCTGTGGGGTGAGGGAAAGAGGTGAGTACTCCTGCCGAGTACTGCCCGAATTAAAGATTTATGAGCAAAATAAATCATTGTTTTTGTTTCAAAGCACAGAATTTGGGGTTGGTTTGTGAGCCAGCAGTTAATAACTGATACAGTGTGCATGTATCCTTTAACCCCTTATCAAGTGCAGTTAGGGATGTTGACATGTAGTTGTTTAACTCTTAATTTGGAAGAGCCACTTTAAAAAAAAAGGAGAAATACAGAGACATAAGAGGTAATACAGCATACCATATGAATATTCTAGAATTTGACTGCCTGGGGTCAAATTCTGGCTCTGCCAAGCACTTACAAATTGTCAACAGATAGCTTGTTATCTGTAAAGTGGGATGATAATGGTAATCACCTCATTAGAAGTATTATGAGGATAAAATGAGTTATATAAAGCACTTAGCCCAGTGCCCAGCCAACAGCAAACCTTGTTTAAATGCTAGCCATTCCCAGCAGTTACATATTTTCGCATAGTCTCTATTCTGTTTTCTTTCTTTCTTTTTCAAAAAAGCTGCCCTGAGACACATTTTCTTTATTTTTATACTTGGTATCAGTCAGGATTCTTTCCAGTACAGCTACAGAAAACACAGTAAAAACAAAACACAATAAAAACTGACTTAAGGAAATAGCTCAACTAACTTAATCAGAGGTAAGGTGAGATCTGCAGTGGGTCAATTTATTTTCTCAGTCATGACATCAGAGGACTTCCCTGGCAGTCCAGTGGTTGAGAATCAGCTTCCATTGCAGGGGATACGGGTTCGATTCCTGGTTGGGGAGCTAAGATCTCGCATGCCTCCAGGCAACTAAACCTGAACACAGCAACTAGAGAAAACCCAAATGCTGCAATAAAGACCCATTGCAGCCAAACTAAAAAAAATAAGAATAAATTAGTTCACTACCATATTTTTTTTGTAATGCCATCAAAGACCCAGCTTCTATTTAGCTCTTAGATTTTCTATTAGTAACATTGTGGGGGGAATTCTGCCGTGGTTCAGGGGCTAGGACTCTGCTTTTACTGCCAAGCGTCTGGGTTCAGTCCTTGGTCAGGAAATGAAGATCCCACAAGCCATGTAGCAAGGCCAAAAAGGAAAAAGAAAGTAACAAAGTATGTAAATAATTCTAAGTCATACCCAGATATGGCAAAATATAGAGGAAGAAAAAAAGTCATCTCTCTTTTGGTTCTCTCATAAAAGGAAAAAAGCTTTTCTTTGAAGACTTGCATCCATTGGTAAAAACTGGGTATGTCCTCAGTCTATAACCAAATCTCTTAAATGTGATTAGAATGGAATAGGTGTTGGACTGTCAACTACAATGTTCACTGAACACTTTGAAGGGTATACAACTTGATTCTGATAATATGCGCTGTTTCATCAATGTGTGCATGCTAAGTTACTTTAGTCATGGCCACGCTGTGCAACCCCATGGACTATAGACTGCCAGGGTCTTCTGTCCATGGGATTCTCCAGGCAAGAAGTTTGGGTGGGTTGCCATGCCCTCTTCCAGGGGATCTTTGCGACCCAGGGATCGAATCCCCATCTCTTCCATCTGCCTTGGCAAGTGGGTTCTTTACCACCAGCACCCCCTGGAAAGCCCCTGTTTAATCAATCAGTTCAGTTCAGTTCAGTCGCTCACTCGTGTCTGACTCTTTGCGACCCCATGGCCTGCAGCATGCCAGGCCTCCCTGTCCATCAACAACTTCTGGTGTTAACTCAAACTCATGTCCATCGAGTCAGTGATGCCATCTAACCATCTCATCCCCTGTCGTCCCCTCTCCTCTTGCCTTCAATGTTTTCCAGCACCAGGGTCTTTTCAAATGAGTCAGGTCTTCGCATCGGTGGGGGGGGCCACGGTATTGGAGTTTCAGCTTCAGCATCAGTCCTTTCAATGAACACCCAGGACTGATCTCCTTCAGGATGGACTAGTTGGATCTCCTTGCAGTCCAGCAGACTCTCAAGAGTCTTCTTCAACGCCACAGTTCAAAAGCATCAATTCTTCAGTGCTTAGCTTTCTTTATGGCCCAACTCTCACATCCATATGTGACTACTGGAAAAACCATAGCTTTGACGAGAGAGACCTTTGTTGGCAAAGTAATGTCTCTGCTTTTTCAATATGCTGTCTAGGTTGGTCATAACTTTTCTTCCAAGGAGCAAACGTCTTTTAATTTCATGGCCACAGGCACCATCTGCAGTTATTTTGAAGCCCAAGAAAATAAATTCTCTCACTGTTTCCACTGTTTCCCCATCTATTTGCCATGAAGTGATGGGACCAGATGCTATGATCTTAGTTTTCTGAATGTTGAGTTTCAGGTCAACTTTTTCACTCGCTTCTCTCACTTTCATCAAGAGGCCTTTTGGTTCCTCTTCACTTCTGCCATAAGGGTGGTGTCATCTGCATATCTGAGGTTATTGATATTTCTCCTGGCAATCTTGATTCCAGCTTGTGTTTCATCCAGCCCAGCGTTTCTCATGATGTGCTCTGCATATAAGTTAAATAAGCAGGGTGACAACATACAGCCTTGACATACTCCTTTTCCTATTTGGAACCAGTTTGTTGTTCCATGTCCAGTTCTAACTCTTGCTTCCTGACCTGCATACAGATTTCTCAGGAGGAAGGTCAGGTGGTCTGGTATTCCCATCTCTTAAAGAATGTCCCACAGTTTGTTGTGACCCACACAGTCAAAGGCTTTGGCATAGTCAATAAAGCAGACATAGATGTTTTTCTGGAACTCTCTTGCTTTTTTGATGATCCAACGGATGTTGGCAATTTGATCTCTGGTTCCTCTGCCTTTTCCAAATCCAGCTTGAACATCTGAAATTTCATGGTTCGTGTACTGTTGAAGCCTGGCTTGGAGAATTTTGAGCATTTCTTTACTAGCGTGTGAGATGAGTCCAATTGTCCAGGTGGTTCATTACTTTTAAATTCTAGCTTTGTAGAGGATGGGCTTCCCAGGATGATTCAGGGAAGCCCTAACTGCCAATTCAGAAGATGCAGGAGTCACAGGTTTGATACCTGGCTTGGGAAGATCCCTTGGAGAAGGAAGTGGTTACCCACTTCAGTATTCTTGCCTGGGAAATCCTGTAAGTGGAGGAGCCTAGTAGTCTACAGTTCATGGAGTCACAGAAGAGCCCAGATACGACTTAGTGACTAAACAAAGAGGACAAAGCAGAGACAGATTTAAAGATGCTGTACTTGAAGATTTGACTGATGCAAGGAATGTCAAGAACCAGCAAAAGCAAGAGAGTCAGTGGATGAATTCTCCCTTTGGAGGATGCGTGGCTCCATCAACACCTTGATTTCAGTCTGGTGATACGAGTTCAGGACTTCTGACCTCCAGATCTGTGAGGGAATAAATTTCTATTGTTTGAAGCCATCACTTCTGAGATAATTTGTTAGAGCCACCATAAGAAGTGAATATGATTCCCATCCCATAAGATTTTTCAGTTATAGGGAGATTTAAGGATCATACATCTGGGGGGCTCCTGAAACCCTTTTTATCTTCCAGTTTTGACCTAATGGCACCACGCAAGTCAATCACACTGTAGACTGTGTGAAAGAAGCTGGTCTATAGCACCCTTCCACACATATGTTATCAGCCAGCTTGAGTCATTTTTCAAGGCAGCTCAGTAGTATGTAGATCAGCACTGCCTCTACCCACTGCCCCCACCAGTTCTGTGCAGGTTGATCTCTAAGGATCTGTCACCTTTCAAATTCTCCCATCTTTCAGGAGACTCTAGCTTTTAGGACAGTGTTTGTAATGACAGCAGGATTCCCGGGTTTAGAAGTAAGTACCTTTGGTATCTAATATGAGAACAAATGCTTGTGTGGAACTGACACACTGGTAAAGTGGGTGCCTTCAAATCTAGAAAAAAATTCTGCCAGTTTCCTAACTACAGTTGACTATAATTATCTGGCTGAGAAGAATATGGAAACATTTTAGCTTCTGTAAGACCAGAGTTGAGCAAAATGTCCCACCTTGTCAAATGCCAGTTGAATGAAACCTAAAAATGGAATGCAGCCATACAGGTACAGCGTGTCATTTCTCTGCTCACAAAAGTTTCCACTTGACAGAGTGTCTTTGTGTTTAGGTTCCTTTAGAACCAGCCTGGGGCTGTGGGCACTGGAGATAGGTACATGGTTTTCACTCTTTTTCAACCACTTTATGTTTTGTTTTCTTTAAAGATTTCTTTGTTTTATTTATTTATTTTTTTTAAACCAGGAAAGCAGCTTGCATTTCCAAGGTCATCAGCTCCCTCTCAAATCTCTTCTTTTCACGACCATATTGTTTTGTTTTTCTTGACCCTAGGGAAAAATTCAACCACAAATGTAATGTTTATCCTTCAAAATAGCAGCTGAAAAAAGCACAGGATGTGTGAGACTAAAAACACTCTTTTCGCTTCCTTTTCTGTGTGTGTGTGTGTTTTATCTTCCTCAGGTTTCTTCCAAAGGGAACCTGCTCTAAGTAAGAGTTTTCAGGTTGGCTGGGAGGGAGAAGGTCCCCAAATGAGAGCAGCATCGCCTTGGGAACAGAAGCTTATGTGTTCTGTGCCTTTGGGTTTGGGGCTAACTTCAGTTAGCAATGATTCTTCTCCTACCTTGTCTTCTTTGTTAAGTCATGACTTCAAGCATGTTAGATCTGTCTCCCTCCTCGATTGTTTGAAAACACCGTTTAGTAATCTCATGGTTACTAGAGATTCCAAAAGATTGGCTTTTCTTGGGAACGCTATAAGAAAGTCTTCTTGGAAACCTCATGGAAGCAGCAACTCAGCCATTTAACTTTCCTTTTCGATGCATTCCATTTGACAACAAGATATTTTAGTTTAAATTCTTGCCTCATAGAACCGCTTGCTCTTATTGATATGTGTCCTTCCTTCCATGTCTCATACACCTCACCCTCTTTGCTCAAGTCTTCCTTTATCTTTGTGTCTTTGCACATTGTTCTGCAACCAACCTGCTATTGACAAGGAACCTACTTGTTTTTTAACAAGGGACCTTTCTCACCCTCATTATTTCAGTTATGCCTTTATATAAAGTGTCTATAGGTACTGTGGCAAATGGTTTCTTAAAAAATTGAATTGAATTGCTTTGGTAAAATGCCATTAAGATTCCTCATCTGCAGCATACACACATTTGTGTCTGTTATAAGCACTCTCATTTTCATTCAATTATCTCTGGTGTCTTGGAATGATGGCCATGCTATTTCTTGGGATCGTCTATAATGCAATATACTTTATTATGCCTCCAAAGTATGCCTCCATCTTTCTTTTGGCAAAAATGTAACTAGTTCACTTTCAGAAAGAAATGAATTTCAAAGTTTCAAAACTGAATAACCCAAAGGAAAGAAAAACTCGGTATGGTGTATCTAGAGCAGCAAGCTCCACAGGTTGTGGTTTGACCCACAGCGCTGAGGGGCGTTGAAAGAGTTAAGAACAAAAGGCCCTTGGACTTCCCTGGAGATCCAGTACTTAAGAGTTTGCCTTCCAGTGCAGAGGGTTGAGGTTCAGGGAGCCAAGATCCCAAATGCCTCACGGCCAGAAAAACCAAAACATAAAACAGAATCAATATTGTAACAAATTCAATGAAGATTTTAAAAATGGTCCACACACACACACAAAATCTTTAAAAAAAAAGAACAAATGGTCCTCTTCTGAATAGTGCGAATCACAGTGAAGTATTGCCCCCACTCTCCCTTCTCCTTTTAGTAACTTAGAGGAAGACCATTGAGACTAAGCTACCTTAAAAACGTGCCTAAGTGTATGGACATTTCTTAAACTACAAGGAATTTTTATTTTCTATGACTGGAAGTTTATTTGCCGTTCTGCACGATTTTATTCTTTCAGGGAATGTCTTACTGTGTTTGTTCCTTCAATTCTTCTACGTCTAAAAAAAAAAACAGCCCAGAGTGAGCACTTTGAAAGAGAAAGAAGATACTATTCTTTATTCCTTTGCTGTTGTCTCTGATGAAGCCAAAGGTGGGTCACTTCCTCCGTCTATCTTTTGGCATCTTATCTGATTTTCTTTTATAATATTTTTTTTTTTCCCTCCCTGTGGTCTCTTAAAGCAAATGGCAGCTAAATGAGCAGTTTCTGGCTTAGGTCAGGTAATTTCTCAAGATGGATTTTACAGGCCTATTATGTAGTGTAATCAACCAGCTCCAAGAACATCCTGAGAAGAAACGTGTGTGTTTAGTATACTTAACATGCCTGAATTTCCCTTGGCCTTCAAAATGTATATTCCAGCTCTGCTCCTGTTTTATCTGCCTGAAACATCTTTTAAGGGAAATTATAAACATGAAAAAGAAGTTTCTAAATAAATACTTGGGTCTTGATTCTCTAGAGTTTTCATAAATCAAACTCCCCCCGCCTCTTTTCTTAAATTTAGCCAGAGGAAAACTAAATGAAAGATTATACAGAAATGATCTCTTTAGATGCTTTCTGACTCAAAGTACAATTTTTCTCTTGGGTATATGCCTTCCCTGTTATGCAATGATTCAAAGCAGAAGGAAGTTGATGATACCACATTCAAAGGAAAAATCCAAGTAGATTTCTCTTGCTCTGGTGGACTTATTTGCATTTCTCATGTTCTTTTGCAGTTGGTTAAAGTGATTTGGGACCCATATTCCCTAAGTGGGGAATAAAATAATTCCTTTTGTATCCAAGTGTTTTTTAAGGTACAATCTGTGATGGAGAGGCTCTTAAACATACTTCTTAAGATGTTTTTTTGTCCCTGGCATGGGCCACACAGCACAGTTCATTGTTATACATCTTAACTTGAGCTCCTTTAGTTGTAGTCTGCTAATCTGTTTTACAAATATCACCCCTAAATATATGTATTTTTAATAGTCTCCTCATGGGCAATGGAACAACCTTAAAGTATTTTTAGAGTACTGGGGCAGAACTGGAGAGAAGAAAACAACTCATTCAGCGTCCCAAAGATCTTGCAATTATTAACAAGTTTAAGAAACACAGTTCTGAATATGTGCCCCACCTCTGTTTGCCCTAGAAGTGTAGGAGCAAGGAGTCAGAACTGGGCAACACAGATTAACTGCGCCAGTAGATGCTAAGGGTTTGTCGGTAACTCATTGTAAGGTCTCTCCCAGGTCTGTGTCTACTAAGGGCTAGAAATACAGGGAAAGTTTTAGTTAGGCATAGACTGTCATGGTGATCTAAGAAATGATCTCTGAGTAAATAGGAAATAGCCTCCTCACTGGGCTTCCCGAGTGGCTCAGCGGTAGTGGATTCTTTAACCGCTGGAAAAAGGAGACGCAGGAAACGCGGGTTCCATCTGTGAGTTGGGAAGATCCCCTGGAGAATGGCATGGGAACCCACTCCAGTATTCTTGCCTGGAGAATCTGGACAAAGGAACCCGACAGGCTACAGTCCATAGGGCTGCACAGAGTCGGACACGACTGAAGCGACTTAGCACGAACACACACACAGCCTCTTTATCAGCATCTATGACTGGGTTTGGGTTGTGCTACCACCTAGACGCCTTGAAGATTCAGTGTGGAATAAAGCCCTTACTGTTACTAGCCCATGAATTATGCTGCTTTATGAATGTTTTCTTTGCTTAATAACCATTGTTGGATGCAATGTATCTTGAGGTCCCAAGGAAATGTCATTTTAGTGATCATAGCTCAGTTGACCACAGTTGTGCAGGAGACCAAATGAATTCAAGTTTTTTGTTGATTTTTGAATTTTTTTTTTTTAACAATCATAAGGAAAATTATTTTGCATCGTGTCTGAGGAAGCATGGCCTTCCCGTTAGATTGTATTGCAGTCTGTTCTTGGACAAGGCAGTGAAAGAACTATCAGAAGACTTCTTGAAGTCTTTTCTAGGACTTTAATTGTATTAGGTAGAACAGTGAACACAGGGCAAAATCCTTTGGCTATTTAGTCTGAGAACATAAGATTTCACATTTATGGTTTTCAGAAATTTGACTACTCCCAAAGAGCCCAGTTAACTCTTAAATTTCCTGTCCAATCTTTATTTTTCTATATTGACCTAGATTTGAAATTGCATATATATCTTAGATGTAATTAATGAGTATACATTAAATACAAGATATAATATACAAAAATATTTAGAGATGTGGTATCTCAAACCATGATTAGACTATCTTAGTCATTCTCATAAAGCTTCTAGGCAAATTAATTTTACAAGTTATCTGGCAATTAAATTTATGAAAATATTTCCAGGAAAGAACATATGTTGCCATATGCTCCAATAACGAATGCACCTACACTTCAAATAATATTTTTGGAGTTAGGGTTAACTGATATTCTTTCCTTTATGTCACTAAAGTGTTGGAATGGTAAATAACTCAGCAGAATCCATGTAGGGAGCACTGTTTTTGTTTCAGATATAAAAAAAAGCCAAAACGTAAGGAAGAAAAACATATTTAGGAATCCCATGGGAACTGTTAATCCTAGGGTAATAATGAATACATCCAAAAAATCAGTGTTGGATGAAGTCTGCCTTCAGGAGTTCATATGTGTCCTACTGTCATTGACCAAGCCCGTTTATAATTCCTAGGAAACCAAAACAGAATATAAAATCCAACCTTTTATTTTCTTCTTCTGTGCTTAGTCTAGTTTCACCTGCTCATAGAGGGCCACAAGCAGAGGGCTTGAACTTGGCACTTCAGACCAGAGTTCCTGGTTCAAAATGCCTCCCTCCATACCTCAGCTGGGAGGGCCATGTGCAGATCTCACACACACACACACACACACACACACACACACACACACACACAATACCTCAATTCAAAATGGTGGCAGGCTGTGTGCAGGCACTGCATTCTGGAGCACGAGTTGCTCAGGTGCGCCTGCCTGGGAGAACCCTGCCCCCTCTCTGCTGAACAGGTCCCTATAAAGCAGCTTCGCCCTCAGCCTGTGGAGTTAGGCGCTCTGGAGCCCAAGCTCACACCTGGCCCTCCATTCTCTGATAAAAGAAATGTTTCCGGGACTTCCCTGGTGGTCCAGTGGCCAAGACTGAACCCTCCCAATGCAAGAGACCTAGTTTCAATCCCTGGTTAGGGAACTAGATCCCACCTGCTGTAACTAGAGATCCTGCATGCTGCAACTAAAACCTGGTGAAGCCAAACAATGCTATAAATGAATATTTTTTTTGTAAATTTCCTTTGCTTCTGAACTGAACTTGGTCTTGTTCTATTGGTTTAAGCAACATTGGGCATGAGAACCTTTGTTGGGACTCAAAAGTGTCAGTAACACTACATACAGTGTCTAATTTTTTAAAAAGTGAACAACAAAAAAAATGGAACTATCTGGAAATTTCATCAAACGTCTAAGAAACTCATGAAAATGAATTTCTTAGTACTGATTTCATATTCATTCCTCTTTTATTGTAACAAAATGGCAAACTACCTGCTTTTTCTGTATTAATGAGAATAAAGATTTTGATAAAGATACAGGTTGGACAGACTCCTACACCGAAGACTGCCCAGAACAGACTGAAGACGTTGGACTGAGTCGGTGATAGAGGACCTTGAAAAGTTTGGGCTACACGCATGCACATCCACTCTCACAAATGCACACTGCCTGTGTGTGGGGGCGATAGAGAAATATTAGTGCCTTCCTCCACAGTCTGTGTTGCCAAAATAATAGTTATGACATCAGCAGCACCTCTGCACCATTTGCCTGAAAGTTCTTCGGCTTCCTGGATGAAGGAAGGCCTATGGCGCTTGGTAAAATTTAACTAGAGGAGCACAGACTTTCTATGGTCTTCAGCCAGCCTTTGTGTGCCTGACTTTTATAATAACTTTTTTGACCTAGAAACACACATACTCTCTCTGTCATATGTTATTATTAGCTATGCTGGTTTATATGGTATCCTTTATTCTAAAATAAGTAAAAACATTAGGAACATATTTATCCTTATTTTTTTTTAAAGAGGGGAAGTTGATTCAATGGTCTGGAAAGCTGTTGTAATGGGTTTCGGTGTTTCTTTCTTTCTTATTTGCTCAGAATGCCAGATTAATCTTTATAGAGAGAACTGTTTTTTTTTTTTTTTTTTTTCCAAACAGGTTTATTTGCAGAAATGTTCAGCAATCCCCTCAGGAAAAATTCCACACTAGTCATTCTAACAGGACATGCAGATTTATAGCTCCATCCACCCTCTGCAGCTGTTGATCCCGACTTTGCTTAGCATCCACCCTCTCCCAGAGGCTGCTCTTTGCCTGATTCAGTCCTTTCTAGTGGTCTTGGTGTTTTTCACACTGATTCCTCCACTCAGGTGCTCTTCCCTTTTGTTTCTCTGCATCCAAATCCTTCCCATTTCTCCAACTAAAATCTTGTCTCTATGAAAACTTATCAGGCCCCTCCAGGTCATTCCAGCCTCCAATTTCATACTCTGAACAGATGGTTTATTTGTTGAGTATTGCTGATAAAATCTAAGGCAAGATAAGGTTTAACCAAGAGTAGGGTTCAGGTCTGAGCAGATGCTGTCCGTTGGACTATCTTTGTGCCTTCTTGCCATATCTCTCAGTTCCTCGCTGTCATTTATTTTTTTAACTTGCTTTTCTTATGGTTTCTACCCCCCACTCCCTACCTTTTAAATATAAGACTCGTATCCTTAGCATGAATGGATTTGATAGCCAGGCTTTGGAGGAGGGCAACAGATAGATGGCAACTAGAAAACTAAAGCACCCAGAGAAGAGCACCTACTCTTCTCACAATCAAACAGAAATATCATAAAAATGTCAATACCACAGTCAATTGAATCAAAAGAGAGCTGCATTTATGAACAAGACAATTCCCAAAGGGTTGACTAGGTTGGCTTCCCTAGTGGCTCAGAGGGTAAGGAATCCGCCTGCAAAGCAGGAGACCAAGGTTCAATCCCTGGGTAGGTGAGATCCCCTGGAGAAGGAAATGGCAACCCACTCCAGTATTCTTTCCTGGAGAATTCCTTGGGCAGAGAAGCCTGACGGGTTCCAGTTCGTGGGGTTGCAAAGAGTCGGACATGACTGAGAGACTAACACTGGCATATCACAACACCCATAAAAACTAATTTAGTTCATCAGGGAAAACAGTGACATGGTATAAAATAAAATAATTGGAAAACATATATAGCATTGAGGACAGGAAGAGAAGGAGGCAACAGAAAATGAGATGGTTGGATGGCATTGGACATGAGTTTGAGCCAACTCTGGGAGATGGTGAAAGACAGGGAAGCCTGGCATGCTGCAGTCCATGGGGTCACTGAGTCAGACACAACTTAGCGTGTCCAAGCAACAAACAACAATTGAGGTGGGGAGGCCATAAAATACATAAACTTGGGAGGTAAGAAATTTAGAAACAATAAAGGCTATCTGAAGTATTGGTGGGGGAAATAGCAATAACCTCAGAGATGACAACACCCTTATGGCAGAAGGCAAAGAAGACCTAAAGAGCCTCTTGATGAAGGTGAAAGAGGAGAGTGAAAAAGCTGGCTTAAAACTCAACATTCAAAAAAACTAAGATCATGACATCAGGTCCCATCACTTCATGGCAAATAGATGGGAAAACAATGGAAACAGTGAGAGACTTTATTTTCTTGGGCACCAAAATCACTGCAGATGGTGACTGTGGTCATGAAATTCAAAGATGATTGCTCCTTGGAAGAAAAGCTACGACCAACCTAGACAGCATATTAAAAAGCAGAGACATTTCTTTACCAACAAAGGTCCGTTTAGTCAAAGCTATGGCTTTTCCAGTAGTCCTTTGCAGATGTGAGAGTTGGACAATAAAGATGGCTGAGCACCAAAGAACTTATGCTTTTGAACTATGGTGTTGGGAAAGACTCTTGAGAATCCCTTGGACTGCAAGGAGATTGAACTAGTTAATCCTAAAGGAAATCAAGATTTCCTGAATATTCATTGGAAGGACTGATGCCAAAGCTGAAGCTCCAACACTTTGGCCACCTGATGCAAGGAGCCAACTCATTAGAAAAGACCCTGATGCTGGGAAAGATTGAAGGCAGGAGAAGGGGGTGACTGAGAATGAGATGTTTGGATGACATCACTGACTCAATGGACATGAGTTTGAGTAAGCTCCAGGAGATGGTGAAGGATAAGAAAGTGCTGCAGTCCATGTGGTTGCAAAGAGTTGGAGCAACTGAACAACAACAATTTTGAAATTAGGAAGGAGTGAGGAAAACAGTGCTTGCTTAAGTCTAGACAGAAGCAAGTAGATGCCTTCACCTTTTGCCTAGAAGAAACACCTTCAGAAAAATAAATACATAAAACCTAAGACAAACCACAAGGTGTTCAGCTATAGTCACACACTGGGTTAAGACTGACGTTGTCAAGTACACATTTTAAAGCGCATATTCAGGGATGTTATGTTTTCCTAATCAATCTGCTATATCTGAAGGAGAATGTACAGAAAGTATGAAGATTGTAAAAGAACCCCGGGGCAGGCAGGGGCAGGGGGTGGGGTGGGGAGGGTGTTGGCCGGTGGAATCCCTTTCCAGCACAGCACACACATCTAAATGATCCAAGATCCTTGAATTTATTTTGCTGACTCTAGTTTATCCTCCCATCACTCTGTCAAAATCAACATGAAAAGGGAAGACAGAGGTCTTCCATGACTCTCTTTACATTCAGTAGTTAGTGGTAACTTATGACTGTTTTCAACTTTCTTCTGTTGAGTCATTGACGCCTCCTCCCCCATTCAGTTTCCAGGGTCATTGAGCAACCCTTTATAAATCACGGGACTGGATTTGCTGTGTTTGGTCTTGCTCCAGCTTCTTCATTATCTCTTCTGTTGTGTACTACACAGTTTTGTAGACATACCAGATAAAGTAGAGAAACAAAACCAGATTATTTCCAGACTGCTTGCCAGCTGATTTTTAAACTATTACTTGCTGCTGGTACACAAAACAATGAATAGTGTTTTATTCCTGAGTTTTTAGACTAGAAATGGGAGGGGGTAGTTAATTTTTGGTTCCGTTAAACATCTTTGTTCTTTCTTTGCCTCAGTTTCTTAATTTGTTTTATTAAATTCATAATTTTGTTTTATTCCCTAATTCTCTATAGTGCAAAATGCCTTGGGTATTTTTGCACCATTCTCTTATCATTAAAAGAGGAGCAGGAAGGATATATGTATAAACATTTGTGATCATCTAGATCTTGCTTCCAGAATTTCTTGGTCTTCAATTGTAGAGTTTCAAGAAATCTCTGAAACTATGCCAGTTCACAGACTCAACCCCACAGAGTTGATCCCTGGACCAGGGAAACCCAGGAAGTTTAAATAAGTCACTGCAAATCATATGGCTAGCTAGGGTCAGAACGTGCCAGGACTTGAACCTAACTCTTAGTATTTTCAAGTGAACACATAACTCATTTATACTTGAATTTCAGAATGCTTAAGCAGACTCAAGGTTTGGACTGGATTTCTACCTCAGTCCAGGATGACTCTTGGAAATATATGATCTGAAGATTCTGAGATCTTGGTATGATTGCAGGGAATTATGGTGTGATTATGGGCTTCCCAGGTGGCCCTAGTGGTAAAGAATCCACCTGCCAATGCAGGAGATGTAAGAGACCACAACTTCCATCCCTGGATTGCAAAGATCCCCTGGAGGAGAACATGGCAACCCACTCCAGTATTCTTGCCTGGAGAACCTCATGAACAAAGGAGCCTGGTGGGCACAGTCCATAGCGTTGCAAAGAGATAGGTCTGAAGGGACTTAGCACTCACTCATGGTCTGATTCTGTGGAGAGTCTAAGAGACCTAACCCCCTCCTTGAACAGAACCAAATTCCCAGAACCTCACACTCAACCCACTTTCTTCACGGTTGACTCAGAGCAGAGCTGACATAGCTGAAACATTCTAGAGTACGCCCACATCTCTGGTTTAATGTGGACAGAGTGGAGTGGAACAAGGATTCAAGTTCAGCAGTTCGTCCAAAGGGTAATCTGTTGACCGTCATTAACTCAGTATCACTGCAGGCCCGTATCCTCTCTCGAATTAGTTGTAAGTGAAATCTCTTCGAAACAAAATTTGGCTTTATCTGTAATTTTTTTTAAATTTTGCACAAAGCCACTGAAGACTCATCATCGAATATGAATCACAAATGAGCCCCGTGTGCATGTGGGTTTTGTCCAAGTCTGCACAAGAGGGGAACATTTTGTTTCAGAAATGTGAGATGTATGAAATACAAAGCTGCCCAGAGCCTTCCTCCGAATTGCTCTGGGACTAGGCAGGGCAGCCTGGGACCTTGCGAGGGCGGCGGCGGGGGGGAGAAAACAAGGCTAGTGTGAGTCAGGTAACGCCCTTGGGTGGGGTCCGGGGAAGATAAAGATGTGAGATCACAAGGATAGAGAGCACTAAGCATTTGTGTTCCAGTGAGTCGGATTCATAATAAAGTTAGACAGTGGAGGTATGGAGGCCCCTGGATTCCACAGCCTTTAGGTTCTCGGCGGGGACAGCAGGCCGGGAAGGGTCGACCTGGTTCTGCCAGAGGTTAACGCACGGTCCGGGCGGACCCAGGAAAGTTCACCTGATTTTGCTAAAAAGCTGCAATCCTGTGCGCGAAGGTACGCGGGGTTGGAAGCGAAATCGGAACTGCAAAATCCAGGCGCTGGCACAGGAGCACCACTCCCCTTTCCTTCCCTGCCGGATCCCCTCCTCCGGCCCGGGATGCCGGCAGGGCTCGCCGCCCCCCTGCAACCGGTTTGGTCACTCGGGGGTCAGACGGCGGGACCCCGCCCACACGGCCCGGCCCCGCCCACCCGATCGGCCCGCCCCCGGGGGAGCGCGCAGTCCCCGCCCCCGCCCCCGAACTGCGAGGCTGCGGGGCTGGTGCCGCAGTCGCCGCCTCGGCCGCCGCGCAGCTGCCGCTCCGCCGCCGCCGCCTAGCCGCGCTCCGAGCCCGGCCGAGGAGGCCGCCGCCGCCGCCCGGAGCCCGCCGCCCGCGCCCCGAGCCCGCCGCCGCCGCCGCCCTCCGAGGGCGCCCCAGGCCGCGCCATGGTGAAGGTGACGTTCAACTCGGCTCTGGCCCAGAAGGAGGCCAAGAAGGACGAGGCCAGGAGCGGCGAGGAGGCGCTCATCATCCCCCCGGACGCCGTTGCCGTGGACTGCAAGGTCCGGGGGCCGGGGCTCGGGGAGGTGGGCCCGCTGGGGCCCCCGGGGGAGCCGCGCGGGGCCGGGGCGGCTCGGGGCGCGCGCGGGACGGGGGTCCCCGGAGGCCGAGCGCTCCCCGCTCGTGTCCGGCGCAGCTTCTTTGTAGGAAAGTGCGTGTTCAGAAAGCCGTGCCCGGCGCGGGCTCGGGGGCTCGGGGGGCCCCGGGGGAGGAGGCTCGGAGAGCCCGGCGGCATGCATGGCCCTTGGTGCCGTCGAGGAATGTGCATGCGGCCGGGCCGGGGTTCGTTCCTCCTGGAGCGCGGCGGCGACCTGCAAAACGACGAAACGACAACAGGAGTTTGGCACGTCCTCCAGTATAAATAATGCCCCTAAGATGGCTGACATCATTCCAATCCCTAACCGCAGTTGCTTCCGTACTTTCGTTTCCAGGCTGAACTACACTGGGACTAAGTCCGGCTCCTGTAAGCCTCTTAATTTAAAAAAAAAAAATTTTTTTTCCCTTTAACCTTCTCCTTTTCCACGGCCCTTTGGTAGCGGCAGGTGAACTTCGCCGTGGGGTCTGGAGAGGGAGGGAGCGGGCGAGGGGAGAAAGCAAGGTGATGATGGTCTGCGCAGCATAGGTTCTGGCTGTTCACTTTATAACTGAAATATTCCCGGTAAAGGCCACTGATTACTGTCTGGATGTTAGTGTAAAACCGACAGTTCACTTTTAAATTATATCTGTAACTTTACGAGAACCCCTTAAGCTAAGTGAAACTAAATAAACTTGTCCTACCTCTCTTTCAAAATTGCCCTTCATCCCTTTTAAAATTGTCCTCCACCCCTTTAAAAACGGTTCTTTATTTTACAATATCCCCCTTTTAGCAAAAATCCGGAGAGGAACTATTATCGTGCTGCAGTAATACTCATTTAGGATGTGATTGTAATTGTCTCAGAAGTTGTTTAAACAGGAAAGGTTTAAACCTTTCTACCAGATCTTTTTCAGGCTGCAAAAATGTAATCCTATAGAAATTAGTTGTAGAATTATTTATGTTCCATAACTTTTAATTTTTTTGTTAGCGTTTTTGAAGACCTGCTATAAGTAGGGTAAACTTAGTTTTAGCTTTAAAAAACCCAGTAACTTGTGCAGGTATAAGTACTGTTTTTTAATATATTACTGCTACTGGGAAACTCAGTGTGAAAAATGTTTGAAAATACATTGTTAATCTGGACGTGCCTGTACTGGGTTTTGGAAATGTTCTTGTTAAAAACACTAATGTCAGGAGTTGATTTTTAAATGACCGTCTTGCCTTGACATAGGAAGTGGACGGATTCCCTAAAAGGATTAAGCGTTTTGGTATTGGTATTGTTTGGCTGAATCCATTGCATACAGTCTAGGTTTTAGAGAAAATGTTTGGAATCCACAGAGGATAATTCCAGCAGCAAATTATTATCTGAGCTCTGTATTTGTCTAACATTCATTGTACCTAAGTTAGATTGATAGTCAAGTACCTCGTCATAACAGACTGAAATACATATATAGAGATTAGGTAGATTTTAATCCTGTTACATATCTTTAAAAATCCTATGAACAAATACAATTCCTCTCATTAAAAAAGAGAGGAAGAAAGGATCCGATGATGTCACTTCAGATAGCTTTTCCCTGTTCCTGTTGTGAAGGAGATTTGAAGCGCTGGACAAAAATCAGAAATAATTTGCTGGGCAGGTGTAAATCTGATTTTGGACATTTATTGTCATTTCTGAAACGGTGACTGTGTTTTCAGATCCTCAGAATTTCTCACAATTTCACCATATTCAAATATTGTGGTCATAGCAGCATTAAAAAAAAAAAAAACGTAACCATTCCTAGCTCTATTTTCTCAGATCCCCATATCCAAAGAAGAATACTAGAACTAAGGTTGTGAGGGCCTGTCTTCCTTTATAACCACACAGCAGTCATGGATGAACTGGATACAAAATGACTAATTCTTTTTCCATCTGTGAACTCAAAGACCTCTTAAGTGAGGGACAGAATATTGCTGTACATTTAGAAGGAGAATCATAACCCGTCGGTCACTTAACAGTAAATGCAAACCTTACTTAGTAACAGGCGTTTGCAGACGGTCTCTTAGAGCTCGGACGGTGATTACATAATGTTCTCTGAGTCCTTCGGGTGGCTGTACCGTGACCGTTGAGTTTGACTCTCTGAATTCTGCACAGAATCAGCCTTCCTGTGTTTGCCTGGGGCATTTCCTTGCCTGGTTGGTCGAGAGGATCCGGTTTAGCTAGTTATGAGCAAGAACTCCTGAACAAGAATTTTGAGTATCTTCAACTCTCCCAGACCTCAGGGTCCTGAAGACCATTGTTTCTCCAGGTGTACCCTTAAGGATCACCTGGTATCACCTGGGATTCTGGTTTAAAAATGCAGATTCTTCAGACTTCCTGCAGTACAGAATTCTGATGATCTCTCTGGTTGGCTGGCTTCTGTAACTCACATTCCAGTACTTTTACTTTTGCTCCTGTCTTTTGCTATTTCTTTAGCTCTTTTTCTCTGGAAGCTGTTCCATTTCCCATCTTTCAAATTTGTCTTTTCAGTAGGTATTAATCCCAGCAGCCACGTGTGTGGATTATATTGTCTCAACTAGCTTGCTGTTTGTTATTCTTTCTCTACATTTCCCCCTAGGTTTTATGTAATAGAGGTGAATTTGAAATGATGAATGTTTTATTTGAGAGGCAGCAATTCATTCATGAGCTTTTGTGTTTTTACTTAGCACTTTGAAACATTGTTATATACGTGTAAATATCAAAGAAAATACTTAATGTCCTAAGTCAGAAGGCCCAGTTTTGTCAGTACACAACTGCTTGATCTTGGGTTTAAGTTTTTTTTTTAAGAGTTCTTTATGTGTAAGATGACAGGGTAGGACCAGATGGTCTGTAGAGGACTCTTCCAGTTTTAAAATTCTATGAAAATGGCAAGCATTACATAATTATACTTGGCAGGAGTCAGATTGTTTTAATTGTGAAAAATAACAGTTCCCCTCTCACCCTAACTAGACTGTTCCTTTTTTTCCTCCCCTTGTTCAGCTTGTTACATGCCTTCCTCTTACTAAGTAGCTGTGGGTCACGGAGAAAGGAGATGGCTAGAGGTATTATGTAATAAGCTAAATTTTCATTTCGGGTTACCTCACTGTAGAACAGTAACTGTCAATAACTCCTGTTGTCATGCCCGATTATGAAATGCCTTTCCCATTATCAGGCCTCGAAGAAGCTCAAGTTTTCTTTGTAGGTATTCCTGTAAATTGTTTTGCTGATAAATAATGTTGCCTCTTCTCTGCAGTGCATTCTAGTTGTAGACATCCTTAAAAGGAAAAGTGAAATGCTTGTGAAGGGGAAAGAAAGAAGTGAAGGACTACTAACCCATCACAGAACAGCCGTCTCCATCCTAATTCTTTTCACTTTCTGGCATTTCTCTCTGCATAAAACAGGACTGGTCATTTAGCTTTTTGGTGATGTTGCTGTTCATTTTATGTTTTGTCTTAGGGGAGGTAAGAGGAGGAGGAACATAAAATTGGACGCCATATACTGAGATGTTTTGGTCTTTGGAGAAGGGATGGGGAGCTTGGTTCCCTTTAACAAAAGTGCGTATCATTACCCCGTTGTGTAATTTAGTGTCAGTGAAACATTGGCCAGCAAAAACTTTACAGTCACTGCATTTTAGTTCTTCGTGAGGGTATTGATATCTGAAGTGAGGATTTAGTGCTGGGAGATAAATTAACGCCCCTGTGCATACCAAGTGACCTTGGCAGGATCTCTTGTGTACACATGCCTCATGGGGGGCTGCTGCTCCAGAGGGTGGAAAAATTGTACATTGTGCAGCTGGAAACTGCCCCAAGACCCTGCTTGGGGTCTTCCCAGTGTCACCTTAAACATAATCTTCTTCGGACTAGATAGAACTGAATATATTATCCTTGGCAAAATCATAAACCTGTAAGACATTTTGGAATTCAGCTCAGCCATATTAGAGATTTAGGTGAATAGAAGTATTACTTTAACCAGAAATATCCCTCGGAACACATGGTACAGGCCTATTTAAATTGACTTAGAATTTAACTTAAAAATTTTTCAATATGTATTGCTAGAGCTTGATGTAAGGTGGGACATTTTATTTCTTATTTGTTCTTTCATACCCTAACTTAAATACCTGGAATGTCTATTTAAAAGGCATTTTTTTTTCCCCAAAAGGAAAATGCTTTCTGAATTCATAGCATAACTAAAACTTCTTGAACTCTTGTTTATCACAGTGTCAGCAGAGGAAGAGCCATAAAAAAAATTGTGTCTTTTCAAAATTACATCAGTGACTCCATCCTCTTAAACTTTTTGGTAAACTTGTCACTTTTTATTAGAGCTTCGACTAAAGGAGTTAAGGACTTTGCCATCAAAGGACTTTTTCAGGCCATAGCTGCTGCCTGTTAAAAATAAAGGATTTGACAGTGCTGAATTTCTGAATGTGGTGGTTTTTGTCAAAATGCTGTAGAAAGCAATAACACTGGAGTTGTTTTCAAGAAGCTTATGTGTAGAGTTATTTCCTGTCTTTCCTACTTACTTTGCAGGGCTTAACAATGAAAATTTTACAGGGTAGACAACTGAAAGTTGAAAATTAGAAATTTTGTTATAGATATGACCCTAAGGATATCATTAAAAAATCATTCAATTGTGATTTTTCCTTTTAATCAGTGTTTATGATACATGTACTTAATAGCTTTAAATAATCCTATTTTATATTACCAACAATTGAGCAAAATTGTTTGTAAACAATTGAAGTTTTTTTGAACTCTTGATCAAAGAGAGAAAATAACCTAATAACTTAATGAAATATTTCTATAATTCCATCATTTGGGGGAAAATCAAGTAAAATGAACGTAGATTTATGCAGAATAATTTCCAAAAAAATGACAAAATTACTCTTGTTTTTATGATAGAGGGATATTCTAATTTTTCATTTAATATTTATCAATATTTATCATTGATAAGTTTCTAGCGGTAATTATATGAGCTGGAGCTAAGATATATTTGTCAGAAGATAAATTAATGTTGAAATTAAATTTGTACAGTTTATAAATCCTAAACATTTTCAAATTAAATATGTAGGGAGTTTATTTGGGAAATTGATACTAAGTGGGTGTGAGGTATTTAGTACTTTAAGATTCTGAAATATTTGCATAAACCTTTTTTTGGCATAGTTGAATTTCTTTAAAAAAGAAAGTTTAACAAAGTTTTGTATGTTTAAATGTTTTTAACTTTTAATGCCAAAATTAATCTTGGATTGTTTTCTCTGCTTTAAATATGATTATGATGTTTAAAATTTTGTAATATAAAAACCTACAAGGTAAGTTGCATTATTAAGTCACTTACTGCAACATCCAGAAGAGGAATCATCTTTATGCTGGGAAAAATGACTTTTAAGGGTCAGTCCATCTAGGTCTGCAGTTTTTTGGGGGTGGGGATGGGAGGACACTGTGTGGCTTTTGTGGGATCTCACTTTCCTGACCAGGATTTGAACCCTGGCCACAAGAGAAAGCCTGGAATCCTCACCACTAGGCCACTAGGGAACCTAGGTCTGCATTTCTTAAAATTCATTTTTTTTTCAGCCAGCCTCTCTAGTATTTCATTTCTGTTGTATATACTATGGCAGTTTTTTCATTTTTCATTTTCTAGCTTTCTCTTCAATTTATTTTACCTTGCTTTCATTTTAATGCTAGGAAGAGTTTCCCAACCCCATCAGTTTTAGCTTGAGCAAAAACTAGGCATGTTAAACAGAGATGGCAGACTCAATACCCTTGGGCCCAGGTAGATGTTTTAGTGAAGCTAAGCTTTTTTCTTTTTTCATTTTTTTGCATATTAAGCAACTTAGAATATTCTTCATTTTCATTTAAAAAGTGAAGGATCCAATGTTGCTTGATCCTCCAGGTTTTAAAGGCAAGCTGGAATTGGTTTCATTTAAAACTTGATTTTTCAATATTAACAACTAATTCATACAAGAATTTCATGCAGAAACACAGACGACCGACTGTTTTACAGTCTCCTTTACAGTGGAGAGCAGAACTGGCAGATGATGGCCTACTGCCTGTTTTTGTATAACCCATGAGCTAGGAATGATTTTTTTTTTTTAATATATTTTTAGATGTTTGGGGAGAAATTTCTCCCATTTGCCCCAGTTCCCTCACAATCGAAAAAGGGGTATTGTTTGGGTAGCCACACTGTCTACTTATTGAGAACTCAGACTATGCAGTTTATACTTCAAGGGCTTAGATTCTGTCCCTACCATCTACTGCGATACTTGGGGTAAGTTACTACAACTCTGTGTCTTTCTCCATCAGCTAACTGGGGAATAAGATAATTTGTAAAAAGTGTATCACAATACCTGGAACAGCGTATGACTCAGTAGATGCTATTATTACTACTACAGGTTTATTTTTTTAATGTTTCAAACTTTATTTGGCACTACTGCATCTTGAAGATTTCTGGAAGTAGACTTCAGGCTGGGTGGATGTGTCTGTGCGCTCAGCCACGTCCAGCTCTTTGAGACCCCATGCACCGCAGCCCGCCAGGCTCCTCTTTCTATGGAGTTTTCCAGGCAAGAGTACTGGAGTGGGGTGCCCTTTCCTCCTTCCTCCAGGGGATCGAACTTGAGGCTCCCATGTCTCCTGCATTGCAGGCAGACTGTTTACCCTCTCAGCCATAGGGGAAGCCAGGTAGAAGTAGAAAATAAAGGAAGCAGGGCAGTTACTCATTTTGTACTGTTTTTTACAGACTAATACCTCAAACTCAACACTGTTTTCAGATAGTGTTAGAGCTACTGGCAAAGGTTAATATTATTACCTGGATCTGATAACTTGGGCAAGTCCCACAACCTCCCAAGCCCCAGTTCCCTCACTTGTAAAACAGTATAATGGCACTGACCTTAAATAGTGTTCTTGTGGTAGAATTAACAGCCCCTGGTATATAGAAGCTCATTTTCCCCAATCCCCATCTGTTAAAAGTCCCATTTTTACCCCCCTCATCATTTTTTTGTTGGAATGTTACTTCTCGTGTTACTATTATTGCTTATCCCTACCTCACTGTCAGTTAAATGACAGTATTGTTGATAAGTAACACCCTGCTCCCTGAGATATTCTGCCAAAGAGTCATTCCTGCAACATAAAAATCCTTAGCATTCAGTAGCTATGTCCATTTTTTATAGAAGTATTTATTATTACAGAATAGAATGTTGATATCATTTTATAAATTTAATTTGGGGTTTAACCAAAGTAATACTTAGTTTTAAAATGCAAATAACTTTCCTGCCCTATCTCTGAAGAATGCATCTTTTTTGGGGAACCCACTTTGTACATTAATGGTTATCAAACTTTTTGGTCTTAGGACCCCTTTGTACTCTTAAAACTTGTTGAGGGTCCCAAGGAGCTTTTGATTTATATTGGTTCTGTTTGTTGATATTTACTGTATTCAAAATTAAAACAATATTTATTGATTTAAAATACAAAACCTATAACATATTAGCAAAAATAACATTTATAAATAAAAATTTCCATATAACCAACAGATTTTAAGAACAGTAAGAGCAACGTCACTTTAAATTTTTGCCCTTTACTGAGTGGCTTAATAGAAGACAGCTGAATTCTCCAGTTAGCTTCTGTGCTGTTTCACACATTCAGCTTCTGGGAAACTCCACTGTACACTGTCCAGAGAATGAGAATGGGGGTAAAAAGTCTTATTTTTATTACGAAATTAGTTCTGACGTTGTGGACCCCCCTGACATTGTGGTGTCTGTCCCTAGAGCACATTTGGAGAACTTCCAAATAGTTGCTATTGCATGGTTTTTGTTTTCATTTGTATTTTTTGCAATTTTAGGTATTACCTACTGGCTTCCTAAAATGGCAAGTGACTATTTAGCCTTTTCTGTTTGTTGATATAGTGTATACATTGTCTCTTCTCCTGGTATAGTTATAGTAATGTCTGGTTAAATTGCTGGTCCATGCTTTTATTGTAATTGACATGCTTTTATTGTATTGTATACTACATTAATGTAATGTAGTATAACTTTTTCTACTTCCTTTCTTGTACAAAGCCATTTTTATTTTCCCTTAATTTGATAATTGGCTTCTTAAGTCAAGAGAGAGGGTTTCTAAGTTTTCTGTGTATTGCTAGTTCATCCTCAATGTCTGTGACAACTTTTCAGATAACAAACTTTCATATCTACAAACTTATCAGATAATTTTTCTGTTTTTCTTGGTGATATTTCACTTGTCATTCTTCAGTCTTTCCACCCAGATGGTTGTACTCTATGTGGCTGCATAGACATCCTGAAAATAATTATTATCCTCAAGTTATTCTGCCTTTGCCTCCATTGGATCTAAAGTTTTATAAATCCAAGACACAGCATTTGAGATTAATTTTTTTTTAAACCTGTCTGAGAATCTTTACTCTGTCTTCACAATTAATTGATAATTTATCTGGGCATAAAATTCTAGGTTAGCTGTAACTTTCAGCATTTTAATGGCGTTGCTCCATCTTCTAGTCTGATGCCATTCTGATTGCTGGTTCTTTGAATATGAACACATTTGTTTTACTTTTCCTCAAGAAGCTTGAGATTTTTTTCCTTAAGCTTTCAGCTTTTAAAGTTTCTGTTGACATACTTTATCTTCTATCATTTCCGTTTTCTGGCTTATTTATTCTGGTTTATTTGTTTATCCCTTTACTATCACTCTGTTGAGCTTTCAGGAGGACATAAAGATGACTGTGTAACTGGAAATCAGTAACAAGACTTTCAGCTCAGCTGTCTTCATAGCAACATTGGAAATGGACTTTTAATGATGATAATAGATAACAATAGGAATAGTAGATAATAATAGGAAACCATGTTCATTTTTATTAGCATCAGTTTGAGGTCTGACAGGATAACCTATAGAGAGGCATCTACTTGTCTCCTTTTTTAATATTCCAAAATTGTCTTTTCATGAGTAATTTTAGACGCAGCTCCCTCATTGCCAACTTCATGGCTTTTGCTTTGTGGCTTTACTTCTCTAACTTTACTAGCTTCATTTTTGTAATAACATCTTGCCTTTTTCATCGTTGAAATGTTTATATCCTAGTGAGCCTGAGTTATTTTCCTTCATTGTTTTTCCTTCATGTGCATATGATTTAAATACTTTTTGTTGCTATCCTTTGTAAATTTGATGAATAATGAAAAATTCTATTAATTTTGTCAACACATTAATAACAACAACACTACTGTTGTAACGGTTAACACATGTGCTTCCTATGAGCGTGACTCAATTTGAGTTGGGAAGAGCTGTAGAAACTCAGGTCATTTCTGGTTGGATATTTATCTGTGAAATGACGTATTGGACTAAATGACCTCTCATGGCTCTTGTATAGCGGATCGTTTCTTTTTAAGAAGTATGCTGATCACATATTCAGATGCCGCTGTTGCATGACCAGACCTTATACTAGGAAGTTAAAATTTACAGAACGCCCCAACCTTCAAAAAACCTATATAAACCAAATTAATCACAACCTACTTAAATATCTTTGTCTGTTTTCACAAAAAAACACCCCTCCTGGATCCAAGAGTGAGGTGAGTAGTAGGATAAGGGAGTGAAATCAAACTGCTGAATGTTTACTGTACATGTAGTTGGTACTAGGCATAGGTTCAAAGCATGTTTTACATGTTTACTATATAGATACAAATATCTGTGATCTTAGGAACTGGAATTATTTTTTTCTAATAGTCACTGTATAACTTCCAAATTTCTAAACTTGGATGGAAGATATAACTTTTCACCTTCAAATTATTTTATGTTTTTAAAAGACTATACTTGGAATTTTCTTGTCAAAAATTCAGCATTCTAAATGAAATGACTCATATTTGAATACAAAGGTATAATTATCTTGTTGAATGACATTAAAATCGAAGATTTATACAAAAATGAGTCCAGAACAGGATTGCTTTTCCCCCTCTAATCTTGACACATAATTCTATGATGAATTATAGAGTAGAGCATTCCTATCATACTTGAAAATTTTTGGAAGGTGGTTGATACTCTCATTAAGAACAGTATGAACTCATGATTCAGCCAGTAGCAGAAGAAATCTGTCTTGACCAATTTGGCTGTCCCTAGTAAAGACTGTTACTAACAGTAAATGTCATTTGTGTCTAACAGTGTTGTTTACAAACATCTGTCTGTTAGTGCTAGTCTAGGTTTTTCTTTTGATTACCCACTATCTTTATATCTCACTAATATGAATTTGAAAACCTGATGAAATATTACACTTTTCTTCAGTGTACATGGAATAAACACTATATAGAAATGGTCATCTTTTAAAATAAGTAGAAAAAAGAATAGAAGATTTTAAGGTATTCCTATATTAATATTCTGCTATGTACCAGATACTCTGCTTGCTCCTAATGAGGTAAAAAGTGATTAAGTGACAATCCAGCATTAAAAGCATTTATAGCCTGATCTTTTTTTTTTTTATATCTCTGGCCTATTTTTTTGTTTAACCTCGGCCTGTGCTAATTTTACATAATGCCAATAATTTGGTTCAGATTTCGTATTTCTCACAATAGTTAAGTTGTTATGCAGTGGGTTTAAATTGTTAGTTTTTTAATTCCTGTTTTGCTGTTTGTGTCATAGAATTTGTTAACAAATAAAGGACGTTAAAGAGAAATTGGTTTTGTAGACATTATAATTTTAGATTAGTTTCTGTTTTTAAAAATCTCTCCCTACTCAAGTGTAAAATAATGCAATAATCTTATTATCCATATAATGCCAGTCACTTGGAAAACTCTTCCCTTTTTGCATCTCATACACAAGATTTCTCATGTGGGCTTTCTCATATGGTTGAGATAGTTGCAGTCTTACTTACTTGAAAAGTCAAATAAGAAGATAAAATTCGGTTTTACTTATTTAAATGAGCAAGAGAAACTGCAAACAGATGTTTGCTGGCTTTATAGATTTTTTTAGCTTCTTAGCCATAGATTTTTGTGTTTTACATATAGCAGAATA
The DNA here is from genome assembly GCA_007570785.1 of Antilocapra americana. Lineage (NCBI taxonomy): Eukaryota > Metazoa > Chordata > Mammalia > Artiodactyla > Antilocapridae > Antilocapra > Antilocapra americana. Next base: position 10,347,007 of record ML661908.1, read on the forward strand.
TACTTGGTAACCAGTTAATGCTGTTAATGGTGAACAGGTTGCTGGATCATGTCTTTTTGATGCTTCAAGCATGATGGGAAAGAAAGTTAATGTAGAAGCCAGGTGACTAGAATAAGTACCAGTGATAAATGAATGACACTGCTATTCTACATGATAGTAATCAGATGGAGCAATTGCCTATATTACTTCTGTGGTTTGAAGAATCTAGTTAGGAAATTATTTTGGAAATATTTTAAAATAGATCTTAAGTGATGACCAGGGTTTTTATTTTTAATTCTTATTGGAATAGGAAGTCATTTTCTTTTCCTCTCTAGTAATGTCTTTTTAATTGGCTTTTTCAGTACTTTGCTGTTCAGTTCAGTCGCTCAGTTATGACCAGCTCTTTGCGATCCCATGGACTGCAGCATGCCAGGCTTCCCTGTCCATCACCAACTCCTGGAGCTTGCTCAAATTCATGTCCATCAAGTCAGTGATACCATCCAACCACCTCATCCTCGGCCATCCCCTTCTCCTCCTGCCTTCAGTCTTTCATTTAATGGGGTCTTAGGAAAAAAACCCTCTCCTTTCTCCTCATAAGCTGGGAAAGGAGAGGAATTCAGATTCATTGGAGTATTAGTTACATATTGAAAATTTCATCCCTTCCAATTTTATACAGTTCTGTTAATTTTGACCAATATATGCAGTTGTGTGATCACTACAATCAAGATGCAGAATATTTTCCTCACCCCAGAATGTTCTGTCATATCACTTTGTAGTCTGTCCCAGTTTTCTGTTCCTATAATTGACCTTTTCCAGAACCTCATACCGATGATATATCAGGAGTGGCTGTCTGTCATTCTCATTGTTCCTGTCTTAAGAACTGGGAGTCATCTCGAACATCTTTGATGCCCACAGTTCTTGGACCATAGCTTTCTCTGAGCTTACCCAATACCCTGCTCCTCTCTGTCACCATTTTTGCTTATGCTATTTATGCTTGGATTTATTCTTTGCAAAAGAATACCTGTTCTGTCATTTAAAGGATTAAGATGCTTTATTCACCATATTAATCTAGTCTCTAAAACCCATAACTCTAAATCCTTTTATGTGGAGAAGTGATTTAAAATTAGATACTCACAAGGAATCAGACATACCTATCATAGATATGGAAGTGAAGATTGAAGTTCAAAACTAAGTGACTTTGTAGAAAAGAACTTAGTATGTTTGGTCTTCATTAGGAAGAAAAATGATGAGGGAGGAGTTGAGAAAGCTAGAACATAGGTGAGAAGTTTATTTATGAAAATTTGAATTATTAGATTTAAATGTTGGCAGCTAATTCTATATTTTGTAAAACAGTATACAGGCTAAACAGCACACCCATGGGCAGCCAGCCTGTGCATCCCCATATTTATCCATATTACTGAATGTGTTTTAAAAAGTACATATTTTGAAATAAACTAATCTGACGTTACCCTGAGTTGAATAAATTGTATTTATTCCCCTGTATTTCAGTATTTATATTAAAGTGTTTTTACACCATCATGTTCTTTTTCTTTTTTGTAATACGATTTTTAACTCTGAGAGATATTTTCCTCTTTGGTAATTCTGGTTCTTACAGCATTGTTGTCGCATTTGCTCTAATGATGCAAATTCATATTTCTGGGAGCTTTGAAAAAATGTCTGCTCATTCATTCTGCAAAGAAGGCTCGTGAAGTGAGTTGTTAGTGTGGAACAGAATAAAAATTATATGAAAACCCTTGCATCTTGTCTGAGTTCAGTTTATAATAGAAGCACATTTACTAAAACCTCTTAGGGAACTCATTGAGGTGACCTAATTCTTAACTAATTGAAGTACCAGAACTGAATTTATCCTTTATTTTGCTTAAGATGTAACTGGTTGAATAATTTTACTTTATAGTACGGTGATAAGATTCATTTGGACCAGAGATTAGTAGTGTCAGAGTGATAATGCGTTTGAAGCAGTTTCTTTCTATTCCTACTGTGGAGGGTGACAAGGGTGATAATGGGCCAGCATGTGCTTCAGCATCTTCATTTATAAACTGGGATAAAAACTTGAGGTTTTAGGAAGATTAATGAGATGATAATTGTATAGCACCTGTGGGAGTTCTTTTACCTTATCAGCATAATTCAAGGTGTACCAGTTTTATTGCAGTACCAGGGGAGGAAATGTCTGTTACTTGTTTAAATTAGGCCAAGTGAAGTTATATATCTCAGTGAAGATGGTCTTGTTCATAGTGGCTTTCCTTTTTCTTACTGTGGTGGTTAATTATGAAATAATCCAAGTATACCAAAAAAAAAAAGTTCAGAGTACCATTTATGTTTTTTTAAGTGTTAAATATGTGGTGTCATTTTTTAATCCTACCTGACTTTTCTGGTTCAGAATTCTGTTTCTAAGATTAATCTCAAAGTCAGCAGTGATAGTTGGTTTCATTTAGACTTTAATTGAATGAACCTGTAATACTTTATTCTTTACTTGATGGACATTTAAGTTATTTCCCATTTTTTTCTTAATGACCATTCTGTAGTTATCATTATTGAGCCTCTTTCTGTGTACAAAAGTGTTTATCTAGGGTTATAGTGTTAGGAATGACATTACATTAATGGAATTAAGATATATACACACCTTTAATTGTATTAGATCCTGCCAAATTGTCATTAAAAACATTTATCCCAGCTCTTGTCTTTAACTGTGCGAAAGTTCTCAATTCCCATTGTTCCACATTTTCTCCAGCACTGGTGTTGTTAGACTTTCTTTTATTGCTGAGTGTATAGGAACTCAGTTGATATTTTTTTCTCTCACTCCCCATATTGAAATAAACTTTAAAGGTTGTAGGACTTCCTTGGTGATCTAGTGGTTGGGAGTCTGCCTGCCAGTGCGGTGGACACGGATTCAGTCCCTGGTCTGGGAAGATTCCTCATGCCCAGGGGCCACTCAGCCCGGGCACCACAACTCCTGAGCCTGTGCTCCCTGGAGCCCATGGTCTGCAACAGGAGAAGCCACTGCAGTGAGAAGCCCATGGCCCAAAACCAGAGAAAGCCCACGCACAGCAATGAAGACCCAGAGCAGCCAAAAAAGAAAAAACGTTACAGACGGTAAAACACGTTTGTTTTATGTATGTAATTTGATTGAAATTATGGTCATTGTATAAAGTCATATATCCATCACCACTCATGATATGAAACGTTGCCATCACCCTAAAACATTTCCCCGTGGCTCTTCTATCTTCCTTTTACCTGACAGCCGCTAAGCTGCTTTCTGCCATTGTAGTTTTTCCTTTTCATAGCTAGTCTTTTGTGTTGGAATTTTTTCCCTCTAATGTTTTTGAGATTCAGTGTGATTAAACCACACTTTATTTATCCGTGCATCAGTAAGTGGATGGTTATGTTGTTTCTGGTTTGGGGCTATTATGAATAATGATGCTCTGACTATTTATATATAAATCTTTGACCTGTTGATTTTTAATTACTGATCTTCAGCAATTTTGCTGAACTCTTAATTAGTTTGAATAATGTACCTTTCTCAGATTTTCTGCATAGACAGTTATATCACTTAACATAATGACAGCTTTGTATTCTTTTTTCTTATCTTTTCTGTTCATGTTCTGTCATTTTTGTACTACGTAGTATCTCTAATACAGTGTTCGAACAAAAACGAAATTGGTTCTAGTGAGTGTTCTCATATTCCTGACTTGAAAGGTTATGGTTTAACTCTGAAGCTTAACCGTTACATATGAGGTTTGGGGCAGATTTTTGATGATTAACCTTTTTCATGTAATGAATTTCAACTGTTCTGGTTTGAAAAGAGATTTTGTCATGAATGGGAGTGAGAGTTTATCAAATGCATTTTCCACGTATTTTGAGATGGTCATGGGGCTTTTCTTTAATTTTATATGTGGCGTTTGTTCCCTCTGAGCTTACTCTTTTAAAATTTTTAAAATTTAGTTATTAAAAATACATTTTTAAATCACTTAGGTTAAAATTTTTTCTATCTTGAATATACTTTCATTACTTCTCCATGACTAAGACTGTAATAAAAGAACATCATTTAACTGTCATGCATACTGTTAATTCTGACTGTAAATTGCTTAAGGTCTCAGCCATATCTTAATCACATTTGAATTTCCCACAGGATGAAGCACAGTACGTTGCAAATAACAGGCCCTTAATGTTGAATTGGGCTAAGTACTTAGGGCTACTATTCTTTGCTAAAGAGCCACGGTCTCTTGTGGGTTAATAAATTCGTATGTTGCCCCACCTTTTATTACGATGCTGGCTGTTGATGTAACTTTGGGGGGGTCATTTAAAAAGAACCAAGTTTTAAAGGTTTTAAATTTTATCTACTCATCAATTATTTATTGAGTGCCAACTAAATGCCAAGGGTGGCTTGGTGCTACCATACTAAACCTAATAGGAATTTAGAGAAAACAAGAGATTAGTTAGACTCTGAAGACCTGGTACCTCTTTTATGAAATAAATGATTGTATAAGTTAGATTCTTTTGAGAAATTTAAATTCTTATTGCTGTAGTCCTGAAATGTGATTTTTGCATAAACAAGAGATACCATGTTACTTACAGTACCTTTGTGACCTGCCCCAGTAATTTCTCCATTCTCATCTCTGCCTCAGTTGCCACCACATTGGGCACTCTAGCCGTACCCCAGGGGTGACTGTGGAGAAGTAACGTGTTCTGGTTACTCATTCTTTGCCCTACATATGATGCCCTTTAACTCCACCTTCTGCGCAGTTAATAAGTATTTGTCCTTCATTCCACTCCAGTATTTTCTCCCCTGGGAACTCTTTCCCAAATCAGTCCTCCTGTCTTCTCTACCTTCTCCTATTAGAGCTTATATCATATTTATGTCCTTTTTTGGAGACTGATTTTCCAGGCTGACCTGAACACTCTCTTGGCCGTGGCTATATACCCAGTCCTGGCACAGCACTTGGCCCATAGTAGGCATTTATGTAATTCAGTCTTGAAAATATTGCTTGTTGACCCGTTAAAAATGATAGCGCAAAAGGCCTAGAAACTTGTCATCAAATTAGCAGTTGGGACTGCATATTCCTCTCTGAGGGTCTGCCCTTGAAGTGCTACTACTGAAGAGGGCCTGCCAAAACGGGGGGGTGTTATACACACGTCTGACGTCTCAGCAGCTGATAGCAGATGTTTAGAAGTTACTGTTTCCATCTGTCATTTTCATCTCCTTACCCTGCCTCCACCCTAAAATTAATTATCCTTGGAACTGTTTCCTGTCTTCTTAGATAGTTGTGTCACACAAGGGCTCAAGCAAAACACTGTATGTTCTTTGGTATTCGGGTTTCATAATACCTGATGGCTCCATGGAATTCTGGTAACTTTCTGTTCACCGATAGGATGTCTTACCTGACCTGATAAATTCCTTAGGTTTATTCTCTGGTACACACTACTTCCCTGCAATGCGCTTGTCGTCCTCTAAGTGTACCTACAGTCTGTTGGCAGGTACACCTGCCACAGCAAAGTGTGAGGATCTCACAGCATCTGAGTTAATCGCTAGGTTGAGAGACGTTTTTCCTACACTGTTTAAACTTCAGCCAACCCAGGTGCCTGAAGTTGTCCTTGGTTGGCTGGGACAACTGAGCTTGGGCTTTTCCTGAGTGATACCAAGTTAAGATTCCTCATCTTAGAATTGAAAACGTAACTTTAGTTTTCATTCTTTCCTATCTGAACTCTTGCTTCAACTATATCCAGTGTTGTGTGTTTTTTCTTGTGTTGTTTTGGCTGTGCCATGTGACTTGCAGGATCCCTGTTCCCTGACCAGGAATTGATCCTGGGCCAACGCATTGAAAGTTCAGAGTCCCAATCACTGGACCACCAGAGAATTCCCTCCGGCATTGTTCATACAGTTTTCATTGCTAACTTTTAAGTTATATCCTGTTTATCTATGTAACTGTGGGGTCGAGTCTACTTTGTCCTTTAACCCATCCCAGAGTGAGTGTTCCAAGTAAAGGTCAGAGTTACGTACAGTACTTGAGAGGCTGCACACGCACACTGCTTACTAGATCATCTTTTATTATGTTGGTTTCAAGTCCATTGGAGCCTTTCTTTTGCTGTCTGTACTGTTTTTTGAGCCACTGGTTATATAACACCAGCAGCTGATCTCATTTGTTTGTTAGCTCTTTGCACATAAACCTAGGTACAGATAAGAAGTTAGCTGTAACTTTGAAGTGGCAGGGTGGAAGGACTGAGTTAGAAGGGCAAGTGTATCTAAGGACTGTGCATATCCTGATCCTTGGTGATGTTTCAGGGCTAAATTACCTCCTTGAATGGGTCGGAATCAGAATGCTAACAATTGCATACTAGTTGTATGTCTCTTAATCATTAAGTTTTTCTTACTGAGTCTTTCCTCAATTTTCTACTGCTTTAAAGTGAAAAACTTCGTTAAACTGGGATTCTTTAGGGTAGAGCAGTGCATTAACAGAATTATTTCTGAATATATTTGTCCTACTTCTTTGAGATTCTGATTATTTAAAGAGTCGGTTTAATATTATTTGGTCTGTCCCAGTTTTCCTGTTAATTTTTCTTGTGTTTGGTTAGGAATGGCTTTGTACCTAGTGTGAAATATTAACTACCTGCAGCAGGCTGACATATAATTTTATGAATAACCTCACACACCCTGAGGTTGTAATACACAAGACGTGCATGCGTGCTCATTCATGTATGACTCTTTGGGACCCCACGGACTATAGCCCGCCAGGCTCCTCTGTCCATGAAATTTTCTAGGCAGGAATACTAGAGTGGGTTGCCATTTCCTTCTCCAGGGGATCTTCTTGACCCAAGAATTAACCTGAATCTCCTGCGTTGGCAGGCAGATTCTTTACCACTGAGCATAGGGGAAGCCTGATACACAAGACTCAGCACCATAATTTTGCATGACAAAGTTGTTAGCCTTTTCTGAATTTTTAAATATTAGAAGATATTTTAACTGCAAAAATCATGCACAGAAAGTAGAAATTGTTGAGTATGTTATCGATTGCTCTAGAGGTATGGGTTGCAGGTGGGCTGTTGAAAGTCAGAAGTCAAGCATGCTCCCAAGGGCCGGGTGTCTCAGCTCGGGAGGCGTTGTGCTGGGGCCTGGGGCCGCCACTGACAATTCATGGCTGGTGAATTGTGAGTGGAGACCTGACTTCTGTGGTCTTCTGTACGTTTGTTTCCTCTGACTGGCGCTAAGATGCTGACCTCCAGCCTCTCACATTTCAGGGCCCCGAGGCAGTGGCCCCAGCCGGCCGGAGGAGAGCCTGGTGCTGCTGCCTGTGCTTTGGACTGGCGTTTATGCTTGCGGGTGTCATCCTCGGGGGAGCGTACCTGTACAAGTATTTTGCACTTCAAGTAAGTGGGAAAATGCTAAGGACACTTCTGCCTTTCCTTCACCTCTACTAGAAAATTGGCCCAAACTTAGCCTAAGCCCGCGCTTTTTCGTCTGTGGCCTTTTAGCCAGAGCGGTGGTTCTGTTTTCTGCTGATGTTCAAAAATTCCCTGAGCACAAGTTTGCTGAGCCTATTTGACAGTCATTAAAAGCAGAGTGACATTGTTTTGAAATGCTGCTGACTGCAGGATATAGATTGCTGGATGATTTTTCAAAACTGACTAACCTCCAATTTTCCTACCATAATTAATAGCCAAGTTATAGGATTTTTCAGTTGCCAATTGAATAAATATACCAGCCTCAGATGTCATGTTGATAAACCATAATTTACTAGATCGACATTTTGGGCTTCCCCACGGTAGCTTTTTGTTTCTGGGCCAGGGTACACTTGTTGCATCTCTCTGCCTCTTTCTCAGCCATTGGTTTATCTTGAGAATTTAGGGCTTTGGCAATAATGCTGATGTCAATTTAGGATGAAAGTTGTTTGTAATTTATTGTAGAATAGGAATCCCAGTGGATTGAGACATAGTTTTTTTCTTCTGTTTACAGTCATTAAGATTTATGATCTCTGTTTTGCGACTTATTTCTCTGGTGATAATCCAGTAGATTTAGTTCATTTAATATACCAGAATTTGGAGAAACTGTTAACAAATAGATTTTATTAAAATAATGAAACATTCTATAGAGGATGTATAAGTTTTGTGCTCATTCTCTGTATGTTTGAGATAATAGCATGGTGATAGACATTAGTGAAATACGAGTCATCTTTCTTAATGCAGTTTTTTATAATAAATACATTTTTGATATAAAAAATCATTGCAGTTACACTGTCTAAAGCTGTTTGTTGATCTATTTATAGATAGTTCATAATCTTTATTATATATGCCTACTTAAAAAAATCTTTATAATGATTTGCTATAATTTTCCACTTAATTGTAATATATGTTAAGGGAAAATGAGAGCTACCTGTATGCCTATAGAAATGACAGAAAAACTATCCCTTTAAAAAATCATGTAACCAGTGAATCACAGCAAAATTAAAAGTATATTCTTTAAGAAAAATATTCCTGATTTCTGAATATATTCCTTGTATAAAATTAAGGTCTACAGGTAGAAAGAGGTGTGTGTTTCTTCAGATTTACTTGTCACCGGATGAATAATTGCTTTTATAGTCTATATTTAATCAAATACAAAAAGGAGAAATCAACCGCTTTTTTCCTTCTGAAACCGTTTTTTTTTTTAACGATACTTCAAAACCTGTTCTTAAAGAATGTGTTAACTCTGTAATTAAACTGTCTGACTTGTCATCTAAAAGTGGGAGTTTGCAAGCAAAATGCTATTTAGATAAAGGTGGCAGCTTAAGTAATACTTACATTTAAAAACCTGTCTCCCACTGCATTGCTGAAATAGTGTTTAAACTCTCTGTAGCCAGATGACGTCTACTACTGTGGAATAAAGTACATCAAAGATGATGTCATCTTAAATGAGCCTTCTGCAGACGCCCCAGCCGCTCGCTACCAGACCATTGAAGAAAATATCAAGATCTTTGAGGAAGACGAGGTTGAATTCATCAGCGTGCCTGTCCCAGAGTTTGCAGATAGTGACCCTGCCAATATTGTTCATGACTTTAACAAGGTGAGCCAGGGACCCTGAACGGTAAAAAGAACACAGGTCCCTTGATGGATGCTTTTGTAGTTTTAATTTTAATATTGGCTAGTTTATTCTGTGTACGGTTTACTGTTTGAAAAGAAAATTTTAAAAAAAGGCCTTAGGTATTTTCTGCCCTACAAGAAAAATTCCAACATTTGATGGGCTCTTTGTCTGAGGCCAACCCTCAGGGAACCTACTTTTTCTCCCTCTTTCCTTGACTGTCTTAATGCACACCAGATGCTATTCCTTCTCTGCTCTTAAATTGCTTTTAGAAATCTAAATACTTACATTGGTTTAACTCATTTTAATCCTCAGAACCATCCTGTTGAGTTAGTCTTTCTCAATCATGATTTCTCATTTGAACCAAAGAACAGAGTCATTTAATTGACTTATTTCAGTCAATTTCATCCAGTTCTCTGGTGGATGGTAGTAACTAGCCAATACTTTCTAGATGCATCAGAGAGAAGTTAATTTTTATATACAATAGATGGATGCCTTGGAGGGCATGATGGTTTGTAAGTGCAGGGACTAAGTCTCTTAATCAGATGATAGTGTATTGGAGTTAGTTTTAATAATTTATTTATCTGATCAGTATGTAAATACTGACTAGTAGCAGAATTTCCTCTCCCCTTACTGCTTCCATTCCTATCCTACCAAATTCGTGATTTGTTGAAATGCAAATTCTTGACTTGTTGAAATGCAAATGAAATGATTGACACATTCTAAAGCCAACCCATTTTAATGGTACAAAATGTTCTTAAAAATTCAGTTGCTGCCTGTTTGTATATTTGTAATATTTATACATGAATCTAACAAAAATGTTATCTTTTTCTTCCCAGAAACTCACTGCCTATTTGGATCTTAACCTGGATAAGTGCTATGTGATTCCTCTGAACACTTCCATTGTCATGCCACCCAAAAACCTATTGGAGTTACTTATTAACATAAAGGTATAAAACTTTCAGATACTTCTTCTTATTGATGCTGTTATAGGATCTTGGAATTCCTTATTGAGAAATTAACCCTATAGGATCTCATCTTACTGACAGTATAGCTAATAAGCATCTTATGACAAGTAACTGAGACTGGTGGTTTGGGGTGCTTTTCCTTGTCTCTTTTAATATTTTATTTATTGAAATTAAAATGTGATTTCTTAAATTATATCATATTTAAGTTTTCCTAAAGGGCCAGAGAATAAATAGTAGGCTGTTAAGAAATAAGGTCTGTGTTGCAGCTATCCAATTTTGATGTCATAGACAATATGTAAACAAAGGGGCACAACTATACTCCAATAAAGCTTTTTAAAACTTATTGGTTTGTTTTTGGCTCGCTTGGGTCTCTGTTGCAGTGTGCTGGCTGCAGGGTGCACGGGCTTCGGTAGTTATGGCTGTTGGGCCTCGTTTTCCTGGGGCATATGGAATCTTCCCAGAGCAGGGATCGAACTGTGTCCCCTGCGTTGCCAGGCAGATTCTTAACCACTGGCCCATCAGAGAAGTCCCCAGTTAAACTTTATAGAAACAGATGGTGGGTGATAGTTTGCCAATCTCTGTTTTGTATTATAATCTCTAAAAATTTGGTTTGTTTTCCTTGTCTGTTCAACGTATGTTTTGAGAAATCCATGTAATATAATTCTTTTCCAAATGTAGGCTGGGACCTACTTGCCTCAGTCATATCTGATTCATGAACACATGGTCATCACTGATCGCATTGAAAACATTGATCACCTGGGTTTCTATATTTACCGACTGTGCCATGACAAGGAAACTTACAAACTGCAACGCAGAGAAACCATTAAAGGTAATACTTTTGAATGTTAGAGTGTTGGCAGAAAAGTTTGTTTCACCTCATTGTGTTAAATTAGATTTAGTTGTAAGCATGTCATTGTTACCAATACATTGGCCATGAGTAAGAAATAAAACTATATTGTACACTGTATCATATTTCTAGATTACTGAAGAATCATCGTAATTCTGAATCTACTCTTTTCAGATGTAGAGAACAGGTGGATGTGAAATTCATTTCCTAGACGTGCTGTTAGCTCACTTTCCATATGGTCACCCTGTCTACCTTTCCATCCTCCCACTTTGGTTCAGCCATCCTCTGCCAGGGTTCTGCTTACCCGAAGAGTCTCCAAAGTAGCTCTCGGGGCTGTACTCAGGTCCTAAGCAGAGTGAGCCTTTTGGATCACGTTGAAGATAACCACAGTCAGGTTAGTTAGAAAGGAACTGGACTGAAGAATTAAATAAGCATCGACACAACTTAAGGTAGCTTTGCCAGATCGCTTAACCTTTGTTTTCTCACGTGATGATGTTATCTCATTTCAAGATCATTGAAAAAATAAAATGAAAGTACAGGTGAACTTCATGGTTCATAATTTTTATAAAGCCATAATTTTATATTTTTATATTATATTTTATAATTTTATATTATATTTTATATAATAAAATTCACCCTTTTTTAGTGTGTAGTTCTGGATTTCAACAGATCACCACCGTATTGAGATATAGACTGTTTCTGTTACCTTCGAGGACCTAAATTTGTATGTATGATATTGTTATCGTTAACAATATACCTCTGTAAAGATACTTAGTTTAGAAAAGAGCAGAAATTATTTTCTGCCATGTTAAAACAAATCAAACTACAGAAGTCAATGGACTACAGATAGAGTAAAATATTTGTATATGTCTGAATAATAGCTGAGAAGATTATTATGAATATTTATTACCGAAGAACCAGAAATTTAAAAAACTTTTCCTTTCAAACAGGTATTCAGAAACGTGAAGCCAGCGTCTGTGCTACGATTCGGCATTTTGAGAACAGATTTGCCGTGGAAACTTTAATTTGCTCTTGAACAGTCAAGAAAAACAATGGAAAGAAATTTAATACCACAGCATAACCCCACCCTTTGTATTTTGTGCAGTGATTATTTTTTAAAAAATCTTCTTTCATGTAAGTAGCACATAGGGCTTCACGATTTTTTCATCTCATTAACTCAATTAAAACCATTATCTTTAAAAATCTTTTTTTCTTTCCAAGTGTGGTGTCTTTTATCTTGAATTAGTTATATGAAGTCATAGGTAATAGTACACTTCACCATAGAGCTTAGGTATTAGGAAATGTTTAAATTTCATTAGTCCATGTATCCAGATTTTTGTGTTTTAATTATGCATTTTCAAGAAGAGAGGTTCTCTAATAATCACATATATGCATACGTAAAAATGGACCACAGGGAGTTACTTGTAGCTGTTGCCCTGCTACTTAGTTTGTTAGAGCATTTTAGCACACATTTTAATTTTCTCCTCTAATTAAAATGTGTAGTATTTTCAGTGTCATATTTAACTATTTAGAGTATGATTTCCACCTCGATGTTTTAATATTCTAGGCATCTGGTGTAATGATATTTTAGAAACTGTTTGGAATTTAAGGAATAACTTGTATTACTAATTTGTATAATCTCTACCTGTGCAATGGAATATAAATATCACAAAGTTGTTTGACTAAAGGACTGTGTGTTGTTTTTCCCATATAATAAAACCAAAGAGTAATTTGGTTCTTCATATCTTGAGGTAATCCATATTAAAGAAGAAACTATTTCTTAAAAATCAAGTTCTCTATATACAATGGGTAAAGTCATAGGTGTTATAACATATATTCTTCATGGATACTGTTCAGGTAACATCTAAGACTCAAGATGCTGTTTAAATATTTTGAAGTAATGTTTTTGTATTTAATGGAAGGGCTATCATTAAACCTAAACTTTCCAAGGATCATAAACTAAAGTGCTTTCCTGGGAATGTCTCCTCACAAACGGAGCATTTTAAGTTATAGTGGTGATTCTTAAATGTCTAAGTTTGTTTCCTATCTGAAATAATTTAGAATCCACTTCTATTTAAAATATCTAAGAATAATTTCACTGTAAATTCTTGAGACAAATTCCAATTCTGAATTTAAGAAGTTAGACATTTTAAAGCGTTACAAACCCATATAGGATTTAGTCTAGGAACCAGTACTAGGCTAACACGGACGTTATTTTGAGTCCTGGCTCTTGGTTTCCTTTTAGTAATACTGTAAAAGCTTTAGGCTGGCTAGACAGATACTTGGGGATTGAAGTTTGTTTTAGAAGAGAATACATTCTGATGAAATGAGAATTGCTTTCCCCTGCCTCCAAGGCACTAAAATTTCATGGTTTTTAGGGGCTATGAACACTTAGGAGCACATTATTAATTCATTCAGCAGATATTTAGCATCCTTTACATGGCATTAAATGTTGAAGTTACACCTGTGAAAAAGAAAGACAACTGTACTTTAGTAGAGACTGTCAGTCTCATGAAAGGAACCGATTAGTAACCAACTAATTGTTAACACAGTTGTGATTGGTGCTGGAATAGGTGAAGATTGGGTCCAGAGGTTTTAGGAGCCTTTAGGAGGGACAGTGAGATTTTTGGGGATGTGAAGTGCATGGGACCAGATATGGGGGACCTTTTCTGCCATCCTGAGGGCTTCTTTCTAATAGATCAAGGACTGATATTGAAGGTTTGTGTTGTGGAAGGAGCATCTTAGTTTGCCTTTTCCTACTGATAATAGTAATAGGATAGATGAACTGCTGTAACAATTCCAACATCTCAGTGGTTTCGGACAGCAGGACTTGTGTCTGTTTTCATCGTTACTTCAGTGTGGCAGGAAGGTTCCCAGGGACCCAGACTTGCCCATCTTGTGACAGTGCCAGCTTTGAATCCTCAGACTTGCCCTGGAAGAAGAGGAGTTGGCGTAGTAGATCCTTCAGGGGCTTATGGGCAGGCCTGCTAGGGTACACATCACTTTCCCCCATTTCCATTGGTCGGAACCCAGCCCTGTGACCTCAAGCCAAGTGGTAAGGGAGGTGGGGAATGTAGTCATTAGGTGTGTCCAGGAAGAGGACCAAAATGATGTGCTGAACACAAAGGATTGTCTTTTTTTTTTTTTTTACCACGAGTGGACAGTTCGAATGAAAGAAAGAAAGAAAAAAAAAACTCACAAGAAAATAAAGGTCCTCTGTAATTCCATTACCCAGCAACAATCATAATAAGGAATTGAGTGTATATTTAAAACTGTATCACCGTACTGTAATAGCAGCATGCTCTTTGTAGATTTGGAAGACACATAGAAACACAAGGAAAAGAGGAAATTATTCCCTACCGAGAACAGACTGTGTTTTTTGTTGTTGTTTTGGTGTATGCACTTGACTTCTGTGTCTTCACTGTTTTATAGTCTTTTCCTCGACTTAATGTAAGCACTTTCCCAGGTCACTGAACACTGCATCTTAAAGGCTGCATTATATTTACTGTGGGTGTGGTGTAACTTTCTTGTAAGTTCTCTCTTATTGGACGTTTCGGTAATGGATGATGTTTTTTGCCATTAAAAATGCTGAGGTGTGTATCCCTTATTTAGAGTCAGTTGAACAGAGGTGTCCCTCTCACCCAAGCTTGGTCAGTCAGATGTGGCCCAGGAGTTTTGGAGCTCCAGCTGAGATTCAGGGTTGTACCCTTTGAACTCATGCCATGCCTGAGACTACTGTCTTGGTGTGGTCGTGAGCTTGGGGAAAGCAGAATGCAAAGCAAGTGAGTGAGAAGATGACCGATTCAGGCAGGCGGAGAGGACTGCCCAGTTTCTGGGCTGGGGGGCGAGATTCATACACACTTCCCTACCCTTGAGTTCCCTGAGGCTCTCCGTCTTGTGTATATGCATGTTTATCTACAATTGCTCTAATCCAGCGCCCTTCCAGAAACATCCTATTGCATGGCTGAATAAAGAGCACACACGTCAGATTAAAGTCTTTGCAGGTCATTAGGACTCTGGTCTGAACACTGGCAGAACATGCAACAAAATAACAAATGTGAGAGAGCTTTGTACAGTGCTATCCAGGTGTTGGCAACCCCCATCACTGGTGTGTGTTGGCAAGAAAACACTGATCCTGTTTTTCAGTGTGTGTGTTTAAATTTTCTGTTTTTGCTGTGTCCATTTTAGATTCTCCACATCCATGTTAAAAGAAGTAGGATGCAAAAACACGGCAAAACAAAACAGTGTTCTCAAGGGCATTTATCCCAAACAGTGGAAGTGGGATGTAGAATATAAAGAAACTCAAAGGCAGTTTAATAATAAAACAAGAAGCAAATGGATTATTGGAAGGAAGAAGTCCAGATTCCACAGTTTCACTCTATAACATGCAGTTATGAGTTAATGCTGGCTGAATGGCTAACATGCTGCTAAGTGCACATTTAATAGTTTATTGGATACCTCCTTTCCATCTAGAGAGGAGTTTGCTGGCCTGAATTATATGAATCCTGCTCTGAATGATGGGCACCAATCTTTGCATGTTTAACTCTTTGAGATTCAGTTTCCCAGGTAAGGATTTCATGTGTATGTGTTTATAAAAAGGACATCGTTCCAGCTCCACAAAACTACGGAGCTGTCAGTCTGTTAAATGTCTTGCCCAAAGTCAGGGTTAGCTTTCTTCTCTCTGGGTCTTTCTCATTCAAGTATTATGTGAGGGAAAAGCATAGTCTAGTTCGCTCTCTCACTATTGATCATCGTTAGGCTTTTGTCTTACTGACAAAATATTAATCACAATTTAAGATTAAAAAAATACGCGTGTGTATTCAGTCGTGTCTGACTCTGCGACCCCATGGGCTGTAGCCCACTAGGCTCCTCTGTCCATGGGATTCTCCAGGCACGAATACTGGAGTGGGTTGCCATTTCCTTCGTCAGGGGATGTTCCTGACCCAGGGATTGAACTCGAATACCTTGCATCTCCTGCATATTCTGTAGCCTTTATTTGGTGTGGACCCTTAATCCCTCCAGTCTTCTATTGCAGATGAGTCCCAAGAAGCAGATGGGTGGGAGTGGGCTCATGAGAGCTCAAAATCCCCTTCTAAATGGCATAAAACAAGGTAATCCTAGCTTTCTTGCTTATATTTGTAAAAAATTTGATGGGGTTTCTATATCAATTTTTGGCTTACATTTGTATTCTATTCACATTTTTATAAAAGTCATGTAATATAGAAATGTTGATGGTAAAAAGCGAATGCCCCCCTCTCTCTACCATCCTTTTTAGTCCCATTCCCACCATTGTTGACAGTTGAACATGTAATGTAGCATGTAATTTTTAGATGACCAGGGCAAGATGTAATTCTTGCCCTAGTGAGTAAGAAGGGAGAGCAGGGACTTCCCTGGTGGTCCAGTGGCTGAGACGCCACACTCCCAGTGCAGGGGGCCCGGGTTCCATCCCTCGTCAGGGAACTAGATCCCACATACCACAACTTAAGAGTTTGCATACTGCAACTAATGATTCCGCAAGGACTGAAGATCCTGCATACCACAGCTAAGACACAGCCAGCCGAATAAACATTTAAAAAGAAAACAAGATGAAAAACTTCTGGTCAGATGATGTGCTTTTACCTGTCATGAACTGGGAGCGTGTTTAAGAAGTCCAACCCAGAAACCCCATCCTTCCCCCAGTCACCAAGTCCTTCACCTCCCAGCATCTTCATGGTTTTTGCAGAGATGGCTTAATATCCACTTCACCCTGCAATCAATTCTTCATACTGCAGCCACAACAATCTCTTCAAGACACAAATTCGATGTGTGTGTGTGTTTAATAATACACACGGCTTTAAAACACGTTCACGGCTTTCCCTAGCTCTTCAAATAAAGGACAGATTCCTTACTGCTGGGTAAGAGTGCTATCCCGCCTCTGCAACCTCGTCTTCATCAAACTCCCCTGGGCTCTTTGGAGTCTCTCACACCAGCCTCCTTACAGTGTAAATGCTGTCTCTCCTCCCTTGAAAATTATTCCCTTTCATTCTTTGCCATGCCCGTGGTTGACTTCTAGTCAATCTGCAGAATCTAGTTCCCTTTCTCAAAGGAGACCTTTTCTGAAGATTTAGGAGAAGTTGTTTCACGACTTCATAGTATCACATATTTCTCCTTTATGGTACTATGACTGAAAGTTTGTTTTGTTATTCCTGCTTACTTCCCCCACTTGACTCGTCAGCATCTTAATAGGGCACCGGCATATAGTTGGCACTCTTAGTTATTTACTCAGTGAGTCAGTCATTCCTCCCTGTTTCACCTTCATTCCTTTGTCTCGCCCACCATCACCTTCACTACCGAATATAACGTTGCCCACCCAGTTGTCTAGATGTCACTTCCAAAATCTAAGTTGGCTTTCTCCAATCTTATCCATTCTGGATCTGAATGAGTTGGGTTAAACCTAAGTTTGATCGTGTCTTTTTTTGTTGTTAAATTTTATGATGGTGTTTTGCTACACTTAGGAGAAAGGTCGAAATCTTACCAAGCCCTAAAATTCTGCCCTCACTAGATCCGTCTTCACCACTTTTCTGTTTTCATGCTAACCTGTTTTGGCTTTTGTATAATCTGGTGCCCCTGCCTAAAACCATTTTCTCTCCCTAAACTCCTCCCTCCCCACAAACAAAATGTTTAATTTCTATTCATCCTTTATATCTCAGTTTAAAAACTTCCTCAAAGTCCCTATAACTCTTTAATTCTAATGGTAATAACTTCCATATTTATTATCTATTTCCCTGAAACCTTCCAGTAGACTATCAGCAAAGCTTACCTCTGTGTCCTCTCTACTTGGCGTGTAATAGGTCTTAACACTGAATGAAGGGATAAACTAATTTCTTGATCAGTCATATCTAGAAAACAAAGTTTAACATCACCTTTATTATAACCAAAGTATTTGGGGCAGATAATTTTCATCATTCGAATGGACAATTCAATTAATATTTATTGAATGAATGAGCAACATTTTTGGGGTTCACCTAATTCAGCTGGTGAGGATTTTACTTGGAGGCTGTTTCATCCTGGCAGGCTCATTGTGCACAGTCATAGCCTTGTTCTAAGTAAAATGTTCTGTGAGAGCCATATTCAAGTTTTTGTATGACAGGAGTGGATAACTGATATTACATGTCCCCCAAATGTTTCAAACCAAGCTTATATCTTTTTCTGTGTCATGTGATTCCACTGAATTTGGGATCAGATGCTCTTCCACATTCAAAGGGATACCAACTTTCTTTTAAGCCCCAGTGTTTACCGAAAAGGGTGATGCTAAGTTTAAACACAGAGCGGACTATTTGGTTGTCATAAGGCTAAGGATGCTACTTGTACTTCCTGAGCAGAGCCAAGGATGCTAAATGTGTTAAAAGCTGGGAGTCCTGAACAACAGAGTACTCTGTGTGTGTGTGTGTGTGTGTGTACATGCTCAGTCATGTCCGACTCTGTGTGTGTGTGTGTGTGTACATGCTCAGTCATGTCCGACTCTTTGTGATCCCATGGACTGTGGCCCGCCAGACTCCTCTGTCTGTGGGATTTCCCAGGCAAGAAAACTGGAGTGGGTTGCCACTTCCTCTTCCAGTGGGTCTTCCCAAGCCAGGGACCGAACCTGGATCTCTTCTGTCTCCTGCATTGGCAGGCAGATTTTTTACCATCTGAGCCACCAAGAAAGCCCTAAAAAAGTACTTTCCTGCCTAATTTTGTCAATTACAGCACTGCTGGGAAGCACAGGAAGGAGTTGCAGAAGATGTACCTAAATGCCAGAGATGAAGTTATCCATTAAGTCCCAACTAAGCAGACCCAGGCATGGTTTTCTATTTGGGTGTGAATATGGCAGCTTCTTAGAACTTTTTATTCTTTTAAGGTTTTTTTTTTTAATGGACCATTTTTAAAGCCTTTATTATATTTGTTACAATACTGTTTCCATGTTTTGTTTCTTTGGCTGAGAGGCATGTGGGATCTAAGCTCCCTCGACCAGGGATCCAACCTGTACCCCTGGTTTGAAAGTCTTAAGTCTTAACCACGAGGGAAGTCCCAGAAAGGTTCTTAAGCATATAATTAACCAAATACAAGTTCAGTAGCTGAACTCCGTATATATAGTTTTAACCAACTCCAGAGAACATTCCTCTTTAGTTAACCCCTAATTATCTGATATCCAACTCCTGTCACAAACCCAGCTGAGGCATGCAGAAAAGTGAGCTTATGAAATCTGAGAATCCTTTATTTCTCAAGAATGAGTCCCTAGATTCTATCCTTGCAGCTAGGTGGCACTCTAGAAAGCTACCTTGAATGCCTCCTTCAGGTTCCCCATAGAAATTTCTTTGTAGTGAGTCGGACACTGAGCCCTCAGTGTCCGACTCTGCAACCCCATGCACTACAATCTGCCAGGCTCTCTTTTGTCCATGGAATTCTCCAGGCAAGAATACTGGAGTAGGTAGCTGTTCCCTTTTCTGAGGGATCTTCCTGACCCAAAAATCAAACCCGTGTCACCCGCGTTGCAGGCAGATTCTTTACCACTGAGCCACCAGGGAGGTTCTCCTTCATAGACCCATAACTTAATATTCTCTTACATCTGTTGAGGACTGACAGAAATAAAAGTGAGCCCAAACTGTTTCTTCAACTTTTATGAAGGTTTTGTTGAAAAAATTTGTAATCTGTTTTTATCTAAAATCTTTTTTGGTTTTGACTGCACTTGGCATGCTGGATCTTAGTTCCCTGAGCAGGAATGGAGCTCACACCCCCTGCATTGAAAGTGCTGAGTCGTAACCACTGGACTGCCAGGGAATTCCCCAGGATAGTCTTTAAAATGTAGTGATAGGAAAAAGTTTTTCTTATATACATGCTGATATTAGATGATAGAGCTAAATAACGTTTCCCTTTTGCTTTGATTGCTGGAAAACTTAGAGCTCCCAGTTTGTGCTCAATTAGATGAACTGCTTTTCGCCTAGGTTTTTCAGTAGTTGGCTCATGTCCTGTTGTGTATTATAGATAGAATTTACATTTAATAAAATGTACATGTATTCAATATAGTGCATTATGACAATTTTCTATGTCTGGGTTAACAATCATCAGAACAACTTCATTATCCCAGAGAGTTTCCTTGTACTCCTTTCCAATCAATTTTTTCCTCCATCTGATGCAACTACTTGCTGAATTCTATGACCATAGATTAGTCTTTGGTTGTTCTTGAAATTTACTTGAATCATAGAATTTGTAATCCTTTAGTCTGGCTTTTTTCACTCAATATTTTTGACATCCACATTGTTGCATGAATCAGTATTTCCTCTTAATTGCTGAGTTGTATTTTACCTAGGGGCTTCCCAGGTGCAGTGGTAAAGAATTCACCTGCCAAAGCAGGAGACGTGGGTTCAATCCCTGGGTCGGGAATATCCCCTGGAGGAGGAAGTGGCAACCCACTTCAGTATTCTTGCCTGGAAAATCCTATGGACAGAGGAACCTGGCCGGCTACAGTCCATGAGGTTGCCAAAGAGTTGGATATGACTTAGCAGCTAAACAACAATTTTACTTTTTAATAAATACTATAATTTGTTTATCATTTCTCCTGCATAGGGAGTTGTTTCCAATGCTTGGCTATTATGGATAAAGTTGGGATGAGCATTCATGCACAATTCTTTGTGGATAGCTCATGTTTTAAAATATTTAATGTTTTCATTGTGAAAGTATCTTTATCGTAAACCTCACATCTGGATGGGGAGGGGGAGTGAAAATATAGCAGTCCCAGTATTAGATTTACATCATAACTTAAACACTAAAAACCACTTATGAATTTTATTTTCCCATTGTTTTGAAACTGAAGGCCAAGGCAAGTACATAACTTATCCCTTCAAATAAACATCTGCCATTTGGAAAACTTCTCATTTAAAATTCCCCTAAGCTAAAGGTTGGATAGCATCACCGATTCAAAGGACATGAACTTGGGCAATGGTAAGGGATGGGGAGGCCAGGTGTGCTGCAGTCCATGGGGTTACAAAGAGTCAGACATGGCTTAGCAACTAAACAACAACAACAAAGCTAGAGTCTCTTATCTTTTCACATCCTCATTTTACTTGTCCAGTAGCCATACCATCAACATATTCAAAGGAAAATTTTATCCATCCCACCCAGCCCCGCAAAAAATAATAAACTAGCCCTTCCATATTCTCATCTCAGCTCTTTTCTCAGTTGCTCAAGCTAAAAATGTGTCTTCATCCTTGATACCTCTCTTTTCCAGAAACCGCACACCTAATCAAGTAGCAAATCTGGTGTGCTCTATCTTCAAAATACAGACTGTCAGGAAGCCAGCCCCTTATCGCCCTCCCTACTGCTACCATGCTAGTCAAAGCCACTGTCAGCTCTTGCTTGGGTCAGTGAAATAGCCTCCTAACCAGTCTTGCTGCTTCTATCTTTGGTCCCTAGAGCCTAGTCCAAACAGAGCAGCTAGAGTGGTCCTTCCCCAGTCTCAGTTACATCAGTCACGCCGATCCATTTTCATTCAGAATAAAAGTCAAAAGTTCTCACATGTTCTGCAAGGCCATAAGTAATCCTTCGACCTCCCCTTCATGGGCTCCCTCTCCCTTCTCTCTCCTCTCCAGTCACGTGGCTGCCTCACCTTTCTTTAAACTACCTAGAGCAATCCTGTCTCACAACTTCAACACTTGCTATTTCTGGGCCAGGAATTCCAGTCTTCCTCCCTCCAGCCCCTACATACAGCCCAAGGCTCACTGCTTTACTTTATCCATGTCTCTACTCAGTGTCGCTTCATTGGATAGGTCTGGTCTGAGCGCCTTTTCCAAGGTGAATCCCACCTCCACCGCAACACCAGCAATGTCAATTTGTCCTGTGTTAGCCCCGCCCAGGCCAGACCACCAGGACTGCTTCAAGTTGAAGGATGGGCAAAAATGATGACAAGAACTTTACTCAACGCTCTTAAAACAGCTAATAAGTAATGTAAAGAAGAGAGAAGTAAGAAGGTGATTGGGGGGAACTTCCCTGGTGGTCCAGTGACTAAGACTCTGAGCTCCCAGTGCAGGGGGACTGGGTTTGGTCCCGGGTCAGGGAACTAAATCCCACATGCCACGGCTAAGACCTGGGGGAGCCAAATAAAAATAAAAATTAAAAAGGAAAATCTAATTTTTTAAAAGTGGCTGGGAACACTCTCTACAACCTCCCCTGTTTTCTCACGGAAGCTCCTCTGGGATTCTGTGGTCCCCTCAGTCTATCTGGAGTGAAATGTCCACTGGGGTCGAGGAGCACAGAACTGTGGGCTTTGCCTTACCCGTCTCCCCTCACCCCTCGGCATCCAGCAGCTGGAAACCCCCTGTCTTATCATTCTGCTGCACAGTGAGACGAGTCATCAAGGCCTTGTGCGTGGGTGACTTTGTGGCTTTGATAATCTCCTTTTATCTCTGCCTGCACTCCACAGGGTCTAAGAGTTTTCTGGTCTGTCTTCTTAGAAGCCAAGAATTACCATAATGCCTTACCTTCTCCATGATTCTTACTATCACCCGACCTATTATATCTTAATTTTTGTGCCTATTTGTTGCTTGTTTCCCCGAGTAAAATGTTAAGTTCCCTGACAAAGGAGACTCGACTCTTTTTGTTCATGCTATACCCCTTCTCAAGTACCTAGAATGGCAGCTGGCACATAGTAAATAATAAAGATTTACTGAATTAATTTTGTTCAATGCATTTAACGTTGTTCTATGTAGTCTCCCCCCAAAATTGGCATCATTGTAAGGACTTTAGCAGCTGTTAATGTCAAACCAAATCAAACCTCTGTTTCAGCTTTTTTCTTTTCTTTGAGTTTCAGAATGTTATTTAGGGGTTAGAATGGGCTTCCTTGGTGGTTCAGACAATAAAGAATCTGCCTGCAATGCAGGATACCCAGGTTTGATTCCTGGGTCCTGGAAAAGGGCATGGCAACTCACTCCAGTCTTCTTGCCTGGGGAATCCCATGGACAGAGGAGCCTGGCAGGCTATAGTCCATGGGGTTGAAAAGAGTCGGACATGACTTGGCGACTAACACTTTCTTTTCATGACCATGGTAATGCAAGCCACATACACCTCAGAACTTGGCACTGGTTTTGCTGCCATATTAGGACAGTGAGCTGGATACTGTGTCTTCAGTAGCCACAGCATAAGAAAATTTATTGTCTTATTTAATGTCTAAAGTTCAAATTGCCTCAAATATAGGGATCCCTTGAATATGATAAGGCTGAATCACATTGGAGAATAAAAAGCTGAAGTTCAGTCCAATTGACAAGCAAAAGGCCTCTTGGAAGCAACATTCTGAGAAAGGTCCTGCTTATTCAACACTCCAAATATTCTGGGGTCTGAATGAGTGTAAATGGTATGGAGACTCAAAACAGAAACCATAACTGCTCAGATGAAAATCCAACAGATGATTTTATCAAAGGTCTAGTATAACAGAGACTTCTTTCAAATATGCAATCCTACTTGTGATCTATTTTTTTAAGTCAACATTGCCTCTATAGTAAACTATTTTCTGCTAGATGACCCAGAAAATCCAAATCCCTGGTGGAAAAGAAGTACATTCATGAGCACTCTTGTGTGCAGATTACAGCACTAAGCTCTGACCTAAAGGAGTCTGCAATTTCTGTCTGCCTGGAGGTACTGGTAGAAAGGAGCATGATAAGCTTGCCTCTCTTTCCCTATAAATCTCATTGTTTCCAGCAGAAGAAAAGATGTTGACTAATAAAACTGTTTTATAGATCACCTCTTTTTGTATTTCGGAAACAGCTAAAATTTGTTTTGCAGATTTTGATAGGATCTATGAGAGTGATATAATATCACTTCGATAGTGTATCAGCTCAGTTTGGAGCCAAGGGTGGATCTCGTGGCTGGGAAGGTAGTGAATCTTGTATACCTGACTCATCTTCCCCAGATACTTAAGAGACCATGGTCAGGAAGATGGTTACTATGGCTTTTGTAAGAAAAGGGCATTCCACACCAAATTCTGGTCAGAAATAATAAATATGGAAAACAGAGTAATTGGCTTTTTAAAAAGCCATGTACATATAAAAACTGAAAGTGCAAAGTCAAATATTCATGTGGTTTCTGTGAAGGACTTTGCTAAATTAAACAAATCTGGAATAGATTAACTCTAGGCAGAAGGGTCTGGCCAAGGATTAGGACTGCTGGCTCTGTTTGATCACAGAGCCACACAAACAAGGCATTGCAGGTAGGGAGAACTTAAACCAGAGCAGAAAAATCACGGGGTGAAAGAATTCAGACCAAAAACCCCTAACAACAAAACATACAATTAAACAAAAATCCGCAAGGGAAACATAAGCTACTTGGTGATGACTGTCAATGCAATTCACTTCGAAAGATGAGCTTGAGACCAGGTATGACTTGTTGACCAGCTATTTCACAAGAATCAATCTTTAGAAAATGGAAGGTCTTTTTTTCTGTAAGTCATACTTTTACCCAGAAGTCACAGGCTTCCTGGAATGACTATTAAAAATCTAAGATCTCTTGGAAATGACTTTGAAACTCAGTTTTCAATAGTATTGACCCAGCCAGCCCTTCTTAGACATACGGATTGTATGGTCACATGCTATTGTTGTGCCCAGATCCCAATCTCCACAAACCACCAGGAGGCCATTCACCGATGCAAGCGCAAGAGGGAGTTTATTACAGACCCGGGTCTGGACCGCACATACACACACCGACGCAGCCGAGTGAGGGCGGCGGCCCCGAGCCGCATGGTACAAGGCTTTTAAGGGAAAGAGACAAAGGGCAGGAGGGCTGGATGGGGTAATGTGTTTCAGCGTCCTGTGCCTGGCCAGGACGGGAGGGGAGGGGAGGGGATTTTCGCGCGCTAACCCCTGATTGGCAGTCGTGTCTAGGGTGGTGACCTGGGGGTGGGGGAACTTGAGTGATGCCTTCTATCGCAAGATGGCAGCTCCTCTTTTTTTTTTATTTTTTTATTATTTTTTTATTTTTTAATTGTTTTTGCCATACACTGTCATGATATCACCATGGGTTTACATATGCTTCCCCTCCGGAACCCCCCCCCCCCCGAAATCTCGCTGCACCAGCCCCGAGCATCAATCCTGGGCTGGCGATTGATTAGACATATGAAAATTAACATGCTTCAATGCCCTTCTCCCATATCATCCCACCCTTACCCTCATCCACAAAGTCCACGAGTCTATTCTATACATCTGCGTTCCTTTTGCTGTCTCGTATGTTGGGTTCTCGTTACCGTCTTTCTAAATTCCATATATATGCGTTAATATACTGTATTGTTGTTTTTGCTTCTGGCTTACTTCACTCTGGATAATGGGCTCCAGTTTCGTCCATCTGAGTAGAATTGCTTCAAATGAGGCTAACAAACACATGAAAAGATGCTCAACATCACTCATTATCAGAGAAATGCAAATCAAAACTACAATGAGGTACCACTTTACACCAGTCAGAATGGCTGCCATCCAAAAGTCTACAAGCAATAAATGCTGGAGAGGATGTGGAGAAAAGGGAACCCTCTTACACTGTTGGTGGGAATGCAAACTAGTACAGCCACTATGGAAAACAGTGTGGAGGTTCCTTAAAAAGCTGCAAATAGACCTGCCATATGACCCAGCAATCCCACTGCTGGGCATATACACCGAGGAAACCAGAATTGAAAGAGCCACGTGTACCCCAATGTTCATCGCTGCATTGTTTACAATAGCCAGGACATGGAAGCAACCTAGATGCCCATCAACTGACGAATGGATAAGAAAGCTGTGGTACGTATACACAATGGAATATTACTCAGCATTAAAAAAAAATTCATTTGAAGCAATTCTACTCAGATGGACGAAACTGGCAGCTCCTCTTTTTAAGACGGAGTCACTTAGGCTCTACACTATGTGACTGGAACAGAAGACCAAGCCAAGAGAACAGCAAGGAAAGAGCAGGAGCAGAAGAGACATTTTGCTGTGGACCACCACTTTTTTGTCTTTGAAAGATCACATACATCTTTGACTGTTTTTTGTTGGCTGTGCTGGATCTTAGTTGCAGCACGCAGGATCTTTAATTTTCATTGAGTTGTGTGGGATCTTTAGTTGTAGCATGTGGGATCTAGTGCCCTGACCAGGGATTGAACCCGGACCCCCTACAGTGGGAATTTGGAGTCTTAGCCACTGGACCACCAGGGAAGTCTTCATCTTTGACTTTTAATTACGGAAAGTTTCCAATACAGATACAAAGATAGAAACAAAAGTATAATAAATTCTCATGAGCTCATCACTGAGCTTTACCTGATGGCAATATTTTTTTTATCATTTCATCTATTCCTCCCTTGTTTTAGTTTTATTTCTGTTGGAGTATTTTAGTAACTCTCAAATAAGAATCATTTCACCCATACTATCTTTTTTTAGCAAAAATCACATGACTGTTATCCCCATCCTCAACAAAATTAACATTATTTTTTAATCAACTAATGTATATCTAAATCTATGTTCAGATTTCTTCAATTGGCTTTTGATAGTTGGTTTGTTTGAACTGGGATTTAAGCAAGGTCCATACTTTGCATTTAATTGGTATATCCTTTTAAAAAATTTTAATTGTAGAATAATTGCTTTACAATGTTGTGCTGGTTTCTGCCGTACAATAACTGTTATATCCTTTATGTCTCTTTTAATATATGATTTCATGTTCCCTTCTCCACCCTCCTAACATTCATTGACTGAAAAGTTGGGTCAAGTGTCTTGTGCTAAGTCCCTTCAGTCATGTCCGACTCTGTGCGACCCCAGAGATGGCAGCGTAATATTCCTTAAATTTTTGATTTTTCTGATTGCATTTCCGTGAAATCATTTAAAATTCTCCTGTATCTCTTGTATTTTTTGTAAACTGAGTTAGATTTGGATGAGGAATTAAATTCAGGTTACTTATTTTGGCAAGAGAATTTCATTGGCTATGCTGTAATCTTCATATAACATCATGTTGATAGGAAGTGATGGTCAGCTTGACTGATGGGTTCAGGTAGATTTTTAATTGAAATCTTGTTTTATTTAAAATTCTATTTTAAAATTCTTAATTATGATACAATACATTCCCTGTGGAAAAATTAGAAGATACAGATGGCAATAAATACGAAAATAAAAAGTAAGTGCATTCCCGCAATCTAAAGACTACCATTTACATTTGGCATATGTCTTTCTAGGTTTTTTCTGTTTTTGATTGATCAGTCTTGAAAGTTTTCCCTTTCTTTCCCTATTATAGTCTTATGCTGCCTTTTAAAATATCATCCAATAAATTCTTCAGTTAACAAATATTTTGTGGCACCTATTATTATTATTGTGAATGATATTAGAAAGAAGAAAGGAAGGCAGGAAGAGTGTAGTCTGAGCATCTGCTATGTAGTAGTGCTTTAACATTATTTTTTTTACTGAAGGATAATTGCTTTACAGAATTTTATTGTTTTCTGTCAAACCTCAACATGAATCAGCCATAGGTATACACATATCCCCTCCCTTTTGAACCTCCCTCCCATCTCCCTCCCCATCCCACCCCTCCAAATTGTCACAGAGCCCCTGTTTGAGTTTCCTGAGCCATACAGCAAATTACCATTGGCTATCTATTTTATATATGGTAATATAAGTTTGCATGTTACTCTTTCCATACATCTCACCATCTCTTCCCCTCTCCCTATGTCCATAAGTCTATTCTCTGTTTCTCCATTGCTGCTCTGTAAATAAATTCTTCAGTACCATTTTTCTAGATTCCATATATATGCTTTAGAATATGAGATGTATATTTCTCTTTCTGATTCACTTCACTCTGTATAATAGGTTCTAGGTTCATCCACCTCATCAGAACTGACTCAAATGTGTTCCTTTTTATGGCTGAGTAATATTCGATTGTGTATACGTACCACAGCTTCTTTTGGAGAAGGAAATGGCAACCCACTCCAGTACTGTTGCCTGGTAAATCCCATGGATGGAGGAGCCTGGTAGGCTATAGTCCATGGGGTCGCGAAGAGTCAGACACGACTGAGTGACTTCACTTCACTCACTTTATACTTTCTCACTGGAAAAGGAAATGGCAATCCACTCCAGTATTCTTGCCTGGAGAAGCCTATGGACAGAGGAGCCTGGTGGGCCATAGTCCATGAGGTCGCAGAGAGTCCACAACTGGAGTGACTAAGCAAGGACCACAGCTTCTTTATCCATTCATCTGTTGATGGACATCTAGGTTGCTTCCATGTTCTAGCTATTCTAAATAGTGCTGCAATGAACAATGGGATACATGTGTCTCTTTCAATTTTGGTTTCCTCAGGGTGTATGCCTAGGAGTAGGATTGCTGGGTCATATGGTAGTTTTATTCCTAGTTTTTTTAAGGAATCTCCATACCATCTTCCATAGTGGCTGTATCAATTTACATTCTCATCAATAGTGCAAGAGTGTTCCCTTTTCTCCACACCCTCTCCAGCATTTATTGTTTGTAGACTTTTTGATGATGGCCATTCTGACTGGTGTAAGGTGATATCTCATTGTAGTTTTGATGTGTATTTCTCTGATAATGAGCGATGTTGAGCATCTTTTCATGTGTAAGTCTTCTTTGGAGAAATGTCTGTTTAGGTCTTTTTCCCACTTTTTGATTGGGTTGTTTGTTTTTCTCCATTGAGTTGTATGAGCTGCTTGTATATTTTGGAAATTAATCCTTTGTCAGTTGTCTCATTTGCTATTATTTTCTCCCATTCTGAGGGCTGTCTTTTCACCTTACTTATAGTTAGTTTCCTTTGCTGTGCAAAAGCTTTTAGGTTTAATCAGGTCCCACTCGGTTACTTTTGTTGTAATTTCCATTATTCTAGGAGGTGGGTCATAAGAGGATCTTGCTTTGATTTATGTCATCAAGTGTTCTACCTATGTTTTCCTCTAAGAGTTTTATAGTTTCTTGTGTTACATTTAGGTCTTTAATCCACTTTGAATTTATCTTTGTGTATGGTGATAGGGAGTGTTCTAATTTCATTCTTTTACATGTAGCTCTCCAGTTTTCCCAGCACCATTTATTGAAGAGGCTGTCTTTGCCCTATCGTGTATTCTTGCCTCTTTTGTTAAATATAGGGTACCCATAGGTGCATGGGTTTATTTCTGGGCTTTCTATCTTGCTTCATTGGCCTATATTTCTGTTTTTGTGCCAGTACCATACTGTAGCTTTGTAGTATAACCTGAAGTCAGGAAGGTTTATTCCTCCAGCTCCATTCTTCTTTCTCAAGACTGCTTTGGCTATCCAGGGTCTTTTATGTTTCCATATGAATTGTGAAATTTTTTGTTCTAAGTCTGTGAAAAATGCCATTGGTAATTTGATAGGGATTGAA
Source organism: Antilocapra americana (assembly GCA_007570785.1). Classification (NCBI taxonomy): domain Eukaryota; kingdom Metazoa; phylum Chordata; class Mammalia; order Artiodactyla; family Antilocapridae; genus Antilocapra; species Antilocapra americana. Next base: position 10,376,214 of record ML661908.1, read on the forward strand.
TTGAATCTGTAGATTACATTTGGTAGTATAGTCATTTTCACAATATTGATTCTTCCTACCCAGGAATATGGAATATCCCTCCATCTGTTTATGTCATCTTTGATTTCTTTCATTAGTGTCTTATAATTTTCTGTGTACAGTTCTTTTGTCTCCTTAGGTAAGTTTATTCCTAGATATTTATTTCTTTTTGTTGCAATGGTGAATAGGATTGATTTCTTAATTTTTTTGATTTTTTATTGTTAGCATATAGAAATGCAAGTGATTTCTGTGTTTTGATTTTGTATCCTGCAACTTTGCTGAATTCACTGATTAGCTCTAGTAATTTTCTGATACTGTCTTTAGGGTTTTCTATGTACAGTATCATGTTATCTGCAAACAGTGAGAGATTTACTTCTTTTCCACTCTGGATTCTTTTTATTTCCTTTTCTTCTCTGATTGCTGTAGCTAGGACTTCCAGAACTATGTTGAATAATCGTGGTATAGGTGGACACCATTGTCTTGTTCCTGATCTTAGGAGGAATGCTTTCAGTTTTTCACCATAGAGAATAATGTTTGCTGCAGGCTTATTCAGAGAAGGCACTCCAGTACTCTTGCCTGGAAAATCCCATGGATGGAGGAGTCTGGTAGGCTGTAGTCCACAGGGTGGCTGAGAGTTGGACACGACTGAGCGACTTCACTTTCACTTTTTACTTTCATGCATTGGAGAAGGAAATGGCAACCCACTCCAGTGTTCTTGCCTGGAGAATCCCAGGGACAGGGGAGCCTGGTGGGCTCCCCTATGGAGTTACACAGAGTCAGACACAACTGAAGCAACTTAGCAGCAGCAGCAGCAGGCTTATTACATATGGTCTTTAATATGTTCAAGTAGGTTCCTTCTATGCCCATATTTTGTAGAGTTTTAATCATAAATGGGTGCTGAATTTTGTCAAAGGCTTTTGCTGCATCAATTGAGATGATCATGTGGTTTTTATCTTTCAATTTGTTAATGTGGTGTATCACATTGATTGGTTTGCATATACTGAACAATCCTTGCATTCCTGGAATAAATCCAACTTGATCATGTTGTATGAGCTTTTTGATGTGTTGCTGAATTCTGTTCGCAAAAATTTTGTTGAGGATTTTTGCATCGATGTTCATCAGTGATACTGGCCTATAGTTTTCTTTTTTGTGTGTTGTCTTTGTGGTTTTGGTATCAGGGTGATGGTGGCCTTGTAGAATGAGTTTGGAAGTATTCCTTCCTCTGCAATTTTTTGAAAGAGTTTTAGAAGGATAGCCATTAGCTCTTCTCTAAATGTTGAATAGAATTCTCCTGTGAAGTCATCTGGTCCTGGGCTTTTGTTTTGGGGAGATTTATGATCATAGCTTCAATTTTAGTGCTTGTAATGGGGTTGTTCATAATTTCTGTTTCTTCCTGGTTTAGTCTTGGAAGATCGAACTTTTCTAAGAATCTGTCCAATTCTTCCAGGTTATCCATTTTATTGCCATATGGTTGTTCATAATAGTCTCAAATAATCCTTTATATTTCTGTATTTTCTGTTGTAACCTCTCCTTTTTCATTTCTAATTTTGTTGATTTGATTCTTCTCTCTTTTTCTTGATGAGTCTGGCCAAAGGTTTGTCAATTTTGTCTATCTTCTCAAAGAACCAGCTTTTAGTCTTATTAATATTTACTATTGTTTCTTTTGTTTCTTTTTCATTTAATTCTGCTCAGATCTTTATGATTTCTTTCTTTCTATTAATTTTGGGGTTTTTTTGTTTGGTTGGTTGTTTTTCTTTTTCCAGTTGTTTTAGGTGTAAAGTTGGGTTGTCTATTTGATGTTTTTCTTGTTTCTTGAGGTAGGATTGTATTGCTATAAACTTCCCTCTTGGAACTGCTTTGGCTGCATCCCATAGATTTTGAGTTGTCATATTCTCATTGTCATTTGTTTCTAGAAAGTTTTGATTTTCCTTTTGATTTCTTCAGTAACCTGTTGGTTATTTGGAAATGTGTTGTTTGTGATTCTTACAGTTTTTTTCTTGTAATTGATGTCTAGTCTCATAGTATTTTGGTTGGAGAAGATGCTTGATATGATTTCAATTTTCTTAAATTTACTGAGGTTTGATCTGTGACCCAAGTTATGGTATATCCTGGAGAATGTTTCATGTGCACTTGAGAAGAAGATGTATTCTCCTGCAATTGGATGGAATGCCCTGAAGATATCAATGAGATCCATCTCATCTAATGTATCATTTAAGACTTGTGTTTTCTTATTAATTTTGTTTTAATCATCTGTCCATTGGTGTGAGTGAGGTGTTAAAGTCTCCTACTGTTACTGTGTTACTGTCAGTTTCTCCTTTTATGTCTGTTAGTGTTTGTCTTATATATTGAGGTGCTCCTATGTTGGGTGCATAGATATTTACAATTATTATGTCTTCCTCTTGGACTGATCCCTTGATCATTATGTAGTGTCCTTCCTTATTTCTTGTAATCTTTATTTTAAGGTCTATCTTGTCTGATCTGAGGGTTGGTACTCCAGCTTTCTTTTGCTTCCTGTTTGCATGGAATATATTTTTTTATCCTCTCATTTTCAGTCTGTATGTGTCTTGAGGTCTGAAGTGGGTTTCTTGTAGACAGCATATATATGGGTCTTGTTTTTGTACCCCTTCAGCCAGTCTGTGTCTTTTGGTTGGAGCATTTAATCCACTTACATTTAGAGTAAGTATTGATATATCTGTTCCTATTGCCATTTTCTTAATTATTAGGGGTTGATTCTGTAGATCTTTTTTCTTCTATTATAGTTCTTGACTATGTAAGTCCCTTTAACATTTGTTGTAAAGCTGGTTTGGTGGTACTGAATTCTCTTAACTTTTGCTTGTCTGAAAAGCTTTTTATTTCTCCATCAATTTTGAATGAGATCCTTGCCAGGTACTGTAGCCTTGGTTGTAGATTTTTCCCTTGCAGTACTTTAAATATATCCTGCCATTCTCTTCTGGCCTGCAGTGTTTCTGCTGAACTGCTGATCAGCTGTTAAGCATATGGGGTTTCCCTTGTATGCTACTTGTTGCTTCTCCCTTATTGCTTTTAATTTTCTTTCTTTGTGTTTAGTCTTTGTTAGTTTGATTAGCATGTGTCTTGGCATGTTTCTCCTTGGGTTTATCCTGTATGGGACTCTTTGCACCTCTTGGACTTGACTATTTCCTTTTTCATTTTGGGGAAATTTTCAACTATAATCTCTTCAAAAATTTTCTCATATGCTTTCTTTCTCTCTTCTTCTTCTGAGACCCCGGTAATTCGAATGTTGGTGCATCTGACTTTGTCCCAGAGGTCTCTGAGACTATCTTCAGTTCTTTTCATTCTTTTTACTTTATTCTGCTCATCAGAAGTTATTTCCACCATTTTATTTTCCAGCTCACTGATTCATTCTTCTGCTTTGGATATTCTGCTATTGATTCCTTCTAGAGTATTTTTAATTTCAGTAATTGTGTTGTCTCTGTATGTTTATTCTTTAATTCTTCTAGGTCTTTGTTAATTGATTTCTCATTTTCTCCTTTTTGTTTTCAAGGTCTTTGATCATCTTTAGTATCATTCTTCTGAATTCTTTTTCAGATAATTTCCCTATTTCTTATTCATTTATTTGGACTTCTCTGTTTCTAGTTTGTTCCTTCATTTGTGCAGTATTTCTCTGCCTTTATTTATTTTTTTTTAACTTATGTTTGAGGTCTCCTTTCCCAGGCTTCAAGGTTGAATTCTTTCTTCCTTTTGGTTTCTGCTCTCTAAGGTTGGTCCAGTGGTTTGTGTAAGCTTAGTAGTGGGTGAGGTTTGTGCTCAGTTTTTGTTTGTTTGTTTGTTTTTCCTCTGATGGACAAGATTGAGTGAGGTGGTAATCTTTTTTTTTGTTTTGTTTGTTGTTTAGATGAGGTGTCATGCATGGGGTGCTATTGGTGGTTGGGTGATGCCAGGTCTTGTATTACAGTGGTTTCCTTTGTGCGAGTTCTCACTATTTGATACTCTCTAGGGTTAGTTCTCTGGTAGTGTAGGATCTTGGATGGAGCCCCTGGTGGCTCAGTTAGTAAAGAGTCTTGCCTGCAGTGGAGGAGATCCCTGTGTCAGAAAGATCCTCTGGAGAAGGAAATGGCAACTCACTCCAGTAGTCTTGCCTGGAGAATCCCATGGCCATAGGATCACAAAGAGTCAGATACGACTGAGCAACTTCACTTTCACTTTCTAGGGTCTTGGAATCAGTGCTCCCACTCCAAAGGCTCGGGGCTTGATCTCTGGTCAGGAACGAGGATTCCACAAGTGGTTTGTTATGGCATTAAGTGAGATTAAAACAAATACCCAAAAATGAGAAGCCAAAGATGAACCCCAGACAAATGGCAGTTACAACATCAGGCAAATAATAATTAAAATAATGGAACATGCACTACATATACATATGTAATGTATATACATATACACCCATGAGCAAAGTAAAAACAGTCCAACAAAAATAAAGTACAGTAGATTGACTTGGCCAACAAAAGAACAAATAACTAAAGCACAAAGTGGAAAACAAAACTAAAGCAAGGTGCCAAGTGGGGAACAAAGCAATGAAAACAAAACTAACAAATATGTTGAGAGGAAAGGAAAGAAAGAAAAGAAAGAATAGATATGCAAAGTTAAACAGAGGTAGATGAAGAAGATTTACATACATTAAAGAGTTAACTGCAAGGGGAAAATAACAATAGGAAAGACAAACAAAGGAATAAATGTAGAAAAAATATAATAGTTTTAAAAAAATTAAAAATCAAATTATCAAAAAGATGGAAGAAAAAAGGAAAACTCCACAGTATTGCAAAAGCCCAACGTAGAGGCAGAGGTTTATAATGACAATAGAGTGTGACTGAATATACACATATACATTTATATACACAGGCAAAGTCAAAACAGTCCAACAAAAATAAAGTACTATAGATTCCCTTGGACTGCAAGGAGAGCCAACCAGTCCATCCTAAAGGAGATCAGTCCTGGGTGTTCATTGGAAGGACTGATGTTGAAGCTGAAACTCCAATACTTTGGCCACCTCATGCGAAGAATTGACTCATTGGAAAAGACCCTGATGCTGGGAAGGATTGGGGGCAGGAGGAGAAGGGGACGACAGAGGATGAGATGGCTGGATGGCATCACGGACTCAATGGACATGGGTTTGGGTGGACTCCGGGAGTTGGTGATGGACAGGGAAGCCTGGCGTGCTGCAATTCATGGGGTTGCAAAGAGTTGGACACGACTGAGCGACTGAACTGAACTGATAGATTGACCTGGTGAACAAAGGAAAACAAAAATTACATCTACCAGAACAAACTCGGAGAAGGCAATGGCAACCCACTCCAATACTCTTGCCCAGAAAATCCCATGGACGTTGGAGCCTGGTAGGCTTCAGTCCATAGGGTCGCTAGAAGTCGGACACGACATGACTGAGAGACTTCACTTTCACTCTTCACTTTCATGCACTGGAGAAGGAAACGGCAACCCACTCCAGTGTTCTTGCCTGGAGAATCCAAGGGACGGCAGAGCCTGGTGGGCTGCCGTCTATGGGGTCACACGGAGTCAGACATGACTGAAGTGACTTAGCAGCAGCAGAACAAAACTAACTAAGCACAAACTGGAAAACGAAACTAAAGCAAGGTGCCAAGTGGTGAATAAAGCAATGAAAATAAAACTGACAAATATGTTGAGAGGAAAGGAAAGAAAGAAAAGAAAGAAAGAATAGATATGCAAAGTTAAATAGAGGTTGATAAAGAAGGTTTATATACATTAGATTAACTGCAAGGGGAAAAGAACAGTAGGAAAAGCAAACAAAGGGATAAATGTAGAAAAAATAATAATAGGTTTAAAAAATAAAACAAACAGAAAGAAGAAAAAAATCCTCCACAAAACTGTAAAAGCTCAGTGTAGAGGCAGAGGTTTATAACAACAATAAAAAATATGACTGAAATAAAAAAGCTCAAAAGCTTAATTACATTTCATAGTACCAGTAAAATCAACAACTACAAAAGAGGGGGTAAAAAAAGGGAAAAAAAAGAAAAGAAAAAAAATCCAAAAGAATCTACAGAACAAGTCAAAACATAAGAATAATAAATATTTTTCTTGAGTCACTGCTGTCAGAGTCCTTTCCCTCACCAGGAGCCACAGTCTACCTCACCTCCCTTGGTTGCCCTCCAACACTGTGCTGATCTCTGGACCTTCTGTGGGGGCAGCTCAGATTCTAATCTGCTCCTACTCCTATGTGTTCTTGCCTCCAATGTCCATAGCTATCAAAACTAGTGCGTTTGTGTGTGTGGGGGGGGAGCTCTCAATGACATTTTATATATTCTACAAACACAGAGTCTGCCTAGTTGATCGTGTGGATTTAATCTGCAGCTTGTACAGCTGGTGGGAAGGTTTGGGTCTTCTTCCTTAGCCACACTGCCCCTGGGTTTCAACTGTGGTTTTATTTCCACCTCTGCATGTGGGTCGTCCATTGATTGGGGTTTACTCCTGAGGCTGCCCTGGAGGCCTTGGGTTTGCCCCTGTGAGGGACAGTGGTGGAAGTGGTGCAGCTGCTTGGGTCGCAGGGGTTCTGGCAGCACCAGGTACTCGGGAGTTGGCAGCCAGGGCAGCAGGAAATATCATGCTCTAGAAGGGTATGGCTGCCAGTATTGGCCAATATGCTCCAGTATTCTTGCCTGGAGAACCCCTCCCTGACAGAGAAGCCTGGCAGGCCACAGTCTAAAGGGTTGCAAAGAGTCAGACACTACCAAAGCGACCCTGTGCACATAGATGCAAGACTGTTTTTACCTGTGGCAGCTCTGCCCCACAGGTAAAAGCATAAAGGTGGCATAGCTGCTTGACTTGCAGGGACCCTGGTGGCGGCAAGTTTGCAGAGACACGGACTGCCTCTGCCGCAGGAGTTACGGCCCTATCAGAGTCTTTTTTCGAGCCTCTTGTAGCTGACTATCAGAAGGCCTCTTTCCTCAATCGTTTTCTGTAGCTCCACCTCTTCAGGTACTTAGAGGGCTGCCTTGCCTGGGGTCCTATTCTGTAGTTCAGTGCATCAGGCGTTTGATGGGCCAACCTCTGTTGTTCAGCTGCTGATGCTGGCGTGTAGGGGGAGAGAGGCTATGGTGATGGCCCCACCCCCTACTCATGACTCAGCAGTATCGCCTTGCTTCCATGGCTGCACAGCTTTCCTCCACAGGCATTTCCCACCACAGTCTCCTCCTTCACCTCCTCTTGATCCGTCTCTCCACAGTCAACAGCAGCCCTTGCCTGGGATCGCTCCACAATCCCCCAACTCTGCATCTCTGTCCGGGGTATGTACGGCTGCAGCAAGGACTGTCTGATTCTCATTCCATTTAGGCTGCCACAGATCAGCTGTTTCACTCAGCCTTAAATGTTTCTCCTCTGACTCAAGTGATTGCCCCGATGTGGGGATCAGACCCCTGCTTCAGTTCCCCGACCCACCGAGGGCAGGTCCAGTCCTATTAACACTCCTATTTTCCCCCCTAGTTCCTTCATCCTACTGAGATTTGCATGGGTCTATATATTCTTTTCCTCTGGTCAGGTACTCCTGTCTGCTCTCAGCTGGTGTTCTCTACATTATTTTTTACTTATTGTCACAATGACCTGTGAAGAGAGGTATTAATGTATAACATTAATACCATTCAACAAAAGAGAAGAATGATACTCAGGCTTCCTGGAGTCTTTAACTCTGAGTCCAGACACTTGAAGTCTTCTGATTCAAATCCAAAGTCCAAACATTCATTTCCTTCCTGAATTTTGTGATACTGATATCAAACAGGGCCATTCTATCTAGTCTGTTAAATATGTACTTGATGGGCACAATAAAATGTAATCATTGCTTAACATGTTTGAGAGATTTTATCTGATCTTTAGCAAGGAAAAGCCATTTAGGCATATAGAAACAAAGTATAGAAAGTTTTTCATTTCTAAGAGATTTAAAAATAGTTTTACATATTTTCTGTGTTCTTCATCTTTCTTATTTCGTGGCTCAGACAGTAAAGAGTCTGCCTGCAATGCTGGGGACCTGGGTTTGATCCCTGGGTTGGGAAGATCTTTTGGAGAAGGAAATGGAAACCCACTCCAGTATTCTTGCCTGAAGAATTCCATGGACAGAAGAGCCTGGTGGACCCCAGTCCACGGGGCCACAAAGAGTTGGACATGACTGAGTGACTAACACTTATCTTTTCTCATGGTAGTCATAGTTAAGAGTCTTTAACTTAAAGTAGGTGAAAGAATGGAAAAGAGGATAAAAATCTGTAATGGGGGAGAGTGGGTTTGGAGTCATCTATAAATCCTGTTGTATATACATATAAAACCTGTTGCATGGGTTAATTCAAAGAAGCACAGAATTTTAGAACTGGATGGTATTTTAAAGCTCATCTTCTGGAACATTCTTAATATATAACAAACAGGCTAAAGCCCCAATGGGTTCAGTGACTTTCCTCAGGTCACTCTGTTACAGGGAAGAACTGACTCCATGTTGAATCTGTTTCTTTTACTTTAACCTTTGCTTCTCCTTGCTTTTGTTTACTAAAAGGATATTGTCCATACATAAAGGCCTGCCTCAGGGAACCCTGCTTCTCTACCTGAATGTTAAACCAAAATGCCTTTGTTCAGGACCCTGTCCACTTGTAGATGGCTACAGGAAGGACAAAATTAATACATCCCCTCCCCAAGACTAGCCATTCCAGGAGTTATTTGTAAGATTAATGGCCCTTTCTACTTTACCTCCTCACATCTCCCCCTCTCTGTTCTAGGAAGGATCCTGGCATCCAGACCATGATAAGATGCTTATTTTGAGACCACTAGTCTACCATCTTCTCAGTCACCTAGCTTTCTGAATAAATTCATATCCCATGCCTCAGCACCTAGTCTCTTGGATGTTACTGGCCTGGTGGGGCAAGTAGGGCAAGTTTGGACTTGGCAAACAATCTCAACTGCTTTGATATCAAGTCATGATTTGAACTCAGATGGGCAGTGATCAAGACCATACTCAAGAAAAAGAAATGCAAAAAGGCAAAATGGTTGATCACCATTATGTGAGTTTAACCCGTTTTGACAATTTTTCCCTCTGTGAACTGAAAGAAATACTTAAACAATCTTTTCATTACACTTGGGGTAGGCACTGGTTTTACCAGATTCTGAAGTGTCCTACAGTTGCAAAAACATGTGCCAAGAATGGCTTCCTACTATTGTGTAAGCTGAGGACCAGGATACAAAGAAGGACTTCAGACAGGGACAGAAAACATACCTGAATAAGGCTATGATTATAATTTTTTTCTAGTTTCTTTAATCCTCTGCAGGAAAAGTTTAAATAAATGTGCCTTTTACAGCCATTTTAATTCCCAAATAAAAGTAGAAGAATATGTTCGTTTGTAATGTTATGTATCATATTCTAGAAATACTGAAATATAGAAAAATATAAACATGTAAAACTCATTAGGGAAAATAGAAGCAAAAATATTTTATTTTTGCTATACTTTAAAATGCAAACATTAAAGTTAAAAATAAATGGCAGGAAATAGCTAATTGTTCACTCAATAACAAGCTCTTGGGACAATGGTTTGAAGCAGCTAGATGATGTGTTTCATATCCAGTTTCCTACCATTTTGTATAAACATTGCCTCTCTGTTTCCTTCATGGATAAATTTAACCTAAAAATCAGTCTCAGTGTCTCCAGTGCTGTCCTGTTTGTAGGGCAATAATCAGTCCACAGGTTTTGGACACTCTGTGACTCACATGATACCATCAGCCGACAGACATGCATTACTTATCCATTTTCTAATATTTCTGGACTGTGAACAGGGACTGATGCTGCCATGTGGTATATAGCTATTTATTCTGGCTTCTAAGCAATTGGAATTTGGGGGACTATTTAGTTCCACAGCATTTGACAGAAGGGAACAGATTTGCTAGACGAGGTTGAAAACAAGCCTATCATTGTAGGCTGAGAATAAATTGGCATAAATGTAGTATCCTTCCTTCCTATATGTATATCCAGTAATAGAGAATAATATCGACTACCACCAACATTCAACTCAAACAAGTATTTTAAACAATACATAATAGGGGAGAAAGAACACTGACGTACCTATCAACTAACTTCAACAATTATCAGCTCTTAGCTGATGTTTTGTCCCCAGCTATTCCCTTGCCTTCACTATATTAAAGCATATTCCAGACATAAAATTATTTTATCCATAAATATGTTAGCACCTATCTCTACAAGACAGGAACTCTTTTGTTAAAAAGCAACCATAATACTATATCTCATCTAAAAATTGGATAATAAAAATTCATTAAATATACAGTTACTATTGAAATTTTGTTCTTTTTTTGTCTGCACAGCTTGTGAGATCTTTTTCATTTTTTAAAAAAATTTCATTATGCTTGTGAGATCATAGCTCCCCAACCAGGGTTGGAACCTGGGACACCAGCAGTGAAAGAGCCAAGTACTAACCACTGGACCTCCAGGGAATCCCTCCTCCTTTAAGTTCACATGTATGGAACAGAATCCAAGTAAGATCCGTACACTGCAGTTGGCTGTTTCTTAAATATTTTTTAAATTAAAATTTAAAAAAAATTTTAATTGTGGTAAAATACACAAAACATAAAATTTACCACTTAACCATTTTTAAGTGTGCAGTTCTGTGGTATTAGGGGCTTCCTTGGTAGCTCTGGTGGTAAAGCGTCTGCCTACAATTCGGGAGACATGGGTTCAATCCCTGGATCGGGAAGATCCCCTGGAGGAAGAAATGGCAACCTACTCCAGTATTCATGCCTGGAAAATTCCATGGACCGAGGAGCCTGGAGGGCTACAGTCCATGGGGTCGTAAAGAAACTCTTTTCATCTTGCATAACCGAAACTCTATGTTCATTACACGAGCACTCCCCACTCCCCTATTCCCTTGGTTGGCAACCACCATTCTACTTTCTGTCTCTATGAATTCAACTACTCTAGGTATCTCAAATAAGTGCAATCATACAACATTTGTCTTTTTGTGACTGGCTTATTGCACTTAGCATAATAGTCTCAACGTTCATCCATGCTGTGGTATGTTATCAGAATTTCATTCCTTTTCAAGACTCAATACCATTCTATTGTACGTATATACCACATTTCATCTATCTATTCATCTGTTGATGAACACTAGGGTTGCTTCCACCTCTTGGCTATTGGACTTACCTGATGGTACAGGCAGTAAAGCATCTGCCTACAATGTGGGAGACCTGGGTTCAATCCCTGGGTCAGGAAGATCTCCTGGAGAAGGAAATGGCAACCCATTCCAGTATTCTTGCCTGGAAAATGCCATAGACGGAGGAGTCTGGTAGGCTACAGTCCATGGGGTCACAAAGAGTCGGACCCAACTTTCACTTTCACTTGGCTATTGTGAGTAATGCTTCCATGAAGACAGGTGTGCAAGTATCTTCCAGACCTTGCTTTAAATTCTTTTGGATATATACCCAGAAGAAGAATTATTGGAGCTTATGGTAATTCTACTTTTTTATCTTTTCAGGGACCACCATACCATTTTCCTTAGGGGCTGCACCATTTTACTTTCCAGCAATAATGCACAAGGATTCCAAGTTCTCTACATCTTTGCCAACTCTTGTTATTTTCTGTTTTTCATTTTTTTTTTTTAATTGTAGCCATCCTAATGAGCATGAAGTGGTAACCCATGTGGTTTTGATCAGTACTTCCATAATGACTAATGGTAAGCATCCTTGCATTTGCTTGTGGACCTTTGTACATATTCTTTCAAGAAATATCTATTCAAGTCCTTTGCCCATTTTTAAAATTGTTTTTTGTGGTTAAGTTGTAGGAGTTCTTTATATATTCTGAATATTAATCCCTTGTCAGATACATGATTTGCAAATATTTTCCTCCATTGCACAGGTTAAATTTTCAATTTAATTGTGTCTTTTGATGGCTTCCCTGGTGGCTCAGCTGGTAAAGAATCCCCCTGCAATGCAGGAGACCTGAGTTCGATCCCTGGATTGGGAAGATGCCCTGGAGAAGGGAAAGGCTATCCATTCCAGTATTCTGGCCTGGAGAATTCCATGGACTGTATAGTCCATGGGTTCGCAAAGAGTCGGACACGACTGAGTGACTTTCACTTTTCACTTTGATGTAGAAGTTTAAAATGTTGATGTATCCCTATTTACTTTCACTTTTGTTGCCTGTGCTTTTGGTGTCATATCCAACAAACCATTGCCAAATTCAAGGTCATGAAGCTTTCCCCCTATGTTTTCCTTTAAGAGTTCTTGTAGTGTTTAGCTCTTACATTTAGGTCTTTGACCCATTTTTAGTTAATTTTTATATTTGGTGTAAAATAAGAGTTTTAAAACTCTTTTATCCATAGATCCTTCACTTTCTTTTTTTTCTTTTCTCTGCCCATCGCTTTCATTTCCCCTCCTGCAGTTTATTTGTTGAAGAAACTGAGTTGTTTGTCCCACAGGCTGGGTTTTGTTGCTAGCACCGTTGTAGTTTCATTTAACAAGTTTCCCTGTTTCTCTTCACTGCATTTCCTTTAAGCTGGTAGCTGACTCTAAAGATGTGACTTGATTCTGGTTTCTTTTTTTTTCTTATTAGCAAGAATACTTCACAGATAATATAAACACATCAGGAGACACATATTATCTGGTGTCTTTTCTGATGTGACGAACAATAATTACCAGGATCTAGTCATTCCAGTCATTCATAAAGGGCCTCCTTGATAGCTCAGTTGGTAAAGGATCCCCCTGAGGCCGGAAGATCCCCTGGAGAAGGGGAAGGCTAACCACTTCAGTATTCTGGCCTGGAGAATCCCATGGACTGTATAGTTCATGGAGCTGCAGAGTCAGACACGACTGAGCGACTTTCATTCATTCATAAAGGTTACCAAAAAAGTGATATTTTAACTCTCTCATTCCCTTTTCTTATTTATTGGAAAAATTCTGTTTAGAGAAAATTATCATCATCAACTAATTAACTACCTTAGAGTTCATATAAGAAATGGGATAAATATTTGATTCTTTCTCTTAATTTAACAATTTTCAATATGACTTAGTAACCTTAGTAATTTTCAAAATTACTTCCTTAGTAACCTCCAATAGTGAAAAATGTGTTTTCTTCTTTGTTTTACTATAAGCACATCATGAAAATGAAAGTGAAAATGTCAGTCGCTCAGTTATGTCCAATCTTTGTGACCCCATGGACTGTAGCCTGCCAGGCTCGTCTGTCCATGAAATTCTCCAGGCAAGAATACTGGAGTGGGTTGCCATTTCCTCCTCCAGGGAATCTTCCCAATCCAGGGGCTGAACCTGGGTCTCCTGCATTGCAGATGGATTCTTTACCCTCTGAGCCACCAGAGAAGTCCAAGAACATCATGAATTCAATGGGGGAAAAATGGTTGATGTATCTCAATTCATTTTAGTTATTAATTTTATTTGTGCTCAAGTTTTCAGACATTTTCAATGGGAAACTTATCAATTTGATTCTTGACTCCTTTTGAAATAGTCATATTAATCTTTGATAGCTTTCTAGGACGGTAAACTGTTCCAGGCTTCTTTTATTAATATTTTCTTCTCCAGATCAAGAGTTGGCCATTTCTAAGGATCTCTAATTCCTTTTACTGAGAAACTTGGATATGACAATTTGGGGTACAAAACATGTTCATTGCTACTGAATTGGGCTTATTTCTAGCTTGTGGGGTCTTAGTCCCTCAAACAGAGATCAAACCTATGCCCCCTCCAATAGAAGCAGAGTCTTAGACACTGGACCACTAGGGAGATCCCTCAAAGTATTTTCTAGTTTTTCTTGTGATTTCCTCTTTTACTGGTGATATAGGAGTACAGTGTTAATTTTCACATAATTTTTAGTATCCCAAATTTCTTTCTGTATTGATTTCTATTTTCATTCCACTGGTTGGAAAACATACTTTGTGTGATTTCAATCATTTGAAATTTATTGAGCTTGTATTATGGCCTAGCAGATGTCTGTTCTGGAGAATGTTCCATGTGTACTTAAGAAGAATATGTTTTCTGTTTTTGTTGGGTAGAGTGGATCTATAGATGTGTTAGGACTAGTTGGTTTACAAAGTCCATCACGTCTTCTATTTTCATGCTAACCTTCAATCTAGTTGTTTTATCCATATTGAAAGGGGAGTATTGAATTCTCCAACTATTATTTTTGAATTGACTATTTCTCCCTTCAATTCTGTTGGGTTTTGCTTCATGCATTTTGGGGCTCTGTTGTTACAAGCATACATGTTTAAAATTATTATATCTTCCTAATATATTAACACTTTAATCATCACAAAATGATTTTAAAGTTTGTTTTGCCTGATATTAATATAGCTGCTCCAGCTTTCTTATGCTTATTTACATGATATATCTTTTTCCATACTTTTACTTTCAACTTCTTTGTATTTTGAATCAGAAGTGCCTTGTAAATAGTATATAGTTGAATCTTGATTCATGGCCACATCTGCTCAGAGTGAAGTTCTTTATACTGAACTGGAGAGGGGTGAAGAGGGGAGTGGGTTGTGACTCAAGTACCATAGACTCTGATTATTCTTACTGAGGTTTAGTAGATTTTCTTGAGTAAACATCTCATTTGCTGTATGATTTTAGGACAATTTACAGAGACTTGAAACGTTTTTTTAAAATATATGTGTAATTTTTTACCATTTAGGGTTGTTTCACAGAGAGCAGGCCTATAGAACTCCTCACCCTGACATTCAGATCATCGCCTTACTTAAGTTCTAATTATAAAAGATTTCAAACATATGAAAAGGAAAGAAAACAATATAATAAACCTTCATAAATTAAATATTCATTTTAAACAATTATGTGATCATGCCTTTTTTTCTTTCTTCCTTTAGATTATTTTGAAGCAAATCTTTAGTATCATATAATTTCTTCTATAAATACTGCTTTTTGAAGTTAGTTAGTATCTTCCTCGCTCTTTCCTCTCTCTCTCTCTCACACACACATACCTTTCCCACCTCCCTGCTCTGCAGTCCCACCTCTGTCACATATCAAATGTCCATACATGTTTGGATTATTTCTGGGCTCTCTATTCTGTTTCATTTGTCCTTTTATTTTCCTGTGCCAATACCACACTGTTATAGTTATTTTAACTTTGTAATCTTTAACACCTAGTAAATCAAGTCTTTCCACTGTTGCCTTCTTCAAAAGTATCTGAACAAGTCTTGGCCCTTTTCATTTCCATATAAATTTTATAAACAGCTTGTCATATAGTTTTGAAGATTTAGGAAAAATTTGGCTAACTTTTATCAAATTCAAAAACAATAGAGTGTATGCTATTATTTTAATACTACTAAGATTATTTTAAATAACAGATGTGTAATCTAAAAATTAAACACATAAATATTAACTTAATAAATGAGAACTACTATATATAGTACATATATATGCTATTTGTTAGACAGTCATTGAAATCAGAATGCACATCGCTGCAAGTCAATCTATGGCCTTTGTAGACCATAGAAGGGAAAATTGAAAGGTGCTTTATCTCCCTCTAGCCTCTAATTAAAAATCTGCAGGCTAGACATTTGCCCAAAAAAGCAATTAGAATCTTAAGATTTAGCATTGACTTATGGGATAGCTGAGGGCTTCCCAGGTGGCGCTAGTGGTAAAGAACCTCGTACCAATGCAGAAGACGTAAGATCCACGGGTTCAATCCCTGGGAAGATTGCAAGGAGGAGGGCATGGCAACCCACTCCAGTATCCTTGCCTGGAGAATCCCATGGACAGTCCAAGGGACTCTCAAGAGTCTTCTCCAATACCACAGTTCAAAAGCATCCATTCCTCAGCACTCAGCTTTCTTTAGAGTCCAAATGACTACTGGAAAAGGCATAGCTTTGACTAGACAGACCTTTATTGGCAAAGTAATGTCTCTGCTTTGTAATATGCAGCCTAGGTTGGTCATAGCTTTTCTTCCAAGGAGCAAGCGTCTTTTAACTTCATGGCTGCAGTCACCATCTGCAGTGATTTTGGAGCCCAAGAAAATAAAGTGTTTCACTGTTTCCATTGTTTCCCCGTCTATTTGCCATGAAGTGATGGAAATGAAAACTGACCTTTTCCAGTCCTATGGCTACTGCTGAGTTTTCCAAATTTGCTGGCATATTGAGTGCAGCACTTTCACAGCATCATCTTTTAGGATTTGAAATACCTCAACTGGAATTCCATCACCTCCACTAACTTTGTTCCTAGTGATGCTTCCCACTTAACTTCACATTCCAACTTTCATTCCAATCCCAAAGAAAGGCAATTCCAAAAAACGTTCAAACTACCACACAATTGCACTCATCTCACATGCTAGCAAGGTAATACTAGTGTGTGGGATATTAGAAAGGTTTTGATCTCTTGTCTAGATTTTGAGCTTTGTCTAAATACCCACTAAATGGATCTGTTCTATTTTTAAAATTTTTATTTATTTATTATTTATTTGGCTGGGTCAGGTCTTAGTTGCAACATGCAGCGTTTTTTGCTGCAGGATATTCTGGACTCTCTAGGTGTGGCGTGCAGGCTCCACAGCGCAGGTTCAGCTGTTGGGCTTAGTAGCTCCATGGCATGTAGGATCTTATCTCTCTAAGCAGGGATCAAACTGTGTCCTCTACATTGCAAGGGGGAGTCTTAACCTTTGGATCACCAGGGAAGCCCTAATCTGTTTTATTTTTCAAAATGCCTACTGTTAAAGTGCTTAATTCTGTTGAACTTGGAATGGCTATGGAAAATTGAAATAGCTTTGTGTTGATTTATTGACCTTTGCCCAGAGCATTCTGCAGTACTTATCTCCTCTGCTTCTTGGACAATAGACTGAACTTGCTACTTGCCTCTGTCTGTGATACCTGCCTTCCATGTTGCCAGTTCCTGCTTCTTTCCCAGGACTTACACTATCTGCCAGCTCCTAGGTTTCTCCCCGCTAAAATAATGGAGAAGCTAATCACATATCTAGCCACTGTACAGGCTGGAAAAATTCTATGTTGGCACAAAGAAAAGACTTGTCCGCAGGCCCCACAGTTCTGATGCAAGACTTCTTGGCTGTTTTGCCAACAGCCAATCCTTATGTAGAGTCTTGAGCAGCTTGCCACTCCCAGATTCCTTTATTTAGCTGACAGGTGGCCCTGCATCCTACAGCTGTGGCCAAAGTCTCACAATCAGCCTTTTGTTGGAGTGAAATGAAGACTGTTGGTTTCCTATGAAAGAACTAGAGTTCCCAATAGAGCCTTTTACATAGGGTTTTCAGTTTAGTGATCCACCAGAACTGGTAAACGTTCCATGGCTCCATTCACCACAGTTCTATAACTTTCATCTCCCGGCCACAAAAAGAGATTACCACAAACTTCACTATGTGATTAGTTTCAAGATTAATTCATGACAGCTGATCCACGTTGGTGTACAGCAGAAACTAACACAACACTGTAAAACAATTATTCTCCAATTAAATAATAATAGAAAAGAAAGCCAAAGGAAGGATCCCACCCACAGCAGTGGCAGCAACTTCCCTAATTGAACCAGGCAATAAAACCAGATGCAGTGAAAGCCTGACATCAGTTCAAGTTTCCTTTATCCAGATCTCAGGTACTCAAGCCTGATATCCCTACCCCTCCATCTCTGAGGATTCTTTCCCCTAAATCTGACACCCAGGAGTAAGTGAATGCAGCCCAGTGCCATTTATCCACAGGAGGCTCAGTCTGTCTCTATCAAATGGTCTTAGCTCCAAAGGCAGAGGTCCCTGTCTCTTTTACCTCTAAGCATTCTGTCTTTGGCACTGTTGTTTCCTGCAATCCATTTGCAGAACTCTTGCCCCACACAGATTATCAGAGGTTTGGGTGCACTAGGGGACTTCACCGTCTTGAAACACTTGTGGACAGGGACTGATCTGGTGATGGAAGGATCTTCTGAAAAGCTTCTCCTCTTTCATTCAGACCTTGAGCTTGGAGGCCCAGACAAAAGAACAGTAGGATGCTCTTATCACATCAGGCACTAATGCAATGACTTCCTAAATGACCTCCTCCTGTCCATTATTTTCCTCTTTTCAAGTCTCCACCCAGCAGTCAGGAAATTTGACTGTGTCCTTCCTTTATTTAAAATCCCTTCCTGTCTCTCACACTGCGGCCTGCAAAGGCCCTGTACACCCCTGCCAACCTCTCCAATTCTATCCCACGCCACCTTCCTCCTGTGCTGTGCTCCAATTTTCTTTTAGTTCTTCACATGCCACGCTCCCTCCTGCCTTGAGGGCTTTCCACATGCCATTCTCTTTGATTCTTTAATTTATTGATTCCCACTTATCTTTCAGAGCTCAGTTCAAATGTACTTTCTCAGGGAAGCTGCCCTTGAGTCCCCCCCCCGATGAATCCCCTCATTTTACCTTTTACCCTACATCCCATTCCTTTCTAGTCTGTAATTATAAATCTGAGTAATTTTTAATGTCTTCCTCCCAGTCAGCTTGTAAGATTCATGAAGGCAGAACCTTGGCCTATAAAGGCTCCCCCCTGAGTATCTACATGGTAGGGGCTTGGTAAATATTTACTGGATGAATAAATTAACAAAAAAATATGGGAAAGTTACTATTGAAGGCCTCACCAGCTGCTGAGTACAGACGTAGCGCTGTAACTTCATGTACTTTCAACAGTTCTATCACATTTGTGATGAATTTTTTTCTTCCATATGACATGCAGATACTAGACAGCTGCAGGAGTGGGTGGCTGGCTTCTCCTCTAGTTCTTTCTCCTAAGTCTCTCTCTTTTCCCCTCTGGCCCACCCAAAATACCAAGGCAAGTGTGGACACACACACACACACACGCGCATTCATACACACAGCATACAGATGGCAAAGGTAGGTTTAGAACTTTGGCTTCTTGAAATCTACAAAAATACTTTTCCCTCCTTATTTCTTTATTTAGTGTTAAGTAGCCCTCTTCTGTTAAAAAATAATATCAATCAAAAAATAATGTAGCCCTTCTTTAAGAGTTGTAAATTTCTCAAAAGTCTAATTCCTAGAGATTCTAATAAAAAGTCAGACAACTTGGAACAATCTTCTAAAGGCACATTTTTCACTCACACCCTTCTCTTGCTATTTAACTTTCACTTATGTCTGGATTTTGTTTTATTAAAAGATCATAAGCTGCTTGAGGAGAGAGTTATAGGTTTTCTGCTTTATATTCTTCCCATACCTGTGCATAAAGAGGGACTTAATAAATTTTTTCTCAATTGCTTTCAGAAAGAGAAGTTAAATTGAAAAGGGAAAGAAAATGAACTACCCTTAGGAGAAGTTATTACAAAACTGTACATTCTAAAATTATATTTCTTGACATGACAAAGGAAAATGAAGGCTGTACAATGGGAAAAGAAGGTAAACCTGTACTCTAGCTAGTAGAAATAAAAGCCATGCTAACTGTGACTAAATAGAGTAATAAAGTAAATAAAAGTTACTATTCATAACGGAAAGATGACAGATTCATAAAGCACCTTTTTTAATGGAAAGTTATTTTCAAAAGCTTCTCTGGATTAAAAAGTCCATGAGGGAGTACTTCCCGGTATTTAGGACTCTATGCAACCACCACAGGGAGCACAAGTTCAACCCCTGGGCAGTGAAGTAAGATTCCAGGTGCTGCTCAGGCAGCTAAAATAATACAAATTTTTAAAAATTAACATTAATTTAATTTTTTTCAGGGCTAATAGATAACTTTTATTTTATTTTATTTTTAAATTTTATTTATTTATTTTTCTTTACATTATCGTGTTGGTTTTGCCATACATTGACATGAATCCACCATGCGTATACATGTGTTCCCCTTCCAGAACCCTTCTCCCACCTCCCTCCTGATTCCATCTCTCTGGGTCATTAAAAAGTCCCTGTGACTTAACCTTCTATTCCATCTCTCTGGGTCATTAAAAAGTCCCTGTGACTTAACTTTCTATTATGGCCAATTTTAACTCATTTTTTAAAGAGAACTTTTTGGCTGCACTGGGTCTTAGTTGTGGCACATGGGCTCTGCTCTGCCACACGTGGGACCTTCCCTGTGTCATGTGGCATCTTTCCGGGGTAAATGTGGGACCTAGTTCCCTGCCCAGGTTTTGAACCCAGGCCTCCTACACTGGAAGAGCAGCGTCTTAGCTGCTGAACCACCAGGGAAGTCCCAACTCATTCTCCCAATTCACACTTTTTTACTTATCTCATGGAATCTTCATAAACCCTGAGAGGAGGACTCAGGGCATAAGCAATTAAGTAGAAGAAGATAATGAATCAGAGAAAAGCTTCAGATAACGAATCAGAGAAAATTAAAGACTGTTTGGGCTGAGAGGAGAGGGAAAGTCCAGATGGCGAACAGAACAAGAGGAGAACTTGCTCTATGGGTCACTGAAGACAGACTGATCCTGCTCCCAGCGGGGAGGAGCAAAATGACAGAAACATCAGGTAAGTTTGTGGGATCCAAGAGGAGAGGCAATCTACACGTGTTCTTAGAAAGAGGCCCAAGGAGACCCAAGATTTCAGAGGCTGAAGGGCTGTGTGACAAGTCTAAAGTGTGGGACAGCTTACAGAGTCCCATGTATTTCAGTGTGGTAGATGGATGGTTCTGTGCCCTGAGAGTACCACAGGAGTGGATGGGGTTTCAGGGAGCACCCCACAGTTTCCGTGACTCAGCCTGGCAGTGGAATGAGTTTTTTTGCACCCCAGAGTCTGTATAGGAGTTGAAAGAATAATTGTCAAACCTGCAGGGGCCTTTTTAATGGGCTCATGGGGATAATGCAGTGACCGCCTTGTATGTCCAGTAAACAAAGATGAAACCAGATGATGGATGGCTAAATGGAAGCCAAGCCAAAGATGTCACAACACCCAGTGCTTTGACACTCCACATGCACCCCAGAAATTAGATATATGTCTTGGATGTATGTTGACTAAATTTAAATTTTTGCCACTTAGAGGGTGGGGGACTCTAAGTAGAAAATAGTTCAGAGGAAAATAAAGTTACTATTTCTAACAGAGCTGGGTTTGGGAGCTAAAAGTGAAACCATTACTTTTATTAATAGTATCCCCTAACCTAATTTTGTGGTTGAGAAGCAGATCTGAGTGAGATGTGTGTCTCTACTGAACTAGCAGGAGAATAAAAGGTATTTGGGGGAAGAAAAAAGGAAATAGGAAAGAAGGGTTGAGAAATCCTCTCTCTAACTGGAAGAGAGAGTCAAGAGGAAAAAGAAAGAAAATAGATGAATATCCAACTTCTCTTTTGTTTTCATTGTGATATTCATACTGACTCCATGGGATTTCCTGTTTTTCTAGCATATTCAGGAAGGACACTTTAACCTAGACCATTGAAACTGGAATTTTATCTGAGGTGAGAAAACAATGTTAGACATGAAATCACAATCCAGGTTGAATTTCTGGCTTTGCCATAAATAGATGTGTGACCCTGGACAATCTCTTAATCTCTTCAAATTCAGCTTCAAATCAACTGTGTTAGTCACTCAGTTGTGTCCAACTCTTTGCAACCCCATGGACTATAGCCCACCAGGCTCCTCTGTCCATGGCATTCTCCAGGCAAGAATACTATAGTGGGTTGCCATTTCCTTCCCCAGAGGATCTTCCCAACCCAGGGATCGAAACCAGGCAGTTTTTTGAGCCACCAGGGAAGCCCTCAAATCAACTGTACAAAGGGTTTAATAAAACACATAGCACTGAATTATTGAGAGAAGTGAGTCACTATACATGAAAGAGCTTTATGGGACTTCCCTGGTGGTCCAGTGGCTAGGACTCTGCACTGCCAATGCAGGGAGCCCAGGTTGGATCCCTCCAAGGGGAACTAGATCCCACATGCTGCAACTAGTGTTCAGATGATCCAACTCAAGATCCTGCATGCCGCAGCTGAGACCCGGGCAAGCAGATAAACAAACAAAAATAAAAAAATTTTAAAAGGGCTTTGTAAGTGGTAAAAACTGCACCCCATGGGGTATGATTTTGCAGGGGAGGTGACAACAGGGAAAGAAGGTGTAGACGGCACATGGGGGTGAACAGTGCTGTTTTGGAGTCTCTGAACAGATAGTTCAACATGAAGAAATCAGGTTTACTGGAAAAACATGGTCCAGAAGAGGAGAAAAAAGGAGAGGAGTTATAAGGGCATCAGAGGGAAACCCAGGTATCCTGTTTTGAAGTTCAGTAATAACATCAAACTCTTTACTTAGGAGTACCTGTCAGAGTCTCTTGCCCATTCATTTTAGATATCAACTGACAGTTAATATATGGTACATTGCCCTATCTTACAGTTTTGGAATAGAACAATCACTTCTCAAGCTTTCAGTGTAAGAAATTTAACAGGAATTGGGGCTTTAGGAACCAAGAGTTAATCTTCTCAACCACCAGAAATCCTTCTTAGTTACAGTCTTTAGCAGGAAAGCCCCCGCTATTAGCTCAACTGTTGCCCTTCCTTTGAGACATCTCTGGAAGCTCAGCACTCAAATGTGAAAACTTTGATTCTTACTCGGAAAGCTGAGCATGAGGTTGGATGACATGCCGTAAGTTTAGAAACAGAAGCAGTCTTCCTAATTTGGTGCAGTGTTGGAGTCCTCTAGTTGTGACATGAGATGAAAATTCCATTCCCCAGAATTCTTTCAAAGTAGCACCTAGTGGGACTATTTCATTATGCTGCCTGGGGTAGGGAAGACAGCTCAAAAACACATGCTCAGTTGCATACGATGGTTGCTCGACTGTCTTTTGGGGAGGGTAGGCTTATCAACTAGAGTCCCTTGGGTTTCAATGGAAATTGTGATGGGTTTAGGATTGTGAATTTGAGGATAGAAGCCAAGCAGAGGTAAGTAAGAGGAGACATATTTGAAGTGGGAGGGAGAAAGAAATCTTAGATAAAATACTAGAGCCATCAAGGATAGGGCAGGACTGGGGAAAGAGTATGCAAGACAGATCCATTGGAGTGGGGAGCCAAGTGTGGATTTTGGAGAACAGATATATTAAAGGAGATTCTCACCAATGTTTTATGTTGAAAAAGACCAAACTTTTAGAGAAGTTGCAAAAATAGTACAATGTAGTATATCCACTGCATCTACATGTATAGAGACAAAGAGTACATTTTATAAATGTGTGTATTCACAAATTTTGTATGTAGTGAGATAAAAAGTGGATATAGAGAGAAATATATATATATATACTTTTCTGAAACATTTGAAAATTGTAAGTAGACATCATGAAACTTCACCACGAAATACTTCTGTATGTGTCTCCTAAGAATGAAACCATTCTCATATATGACCACAGTATAATTATTCCACTCGGGAATTTAAAGTTGATACAATAAAATGTCTAATATTCAGCACACACGAACACTTCTCCTATTATCCCAAAAACATCCTTCTAAATCTCCCAATTTAAAGGGGATTTAAAAATTGTTTGCTGTGTTCAACATAAATGCCTTCTCCATTTTCCCTATGAAATCACCAAAAACAACCACATTTCTTGTTAATATTTTTTGTTCTTTACATTATTGTGTTGATTTTGCCATACATTGACATGAATCCACCATGGGTATACATGTGTTCCCCTTCCAGAACCCCCCTCCCACCTCCCTCCCGATTCCATCCCTCTGGGTCATCTCGGTGCACCAGCCCTGAGCACCCTGTATCATGCATCAAACTCTTGTTAATATTTTTATGCCAGTAATTTGTTTGGGGAAACTTGCAAATGTTGCATATCCAGACTGGCAGGGGATAAAAACAGAAATCACAGCAGGTGCCAGAGAAGAGGCTGGTTGACGCTGACTACAACTGAAGCAACAATTTGGAGGAAAGGAAATATAACAAACTCAAAACTGCCGGGAGCCGTCAGGATGCCCCCTCACTCGGAGGACAAAGTCACGAGACTGAGAAGGAAACTGCAAAGTGGATTTTCCTTCGGGGCATCCCAAGGCAAGGCCCCTCCTGGTATTTTTCTTGAGAAGTTCTGTTTATGCTCATGTTTATGTTTTAGCTCATCTCAGATCAGTCCCAGTTAGAGAAAATTCATCCTGAGATAATTCCCTCAGACCTTATTTCCCTCAGAGGATCAGAGAAAGCAGATTCTCTTTCCCAAGGACTAAAGAGGAATAAGGGACATTTAAATAGATTACTATACCTCCTACTAGTTACTGGGGAGTTTACCAAGAGTTCTCTGGGGGTCATGGCAAAGCCACTACCAAAAGGGCTCGTACTTGGGTCACCTTTCCACATCCCACTCCCCCCGACCACTCCACAGAGGAGGCTCCCTTCCTTGAAAAAACCAGGTTGGAATGGGACTTAGGAATGCTCATAACTGTGGCCAGTATAGTTGGAGACACTAATTGCTTTAGGGTAGTGTAGACATAGGAATTCCTTTTAGTAGTTGTAAGGTTAATAGGGCTTCATTGTTAAAGCAGTGCTGCTAAACTGTCTCTTTGTCTTCTTTTCTCTTTCCTTGTAAAAACCAAAATAGGTTAATAGAATAAAACAGTTTCAAGCTTAAGCCCCTCTTTCTAGCTTCTACATAGTTGCACCTTATCAGGGAACATTTGGCAGGAGGCTTCCTGTGTGCAGTTTTTTGATGTCCCTTATCAATCCCTGAATATTCAGAAATGAATGGAGAGGCACACCTTTCCCGGGGACAAAAGAAATTCATACATTCTTAAAGTAAAGTAACCATTTACAGCCTTCTTCCTTCTCTGATATGGAAAGTGAGTTTTTACAACCCCCTCTCTTTGAGATGGATTCTAGCCCTATGTTTCCTGGATAAGTTGCAAGATTTTTATCTTTGCTGAAAAGGCTATCTTGTAAGACAGTATATATATGCCCACATTATGCTGAATAAACACCTTTATTCCATCAGAGTCTTGGTCCCCATGTCTCTATTCATTTCTCTCTCTCTCTTTTCTCTCTTCCTTTATTTTCTTATCATCGACTCTACACCCCCAAGCCCCGGCACATTAACGGGCCATAACAGCACCTAATAAGAGAAATGTAACCTTTCTATTTAGATTGATGTACTTATCCGAAGTATACTAGAGACATTCAAATGGTAAACATACTATTGTTAAGTCTAATTATGCAGAAATCCTACCTTTTGCAAGGAAAATAAGCTTAATGTTAAAGTTGTTGATGGTAGGCAGAAAACAAAAGATTGCATAGAATAGTTGTGATGTAATGGGGATGTTTTTTGGCTATAAAACTGTAAACTAACAAAAATAAAGTGAGAGACTTCTCCATCACCTTACAAAACTAACAGCAATAAAGAGAGACTGCTTCATCACCACACACCGACTCAGCTCAGTTCTTCCGCCGACGCCACTCATCCCTCAAGAGCCCCGGACCCCGCTGGGGCTGGACCCTGGCACAAAACCACTGCTCTGTTCCTGGGATGCTACCCCATTTCTCTGACCCCATGTCTTCGTATCTTCTGTATGTGATCAGTCTCTTACAGTGCTTGTTTCCCAGATCCCATCATGATACAAAACTTCATTCTCATGTTTTTTTCTTTTTAATAGATTTTATTTTTTAGTGCAGTTTTATATTTACAGAAAAACTGAGAAACTAGTACAGAGAGATCCCACATAGCCTTTCACCCCTACACATAGTTTCCCTAACATCTTACACTAATACATTTTTTACAATCAATGAACCAATATTGACAAATTACTATTAATCAAGTCCATACTTTATTTAGACATCTTTGGTTTTTAGCCTAATGTCCTTTTTCTGTTCTCAGATCCCATCTGGGATATGAAATTACATTTAGTTGTTATTTCTCCTGACACCTTAGATGATGCCAGATTCTCAGACTTCTCTTGTTTTGATATCCTTGGTTTTTGCTCCTGGGTCTTTTGATAACTTAATCTCTGTATATAGCTTGGCAGAGCACCACAATAAATATTATTTTGAATTAAATATTACCTTTGACACTGGGTGAAAGTCAGATCCTGTCTGAAGTAACCACATGGTAAGGATGATAAAGTTATTTCAGGAGACTTGTTTGTGTATAGGTCATATTATGAGTACTCATTGATTATATATGGGCTGTAGAGTTCATGGCATTCATTGGTTGGGATGGGTGGTTTGAGTCAATGAAGCTCCAGACACAAATACCAACTGAGAAGACAGAACCAATCAGCAGGAGCCTTTTCCTCTGAAAACCTATGTTCTTACAGACTACACATGGCAGATGGTCTATATTTTTCTCTTTATCTTTGCAAGCATCTTGGGGTAATTTGTTGCCATGTGCACTATCTTTACTAAACAAGTATTTCCATTTTCCTTTTTTTAAAAAAATTTTTTCAAATTAAAGTATAATTTACATATAGTGATAAGCACAGATCTTATGTATATAGTTCAAAATGTTTTGACAAATGCATGCTGTGCTATGCTTAGTTGCTCATTTGTGTCCTACTCTTTGTGACCCCATGGACTGTAGCCCACCAGGCTCCTCTTTCCATGTGTATTCTCCAGGCAAGAATACTGGAGTGGGTTGCTGTGCCCTCCTCCAGGGGTCTTCCCAAGCCAGGGATCGAACCCAGGTCCCCTGCATTGCAGGCAGATTCTTCATCAGCTGAGCTACCACGGAAGCCTAATCCATCAAGACAGCAGGTATGTCCATCAGGGCAGAAGATGATCTTGTGCCCTTTTCAAGTCAATGCCTGCCCTTGAACCCCCAGAGACAATCACAGTTGCTTTCACCATGATTAGAGTTGCCTGTCTAGCACTTCACATAAATGGAATCTTACAGTTTGTACTCATTTGAGTTTTGTTTCTTTAGCTTAGCACAGTATTTTTGAGATGCATTCATGTTTTATGTCCATCAAAAGTTTATTTCATTTTACTGCTGGGTAGTATTCATTGTATTGTATCAATACACACAGTTTCTTTATCTACTCTTGTATGGATGGAAATTTGTTTTTTCTGAATTTTGGCTATTATGAATGAAGTTATGAATATTTGTATATGGGTCTTTTTTGAGGACTTATGATGTTTCTCTTGATTGTAGAATATGTGCATTTTATGGTTGGTTTCTGTTTAACATTGTAAGAAAATATTACTCCATCTACCAAAGTGGTTGTGCCATTTTATAGTCTGTATTAGTTATCTATTGTTGCTTAATAATATTACCATGAACATAACAGCTTAAAGCAAAACACATTTATTATCTCCCAGTTTCTGTGGGTCAGGAATTACAGCTTAGTTGATCATTTGCAAGGAAGGCTGCAATCAAGGTGTTGAATAAGACTAGTTTCTCATATGGCGGCTCAACTGGAAAAGGACCTGCTTCCAGACTCATGTGGTTGTCAGTAGAATTCACGTCCTTTTGGTTGTAGGATCGAGGGCTTCATTTTCTTGCTGGCTGTTAGCTGCAGGTTGCCCTCAGCTTCTAGAGGCTGCTTGCAGTTCCTTATGTGGGGTTCCTTAAATGGTCAACTGCTTCCTCAAGGCCAACTAAGGAGCAAGAGACCTCAACAAGATGAGTGCTACGTAATGCTATGTAATCTAGTAATCAAATACATTTAACCATGTCTATCCCATCTCCTTTGCCACATCCCATTGCCATATTCCATTCCAAGTCCCACTCACCCTCAAGAGGAGGGGTCACACAAGGCAGGGACACTAAGGGGTAGGGATCACAGAGGGCCACCTTTAGAGTGTGTGGGCTGCATTCTCCCTCCATAAATGAATGAGAGTTTCGGTTGCTTCCTATCTTTGTCAGCATTTGGCGCTGCCTTCTTTTAAATTCGAGGCATTTCAGTTGTTGGAGAGTATGGTTTCGAGTTTCCCTAACGTCTAATACACTGAACATTTCTCCATGTGCTCACTGGCCTCTCATATATCTTCCTTTGGCAAACGTCTTTTCAAGTATTTTGCCCATTTAAAAAGTTGGGTTGTTTGTCTTTTTATTATTGGGTTGGAAGAGTTCTTTATACATTCTGTTCACAAAGATTCTCACAAATAGTACTGAAATGACTGAGCCTTTATATGGAAAAAATGAGCCATCACTCCTACATCACACTATATAAAAATTAAGCTAATTGATACTTAGACTGTTATACCCATCAACTATAGAATATACATCTTTTAAAAGACACATCGAAGATTTTCCAAGACAGACCACAGATTGGGCCATAATACAAGTATGAATAAATCTCAAATGACTTAAATCAAACAGTATGTTTTTTGAGCTTAGCAGATTCAAATTAGATATCAATACAAAAAAAATCTAGAAAATGCTCAATTATTTTTGTGTACTTATTTTTATCAATGCCTGTGAAGTAAGTGCCATGATCACTAACTGCAATTAAGGATTTGTGTTTCTCCCTTAAGTTCTGTCAATTCTTACATCATGAATTTGAAGTTATATTTGACATATGCATATTTAAAATTATTATATCTTCTTGAGTGATTCTTTTATCAATATGAAACATCCTTTTTATCTTTGGTAAAACTCCTTGTTTTGAAGCCTACTTCCTTTTTTTTTAATATTTGGTTTTTATTTGGCTACACCGAGTCTTAGTTGTGGCATGCAGGATCTTTACTTGCAGCATGCAAACTCTTGGTTGCAGCATGTGAGAGCTAGTTCCCTGACCAGGGATTGAACCTGGGCCCCCTGCATTAGTAGTGCAGAGTCGTAGCCCTGGACCATCAGGAAGTCCCAGTCTACTTTCTTTTATATTAAAATAGAAGCTCTAACTTATGATTAATATTTTCATAGCATATTTATGTCCATCACTTTAACCTAGTTGTATCTTCGAATATAAAGTAAATCTCTTATATTACTTCCCTTGTGGCTCAGCTGGTAAAGAATTCACCTGCAATGTGGGACACCTGAGTTCGATCCCTGGGTTGGGAAGATCCCCTGGAGAAGGGAAAGGCTACCCACTTCAGTATTCTGGCCTGGAGAATTCCATGGATTGTATAGTCCATGGGATTGAAAGAGTCAGACACAACTGAGAAACTTTCACTTTCACATATTAATAAAAAGCATATTATCATGTCTTGCTTTTGCATCTTGCTTATTAATTGGAGTGTATTTGTTTTTCAGTTATGTCTTTTTTTCATTTTTGGAGATTGATTGCCCCGTGATTATAATATGTGCTCTAATGAACTAATATTATACAACTTTACATACAACGCAAGAACCTCACAATAACGCTTGTATAGATTTGTAAATTAAAACTATAGCTTCTTCTTGTCATAGAACACCATACATAGAATTGCACAAGTATAAACTTATTGTATAAAAATAAAGTGAATGAAGAGAGATAATCTCTGTCTACACATGATTGTTTATCCTACATGTATTAATATATGCCCTTTATCACTTCTTCTATGAACTGGACATTGTGTGAGTGTTGTGCTCAGTTGCTAAGTCATATTTGACTCTTTGCGATCCCATGGACTGTAGTCTGTCAGGCTCCTCTGTCCACGGGATTTCCCAGGCAAGAATACTGGAGTGGGTTGCCATTTCCTTTTTCAGGGATCAAACCTGTGTTTCCTGCACTGGCAGGTGGATTCTTCATCACTGAGCCACCAGGGAAGCCTGAACTTGACATCACTGAGAAGCACAACTGTTAATAACTGCTCAGTCTTATGAGAGCATCTTTAAAAAGGCAATATAAGTGACTCTAATCTCAAAACAAATTTCTGAGAAAAAGAAGACGAAGAATTTATGTTAGGGATTTCCCTGGCAATCCAGTGGTTAACACTCCATACTTCCAAGGCAGGGCGCACAGGTTCGGTCACTGGTTAGGGAACTAAGAACCTACAAGCCTCTTGATGTGGTCAAAAGATAAAAAAGGGAAAAAAAATCTGTTAAATACCCTTGTTTTTTCCCTTGTTTGATACACAAGATAGATAAACAAGAGATAAAATTTTTCTCCTCAGACATTAAATCCCCCACATTTCTGGGTTATGCACGTATAGGTGTTGCCTGGTCCCTCAACATCTTATTCCTCATTGCCAAATGAAAAACTCTGGGACCAGGATTTGCTATGCGGTCCAAAGGTTAAGATTCCACTCTTCCAATGCAGGGGGCATGGGTTCCATCCCTCCTCAGGAAACTAAGATTAGGGAGTACAGATGTCATGGATGAGGGGTCAGGGACTATAGATGTCACAGACGAGGCAACTCCCATTTGGTTGAGGACAATCCCCAGTCAACACTCACATTAGCTGGGGGATGAGTGCCAGCAGAGAAAGAAGATTTCAGCAAAGCACCAACAGCATACATCCACCTGACCCCATGGACTGTAGCCCACCAGGCTCCCTCTGTCCTTTGAATTCTCTAGGCAAGGATACTGGAGTGGGTAGCCATTCCCTTCTCCAGGGGATCATCCCAACCCAGGGCTCAAACCTGGGTCTCTTGTATTGCAGGCAGATTCTTTACTGTGTGAGCCACCAGGGAAGCCCCATTCATCCACCACAAGGGGCTAATTCTATTTCCACTCTTTATTTCTTGCAATCTTATATTTTAGCTGTTGGGGGCCACAGCATCATATATGAGCAGTCGGTTTGGTGCTTATACTGTATTTTGCATGGAGGTTCCTGCAGTCTGGAATGTGCTAAGTCTGGAGTGTTCTGTTAATGCAATAAGATCTATCTAATACAGATGTGTCCCATAGTAACAGCAGAGGGGCCCCTGGTCATGTGTTCATTGTTTCTCCTCTTTTGTCATAAAATGGCTTCTTTGATCTGAGCCATTATTATGAGAGAAATCATGTCAATATATGGTTGTTGTTCAGTTGCTAAGTTGTGTTTGACTCTGTGACCCCACAAAGTGCAGAATGCCAGGGTCCTCTGTCCTCCACTGTTTCCTGGACTTTGGTTAAATTCCTGTCCACTGGGTCGGTGATACCCAACCATCTCATTTTCTGCCTCCCCTTTCTCATCATGCCTCCAATCTTTCCCAGCACCAGGGTCTTTTCCAATGAGCCATTTCTTCATATTAGGTGGCCAAAGAATTGGAATTTCAGCTTCACCATCAGTCCTTTCAATTAATATTCAGGGTTGGTTTCCTTTAGGATTGACTGGTCAGTATATTAGGCTTCCATAAATTGAGTTGTGGTGCTGGCAGTGGCACTGAGGGCCAGGAAGGCAAGCTCATAACCAGATTAGTCACCAGTTCTGATAAAGATGAATTACTGCCTCCTTTAAGAATGAATCACTATCTCCTCCTTCTCAATGTAATCAATCTGCCATCAAGTGGCAGACGGTCTTCTCAAAGTGTAATGCCTCATCAAAGGCCATTTTGGTCTCGGCAAATGGCAAGTTGGGAGTTCAGCAATGGCACCAACTAGTAATCTAGCTAGATAAGAATTGGTTAGGAGTCCATATTTTTGGACCCATGCAAGACTTTCATGCCTGCCACCATGACCTTTCTATCACAGGATCTTTGTGCTAGCTGATACCACAAATTATCTTGTTTACCTGGTACCCGAGGTTCTCTGCTGCAGTAGATGCTCTTTGGTGAAAATGAACATGAGACACAAAGATAGAAATGCTTTATCCTCATTCCCTTAGATCCATCCACATTCTGTTTTCCAGTAACTTACCCATAGAATGTGGTGTTGAGTCAAAATCCCATTGGTCCCCATTCTAACTGGAGTTAAGCCTGGTACCAAGTCTTTTAGCTTCGATTCTCTAGAAAATAGAGCCTGAGGGCCATATGACAGAAAAAGGAGTGAAGACAAGGGAGTGGGCAGGGGAGGAGGGGAAACTAACACTGCGTTGCCAAAAAGTTTGTTTGGAAGATCTTATGAAAAAACTCGAACAAACTTTTTGGTCAACCTAGTGTAATATGTAGTACTAAAGTGGCTAGTTATCACCCTGCTTATTTAACTTATATGCAGAGTGCATCATGAGAAACACTGGGCTGGATGAAGCATAAGCTGGAATCAAGATTGCTGGGAGAAATATCAATAACCTCAGATATCAATAACCTCTTTTTTATGGCAGAAAGTGAAGAAGAACTAAAGAGCCTCCTGATGAAAGTGAAAGAGGAGAGTGAAGAAGTTGGCTTAAAGCTCAACATTCAGAAAACTAAGATCATGGCATCTGGTCCCATCACGTCATGACAAATAGATGGGGAAACAATGCAAACAGTGAGAGACTTTATTTTGGGGGGCTCCAAAATTACTACAGATGGTGATTGCAGCCATGAAATTAAAAGACACTTACTTACTCCTCGGAAGAAGAGTTATGACCAACCTAGACAGCATATTAAAAAGCAGAGACATTCCTTTGCCAACAAAGGTCTATCTAGTCAAGGCTATGGTTTTTTCAGTAGTCACATATGGATGTGAGAGTTGGACTATAAAGAAAGCTGAGGGCCGAAGAATTGATGCTTTTGAACTGTGGTGTTGGAGAAGACTCTTGAGAGTCCCTTGGACTGCAAGGAGATCCAACCAGTCCATCCTAAAGGAGATCAGTCGTGGGTGTTCATTGGAAGGACTGATGTTGAAGCTGAAACTCCAATATTTTGGCCACCTGATGCGAAGAGCTGGCTCATTTGAAAAGACCCTGATGCTGGGAAAGATTGAGGGCAGGAGGAGAAGGGGGTGACAGAGGATGAGATGGTTGGATGGCATCACTGACTCAACGGACATGGGTTTGGGTAAACTCCGGGAGCTGGTGATAGACAGGGAGGCCTGGTGTGCTGCAGCTCATGGGGTCGCAAAGAGTCGGACATGACTGAGTGACTGAATTGAACTGAAACTGGCTACCCAACTGACTGCTCAGTGTTGTGGGCACATGCTAGGCATAGGGATATGCTAGTTAGCAGAACAGACATAGATCTACCCTCATGGACAGACCTGGCTTTTGGGGCATGTAGACCATGCAGTTCTGTAACAGTCCATGTTAGAAGGGCCTTGAGCTTGACTTTAAAGGTCTGTTGTCACCATCTTGGAAGTCTCAATAATTTTCACACAATAGGCTCTACATTTTCATTGGCACTGAGATCCATGAATTATGTCATCTGATCCTGTTAATATAAATTACAGTTTACTAGGGGAATTGATCACGTTTTCTCTCCTGAAGAGTGTGAAATGGTGGCATGGATGGAAGGTTCTTGTGGCAGGAGAACATAAAAAAGAGATGAAGAGCAGCAGGTTCACAGTGCCTGCTGCTGGATGGATGACAAGATACATGGATGTAGCAGCAGGGGATCTTTTTTGGTCTTGTGCACTTTCCCCCCCCTAAAGTAATCATAAACCCTGAATAATTCAGGTAAACTGAGTAGGTTTCTATTTCTTGAAACCAGAAAGAATCTAAGAACTTACATGTGGGAGGTGACTTAAATCATGTGAATGAAATAGAGCAAGAATAGAAGAGAGATGAAGATCTTCTAGGCCAGTGCTATCTCACATTACCCATAAAGGAATGAACTTTCAAATTTTAATTTTTTGTAAAAAACAAATTTTTGGAATGTAAAATATGGAAAAGCACTAGAACAGTGAAATGAAAACAAAAATGGCACACCAAACACAAGCTCACACTTTTAAGTATTCCAAACAGACATAAAACTACATTTCAAAGAACAGAATTAAAACAAAAAATAACATAAAAGGAAAAACTATAACAATTGCATTTTTTCACTGAAAGTATACAGATAGGTGATTAATATAGAGAATAGCAAATACACCCTTAATTTTCCATCATTCCACAGTGTAAACAAAAGGTTGGCGGTGAAGTGACAATTTCCCATATTAAATACTATAACAATAGTATTAAATAACATTAATTAAATAAGTCTATTAAATAACAGACTTTTAATATTTTTAAGTCTGTTAATATTTAAAGTTTTTAACATGATAAATGAATGTGTTTATTCCTTGTTAAGTCCTCTAATGTAGCTTGGTTGCTGACAATGCCACTAGCATAATGTATATTTACATTATTTCTATTTTGTTGTTGTTGTTGCTATTTTCCATTGTTTTTATTTTTATTTTTTGGCCACACTGTGGGGCAGGCGGGATCTCAGTTCCCTGATCAGGGACTGAACTCACACCCACTGCAGTGGCAACAAGGAGTCTAACTGCTGGACTACCACAGAAGTCCCTGCACTGTTTCTGTGTTGTATTTAAGAACACTAATAGCAGAGCAATCAGCCTCTTAAATGTTATGTTTAAGGAAATGGAAGAAGAGACTTTACTTTTTTTTTTTTTTACCACGAGGCTTGTGGGATCTTAGTTCCCCAAGGAGGGACAGAAGTTGGGCCCTGGAAGCAAAAGTGCTGGGTCCTAATCACTTAAATTTTAAAGCAAATTCAGCAAGCTCAGATATTCATTCTTAACTTTTATTTGAAATGAAGCAAATGATGCTTTATTTTAAAAATTCACTTTCAATTCTTCATCAGTAGCCTGTTCTGAAGATTTATCCTATTAACGTAATAGGAGATCTTAAAATAAAATAGAAATTGAAATAAATTGAAATAAAAATAAAAATTCAAAATGTTTTCTCAAATTCATCATTTTTTTATATTTTATGTATAAATGCCACTGAAATGTGATGGCCTTCTTGCTTCATCAGTCAGTTCATAGTTTTAGCACTTTGCTATGAGATATGGTTGTGAACTCAGTAGATGGGGAATTACAATTCTGAGCAAAGTTAATACAAACACTCAGATCTTTAATTCTTTAGAATTACTTCTCTGGTTTATTATTCAGTTTACTACTATCATTACTAACCCACTACTGATGTGTCTTTTCTTGACAAGACAGTAAAGCCTTATTTCACCATCTGTAATTTAGGGTTAAAAATAAATGACACAAATTTTACTTCCCAACTTTAGCTGTGAATTTCAAAAACAGGCTTGATTAACAACGAAAATGGCTGCAAAAATAAAATGACTGTAAAAATAACTAGTTATAAAAGGAAAAATTTACATTTCCACATATTTTTATTCACGTTTGGCTTACAGTTGACAAACTAACCTTAGAAATTTCATGCTTTCACTAATGTGGTCCTATAGCACATACAAAGGACTCAGACCTACAACTTATGCCATTGACCTACAACACATCACACAAGTTGGAGAAATCTGAACCACTCTATACTCTGTTTATTTTTATTATTATTATTTTTTTTATTGTGTTGGTTTTGCCATACAATGACATGAAACGGCCATCTATACTCTGTTTAACCAGAATATAATGATCACATACTTGGATACTGCTGAAATGTTAAACTCCTATAAATGCTGTGAAGCATTTACTCTTTTTTTTTCATGTTTAGAGAATGCTAATTATATTTTTGTGAACCTCATGGACTGTAGTCCACCAGGATCCTCTGTCTATGGAATTTTCCAGGCAAGAATACTGGCGTAGGTAGCCTTTCCCTTCCCCAGGGAATAGTTCCAACCCAGGGATGGAACCCAGGTCTCCTGCATTGCAGGTGGATTCTTTACTGTCTTAGCCAGCAGGGAAGCCTGAAACGTTTACTCTTAACTTCTGTCCTTATCTCCTTGCGTACTAAACACAAGCAGTTTGCAGACTGGCACTGGTCCAAGAACCACACTTTAAGCAGCACTGCTAGGAAAAGAACTAGCAGCGGAGTTCTAACAGAAGAGAGGAGGGGAACAAGGAGACCATGAATTTGTGGAAGACTAGGAAAGCTTTAAGAGGAAGTAGTTCACTGTGTTAACTGCAATAAAGGTCAAGTAGCTTGAGACCAAAAGGAAGCCATGAGTTGACAATTAGGACACTGGTGACCTTTGAAAGAGTGGTTTCAGTGGAGTGCTGGAGGCAACACTAGCAGGCTGAGGAGCTGCAAGAGAAGCATAAATGGGGACTACCCTTTCAAGAAGCTAGACGGGAAAAAAATGGAAGCAGTGTGGTAGTTTACAAAGAGGTTGAGGGATTGCCCTGATGGGCCAAAGTGGTTAAGAATCCACCTTCCAATGCAGGGGACAAGGGTTTGATCCCTGGTCCTGGAACTAAGATCCCATATGCCACGGGGCAGCGGGCCTGCGTGCTGCAACTACTAAGCCCTCCAACTCTAGAGCTGGTGCTCCGCAACCAGAGAAGGCTCACTCACACAATGAAGAGGCTGTGCATCAGGACAAAGATACAGCACGGCTGGAAAAAAAAGAAATCAAAGGAAAAAGTCAAAGGCAGACTCCTTTGACTAGGGAAGACAAGTCTCATATCACTGAAGAGGCCTCAAACTGAAGAGAGTTCTGTCTCCAGGTAGAAAATCTAGGAAAGAATTTATTTTTTTTGGGGGGGGAGGGGTTTACAGTAATCTTAAAACTACTATAAAGGTAGGAAAAGATCAGGGGAAACTTCCTTGGAGAATCTCTAGACTTTCTAACACTTCTTTGGCAATGCAACAGAAAGCTGTGGGAGGGATATAAGGATTTTAATTGACTCAATTTCTCCTGAGTTTTGTTTAAGGACTTTATTTTGGCTGCACCAAACAGCGTGCATGACCTTAGTTCCCCAACCAAGGCTCAACCCCATGCTCCTTGCTTTGGAAGCGCAGTCTTATCCACTGGATTTAACACTCAGAGACTTAATCACTGGGAATTCCCAGGACTTTAAATGTATCCATGGAAGGATACACATCTTTCTGTAAACTGAGAAATCTCTGAGCTATCATAATTACAGTAAACCTGGGTATTGATAAGCTGAGTTTAATAAAGCAAGTCATATCTATATATGAAGGGAATTTACTTCAGTTCCTAGACTTCCTCTGCTTTCCCTCCCTCTCCAGTTTTAGCAAAGAAGCATTTACCATGGGCTCAACACCATGCTAGGTACTACGGCTACATTAATGACTGGTCTCCATCTTGGAAGGAGTTCATTGGAGCAAAATTATTGGTTTTGATGCTTTTTGGTGAAAACAACTGAAAACTCCAGCTCCATCAAGGTCAGCTCCAGGGCCAGCCAACTCAGAGGCTCAGTCACGTCACCAAGGACCCAACTTTTCTGATATTACTACTGAGCCGTCTTTAGTATTTCTGCCTCATCCTCAGGTCAGCTTGTCTTAAGTCACTATGGCCGCAGCAATTACAAGGAACACATTCTCAAAACAGTTAAGGTACAAGTATGTCATCTGTATCTCACTTTAGAGGCTCCCATCAGACTATCTTCGATCTTGCGAAAACCAAAACTGTATCCTGTGCTCCTGACTACCGTACTCGAATCCTGGCAAAGATGAGTGGAATTACCGCTGTGATGGTATTTGCCCTCTGAAGCTGGGTCTGGGCACGGACCCTAACTCCTGATAAACTTTTGAGTCCCCAAGAGAGAGCTTCTGAACGTAGGCAGAATTTGTTGTTGAGGAGGCCAATAACTGCTAACCCTTTTTCACATTCTGGCATACACCATAATGTACACAGAAAATGATAATCCATTGTATGGTCCACAGGGATAAACCCAAGAGCTACCACTTGCCTGAAGGCGTCGGCTGCCTCAGCCCTGCTCAGTTGTTCCAAGGATGAGGGAATTCACATCAGAGTACAGCTGTATTTTATTCACAGCACCTCAGTTGGGAAGCTCTGAGTGGGCAACCAACAGCATCCGCCAGTGAGACAAAAGCAGGTACTCAAACTAGACGATCGATTAGCATAAGTAAATAGCAAGAGACAGGAGACACAGTTTCTAAGTCAATGTTTGACCATGGTAATTCCTGCAAACTCTTTTCTGACGTCTTTATGCTTTGCACATGCTATTTCTCTCTTCTTGGTGTTTTGCTTAACACCACGTAATGGATACAGTGAAGGCGCTCAGTCGTGTCCGACTCTTTGAGACCCCGTGGACTGTAGCCTACCAGGCTCCTCCGTCCATGGGATTCTCCAGGCAAGAATACTGGAGTGGGTTGCCATTTCCTTCTCCAGGGGATCTTCGTGACACAGGGATCGAACCCAGGTCTCCTGCATTGCAGGCAGATGCTTTAACTTCTGAGCCACCAGGCAATCACACGTAATGGATAAGTAGAGTCAAATATATCCGGGTTCAAAACCTCTACCACCCATCGGCTGTGTGCGTGTGTGTGAAAGTACCTCAGTCGTGTCTGATTCTTTGCGACCCCATGGACTGTGGCCTGTCAGCTCCTCTGTCCATGGGAATTCTCCAGGCCAGAATACTGGAGTACTGGGCAGATAAATTAACTCCTCTGAGCCTGTTTTCCCTACCCAAAGTGTAACACGACTACAATACAATACAATTTTAAAGGGCTGTTTCTGAGGATTCAGTAAGATAATGAGGTAAAATGGCCAGAACAATCCCCTGTGCACATCGTAAGTCCTCCTTAGATGTGAGGTCCGTCTGGCAAACTGCTATTCAAATGCCCCTGCTCCTCTGAAGATGTCCTTTAGACGTTTCGATGGTGCTTCCTGGTTCTACGCTGCTGTTAAAACCGCGCAGCACCTTGCCATCAGTTCTCTGCCCGCAGCCCCCACCCCTCTTCCCTCAAAGAACTCTCGAAAAGCCAGTTTCGTCGTCCCATACTTGGTCTCCGCCAGCAGCGGGCAAAATCCAGCTCCCCGCCGGTGTTCCAGAGGGTGTCTGTTTCTGTGTGGGCCGACTTCGCTTAACGGATTGGGCGGGAGGAGCGCGGGCGAGCGGGAGGGCGCCGCCCACGGAGGAGAGAGGGGCGTGCCCGCCGCGGGTGCGCTCGCCCGATACTGCCCGGCGGGGCCTCGGCCGCGGCCCCGGGTCCGCCCGGCTCCAGCGAGGGGCCCCGCGCGCACGCACCGGGCCGGGGAGCGCCCTTACCGCCACCCACGCCCGCGGGGCGCGTTTCCAGGAGGGGCAGGCTGAGGCGGCGGCCTCCCGGCGGGCGCCTGGCTTGCAGGCCCGGGGCTCCCCGCCCGCCGCCCGCGCGCGCCGCGCCGCGCCCTGCCCAGCACCCCGGTGCCCTCCCGACGCCGGCGGGCCCGGGAGCCTCGCGGACGTGACGCCGCGGGCGGAAGTGACGTTTTCCCGCGGTTGGCCGCGGCGCTCGGGTGCCGGGCGGGGGAGGGCCGGCCGGGTTTTTTTTTTTTCTCAGGGGAACGTTCAAATTATTTTTGTAACGGGAGTCGGCCGAGGACGGGGCGTGCCCGCGGTGCGCGCGTCCTCGCCCTTCCCCGGCCCTCCTCCGGCGCCCGCCGGCGCCTGCCCTGCGAGCGCGTCATGCCGCCCAAAGCGCCCCGGAGAGCCGCCGCCGCCGCCGCCGCGGAGCCCCCGCCGCCGCCGCCCCCGGAGGAGGACCCCGAGCGGGACAGCGGGCCCCCGGACCCGCCTCTGGTCAGGTGAGCGGGCCGAGCCGCCCGGCGGCCGGCGAGCGGGGAGGGCGCCCCGGGCTGCGTCGGCGGGCGCCGCGGCGTCTCGGCGGGGGCGCGTCCCGGCCGGCGCGCGGTCCCCCTCCGCCTCCCCTCGCGGCGGGGCGCCGGGGGGCGCCGACCGGGGGGCCGGCTGCGGGCGCCGCCGGGCGACGGCGGCCGGGAGGGGGGCTCGCTCCAGCCTGACAGGTGTCGGGCGGGTGGGGTCGGGTCGCTGAGCGAAGTGACAGGTGCCGCCTCGGCTCCGCGAGACGGCCCTGCGCGTCCGGCGGGCGCGTCGGAGACCCCATCGCGCGCACGGGAGAAACGAGGAGAAGAGCTCCCTGGGGTCCGCTGGACAGGTTTTTCTCCCCGTGGAGATTTGTAGTCCTCCAGCGGTGTTTTGACTTTCTCTTTTGGTCTCCTGCGATGCAACAGTTGGAAGTGGTTTTTTTTTTGTTTTTTTTTTCCCACCCCTCTCTGGGCGCGCAGCTGTATCTGAAGCCCAGTCCTGGGAGAGACAACCAGAAAAGCCTGGGATGCGGCGGCAGAGATGCCCGCGGACGTGAAGGGCAGGGTCCTGGGTGTCAGTTCCCCCCGCCCCAGGAAGCTCGGCTGAAGCGCCTTGTGGCGTTCTCTTAGAAGGGGGTTTTCGGTTCTTGGGGATTCACGGCCGTCGGTAGTGACTTGGTGGAAGGTAACTCTTTAGAAAAAGAACTCGTGCCCGGGCAAAAAAAATATTGTGAGACGTTTAGCCCAAGAGTTTAAAAGTTCCTAAACTTTTCTCTTGTTTTCTAGAACTCTTCTAGCGTATTTTCGTTGGCTTCAGCGTGTCTCGTTATTTCTTCCATTTTGCCTTTCGGCTTTGAGCCAGCAAGGATCTTGGTGTCCTTGTTTTTTGTTTGTTTGTTTCGTTTGTTGGAGTACAAAACGAGTGTTTTTGTGCTCACGTGGAATTATTTTTCTTCTCCTAAGTGGATTCTAAATTTAAGCAAGTCCAGGATAATGTAGTGGAACTTGACAAGGAGATAATGTATTGGCAACATCTTATTTTTCTTGATTGTGGTGCTTGATGGTTAGAACCAAAAATCGAAAGAGTGTAATTATCCGTTATTGTCAGCATTGGCCCTGCTTTGAAACTGCACATCAATTACAGGGAATGGGACTCCTTTCTGTCTCCCCCCACCCCATAGTTCTAGTCCATCAGCAGGTCCTATTTCTCTCACCTCCCCCTGCACTAACAGAATTTGGGACAAATTGTTAAAGATGGGAAAGGCTTTTGGAAATGGCTTGTGAAAGGCTATTAGAAATTCATATATTTATATAGACTGTCTTATCAATTAAAAATCATTTTCACTAGTGGAAAAAAAAAAGTCCAGGGATGTTCTAGGAGAAGACGTTAGTTTCTGATTAAACTCTGATAGGTCCAGTATTTTCCAGTTTCCCTTTGGTAAGAGCAGTGAAGTCTACTGCAAAGAACTCTGTTATCCGCAGAGCTTGGAAGCATTATTGAATACTGTAGAGTAACCAGAAATATTGAAGTTCTGGCCATCACCTGGGAAAAGAAAGTCTTTGTTCCTTCTATTTTCCAACATTTCATTTTATATACTTTTCAGTGATGAAACTATTGCAAATTCAGTAAGTCAGAACCATGCAAGATAAAGTCTGTTCTCAATTATCCTTGCCCATAAAATGTGTTCTTATGGGCTATCAAACTACAGGTTAACTACCTATCAAGTATAGAACCACTGCCTGGCAGTCTGAAGCCAAGAAACTTACCTGGGGTGGGTTTAGGGCCCAGTCCAACTGCATTTCCAGTGATGGAGCCCATGTCTACTTTTAGAATTGAGAGTTTACTTAAGGGAAACAGCACACCATCTTCATTCTTGAGATAACCAAAAGTTAATTATGTTTCAGAGGAGGGTTGGCAGTCTGGAACAGTGCTCAAAGGCATGGATTATAGAGTTAGATGATTGGGTTTCTATCAGGGTTTCTGACATGTTGTCTGTGATTTCAGGTGAGTGCTTTAACTTCTCTGATTTGGTATTTATCTGTAAAACAAGGATAATGGGCTGATGTGGGGATTGGATCTACCTTCATCTAAGGTACTTTGTGTGGGATCATAATAAATACTAAAAAATTATTAGCTATTCCTTGTACTACTACTATTATTATTAGAGGTCAAGTAGACATGAAGTGATTGAAAAAGAATTAGCCAAGAAGAGTTTTTTGATTGCCTGTCTTGGTTAAGGACAGTCAGGAAGAAAAGGCTGAATTTAATCATCATCTAAGAACTACTAGTAAGTAGATTAAATAAAACACTGTGAAGGGTAGATTGCATTTTAGCAAAAGTTAATGATATTGAGTTGGTTTTGTAATATCTATTGCTTTCCTCTTGCTGTTAACCAACCCAACTTTCCCAGTTTTAGCTCTTATACTTACTTTAAGTTATTTTGCTGCTCTGAAGTATGTGATTCACCAGACCAGCAAACATTTTCCACTGTGTGGTGTTACCGTTTTGGAAAGACTGAAAAAGATAAATGTATGTTTAAATTCTAAGTGTAATTTTTTCAAAGATAGATAAGATTATAAAGTATTTAGTGATGCTGTCTTTCAGGATAGTGCTATTCTATGTAAACTATTGAAACAAATGTTTATCTAATTAATTTGATTATAAATATGTGCCAATTACATATCTTTTCATTTGGCAGGCTTGAATTTGAAGAAACTGAAGAACCTGATTTTACTGCATTATGTCAGAAATTAAAAATACCAGATCATGTCAGAGAAAGAGCTTGGTTAACTTGGGAAAAAGTTTCATCTGTGGATGGAGTATTGGTAAGGAGTGTCAAAATTTTTTGAAAACAGTTTTTTAATTTCATAAATTATTTTTAATCACTATAGAAAATTTGGAAAATGGAAAATTATAAAGCAAAGCTACTAATAATCCTATTACCCAGAGGTAATTTATTTCTGATAATATTAAAAAATTAAAAAACCTAACTATCCATGTAAGCCCCCCCACCAAAGTATTTTAAAGCAAATCTTAGGTTTCATATTTTATTCAGAAATAATTCACTATGTGATAAAGACTTTTTAAAAAATAAAAAATGACTCATAAAATAATTTTTATGCCTCACAAAATAATTTTTAATATCATAATATATGATCAGTGTTGAAATTTCCTGATTGCCTTATAATTATTTAGAATTCAGAATCTTTGATAACATTTTTGTATTCCTTTTTTTTCTTGAATACATATACATATGTATTCAACATCTGTATATAATAGTATCACTAGAAAATAATTATTGACATTTTATATGTACTGGGGAATATTGTAAGCACTTTGCAAGTATCTCATCTGACAAGCCTTTAAGGTGTGAATTATAAAATCTTTTATTTTACATGTAAAATGTAAAATCTTCATTTTATAAATGAAAGCACTGAAGCTGAGTGAGATTGAGTAACTTAACTAAGCATGCTGACTTAATAAGATCTAAAACACAGATTTGGGATCATACATATAGTTATATATGTAATTACATGTAATTTTGTAATTTATAAACTTTATTTTCTTAACATGAGCATTTTATGTTGTTAAATATTTTTTGATATATTTGATAATGTCATTTCCAGTGGTGTTACAATATTTTATCCATTAGATGTATTTTGATTTGTTAGCTTACTGTTA
Source organism: Antilocapra americana (assembly GCA_007570785.1). NCBI lineage: Eukaryota > Metazoa > Chordata > Mammalia > Artiodactyla > Antilocapridae > Antilocapra > Antilocapra americana. Next base: position 10,419,175 of record ML661908.1, read on the forward strand.
ATTGACATTTACCCCCCAACTTTTTGGAGCAGTAAAATAATGTGATAAACATCCTTATTTGTAAGAGTGATACCTGGCACAAATTAAGTCTTCAATTACTTGTTAAATGGATTAATGAATGAATCTCTGATTATTAGGAGAAGTTCTTACAATTTGAATTACTGCGTCAAAAGCTATGAGCATTTATAAAACTATTGGTAATTATTGCTAAATTGCACTCTTATCACTTTTGATGAGTTTACGTTTTCATTCAGCATTGTATTAGAGTACACTGCTGTCTTGGTTTTTACTGACCTAATCAATGCAGCAAAATATATTTATGTACATCCCATAAAAATAACTATTTATAACTGTTAAAGTCTCTAGTATTTTAGTCTATTTGGACTATTACAACAAATACCTTAGACTGGATAACTTATAAACAGTAGAAATTTATTTCTCACTGTTCTGGAGCTGGGAAGTCCAAGATCATGGTGCAGGCAGATTCTGGATCTAGTAAAGGCATAATTCTTTATTCACAAGGAATTCACAGATAGTGCCTTATCACTGGCCTTGGTTGGCAGACCTGGTGGGAGCTTTTGCTGGCCTCTTTCAGAAGGGCACTGATTCCATTCATGAGGGCCCTTCCCTCCTGACCTAATCACTCCTGAAGGCTCTACCTCCTGGTACCATCTTGTTGGGCATCAGGTTTTCAGCCTCTGAATTTGAGGGGGACTCGAGCATTTGGTCTATAGCATCTGGTAATAAAAAAAAAAAGAAAACAAACCTCACAATTTCCAAAGATCTGAACATATTCTAGAACTACATACTAAAAAGGCATTCTTGAAGAATCTTGGATGAATGACTTTGGTATTATCATCCCAAAACACCTAGTATATATTCCACTGATTTGAGTACATCATGTACAAAGCTGTTTCTTTGTGTGTGCTGTTAAAGAGAGTCATCACTTCTTCGCTTCTCTCTCTTCCATAAATACTAGGCTTTTAGTTTTCAGAAAGTTGAGAAGGGGTAGTTGATTATAGACAGTATTGGTAAGTGCAGATAGTTGCCAATTTTTAAGTGAGTTGTGTTCCAGACCTCTTGAAAGTGAAAGTGAAAGTTGCTCAGTCGTAGGGAACTCTGATCCATGGAATTTGCCAGGCCAGAATACTGGAGTGGGTAGCCTTTTCCTTCCCCAGAGGATCTTCCGAACCCAGGTCTCCCACATTACAGGTGGATTCTTAACCAGCTGAGCCACAAGGGAAGCCCAGGAATACTGGAGTGGGTAGCCTATCCCTTTTCCAGTGGATTTTCTTGACCCAGGAATCTAGATCTCTTAGTAAGTATAATAAGCTAGTTAGATTTGCAGGCTAGTTCACAGGAAGCTTTTTTAAAAAAAATTGAATTATAGCAGTAATAGTTTTGGGCTGCCGACTTTCATGTATACATATATAAATAAATAAATGTTACTGCTTTTGTATCCTACCCTTTTCTTTCTCCTGGCTTTGTCCCTATCTTCCATGGGAACTGGCATGAGTTTAAAACTCATCTCCTGATGATGCTCTTGATGGGGACTTGGAGATGAGAAGTTATTCCTGGCTGTGTGCTGAGGAAAATAAGAAAGAAATTTCATGTTATATTTGGGATTTGGGGCATCTTTTTGTTGGGTACGACAGAATGATGTTGTATTTTTCTGTTACAGTTCACCAGACTCTTCCATAGAAATGTTATTTTCAGTGATAGTTAAGTTTTTGAGAGTTGGCCTGATAATTTAATCTTCATTTATACAGTAATTTCTAAGGGACAGTGTGACACAGTGAGTGCTGAGACGCCAGAGAGTGACAAAATGAACCTGTTTCTGATGCAGCCATTGTAGTTGCACTTGGCTATCTTCTTTAAGACAAGAAGAATGTGGTAATTCAGGGTAATTTTTGGCAACTGAAAATAGATAATGTTTATTGGAACAAAGAATGGGTTAAGAGCAAGAATTTGTCGTTGAGCCTGGACTGACTCAAGTTTCAAATCTACTATTTACTGCCTCTGTGATCTTGAAAAGGTGCCTAAAATCTCCAAGTCTCAATTATCTTATTTGTAAATGGAACTAACAATAATTTCTGGGTCTTGGAATTATTTGGTAGATTAAATAAATTCATGCATATAAAGCATTTATTAGTGTAAATGAGTGCTTATAATTGGTCATGCAAGCAGAATATTTTGACTAATGAGCTACTGCAGAAAATCTTAATATTTTTTAAAAGAATTTAAGGATCAGTTAAAGTGAAGTTTTAAATGGGTGTATAGTGATTTTGATGTGTCACTTTCATTAAAATTCATATTTTTAGGTTCTTGAGAGTAAAAAAAAGTTGTTTATACATTCAGGAAAACATACATTAATCCTTTTAAAGGAAAAGTTTGTGGTATTTTGTCTAGAAATTTCTCCTTTTTGTATAAATGTTTAGTAAGTATGTAATATGTGATTGCTGTCATATGATTAAATTGTGTTCATGCTGCTTACAGCATGTGAATAAAATAAGAGATTGGTCAGGTGTACTTCTCATACTGTGACTTATGGTGAATCAGTTGTTGGAATATTGTTTTTCTTTCTGCATCTTGAATGACAGTGTGGCAGAGAAGAAAAAAACCTTGGACCTCAGGGAAACTTTTATTCTAGTTGTCATGTAGCTATATGATTTTAGGCAAATTGGTTAATCCCAGTCTCAGTATGCTCATCTGAAAAGCGGAAATGATGTCTGAATGTCAGCCTTTTAGGCTTTTGCATAGGGGGGTGTGTGTGTATTTGTATGTTTGTATGTTTATTTGTGTGTGTATATATTCAAGGACTTTGAAATAAGCATTGATAGAAGCATTTTAGAGGTAATTACATTTAGAAAGATAATTGAAGAGAATGGTTTGGAATTAGAGTAAAACTAGGCATTCTATTTAAACTGTGCTGCAAAAATTTGAAGAAGTTTCTTAATAACCTTAGCAGAATATATATTTTAAAATTATGTGTAATGAAAAATTTCTTAACCTGTAATATTTTAGTTACATATATATCCTTTCTATTTGAAGATGGTACTTATATTCTGATTGCTTGTGGTTTTTGCTGAGCAAAGTACATTTAAGAACATGTTTGTGTGTGTCCTCAGTCGTGTCTGAGTCTTTGCGACTGCATGGACTGTAAACTGCTAAAGAACATGTATGTGAATGTTGCATTTGTATTACAGATGTAGGATATCTGCAGGTTCTTTTATTTCTGATTTTACTTCTAAGATTAATTTTTAAAGACATTTTATTTTGGAGAGTTTCAGATATTTATATAAGTAGGTTAGGGAAAATAGTATGAACTCTCACATACCTCTTAACCAGCTTCAGTAGTTATCAGTCATGGCCAAACTCTATTTCTCCCTGACTCTAGATTATTTTAAAGTAAATCCAAGATATGATGTTTCATCTATACATATTTCAGTATGTTGGGAGGGGGGAGAACTCTTTAAAAAGACGACCACCAGAAATTTCCTGGTGGTCCTCTGATCAGGATTCCACACTTCCACTGTAGGGGTTATGGACTGAATCCCTGATTTGGAAACTAAGATGCTACAAGCTGCACCAGAAGACAACCCCCTCCAAACAACAGAAGCATCACAGTTCATCACACCTGACAAAATTAATGATAATTCCATAATATCAAATATCCGTTGTTTGAATTATCTTGATTGTTTCATAAATTCTTTTTTTTCAGTATATTTTTCAGTATGTTCAGGATTTAAATAAGGTCTACACGGTGTGATTGGCTAATTTATGTCTTAAATCTCTTTCAGTCTGTAGGTTTTAACTTTTCCTTCCTGCCCCTTTTCCTTTCTTTTCTTGTTTGTTTTTTTTTTTTCTCAATGTATTTGTTGAAGAAACTGGAGTTTTTATCCTGTGAGGTTTTTCACTCTGTATTTTGCAGACTGTACCTCCTTCATTGTTTAATATATTTCCTAATTCTGTGTTTTCTAGAAATGATTCTAGAGGCCTGATCAGATCCTGGTTTGATATTTCTCAGAAGAAATGCTTCAGAGATGTTGTTGTGTATGCCTGTTGGTAGTCACATATGTCTTGTTCTCTCTCTCTTAATGTACGCTGTTGTTGATGACCATTGACTGGAGCCATTAGAGGTTGCTAAAGGGTGAACTAATCTTTCCTTTTTCAATTATTAGTTGTAATTCTTCTGTAAATAGAAACTTTCCTCCATCAACTATGCTTATTCTGAAGTATATAGATCATTCAGGAAAGGTAGGATAAGTGCTTTATTTTTTGTGTTTATTGACTAGTTTTCAAGTTGATGAGTATCTCGTAACATTCCCCAAAAGTGACCAATGATTATAATCATCTTTTCAAGTATTAATATTATCTTATACCAATAGACCAGTAAAGATCATTTAATATAGCATATATTAAATATAGCATTCATTTGATCCTTGAATAGGGTTGGGGTTAGGGGCAGCAAACCTCCCCACAGTCGACAATCTGTATTACTTAACAGTTGACCCTCGGGATACACAGTTTTTTCATATACATGGTTCCTCCATTTCTGTAGTTTCACATCTGAGAGTTTAGCCAATCTCAGCTCATGTAGTACTATAATGTATACTACTGGAAAAAAAAATTGCCTATAGTGTAGTACTATAGTCTAGCAAAGAGTTGACTCACTGGAAAAGACCTTGATGCTAAAAGAGATTGAAGGCAAGCAGAGGCGGGTGGCAGCAGAAGATGAGATGGTTAGATAGCATCACTAACTCAATGGACATGAATTTGAGCAACGTCTAGAAGATAGTGAAGGACGGGGAAGCCTGGCATGCTGCAGTCCATGGGGTCACAAAGAGTCGGACACAACTGAGCAACTGGAGAGCAACAGTAGCCTTTACTATTGAAAAAAATATATGACACACACAGTTTGCAGCCGTGCTCTCCAAGAGTAAGCTCTGTCTTGTGATTTCAAGAATGAAGTGGAAATAAGATCATGTAGTATTTAACCTTAGGGATTGTCTTTTTTTCATTAAGCTTAATTCCCTGGAGACACACTGATGTTAAATGTCATTATATTTGTTTGCTGAGGGTGCCATAAAAGAATACCACAGACTGAGTGGCTTAGACAACAGAAATGTGTTTTCTCACAGTTCTGGAGGCTGGAAGTCTAAGATAAACTATGAGCAGGTTTGGTTTCTTCTGAGGCCTCGCTCCTTGGTTTGCAGATGCTGCCTTCTCCTTGCCTTTCCTGTGCACAAATCCCTTGTGCCCTTTTGGGTGTCCAGACTTCTTGTTCATGTAAGGATGCCAGTCAGATTCAGTTAGGTTTACACTTCTGTCCTCATTTTAACTTGTGTACTGTTTGAGACCCTATCTCCAAACACAGTTACATTCTCAGATACTTAGGGCTCAGGCTTCAACATAGGAATTTTGTAGAGGGAACACAATCCAGCTGATGGAAATAGTTTGTTTCTTTGTTATTTTTTGGTATTATTCAACACTATGGCTGGACCACAGTTTGTTTAACCATTCACTTATTGAAAGGTGGCTGTGTTACTTGTAGGTTTTAGCTACCATGAATTAAGCTGCTAAATCTGTATCATTTGTTACAGATTTTTATTGTGGACATCAATTTTCCACTCTTTAAACACCAAGGAGTGTTGTTGGATCCTATTGCAGAGATCCTATGGTAAGAGTATGTTCATTTTTGTAGGAAACCTCCAAATTGTGTCCAGTGTGGTGGTACCATTCAAGAAAGCGCTTCTTGTTTCATATTTTTGTGAGCATTTGATGTTGTCACTGTCTTGCGTTTTGGCAATTCTAATAGGTATGATATCTCACTGTTTTAATTTGTAATTCTCTTAATGGCGTATGATGCTAAACATCTTTTCATATGCTTATTTGCCATCTGTACATCTTCTTTGGAGAGGTGGTGACACCTTGTGCCAATTTTTTAATCTGTTTATTTACTCATTGTTGAGTTTTAGGATAAATTTGTGTATTCTAGAAAACAATCCTCTTTAAATATTCTTTTTGCCAGTATTTTCTCCCATTCTGTGGGTTAACTTCTCATTCCTCTTGATAGTGTCTTTCGTCCAGCAGAAATAATTTTAATAAAGTTCAGATTATAAATTCTTACTTTTATGAATCATGCCTTTGGTCCTGAATCGTTATCATTGCCATCACACTTCCTGATTTCAAACTATTACACAGCTGTAGTTATCAGAATAGAATGGGATTTAGCATTCAGACAGACACATAGGTCAAGAGAAAAGAAAAGAGAGCCCAGAAATAAACCCTCACACATATATGGTCAGCTAATTTATGACAGAAGGAGCCAAGTATATTCAATAAAGATAAGACCGTCTCTTCAGTAAAGGGTTCTGGGAAAACTGGACCACTGTCTCACACTATAGATAAAAATGAACTCATTGGATTAAGAGACTTGAACATAAGAAACCATAAACTCCTAGAAGAAAACATAGGTGCAAGCTCCTTGACCACTGTCTTGGCAATGATTTTTTTAATTTGACACCAAAAGCAGAGCCAACAAAAGCAAAAATAAACAAGTAGAACTACATCAAAATAAAAAGCTTCTGTATAGGAAAGGAAATCATTGGCAAAGTGAAAAGGCAACCTACCAATTGGGAGAAAATATTTGCAAACCTTGTATCTAATAAGGAGTTAATATCCAAAATACTTAAAGAACAATCCAGTTTAAAAAAAATGGGCTGAGGGACTGAATAGTTATTTTTCCATGGAAGACATACAGATGGCTAACAAGTACATGGTGCTTAACCTCTCTAATCATCAGGGAAATGCACATCACAACCACAGTAAAATACCACTCCCATCTGTTAGAATGGTTATTATTAAAAAGACAAGAAGTAACAAGCGTTGGTGACAATAGAGTACATTGTTGGTAAGAATATATATTGGTGCGTCCACTGTGAAAAACCGTACCTGGGGAGGAGAGATCAAGATGGAGTAGAAGGATATGGGCTCACCTTCACTCACCAACACATCAAAACCATATAGAGAGGTGCTTGGTAAAATTGATTTGGGAACTAGCCAGATGGCTCTTTTACAACCAAGGCTGTAAAGGAAGAACTACACAAAGGCTGGCAGGAAGGGAGGAGCAGCAGTCTGGTCTGGTGGGGACCTGCACCCGCTAGTGGAGTGTACAGAAGGGGAGGGAGATGGCACAGGCTTGGGGATTTTCCCTGGGGGAGTGAGGGATTGGAGCCACATATTAGGCAACCTAGCCCACGGGTCCAACCCTGGGAAGACCACCGCCTTAGCTGGTTTGGAAACCACTGGGGCTTACCCGAGGACTCTAAGAAACCAAGACTCGGCCCTTGAAGGACAGGCACAGACTTGCCTCCTCCCAGTCACAGCGCAGAGTCAGTAGATGGAAAACTTCCCTGGGCCCTGGCCGGCGTACCAGGACCATCCCAGTGTATCCCGCAGCCTGCTCAGGGCTCCTGCTCCAGCGCCTCTTGCCCTGGCGCTGCACCCGCTGAGGCGCGGGCTGCTCCTGAGAGAGCGCACACTTGGAGGGCTGCGAGCCTGCTCGCACCCTGCCCCTGGCTCTGCCGGTGTGGAGGCAGACATTGCCAGTCTGGGTGTCAGTGTGTCCACCCTGGAGGGAGCAACGCCGCATCCCAGGCGGAGAAAGTTTTCACTTGGCATGCCGACCTTGCACACACTCGACGGGGAGTAAAACTAGCTCTAGGGTGGGGCCTGCCATCGCAGGCTTGGGTGTCCCTGCGCGCATCTGGAAGGGAGTGAAACCCGGTCAGTGAGCGCGGGCGCCACTCAGGTCCTGACCCGGCCTCTAACCGAGGCACGCGCGCCGCGGGTCGGGGAGGGAGAGAAACCAGCACAGAAGTTGAGCCCCGTGCCTAGACAGGGACTCCTGTCGGAAACCCGCTTTCCCAGGAATCCTCGCAGAAGCCCGCTTGCCTCAGTGCTCCTGCTCCAGCCCTGGATCCCCGCCCCCACCCCTCACCCGGTGGAGACCGCCTTTGGGCGGAGAAGCCCCAGCTCGGACCGTAGCAGCTCCGACTTCGACCCGTCAGAAGGGTGGCTGCCCGCACAGCCTAGGGGAAGACAGCCTGCGCTCGCTCGCTTCAGATACAGCAGCTCGCAGACCAGAGCCGCCGGGCACGTGCAGATTGCGTTGGGACACCCCTACTTGAGGACATGCCTCCAAGACCTGATCTCATGGTGACAGAGAAGGCCGAACAGAATGAGAAGACTGAGGACTATATTTCAAATGAAAGGGCAGGAAGAAACCCCTGAAAAAAAATCTCTGATGAAACAGAGGTAAATACCTTATAAAGAATCTAATAGTAATAAGAATGCTAAGGAATAGCATGAACACAGAAGTTTAACAAGGGATTGGAAAACACATACAAAAAACAAGTCAAAGCTGAAAAACAGGATAACTGAAATGAAATACACTAGAGAGAATTAACAGCAGGTTAGGTGATACAGAAGAATGCATAAGGTATCTGAAAGATAGAATAATGGAAATCACTCGGTCACAACAGCAAAAAGAAAAAAATGTTTAAATGAGAATTGTTTAAGGAACTTTGGGGACAACGTTAGGTGTACTAAAAGTCACATTAATAGGGGTCGCAGAAGGAGAAGAGAGGGAGAAAGACGTAGAACATTTATTTCATGCAATTCTGGCTGAAGACTTCCCAAACGTAGACAGGAAACAGACATCCAGGTGCAGGAAACAGAGTCACAGACAGCAAGAACCTAAGGCATGTCATAATTAAAATGGCAAAAGTTAGAGAATTCAGCAGGCAGCAAGAAAAAAAGTCATATACATTTCTATTATAATAATGTGTCTTTTCATTCACTCTCTTTTTTAAAGTTAATCTGACTGTAGGCTTTTTTATTTTACTGATCTTTTTAAAGTATCAGCTTTTGGTTTCCTTGTTTTTTCTGTTTTTCTATTTTCAGTGATTCTTTTGTATTTAGCTGACTTTTTGTATTGAAATGTTTCAATTACTTTCTTATCTCCTTTCGTGTATATTCTTTGTTTTCTTTGTCATTACCATGGGGATTGTGTTTAGCATCTTAAAGTTTTATACTCTAATTTGAAATTTTTCAAGCTTAACTTCAATAATACAGAAAATTATACTTCATTAGCCCTGTCCACACTCCTTTCAGTTATTGGTGTCACAAAAGTATGCCTTTTTATATCGAGAGTCCAAAAACATAAACTAATGATTTTTAACGCATCAGTCTCTTAAATGATATAGAAACAAAATGCGGAGTTACACACTATTATTGTAGTAGTACTATCTTTTATAACTGCCTGTGTATTTACTTTTACTGAGATGTTTATTTCTTCAAATGACTTTGAGTTATTAACTTTAATCCTTTATTTTCAACCTGCAGGGCTCCTTTTAGCATTTCTTATAGGACATGTCTAGTGGTAATGAACTTCCTCAACTTTTGTTTATCTAGGAATGTCTTAATTTCTCCCTTACTTTTGAAGGATGGTTTTACTGGCTATAGCAATCTTGGTTAACAGTTTTCTTTTAGCACTTTGAATATATCAGTCCACTGCCTTCTTCAGCATTTCTGATTAGAAATCTGCAGATAATCTTATTTAAGATTCTTTATATATAATGACTTGCTTTTCTGGCTGCTTTAAAAATTCCCCCTTTGTCTTTGGGTGCATGCATGCATGCTAAGTTGCTTTAGTCGTGTCCAACTCTTTGCTCCCCTATGGACTGTAGTCTGCCAGGCTCCTCTATCCTTGGGATTCTCCAGGCAGGAACACCAGAGTGGGTTGCCAGGCCCTCCTCCAAGGAATCTTCCTGAACTGGGGATTGAAACCATGTCTTTTACATCTCCTGCATTGGCAGGAAGGTTCTTTACCACTAGCACCCCTTGGGAAGCCCTGTCTTTGGATTTTGACACCTTAATTATGTCTTGGAATGGGTCTTTAAAAAATGTTATTTATTTATTTATTTATATATTTTTGGCTCTGCTGTGTCTTCATTATTGTGCACAGACTTTCTCTAGTTGCAGAGAGCTAGGGTCACTCTTCGTTATGGTACCCGGGCTTCTCATTGTGATGGCTTCTCTTATTGTGGACTTCCGGCTCTAGAGCACGGGCTTAGTAGTTGTGATGCATGGGCTTAGTTGCTCTGCAGCATGTGGAATCTTCCTGGACCAGGTATCTAACCCATGTTCCCTGCATAGGACAGGTGGATGCTTTACCACTGGACCACTAGGGAAGTCCCTGTCGTAGAATGGGTCTTAGTCATCATTATCTGGATCCCTGAAGGGGATATAGAAAAAAATAAAGAGTGGATGAAAGTGCCAACCTTTTAAATCTTCTGAAAGTCCCTTCAGCTAGCAGGAGAGATGCGACAACAGAACTCCCCACTCCGCCCCACCCCCCACCCCCGCCCCACCGCCTACATTTCTGCATTGCACAGTGATCAGAGCAATCTATGAAATTTGGAGGACTGGGTCCCTTTTGGTTCACCCTGGCTCCTGCAGATTGCATGCAGGCTGTTCCAGAAACATGTGCACAGTTGTCTGCCATGTGGGTGACAGTTGGCCATGAGTAGCTGCTTCTGTGCTAAGAGCTGAAACTGATGGAAATTAACTATAATTTACCTTCTATCCCTTCCTCTAGAAGTTGCAAGCCTTCAGTAGACTCCAGAGTTCCAGAATAGTTAACATCAGACAGATTCTGTCAGTTCCATTGTTGTCTAGGTAGGGAGACAGATTTCTTGTGCTTCCTACTCTGCCATCTTCCCAGCATTCCCTCTTAATATGAAGTTTGGGGTCAGTTTGTCAATTTCTTTTAGGAAGGCAGTTGAGACCTCAGTAGGGATTATGCTAAATCTGTAGATTTATTTGGGGAGTGTTGCCATTTTAATGATACTATCTTCAGGTGCGTAAACGTGAAATGTAAAGACATTTATTGAGATAGTCTTTAAGTTTTTCAGCAGTCTCTTCAGTTTTTAGAGTACAAGTCTTACAATTAAAATGTTATTCCTAAGTGTTTTACTCATACTGATGCTACTATAAATGGGATTTATTTTCAATGTTTGGCTTATTCATTGCTGGTAGATAGATATACAATTGACTTTTCCATGTTGATTTTGTATGCTGTGAACTTGTTAAATTCGTCCTTTAGTTTAAGTAGTTTTTTAGTGTATTCCTTAGGATTTTCTGTATACAGGATCATGTTGTCTGTAAACAGAGATAGTTTAATTTCTTTCTTTACAAAACGGATGCCCTTTATACAATATCAGTTCAGTTCAGTTCAGTCGCTCAGTTGTGTCCGACTATTTGCGACCTCATGAACCGAAGCATGCCAGGCCTCCCTGTCCATCACCAGCTCCTGGAGTCCACCCAAACCCACGTCCATTGAGTCGGTAACGCCATCCAGCCATCTCATCCTCTGTCGCCCCCTTCTCCTCCTGCCCTCAATCTTTCCCAGAATCAGGGTCTTTTCAAATGAGCCAGCTCTATGCATCAGGTGGCCAAAGTATTGGAGTTTCAGCTTCAACATCAATCTTTCCAATGAACACCCAGGACTGATCTCCTTTAGGATGGACTAGTGTAGCTCCTCACCGTCCAAGGGAATCTCAAGGGTCTTCTCCAACACCACAGTTCAAAAGCATCAATTCTTTGGTGCTCAGCTTTCTTTATAGTCCAACTCTCACATCCATACATGACTACTGGAAGAATCATAGCCTTGACTAGATGGACCTTTGTTGGCAAAGCAATTTCTCTGCTTTTTTATATGCTATCTAGGTTGGTCATAACTTTCCTTCCAAGGAGTAAGCGTCTTTTAATTTCATGGTTGTAGTCACCATCTGCAGTGATTTTGGAGCCCAGAAAAATAAAGTCAGCCACTGTTTCCACTGTTTCCCCGTCTATCTGCCATGAAGTGATGGGACCGGATGCCATGATCTTAGTTTTCTGAATGTTGAGCTTTAAGCCAACTTCTTCGCTCTCCTCTTTCATTTTCATCAAGAGGCTCTTTAGTTCTTCTTCACTTTCTGCCATAAGGGTGGTATCATCTGCATATCTGAGGTTACTGATATTTCTCCCGACGATCTTGATTCCAGCTTATGCTTCATCCAGCCCAGCATTTCTCATGATGTACTCTGCATATAAGTTAAATAAGCAGGGTGACAATATACAGCTTTGACATACTCCTTTTCTTACTTGGAACCAATCTGTTGTTCCATGTCCAGTTCTAACGGTCGCTTACTGACCTGCATACAGGTTTCTCAAGAGGCAGGTCACGTGGTCTGGTATTCCCATCTTTTTCAGAATTTTCCACAGTTTATTGTGATCCACACTGTCAAAGGCTTTGGCATAGTCAATAAAGCAAAAATAGATGTTTTCTGGAACTCTCTTGCTTTTTCAGTGATCTAGCAGATGTTGGCAGTTTGATCTCTGGTTCCTCTGCCTTTTGTAAAACCAGCTTGAACATCTGAAAGTTCACAGTTCACATGTTGCTGAAGTCTGGCTTCCGGGATTTTGAGCATTACTTTACTAGCCTGTGAGATCAGTGCAGTTGTGCTGTAGTTTGAGCCTTCTTTGGCATTGCCTTTCTTTGGGATTGATATGGATGCCCTTTATTTCTTTTTCTTACCTGATTGCCCTGGCTAGGACCTCCAATACATTGTTACCTTTTTCCTGATCTTAGTGGGAGAACATTCAGTCTTACTGTTACCTATGATGTAGGCTTTCTGGAGATGCCTTTTGTCAGGTTGAGGAAGTTCCCTTTTATTCCAGTTGTCTTCGGTATTTTGTCAAATGGTTTGGGATTTTGTCAAATGATTTTTTTCTGCATCTATTGAGACAACTATATGTTTTTTCTCCTTATTGATATATTATATTCTTCTAAGATTTTAAACCAATGTTGTGTTTCTAGGATAAGTTTCACTTGTTTATGGTGTGTAATTATTCATATATATATTTTTTGAAATTTGGTTTCCTTGTATTTTGATTAGAATTTTTATGCATTGGTTCATAAGAGATTTTGATCTCTTATTTTCTTTCCTTGCAGTGTCTTTGTCTGATTTTAGTGTCAGGGTAGTACTGACTACCAAAAGAGATGGGAAATGTTTCCTTCTCTTCAGCTTTTATGGAGCATTTTGGTTAATTGGTGGGCTTCCCTGGTGGGTCAGATGGTACAGCGTCTGTCTGCAGTGCAGGAGACCAGGGTTCAATCCCTGGGTTGGGAAGATCCCCTGGAGAAGGAAATGGCAACCCACTCCAGTACTCTTGCCTGGAAAATCCCATGGACGAAGGAGCCTGGTAGGCTACAGTCCATGGGGTCGCAAAGAGTCAGACAGGACTGAGTGACTTTAGTTTCACCTAGTGAATTGATACTAATTCTGCTTTAAATGTTTGGTAGAACTCATCAATGAAACCATCTGAGCCTCAACTTTTCTCTGTGTAGAAATTTTAAAATTACTAGTCTAGTATCTTACCTTGTTAAAGGTCTTTTCAAGTTGTCAGTTTCTTTTTGTGTTGGTTTGGTCATCTCTGTCTTTTTAGAAGTTTGTCCATTTATTCTAAATTATCTAATTTGTTAGCAGGTAGTGGCTCATAGCATTCCTATTATGAATCTTTTAAAAATTTCTGTAAGGTTGTTCTTAATATCCTTATGTCATTGCTAATTTTAACTAATTTGAATCTTTTTTCTTGATCAATCTAACTAAAAGTTTCCTTGTCTTTTCTTCAAAAATCCAATTTTTGGTTTCATTGATTTTTCTTTACTTTTATACTCTCTAAATTTAATCAAACCATTTCTTCTCTCTTCACCATTTAATGTCTTAAACTTAATATATATGTCGGATAGCATTATTAAAGTTCATCATGAGCTTTCATCATGAACTACTCAGATATATCTAACATGTAATTATAGATAATTGTTATAATAATATATAATTTGACTGCTATTTTTACTGCAGCATATTTTCTTTTTTCTGAGGACCCATGGAAGGAATTTTACTCTCATCTCTGAATGAAGACTAGCTAGGCTTCTTCTGAGAAGCAATTTTATTTTATTTTGTGGTCATTATGACTCTTGTAACTGTTTACAGATTTGAATGCCAACTTTCAAGGCATAGTATGTAGTTTTTCTCACTAACATCTTTCTTGTCATTTTTTCCACTGTTTCTATATTTCCCTTTCAGTATTTCAAAGAAATATATATTTGGATATATAAATGTTTATCTGTATATAAACACACATATATATTCAAAATTGAAATATACTTAAAAAATTTTTTATAGTCGTAAAGTGAGAAGTATGTATCCCTTGCTCTCTTTGTATTCCCACCTCTATAGAAATAACCACTGATAAATTTTTATTCATTCTGTCCCTCCAACCCTTCCTCATTTCCCCCTTCACACACACACACACACACACACACGATTTTTTTTTTCCACTGAGGTTTTATTATTTATTTATACTTTTTAACCAATTTAAGTAATTATTGATGCTTTTGGAATAGGCAATAGATTCAGATGGTTTAAAATTCAAAAGAAATAAAAATGTAAGCAATGAAAACCTCTTTCATTCTTTCCCCTAAGTTACCCACTTCTCCTCCGTAGGCAGCTAGTATATAAAAGTTTTTAGTTTTTGTGTTTTTCTGTACCTTGCTTTTTTCATGTAGTGCTATATTTTGAAGAGTACCTCTCCTTCTGTGTTTAGCTTAATCTTTTTAGTGGTTGTATTTTCCACTCTATGGACGTGTAATTTATTTATATATTCCCCTATTAACAAACATTTAGTCTATTTTTGAACATTTAATACTACAAACTGCTGCAGTGAATAGCTTTATATATACATTTAGTGCACAAATGAGAGTACTTTTGTAATGTTGGTTCCTAGAAGTGAAACCACTGGGTCAGAAGACATTCTCATTTACAAAATTTAATAGATTATGTCTTTGCTCATAGAATAAAATCTTTGCTGGTATCTCACTTTTCTGATAAGGCCTAACACTGTTTAATACTGTACGCTGCCCTACTTCTCCCTCAGATTTTCTCTTCACTTTACCCTGCTTTTTTTTTTAATTAAAGTTCACAGTGTTGTGTTGGTTTCTGGCGTACAGCAAAGTGATTCAGTTATGTGCATGTGTATTCTTTATCAAATTCTTTTCCTTTATGGGTTATAACAAGATATTGAATATCTCGTGTGTCCCAAGCTCTTTCCCTTCTGGGAACCATAAGTTTGTTTTCTATGTCTGTGAGTCTTTTTCTGTTTTGTCTGTGAGTTCATTTGTATCGTTTTTTAGATTCCACACACAAGTGATATTATATGATATTTGTCTGACTTGACTTTGTATGATTAGGTCCATCCATGTTGCTGCAAATGGCGTTAATGATTTCCTTCTTTTATATGGCTGAGTGACATTTAGTTGGTTATATATACCACGTCTTCTTTATTCATTCACCTGTCTTTATTCTTCGTGTTAGAAGTAGATACCAGAAGGATGGTAGGTACCAGAAGAATATATCACGAACTGTATAGCACCTTTTTCCTGTAGGATTGAAATGACTGTGGAGAGTTAATAGGCTTCCAGGTTTGCTAGGGTATCTTCAACCTCAATTTAATAGGACCGTTTGTTTTTCTGTACTTCAAACATCTTTATGCCCTATATAATTTAGATACAACAGGTGACATCTTTATGCCCTATATAATTTAGATACAACAGGTGTTGTTTTGAAAGAAATGATTATAAATACTCTCTCAGTGAATCAGTTTTTTTCCCTTATATGTGTTATAATTTTAGAGGCCTGATATTCATAATTATTGATGTTGAGATTGCTAGTTATTTCTATTACATGTTCAGCTATAAACAAGTAGTCAAGTTTATATGAGACCTAGATATTTAGGAGAGTTTTGAAGTGAGTTATTTTGTCAAAAATGCCTGTTGCTTTTCTGTTTTACCTCTTTTCAGTGTGTGCCTTGATTTTTCTCATTCTGGAAACCATTTTTAAGATAAGTTGTATCAGATTTATATTGCAGTCAGAAACCACCAAACTTTCTCCCACCTTGGATCTCTTTTAGGAAGTGTACCAAACTTTGTTTATTAAATAATAATTTTTCTTAATTTTATTCAAGCCTGACAGCCAGTGCTTTTTATCAGTATAAAGGTAAATTGTGTTACCTTGCTGCATTGAATTCTAGCAAAGTGAAACACTTGCTACTTTAGCTACTGAGGCATTATTGAAAGTAAACATATGGGTTTGCTTAAGTTTTTAAAAATTTAAGCAAATTTGCCAAAGATTACCATTTTATGATTTGAACCCTAGAAACTCCCAGACCACAGGGCTTCAGTGATCAATGATCCCTTTCATTTTCCCCTCCAGCTGAGATTCTTTTATTCTAATGCAAACTCATTTATTCAGCAGTTATGTTTTTGTTTTTTCAAATGATATTGGTGGAATGAATGGACATGCTGACTTTGAAAAATGTCTTTTATACACATAATTAAATCTGAGTTGTAGTAATTGACTTCCTCACTGTCTTTCACCTTTGTTTCTAAGAGGGGTAGACATCAGGTAATTAGTAGCTGCTTTAATATGTGGCTGTTTTCACTGCTCTGGCTCTGTCTTCTTGGGTGGATCATTTTTTGGGCCTTTAACTCAGTAAAGCAGAGAGCTTGACTAGAAGCTAAATTCCAGGTCAGTTATGTATTACAAGTTTAGGAAGTGAAGACTGTAATTCATTTCTTTGTGTGAATTAATCCTGCTGATCCTTAGTAGCTTATCAGTGTGTGATCAGGAGACAAATTGTGGTAGGACCAATATTCTCACCTTAAAACTTTTTACTCATGATTCAGTGCTGCTTAGTTCTCTGAGCCTACTAGGGGGAAAAACAAGAAAGTCAAAAATGTCATTCTATCCTATACTGTGTTATGACTATTGATGCTGCTTTTAAAAAATATATGCATTTAATGTCAAGTTAGTGCTGGCCGTTGTACTAGGTTCTTGGGAGTTCAGCAGTGTACTTAGTGTGATTATGCCTTCAAAATGCTTGCAAACTAGTTGAGATAGGGACAGTTGAGCAATCTAGTAAACTGAACTTGAGTTTAGTTAGGTGCTTAAATAGTCCTAACCACTGAATTGTATAGAAGTTCTTAGCTCCAAGTACTCATCTCTTGGGCAGAAGACTAGATTAATCTGAACTTGCCAAGAACATATTTTTCTGGGAGTAGAGTCAACTCTTTCCCCACAAAGGCATTGTGTGACTGGATGGCTAATTCAGTTGGTGTTTACCCCTGCATGTTGAATCAGACATATGACCGAGCACAAGTAAAGTTAGCTTTTGTATTCTTCTTGGCTGTGCTGCTCTTGCCTTTTGGTTCTTATGAGCACATCAAGAGTTTCGTTAGCACTCACTGCTGTCAGCTAATATTATGCAAGCGAGAGGAAGGGTTTTCTGGCATATTAGCATATTATTTCTTTTGTTCTTACATATAACCTTGGTAAGGAAATCCCAGAGGGGAAGATACAAAGGCGACTCTTAGCCCCTCTACTTCTGTAATACATTTAACTTGTAACTGTATTGCTAATCACTCATCACAGTCTCATGAATCTGGTGTAAGGATGTTTCCTTTTGACCCTGAGATAAAGAGCATGTTTCCTATGGCTTATTTCCATCATTTTCATGGTTGATATCTTAAAAAGTAAAGATGAGAGTATTGTTTTTAAGTTTTGAAATTTCAGATTAAATTCATGCTAGTTATGTTAACATGCTTTTCAGTAAAGATAACCTACTTTTCAGATGTTTCTAAGGTGATTTATGTTACCACTTGGGGGAGCTCTTTTATAAGTTAGTGCATTGTAAAAGAGCAAATGTTGGGTTGGCCACAAATTTTGTTCAGTATTTTCTATAAAATATCCTGGGGAAGAAAACTCAACAAACTTTTTGGTTAACCCAGTAGAAGTCATATCACTAACTCAGGGTTACCAATTGGTGATTTAAGTAAACTAAACTAAATGATAGCTTAAAATAGTAGCCTCTTCAGTGTTGATTATAGGTTTTGATTTAAAGTGTAGTATATGTAATTAAAGTTTTACTATTTTAAAAAAGATTTTTCTCAAGAATATTCCTAATTTTTCCTCTCACCTGTTTTATATAAATTTAGTACTTTTTAATTGGCTTACTTTCCCCTCTATTTTATAATTGTAGGTAATTTAGAAAATATATCTAGAATTAATGAAAACCATTTATAATCCTACCACCTAGAGATAATAGTTAACATTTTGATATATTTTTGCCTATCCTTTCTTCTAAAATTTGTCACCAAATTGGAGTCAAAATACACACAGAATTTTGTATTCTGATTTTTTTTTCCTCTTAACATGTCTTTGTTTTTTTTTCCCATGTCCTTATAATCTTCGAAATGTTTTCTAAGAGTTTTATGTAGCTCTTGATACAGCTCTATCATAATTTATTTAACTATTCTATTTAAGATATTTAAATGTTTCCCATTAATTTTTGCTGTTGTAAGTAATTCTTTGAACATTTATTATAATAAATCTTACTCAGTAATTATTTTCATTGGATAAATTCATAGAGATAAAACTGAACTCTTAAGGCTCTTGATGCACATTAGCTAAATGTCCTTCAATTAACACTCTTCTGAGGTTCTTATTTTCGAAATATGTTTATTGGAAATTACTGTCTTTTGCTTTTGCAAAATGCTTTTTCTTATCCTTTCCTCATTTTTTTCTTCTTTCATTTTTTTTTTGGTGATACTTTTGGCTGAGTAAAAATTGCTTTTCCTCTGTTTTAACGGTTTTGAAGGTGCTATTCCAAGCCCATTACATAATTCTCAACTATATTTTTGAGGAAACAAATCAGTTACAAATTTTGGGTTGTAATTGCCTTTGAAAAATAGGGCCTAGATCTTGAGATGGCAGGGAGGGCTGGAAAGCATGATGAGTCATGTGAAACATCTGTATTGAGGAGTTGGGGATGCTATAGAAGCGAATGAAACTGCAGACAGTAGAGGGGAAAAGAAGGTGGTGGGGAAACGTCTTTGGAATTAGGAAACTCTGAAAAAGTTGGTAGAGATAAAAAAGAGAATGAGGATGTTAACTGTGTTTGAAAAGCTAAGGAGAAAAGTTTCATTACAGTGGTGTCAGATGTTGTAAAGGTCTTTGTAGATGAAGCCAAAGAAAAGGTTATTCAGTTTAGAGAGAGATCTTTGTGAGACTTAGACAGTAGCCTCAGTAGAGTAGCGCTTGTATAGTAGAAGTGTGTGTTCAGTGGGTGCAGTAGGTGTGCACTGGGAGAGTGTGTCTGGTGAGTGTGTGAGAATAGTGAGAAGTTCGTATGTGTGGTTCGAACAGTAGCTTGATAAAGTCCAGGGATAGAGGGATAGCTTTTTTTTTTAAGTCATGTAAGCCTGTTTGTGGGACTTCCCTGGTAGCTCGGCTGGTGATGACTCTGACTGCAGTGCAGGAGACCTCGGTTCAATTCCTGGGTCAGAAAGAGCCCCTGGGGAAGGGATAGGCTACCCACTCCAGTATTCTTGGGTTTCCCTGGTGGCTCAGATGGTAAAGAGTCTGCCTGCAATGCAGGAGCGACCTGAGTTGGGAAGATCCCCTGGAGGAGGGAATGGCAACCCACTCCAGTGTTCTTGCCTGGAGAATTCCCATGGACAGAGGAGCCTGGCGGGCTACAGTCCATGAGGTCCCAAAGAGTCAGACACAACTGAGTGACCTAGCACAGCACAGCACAAGCTTGTTTGTAGCTAAACAGAAGCACGTGTTTAGAAAGAACTGTAAGATAAATTATGTAGGACAGAGGGAGGAATTAATAAGTCAGGTCTTGAAGGAGGTGATCCAAAGTGGGAAGAAGTGAGAGAGTAGATTTACTGATTTAAGAGTGGAGGAGGGTGTTCATTTGTCAAAGTCAGAAGAGAAGAGGGACCTGATGATAGAATCAGGGACATTAGTCAGACTGGAGTATATGGTAATTAGAAATTACTTGATGTGGAGAAACATGTTGAGGCCTTTGGAATTGTGATTCTCTGACTTCAACAAAATAGAAATGAAGAGTACAGAACAGTAAACTAGTTAAGAGTACAGGACTCTTAGTGGGGTGGTGAGGGATTTCAATAGTGAAAATGTTAGGAAATCAATGTAGAAATGTAGTAAGGAAATATTCTTAAATAAAGGGAAGAAGACTAATTTGAGTGTTAGGAAACTTGGGTTTTATAAAAGGTCTGTGGCATTGATAGGCTGTGTTGGGCAAGTCTGCATACTCTAATCTTCAGTTTCTCACAGTGAGAACTGAATCAAATGTCGTTTACGGATTTCAAAGTCTTGAATCAAACTGAACTAAGAAAAGAAAAAAACATAGCTGTAGTAATCAAGTCATTGTAGTATATTGGTAGAAAGGAAGACAATTAGGTCAGTGGAACAGAACAGAGAATCAGAAGATAGAATTCACACACGTGTCTGTGTTTGCACACAGAGGTGCTAAGGTAGTTCAATGGAGAAAGGACATTCCTCTCAACAAATGATACTGGAGCGATTTGATATCCATATGCAAAAAGTGAGCTTTAGTCCCAGTGTTGCACCAATCATAAAAATTAATTCAAATGAAGCATAGATATAAAATTCCAGAAGATGACCAAGGAGAAAATCTTTGTGACCTTGGATTAAACAAAGATTTCATGGATAATACCAGCAAGGGCATGATCTATAAAGCAAAGTAATAAATTGAGCTCCATCAAAATTAAAAACTTACGCCCTTTGAAATACGCTATTTAAGAAAATGAAAAGCTACAGATCAGTTGAAGATTTTTGTAAAATACATACCTGTTAAGGAATTTGAATCCAGAAAGTTTAAGTAACTCTTAACAACTTTATAAGACAAACAACTGAATAGACAATTGGCAAAAGAAGAGATCCAGGTACTAAGTGAGGTTTGAAAAAGTACTGAGTGTTATTAGTCCTTGGGAAAATGTACCACCGCACACCTATAAGGATAACTGGGAAACAGACAGACAAACTAAGTGCTGGCGAGGATGTGAAGAAACTGGGACTCTCGTTTGTAGCTGGTGGGGATGCAAAGTATTACAGCCATGTTGGAGAACAATTTACCAGTTTCTTACAAACTTAAACTTACATTTACTATAGAACTTAGAATTCCTCCAATGAGGTAGTCACCCAAGAGAAATGAAAATATGCATCCACTTAAAAATCTGTAGTTGAATATTTAAGGCTAGGGTTAGTAGCCTTATTCATAGCAGTGTATTCAGCTATTGGAATAGAAAAACAAATGTGGTATATTCATACAATGGAGTGCTGCTCAACAGATAAAAGGAATAAATACTAATAGGTACAACAATATGGATAAGTTCTCAGAAGCATTATGCTAAGTGAAAGAAACCAGACCACAAAAGGCTACAGCCTATATAATTCCATTTGTGTGACATTCTAGAGAAGTAATTGAAATCAGATCAGTGATTGCCAGGGACTAGAAGTCAATAAAAATGACTTCTCACACAAAACTCCAGTATTCCTCAGCATTCCCAAGGATGAGTATTTTTGGTGTGGAGAGGACTGGGTTGTGGACAGTGCTTGAGACATGATGTGGAGGGGTGAGTGCTCGAGTCACTGTAACGGTGCTGCTGCCGGGTATTGTTCAGTGCGTATAGTGCCTGGCACTGTGCTGATGACTTACGGGCATCCTCACTGTTAAATGGCAGTGATCCAGAGAGGATGCTATTATCATTTCTATTTTAGTAAAAACTGAGGTGTAGTTAGATTTAATCAGTTGCTCAGAGTTATACAACTAGAGTGTGTGTTCAGAGTCTTGAATGTTTGACACAAAACTTCATGTTTTTAACTTAAATAGAAGTGTAACTCCCAGAGAGACAGGGAATTTTTGTTTGTTTGTTTCTGTTTTCATCATTGTATCCCCAAAGTGACAAAACTGTGTTAGTTGCATTATGATTATTTCTTTAAAAATTATCAGATATGTCAAATTTTAAAGATACTGAAAAAATAAATTGGAAGAGATGAAACTGTATGAAGATAGAGATACGATTTTTAAAATTAAGAAAAAAGTTAGAGTTGGGTAGTAATAAGCTTTGTATTATTGCTAAAATTTTGATAATCTAGAATAATTCTTTTTCCTAAAACTTTTATATAATTGAGATTTCAAAACAATATAAAATTACAACAATATAAAATTACTTTTCAGCTCCATTGTACTCTACAACTAATAGTAAGCAAATAGTTCCAACTGTTGGATAGAACATTAGATAATTTGTTATTTCTTTTGTTTTCAATTTAATATAATTCAGTTTTACCTATAAAGCACATATTTAAATAAAGATATATTTTTAGGGGAAAAAGTATTCTAATAATGAAAAAATATTATAATGATAAGGATAGCTGTCATTCATTGCATACTAATTAAATGCTAGACATTGTGGTAAGGGCTTTATGTAAAGTCTCATTTAATTCTTACAAAGTGAGGTAAGTATTGTTATTTCCATTTTACAAGGAAGGCAGTTAGGGCACTGAGAAATATAAATTTCATAAGGTTAAAAAATAGTTGCATCAATAGATTGGTGAAAGAACAAGTGAATTAGAGCAAAAGGAGGATAATCAAGTGAGAAAATGGGCTTGTTTTTTAAAAACAATTTATGTTATGGAGTAAAATCTTTCTCCTTGGCTTGGATGATGTTGTGTTATTGAAAACTGAAAATGTTTACCTCAGAGAACCGACTGGCTTCTAGATTTCTTATAGAAAGTTGTAATTTAACTTTTTGACCTTTCTGGTAAAATTTTTTGCTTTACAATATAAAATTTAGTTACTAATTTCATAACTAGTTTGTACTAGCCTAGAATTAAATGCTCTCATAAAGACTTAGGAACAAATTTATTTTGTTATGCTCAGTAAGAAAAAAGTTGCATAGAATAAAGTTTTAACACAGTTTTTGTGTGTAAATGATTTAACGAATTACTTGAACCTTTTAATTATGTTTTGTTTTGTTCTCAGGAAGGTTATGTTCAAAAGAAAAAGGAACTGTGGGGAATCTGTATCTTTATTGCAGCAGTTGACTTAGATGAGATGCCCTTCACTTTCACTGAGCTACAGAAAAACATTGAAACCAGGTAAAATGTTTTGCATTAATATAGGCCTCTGCCATTAAAAAGAAAAAACAACTCTTCCTGAACTGTCATTTTAATAGACTTCGGGGAATAGGTGGGAAATGCCAAAATTAAAACATGGGGAACTTGGGTCAACTAGCGAACTCTCCTATTCTGCTGGGGCCCTTAGTGTCTTTATGCTGCACTTTCTTTAAAACGTAGCAGTCTGTGTCCTGGGAAAATCTTCGTTGTATCTCTCCCTATGTTAACTTTCTTAATTGTAGCTGTTGATAAAGTGAACAAAATAGGCAGATTTATTAAATGGGCTTATTATATATTAAAACCTTTGTAAAAGTAGTGTGAGTCCATCTTCAAGGAATTTAGTTGATTTATTAAAGTTTAAGACTTTTAATATAATAGATATTGTAGTTGTATATGTTTTGAGACTATGTGTTCAGTTAAGTATCTATTATAATATTTGCCCCTGTAATTACTTAATGTCTGTATTGAGTTTATAAGCCTAATGAGAGTTTACTAATTGTTTCCAACAATTCAAAAGAAGCCTTCTGGTCATTTCTTCTAGCCATTTCTTTTGCAGTATATTTACAATATCTAACAGTAAATAATTTAACCACAAAGATAGTAGTATGTTTCTTCTTGGATAAAGCCATCTAGAGTTGAACATAATTGGTGTTTTGTGTAAATGAGATAAAAGTGTTTCACGTTTTAGTAACTCTTTCTTACTACTTCTAAATAAATTGTGGAAACAAAGACCTTCTATTTTCATATTTAACTGATTAAATTAGAAGTTGTTTACCTCCCAGAGATTACAAAACTTAACTTTATTAAATAAAATCACTAAACCAAAATAGGTTTTATATAACTGAATACAATCTGAAGTAAATTTTTACATCAGCAAATTTTTTAGTGACCTCAGAGGATTGGAAAGAGAATCAGTGTTTGGGTTAAGATAGACTGGGTATATTTTACAAGGTATATAACTTGAAATAGATTGCTATCCTTATTAAGTCTCTGGTTCCTTTCCTTTCCTGTGAAATAAAAATTATTAGTGTTAGTCGCTCAGTCATGTCTGACTCCTTACAACCCATGAACTGTAGCCTGCCAAGCTCTTCTGTCCATGGGATTTCCCAGGTAAGAACGCTGGAGTGTATTGCGTTTCCTTCTCCAGGGAGTCTTCCCGATCCAGGAATAAAACCTAGGTCTCCTGCGTTGTAGGCAGATTCTTTACCATCTGAGCTTCCAGCTATCTCCTTTTTCCTTCCCCTAAAACCATTGGTGGGGTAAAGAGAAAAGGTGTGTGCATCTGTGGTGAGCAGGAGCCATGGCCCCCCGAGAAGGGCGTTAGAGCCAAAGTGGGACGAGGAGGTCACCCCCCAAGGGTGTGGGGGCTTCTTGACATGGACTGCTTGGTGTGTAAAGGCAGACCAAGCTGGTGCGTGGCAGCTGGCGTAGGGTGTCACAGCACCTGTGGGGTAAGAGCTGTCTGGGATGAGTGTCAGATCCCCACGTGGAGAGGGGAGGGCAGTTAAGGTTGGGGGGCGTCAGTCCAAGCAGGAGAGGAGGGTACCAGTGTGGAAGAGTGGGTAGCTTGGTAGTTCCAGGGGATTGGTTAAATGAGTAAGTTAGAGATAAGTGGATCCCGGGTTTCTCACTGTCAAAGAGTTATAAATATGTAAAGGAAAACATTAGAATGAAACAGGTCATTTTTGTGTTGGATAAATGGATGTGAACTTAGGATTTTTAAAACATATAGCCAGATATAGAACTAAATATTTGTATATGTCTGAAATAAGCCTTATTTTTTTCTGTGCTCTTGTTGATAAATAGATGTAGGCTTAGGTGTGTAGATACAGGGATATAGGTTGAAGACTAGTTGATTTTTTTTTCCCTTTAAATTCTAGTAAAATGCAAAAACTAATTACTTCCAAAGGATATGATAGTGATTTGGTACAGAGTTAACAGGCCTTTTGAATTGAAATGTCTATGCTTTGAAAATGAAAAAATGAATTTCTAAAGTTGTGGATTCACTTTTTTCTATTCTCTCCTTTGTAGCGTCTATAAATTCTTTGATTTACTAAAAGAAATCGATACTAGTACCAAAGTTGATAATGCTATGTCAAGACTATTGAAGAAGTATAATGTGTTGTGTGCACTCTACAGCAAATTAGAAAGGTAAAGTACAAATTTTATTAGGGTTGCACCCTGCTTTTTCGTGTCATTGTTCATGATTAGATTCCATCTGGGAACTGTTACATACTTCGTAAAGTTGTTAAGTATTGCATCTGAGATTTGTCCCCTTAATAGTCTTGACTTTCTTATTTGTCCAGTCATATACATTCTGAATGTTTCTTCCAAAATTATTTGTTTTATTTGTGTTTCACTCGTTTTAATGAACTTCGCTTCCACTTAAGCCTTCTCTGCCAGGAGACTTGTTATGAATGGCAGAGTGATCTAAATTTAAGATTCTTCCTAGTGATGACCTTACTCCAGGAAAGAATGAAGAGACAGAGCCAAAGGAAAAACAACACCCAGTTGTGGATGTGGCAGGTGATGGAAGCAAGGTCTGATGCTGTAAAGAGCAATATTGCATAGGAACCTGGAATGTTAGGTCCATGAATCAGTGCAAATTTGGAGTGATCAAACAGGAGATGGCAAGAGTGAACGTCGACATTTTAGGAATCAGCAAACTAAAATGGACTGGAATGGGTGAATTTAACTCAGACAACCATTATATCTACTACTGTGGGCAAGAATCCCTTAGAAGAAATGGAGTAGCCATCATAGTCAACAAGAGTCCGAAATGCAGTACTTGGATGCAGTCTCAAAAACGACAGAATGATCTCTGTTCGTTTCCAAGGCAAATCATTCAATATTACAGTAATCCAAGTCTATGCCCTGATCAGTAATGCTGAAGAAGCTGAAGTTGAACAGTTCTATGAAGACCTAAAATTCCCTCTAGAACTAACACCCAAAAAAGATGTCCTTTTCATTATAGGAGACTGGAATGCAAAAGTAGGAAGTCAAGAAACACCTGGAGTAACAGGCAAATTTTGCCTTGGAGTACAGAATGAAGCAGGGCAAAGGCTAATAGAGTTCTGCCAAGAGAACACACTGGTCATAGCAAACACCCTTTTCCAACAACACAAGAGAAGACTCTGCACATGAACATCACCAGATGGCCAGCACCGAAATCAGATTGATTATATTCTTTGCAGCCAAAGATGGAGAAGCTCTATACAGTCAGCAAAAACAAGACTGGGAGCTGACTGTGGCTCAGGTCACGAACTCCTTATTTTCAAATTCAGACTGAAATCGAAGGAAGTACGAAAAACCACTAGACCGTTCAGGTATGACCTAAATCAAATCTCTTACGATTATACAGTGGAAGTAAGAAATAGATTTAAGGGACTAGATCTGATAGACAGAGTGCCTGATGAACTATGGATGGAAGTTTGTGATACTGTACAGGAGACAGGGATCAAGACCATCCCCAAGAAAAAGAAGTGCAAAAAGGCAAAATGGCTGTCTGAGAAGGGCTTACAAATAGCTGTGAAAAGAAGAGAAGCAAAAAGCAAAGGAGAAAAGGAAAGATATACCCATTTGAATGTAGAGTTCCATAGAATAACAAGGAGAGATAAGAAAGCCTTCCTCAGTGATCAATGCAAAGAAATAGAGGAAAACAATAGAATGGGAAAGACTAGAGATCTCTTCAAGAAAATTAGAGATACCAAGGGAACATTTCATGGAAAGATGGGCACAATAAAGGACAAAAATGGTAGGGACCTAACAGAAGAAGAAGATATTAAGAAGAGGTGGCAAGAATACACAGAAGAACTATACAAAAAAGATCTTCATGACCCAGATAATCATGATGGTGTGATCACTCACCTAGAGCCAGACATCCTGGAATGTGAAGTCAAGTGGGCCTCAGGAAGCATCACTAGGAACAAAGCTAGAGGAGGTGATGGAATTCCAGTTGAGCTATTTCAAATCCTGAAAGATGATGCTGTGAAAGTG
Source organism: Antilocapra americana (assembly GCA_007570785.1). Classification (NCBI taxonomy): domain Eukaryota; kingdom Metazoa; phylum Chordata; class Mammalia; order Artiodactyla; family Antilocapridae; genus Antilocapra; species Antilocapra americana. The sequence continues at coordinate 10,446,345 of ML661908.1, forward strand.
CTTCACTCAATATGCCAGCATATTTAGAAAACTCAGCAATGATCACAAGACTAGAAAAGGTCAATTTTCATTCCAGTCCCTAAGAAAGGCAATGCCAAAGAATGCTCAAACTACTGCACAATTGCACTCATCTCACACGCTAGCAAGGAAAAGGAAATGGCAACCCACTCCAGTATTCTTGCCTAGAGAACCCTGTGGACAGAGGAGCCTGGTGGGCTGCTGGTCATACAGCTGCACAGAGTCGGACGCGACTGAAGCAACTTAGCATGCATGCATGCATTGGAGAAGGAAATGGCAACCCACTCCAGTATTCTTGCCTGAAGAATCCCAGGGACAGAGGAGCTTAGTGGGCTGCCGTCTATGGGGTCGCACAGAGTTGGACATGACTGAAGCGACTTAGCAGCAGCAGCAGCACATGCTAGCAAAGTAATGCTCAAAATTCTCCAAGCTGGGCTTCAACAATACGTGAACGGTGAACTTGCAGATTTTCTAGCTGGATTGAAAAGGCAGAGGAATCAGAGATCAAATTGCCAACATCCGCTGGATCATTGCGAAGAAGGCAGTGGCACCCCACTCCAGTACTCTTGCCTGGAAAATCTCATGGACGGAGGAGCCTGGTAGGCTGCAGTTCATGGGGTCGCTAAGAGTCGGACACAACTAAGTGACTTCACTTTAACTTTTCACTTTCATACGTTGGAGAAGGAAATGTCAACCCACTCCAGTGTTCTTGCCTGGAGAATGCCAGGAATGAGGGAGCCTGATGGGCTGCCATCTCTGGGGTCGCACAGAGTGGGACATGACTGAAGCAACTTAGCAGCAGCAGCTGGATCATTGAAAAAGCAAGAGTTCCAGGAAAACATCTATTTATGCTTTATTGATTATGCCAAAGCCTTTGACTATGTGGATCACAACAAACTGTGGAAAATTCTGAAAGAAATGGGAATACCAGGCCACCTAACTTTCCTCTTCAGAAATCTGTATGCAGGTGAGGAAGCAACAGTTAGAATTGGACATGGAACAACAGACTGGTTCCCAATAGGAAAAGGGGTATGTCAAAGCTGTATATTGTCACCCTGCTTATTTAACTTGTATGCAGAGTACATCATGAGAAATGCTGGGCTAGATGAAGCATAAGCTGGAATCAAGATTGTCGGGAGAAATATCAGTAACCTCAGATATGCAGGTAATACCACCCTTACAGCAGAAAGTGAAGAACTAAAGAGCCTCTTGATGAAAGTGAATGAGGAAAGTGAAAAAGTTGGCTTAAAGCTCAACATTCAGAAAACTAAGATCATGACATCCGGTCCCATCACTTCATGGCAAATAAATGGAGAAACAGTGGAAACAGTGAGAGACTTTATTTTTCTGGGCTCCAAAATCACTGCAGATGGTGACTACAGCCATGAAATTAAAAGACGCTTACTCCTTGGAAGGAGTAAGAATATTAAAAATATTAAAGAATATTAAAAAGCAGAAACATTACTTTGCCAACAAAGGTTTGTCTAGTGAAGGCTGTTGTTTTTCCACTGGTCATGTATGGATGTGAGAGTTGGAATATAAAGAAAGCTGAGCACTGAAGAATTGATGCTTTTGAACTGTGGTATTGGATAGGACTCTTGAGAGTCCCTTGGACGGCAAGGAGATACAACCTGTCTATCCTAAAGGAGATCAGTCCTGGGTGTTCATTGGAAGGACTGATGCTGAAGCTGAAACTCCAGTACTTTGGACACCTGATGTGAAGAGCTGACTCATTTGAAAAGACCCTGATGCTTGGAAAGATTGAAGGCGAGAGGAGAAGGGGACGACAGGGGATGAGATGGTTGGATGGCATCACCGACTCAATGGACATGAGTTTGAGCAAACTCCAGGAGTTGGTGATGGACAGGGAGGCCTGGCGTGCTGCAGTCCATGGGGTCGCAATGAGTTGATAGGACTGAGTGACTGAATTGAACTGAACTGAGTGGTGACCTTTCTACCAAGTTATGACTTGCATTCTTAGTGGTGGTTTAGAATAAGTAGTTTTTTCTGGTGGAATATCCTTTAAGAAACTTTAGGCTCTCAGCTGTTTTAGTGCATATAAATTAAGAAACTACAACAAGCATTAATGAAATGACTGTTGGTAACTACTATGTGTTAGATGCTCGGAATGTGAAATCATATGATACTGTGATCATCAAGAATTTACAGTAAATAAATTATATATTTTAATAAAATTAAATGCAATAATTGTTTGATGTTCTTTTGTAGAGGGTTGTTTGCAAGAAGCAGAAATTATGTAGTGGGTAACAATACTGTGTATTTTTAAGGTAATAAGAATAATTATGGGGTGAAAAAACTGTAGAAGAAGGCAATGTCTGAGTAGAGTTTAAAGGATAATTAGAAACTCACCAAGCAAAATATGTGGAGACTGGGACTGAGCATCCTGGGCAGAGTGATCAGCATGTGTCCAAAGCCAAAGCAGTACCATAAAGTACTTCGTTCGGATGTTGCTAATGGCTAAAAGGTAGGAGGGGATGAGATTGATAGTGAGCTTGAACTTTGCCCAGCAGGCGATGGAGTCATTGATTTTAAGCTGGGAAGTGACATAGTCTGATTTGGCCTATAAAAGATCACTCAGGCCTTTGTTAAAGGGATTTGGAATTTTTATTGATTAGTTATATGAAATAATTTAATGTTATTGGTCTTGAAGTGAATCAGGATTTTTTTTTTCTATCTTATATGTACCTTCTTCTGAAGAACTGTTGGGAAAATTAGCTATGATACCAAAAGTGAAAGTCAGTCAGTTGTGTCTGACTCATAGACACATGGACGAATAAACAGGCCTGCCAAAGCTTGTTTATTTCTTTGTTCACTACATGTATGTTTATGGCATTGTGCTGTAGTGATTAGAATAACTTTTAAAAAGCTAAACAGATCTAGATATGAATATTAATTTAGTCATTTAATGACTTTGTAAGCTAGAGAAAGATACTTAACATCTTTAAATCTCCATTTCAATCTATAAGATATAGCTAATAATGCTCTCCTTGCAGAGTAATTGTAAGAATTAAGTAAGACCATATTACTGGTTAGCTCACCTCCTAGCACATGCTGCTGCTGCTGCTAAGTCGCTTCAGTTGTGTCTGACTCTGCGACCCCAAAGACGGCAGCCCACCAGGCTCCCCTGTCCCTGGGATTCAGGCAAGAACACTGGAGCGGGCTGCCATTTCCTTCTCCCTCCTGGCACATACTAAATGCTTAATAAACAGTAGCTTGTAAAGCTGTTACTAACTACATTAGTGCTGTCACATAAAAATATAAAAATGCAAGTCATATATTTTAAATAGTAGCTGCATGACAAGTATAAACAAGTGAAATTAATTTTAGCATTTTATTTAACTCATATGTCCCAAAACATCAAATTTTGACATGTATCATTCATCCATAAACTTGTGTACAGGTGTTCATGGCTATGTTATTTGTGTTAGCCAAAGACTGGAAACACCCCAAATATCCATCAGCTGACGAAAGGATAAACAAAATGTGAGCTATCCATATGATTGGGGGGCTTCCCTGGTGGATCAAATGGTAAAGAATCTGCCTGCAATGCAGGAGACCGGGGTTCCATCCTTGGGCCGGGAAGATCTCCTGGAGAAGGAAATGGCAGTCCACTCCAGTATTCTTGCCTGGAGGAGCCCGGCTGGCTACAGACCTTGGCATTGCAAAGAGTAAGACACAACTGACACACATATCCGTATGGTAGAGTACTATTCAGCCGTAAAAGGGAATAAAGGACTGATACAGGCTACAGTGTAGACGAACCTTGAAAACATTATGCTAAGTGAAAGATACCAGATGCAAAAGGCCACATACTTATATGATATATGTCCAGGACAGGCATATCCATGAGATGGAAGTTACTATTTCAGTGAAGTCTTTTCTCCCAGTGTGTTACCTCTGATTTGCTCCTCAGTGTAGCCTTGGACAGGTGCACAGCCGCTGAGCTGACAGTGGTTTTTTTCTCTTTAACCGTCATTCCCCCTGTTGTTAAGCTAACTGCCTCTGTTAATATCACACTTAATTGTTACCTCTCATTTACTGCTGATTACTTTCTTGTTTTTGACAACGCTCTGAGTCACAAATTGCTTCACAGTTTAATCCAATTAAATTTGGCTCCCTTTGCAGGAGTAGTCTTTGATGTCAGGAGAGTTATTCTTAGTTGTTTCTTTCCCTGGTTCTCCCCTCAATGATCTAGGATTTAGCTTTTTGCTCTCATAAGATCCGTTGGTTTTCTCTTTTATCTGCTTCTACCAAAATCTGCATTGCCTTCAACCTTGCTGTTATTCTTGAACACCCCCCCACCATTCTGGGTGAAGTTAATTCCCCTAGGGAGAGCTCAAGGCTCTATGTTCTTAAGACCCGCTTCTCCTCTAGGTGCCACTTCTGTGCCATTGGTTGGGAGAGCAAGGTGACTGGTCTCTTCTCTTGCCGTGTTACCTGTGCTTTAAGAGTAGGGCGCTGAGAAGAGACAATAGCCTGAGTCTTCCCAGATCACCTTTCTTGGCTGGAACCTCTGTCTTGTGAGCCAGCTGAGATAAGACAAATCAATGTTTTGGTGTGCTGTGTGCCTAGAATAAAACTTTACCCTGTGAGTTGGTGCGAAGTGGAGGACAGGAGCCCCAGACCGCTCAGCTCCTCTTGCTTGGGCTAGGCCTTCTGCAACATAGACCGTGGGTGATGAGAAACACTGATAGATAGCCTGCTCTCCCCAGAGAGAGTTCCAGGCTGAGAGCTGGAGAGAGAGGAGCCCTTTGTCTTGGCTACACCTGCCAGGCATAGAGCTTCCTTATGCTGAGTTGGAGAGGAGGAAGAAATGAGTTTTGCACTGAATTCCTCAGACTGATTGTTCTCATCAAGATTTGTTAGATTTCCTTGAAGCTGTGTTCCCTTTTTTGTTGTATGCCCTTAGAAACATTTCCAGAGACTTTAAATGGTTTTTCAGAAATAGTTTTTACCAATTATAGTTATTATTTTAGGGAACAGGTCTGTTACAATACTAACTTGACCCACCATTCCAGAAGCCACTGTCCTAAATAAGTAGGTTTCAGTTAAGTAGTACTTTTCAGTTGTGTTATTTCAGCAAGACTTTATCAAATAGGCTTTTATGACCTGGTGTGAGATTCTAACCAGATCAAGATTCAATTACAGAATGTATTCCAAGTTGCAAATGCACACATGGAGTCCAATCATTTTGTAACTAGATATTATAGGGATTTGTGAAATGTCATAAATTGGAAACATCTACTTTAACTTTGTTTTATAATGCTGCACTTAAAAAAATGTAACCTTCTTAAAATAAGGTGAATAAAGCATTATAAAATTGACTTCTAAATTATGAAAAAATTTCAAAAGTAACTTTTAAAAAAGTCATGATGTTAACATAATTATTTCTTTCTTTCAGGACATGTGAGCTTATATATTTGACACAACCCAGCAGTTCGTAAGTACCTCAGAGCATGTTATTTTTCACTTTTTGGGTTTTTTAATATATGAAATAATCCCAAACACATTGATAATTTCAGGGTTGGTTTGATTGCTTATTCCACACTACTTCATAAATTAAGGTCATAGATTTAAGCCCTGTGTAGATTATTTATCTTTTCACAAAGAAAATGGTATGAAATACTTGCCTTTTACTATAAGGAAGAACTAATTGGAAACTAAAGGGAGAAGTTGATTCTCAGAGCAATTTTTTTACCAACTCTGAGAAAAATGCTAATTCATTGATAGAATCTTTATTGAGAGTGTATTACAGGCATTTTATTAACCAAGACTCAAAGCATGATTTTTGTGTAAGAATAAACATGAATGTCTACATTAAAATTTCCAAAGTCCTTTTAAATGTATGATACATGTTCCAGCAGTATACCATTGTAAGAGCTCTACAGTTTTTCTTCAAAAACATGAGTAATATATGAGATTTTCTGCCCAACTGAAGTAATGATACTGAAGACAATTGATACAAACAGAAATTTATATTTATTATTTAACTCTATTAATCTAAGTCCACTTGTTAAGTGAATGATTTAAAGTTTATGAGGGCATAGTGTTAAGCTGGTAAACTAGAGTCACCTAAACCTCTATATTTTCTGCTTACATAAAATTAATTTTAATTAGAAAACAGCAGAAAATAATCAATTGGAAACCAAGTATGTCATATTATACCACTTCCTGTGCATATTTTTAGATTACAATAGAAGGCATTCAGTATTTTCTTTAAAAAAGGTATACTATTCTGTGGGAAAATATAAATAACTTGGTAAAAACATGAACTAAATTGAGACAGAATTGAATTCATGTGTAAACTGTGCATTTAAAATGGACTGTATTCTATTATGCAGTCAACTCTAGTCTGTAATTGTAAAAATGGGGAAAAATGGTATATTTGGAAAATTAATTTTTTTTCTGTTTACTAGGATATCTACTGAAATAAATTCTATGTTGGTGCTAAAAGTTTCTTGGATCACATTTTTATTAGCTAAAGGTAAAGTCATTGTTACATGCTAATGTTTCAAATGTAATAATTGATCCCTCTTTTGAATAAGCTCAAAATTTTAATTCAGTTCAATATTTCTCCTTCTTACCTCCAGTTCTTGTGATTTTTTAACTGTTAGCAAATTTGTAATTCTGGTACTAGAGGCAACCTTGAAAATGTCTCATTTCACTTCTTTTTCTGATATTTTTTCATTCTTTCCTACTTTACTATTTTTAAGAATAGTTCAGTTCAGTCAGTCATGTCCGACTCTTTGCAACCCCCTGAACCACAGCACGTCAGGCCTCCCAGTCCATCACCAACTCCCGGAGACCACCCAAACCCATGTCCGTCGAGTCGGTGATGCCATCCAACCATCTCATCCTTTGTCATCCCCTTCTTCTCCTGCCCTCAATCCTTCCCAGCATCAGGGTCTTTTCCAATGAGTCAGCTCTTCGCATCAGATGGCCAAAGTATTGGAGTTTCAGCTTCAGCATCAGTCCTTCCAATGAACACCCAGGGCTGATCTCCTTTAGGATGGACTGGTTGGATCTCCTTGTAGTCCAAGGGACTCTTAAGATAAGAGTCTTCTCCAACACCACAGTTCAAAAGCATCAATTCTTCGGCCCTCAGCTTTCTTTATAGTCCAACTCTCACATCCATACATGACCACTGGATGGATTTTTTTTTAAGAATTATTTTTAAGAATAATGTTACTATTTTTATAAAAATGGCGTATACTCATGATAAAGAATTCAATAATGCAGTGAAATGCCAAGAAAAATAGAAAAATTACCCAGAACCCACCTAAAATAATCATCAAAGTTATGTGATTGTATGCACAAATACATCTGGAATGACATTCTGATAAAATAGATGGATGGATGAGTGCATTCACAAACAAATAATTTTCTAAAAATAAGATCATATAATTGTGCTATTTAAAATAAAAATTATTTACTCAAATTTTATAGAAGAAAATAGAAATGGAAGGAATTGCTTAAATTTATCTGAATGTTTATCTCTTAAGCAGAATTATTTCCTAAAATATTTCTCTAACATTATGAAAAAGCATTATGAAAACATTAAGAGGTTAGAATCTTTATTTTATATAACTTTGTGTTTTAAGTTAAAGCGATAAATGTTAATCTACTCTGAAGAAAAAGAATCCTCTCTCTTCATGTCACCTTCCTGTGTCCTACTTTCAGCTTTGCTTATTTTTTTTATCATCATTACATTATCCAAGGTTGTATTTATATTCTGTTCTATAATTATAGTTATCACACTTGTTTTGTCTCATTTATGTATTTTAATGAATTCTAAGCTTTTTGTCACTCCTATATCATAGCTTCTCCATTTCTGAGTTCCTCATTTTGATCTATTTTTGGCTGTCTAGATTTTACCATGGAGTTTTTTAAAAAAACTTTTTGGTGCCATGTTTTCTATGTTTGGCTTGTTTACGAATCATGTCCATAGTTTTTATACTTGAAGGACAACTTGGTTACATATTCTTGTATGATATTCCTCCCACTACCTCCCGACCCTTTCCACCTGACACTATTTTCTGGAATTGAACATTGCTGTTGAGATATCTGAGACTAGCTTAATTTTCCCCTCTCATTTTCTTTCTTGAATATAGGAAGAATTCCTTTTTTTAAAAAAAATTTAAATTTAATACATTAACTAGGAAGTCTCTTGATTTTTATTTTTCTGTATTAGTTTTTTAAAACCGAAGATTCTGCTCCTCATTTCAGAGAAATCTTAGAATGCTGCGTTTTAAGATATTATTCTGTTATGTTTTGAGAACATCCACTATCTTATCTTACATTGATTTTGTCCTCCTTTTTTATTGTCTTTAATGTTATTTTAACCTTTGGTCTTTTTCTTATGTACTATTTTTATTTCAAACTTTTCTCCTGTTTTGAGCTAAACTATGTTTGTAATTGTTACTCGGTCTTGAGTTTTTTCTTACCTTGTCTAGCTCCTTGATTTTATGTAATTCTTGTTCTTTGAGTTTTCAGTGCAAGAACTCAGGACATTTTCTTCTGATAGATTATCTTCAAGATGGGGTTCTCTACCCAGTTTTCCCCCTTTTTATATTGTGATTCTACTTTTTAATTTTCTTATTTATTTTCTCTGATATGTTTGCATAACCACTGTGCTTCCCACCCTCTTTCCATCCACCTTGTTGCTAGGACTTTGGGCCTCTCTGACCTGATGTTCTGTTTTCTCTGATGTAGTGTGAATGCATTTCCCTTCACTCACTTTGCACTTTATCTGTGACTTGTTGTGTTCCCCAAAGAGCTATTGTAGGAAAGCAGGCTTTTTTTAAAAAAAAAAATTATACTTACTTTAGTCAGAGGATGAGGGAGAAAGTAGGGACCTCAACTGGAATGATACGAGTCATTGTTCTGAGATTTTTGTTAGAATAACCTGTAAAACAGGCACTTGTCCTGTTTCCATAACAGGTCTGTGTTACAATTCAGATTGTTCCCTAATTCAGCATATTATACTGGAGTCTTTATGTTTGTCAGAGTTGTTGTAGCTGTTTACTTCTTCCATTTTTCCCTCTCTCATCAGTGATACCTATCCCCTCTAAGTAAAAAGAGGAGAAAGATAAGGATGTTCTGAGTCATTAGCTCTCAAATTTGGTATTGTTATTAGCACTTAACCAGTACCTATTTTTATTTTCATTTTGTTAGGTATTGGAAGAGAGATTCTTTGATCTGACTTCACTCTACTATTGATTTTATTTTTTTTTTACTGTAACAAATTCAAGAAAGACTTTTTTCTTTACATTATTGTGTTGGTTTTGCCATACATTGACATGAATCCGCCATGGGTATACATGTGTACCCCTTCCAGAACCCCCCTCCCACCTCCCTCCCGATTCCATCTCTCTGGGTCATCCTGGTACACCAACCCTGAGCACCCTGTATCATGCATCAAACCTGGGCTGGCGATTCATTTCACATATGGTAATTTACATGTTTCAATGCCATTCTCCCATATCATCCAACTAGAGGTCCTTGATATTCTTTACTTCTATGGCATTTCTTAACAACTTCTAAGTATATTATAAACAAATTTTGCACCATACCTAGGGATATAGAAAATGATTTTTAACATGCTCCTAGTGATTGTTGAATCATGAGTATATGGACACACTCATGTCCACAATTTTTCCTGACTTAATATCTCAATCTCTGCCTTAAAATGCGGACCATTTTTGTTTTCAGGACAAGTATTACAAATGGAAGATGATCTGGTTATCTCATTTCAATTAATGCTGTGTGTCCTTGACTATTTTATCAAACTTTCACCTCCTGCATTGCTCAAAGAACCATATAGTGAGTATTTTAATTTATACCCCTCCTACTTCATCATTCAAAATTGTTTATTGACTTCTCCTAGATCCGAAACATAGTTCTAGAGCCAAAAGAATAATAAAAAAGAAATCAGACATAGCTTCTGCTCTTAAGTAGCATAAGATATGGAAGAAGAGATTAGACAAGTAAGCAAGTTTTTAGAGTATATGGTTGAAAGTGGTCTGGGCCAAAATGCAGCAAATACTATGGGAGTTTAGTAGGAGATAAGAAAATTTTCCCAGCTGAGAAAGACCAAGGAAGACCATTTCGAAGTGGTGGCATTTGAGTTTTGAGTGTTGAAGTGGTAGTTAGGGTTTGAGGGTTGTGGTAATTTCAGGGAGGGCATGCCCAGTAAAGAGAAAATCAATAGGCAAGGAACAGATATGAACTAAACTGTATGGGAAAGGGTAGCCCATCCTACAGAAACAGATTAACTATATTTTTTTATTGGATGCTATAATGATGATGTGACTGATTTTTGTTTTTTGGCATGTGAACTGTAATTGATCCACTTCAGAGGGTAATGAGATGGAAAGTGTACTTCAATAATAACTATTACTGAAATAATTAGATAGCATTAAGCAAAGACAAGTATACTCCTCTTAGAATGAAATTGCTTCTTTTGGTGGCATATAGAGTAGGATTTAAAAAAACACTTGTTATACTACAAAAAAATGTGAACTTAACTTAGCCTTAACTGATTCCTTGCTCCTAAAATAATAAAAGTATTAGTAATGCTATAAATAATAGAGGACAGATCAAAACATGTAAGTCTCAAAGTGTTGTCAAAGTGATTGAAAAGCTGAAGCGTAATTAATCTTCATGAACAATAACTTCATGGAAAAATGAAGTCTGGAGCAGAATTTCAAAAATGTGTTGAACATGATTTGACAGAAAAGGCAGGTCATTTATCAGAAACCACATGCAAAATGAAAAGAATACAAAGCAATATATTAAAAAACTTCCCGAATCTTTAAAAATTTCCTTTATATGCCTTTTCCTCATTTTAAAAATATGCTATAACTGTAATAAGTTAATGAAGAATGTAATTTTAGGTTGACAGCTTTTGTGCTTTTGGATAATTCAGATGTTTATTTAATTCTCCAAGTGCCATGTTAAAGGAGAAACCAGGATAAAGTATTGAATTGACGTCTATGGTAAACTTTTAATTAGCTTTTTATTAAGAAGAATTTCCATGAACATAATTAAGTCATATAATAAGCGCCCATGTATTTATCACCTGCCCTCAGTATATAACTTTTGATCAACTCATAGTCCTATCTACTGCCCAGTTCTACCAGCAATATTATTTTGAAGCACATTTTTGCATACCATGTCATCCTTATAAATTTCAATATATGTCTCTGAAAGATAAAGTGTTTTTAAAAAGCATAATGACAATACCATTCTCACACCAAAAAACCAGTTAATACAGTGATTCCTTAATTCTACCAAACATCTAGTAGGTGTCCATGTTTTCAATTGTTTTGTAAAAGTAGTTAAAAATGTCTATAGTTTGACTAAATCAGAATCTAAATAACATCTATACTTTATGATCGATTGATATGACTTCAAGATTTAAAATATTCCTTCTCCATCTGTCTTTCTCTTTTTTTTCTTGAAATTTATTTATTAAATAATCAGGTGATCTTTTCTGTTGACTTTTCCATGGTTTAATTTTTACTGATTGCATCCTATGGTATAGTCTAACATATTCCTCTATCCTCTCAGTTTCTTGTTGGGCCTAGAGGCAGTTAATATTTTTTATACTTAGTCATCTGTAATCTCTTTAATAGTTCAATCCACATTCAGTTTGAATTGAAAAGGCTCGAAATAATCCAGAGGATTTTTTTTCTAAAATCACAATTTAGTGTCACATTATTATATTTGTATGCTTTTTTTTTAAATCATCATAATTTGTATGGTATTTGCTAAAATTTTTTAAACTTATTTTTATACTTTACCTCAAAAGTGAATCCATAAATAATTCTTAACATTTTTAAGACTCTTTTAAGATAGGAAACATTTTCCCCCTTGCCGACTGAGTAGAATACACTTAAAATTAGTTTATAAGTTGGCTATTTCCCTTGCCTTTTTCATATTTGTCTATGGAGTTTTAGGTTTCTGTCTGGGCCAGCTGGGGGCAGAAGAGAATAGGGATGGCAAAAACTATTTCCAGTATATAATTTACAATAGATATTCAGTAAATAGATGAAGCTGTTAGCTTTTTCATGAAGCCTAATAAGTAAAAGTAACAGAATGTTACCAAGGTTATTTCCGACCTTCCAAGTTATAATTAGAATATTTCATTATTTTATACAGTGGAATGTGCAATTGTTCTTATCTAATTTACCATTTTTACAGAAACAGCTGTAATACCTATTAATGGTTCACCTCGAACACCAAGGCGAGGTCAGAACAGGAGTGCACGGATAGCAAAACAACTAGAAAATGATACAAGAATTATTGAAGTTCTCTGTAAAGAACATGAATGTAATATAGATGAGGTAATTTAACTTCATGATTTCTTTAAAATAGTTACAGTAGATTTAGATGTAAGTTCTTCCTAACAATATATAATTCTTTCATGATGAGCTTGCTTTTTTGTAATTAGCGCCAACTCTTTTGCAGTAGCAAAATATTTAGAAAAAGTTTAATTTTCATATTCAGTTACTTTGATTTTAAAGAGAATAGCTCCCTCATCCTGGAATCACTGAAATGTACATGATTAAGGCAGTAGTTTTCAAATATATTTGTTCTTTGATTCTTCTGTGGTTATTGATACTCCTAATTTTTTTAAAGTAAGCTACTAAGAAAACCCTATTGTTTTGATTTTAGTGATAAGTGATACCAAGATTAAGTTTCTGCTTGTTGTTTAGTCGCTAAGTTGTATCCAACTCTTTGTGACCCCGTGGACTGTAGCCCACTCGGCTCCTCTGTCCATGGGATTCTCCAGGCAAGAATGCTGGAGTGGGTTGCCTTTCCCTTCTCCAGAGGATCTTCCCAACTTAGGGATCGAACCTGCGTCTCCTGCACTGGCAGGCAGATTCTTCATTGCTAGCCACCAGGGAAGCCCAAATTTCTGTTCAGTCTGATATAATTACTCTTCTGTTTCTAAGTATCACACCAGATGTTAATGACTGGTAGAGGATACATTGAACACCCAGGAATTGCTTATCTTGTTAATAAAATCTGGAATGTTAGAACTGGAAGGAATCTTACAATTAATGTATTTGGCCTCCTTTTACTAATGAGTAGACAAGCTTCCGGAGACTGCTGGCTGATTACTAACAAGGTCTGTGCTTTGGAACATCTGCTCCCAGTGCTGCCTTCACTGTGCCATGCTCTTTCTCTCATAGATTGTTATATTGTCCACAATTCACTGTATGAAATGTTGCATCTTTGAAATTTCTCTGTGAACTCTGGGAAGAAATGGGGGTATGATATCAAAATCTAGATTAATAAGTATTGGAGTGATTTATCAAGTCTGAATTTTGGCCCTATGAGTTTTGTTAATTTCATCGAATATATAGATATAGGCATGTAGATGTTTCAACTGTTTTACTTTTCTAGAATAACATATTATCTTCACTAATAAGGTGACAAATGTAGTTGAAATTTTTTCTTATTAACTCCAGTCTGCTGCTTAGTCCTTCAAAATAAAAGATATAAATAAAGGCAGCTTTCTAATTCCTGGTGGTTAAATCTCTGGATTTCAGAACTACTTACATAATTGCCTGCCAAAAATCAGGAATAAATCATGTTTTTCCTTTTTATTTTAAATAATTCTTTCATAATTTACAGTGTAACAGTTACTTATAAAGTATAGGGGATCAATAGCTTTGGTAATTTATATTAGTTAATTTGATACTTTATGTATTTAAATATGTAATATTATTTGCATATAGCATTTATAATTATATAACTGTTGGTTAGTTATATTTATGGTTATATCATTATTGGTTAGTCATACTAATCGGTTAAATAGAACTACCCATCTTATAATTATTCCAGTTAAGTGGGAATTAGTTGGAAAATAATACTATTAATAAGTATTATAGAAGCTTAATTCTTATAGCTTATTTGTGAAGTAGAAGATAGGAACTTATTAATAGGCATATATTAAATTATTTCTACCTCAACAAGTGTAGACTCCAAAGTTGGAAAAGGAAGTTATATGAAGAAAAGTAAGTTGCTCACAGTTCTGTGACAGTTTTTCAGTATAGAATAGTCAGAGATACAATTCCAGGTTTTCCAAATATGGTCTTTATTATCCATGTTAAATGTGGGGAGGGGGGGTTGTATGAAACTACATAAGTCCCAAAGCATTTTCATTCAATTTTGAAGAGAATTGTTAGGTGTATGTATGTGAAATTATTTTCTTATAAAAGCAGGTCCTTTTCCTAAATTTGTGCTAAAATAACTGACTCAATATACATTAAGCTTGATATGTGTATGAAATGGCCCAAAAATACTCTTTGGGGAGAAATCAGAGGCAGTGTAGAGAATTTAAAAGAGCCTTGGCTTTGATGTGAGGCAGATTGGGTTTCAATTCCAGCTCTGTCACTTCCTAGCTATGTAACTTTGGCCAAGTTGCTGAATTTTTTTGAGCCTCCGATCTTTTCACCACTTGTTAAATATGGGATTTTGAAGTTGGTTTCAATGGATTTTCTTCTTGTAAATCCCGTTTTATTAACAACTCCCCACTGCACCTCCATTTTAGGACCTGAAATCTGACTCACATAAATTAAAAAGTGAATAATTGTATTAATTATAAATAAACATCACACTGAGTTGAATGTAACTTATTGATCAAAATGTCAGTTCACTCATTCTAGTATTAATGGTGACAAAAAAAAGTCAAAAGCAGCCAAAAACCAGTTAAAAAACCAGTTTTTAAAAATTTTAATGGTCGTGTTGTAACTTTATCTTTTTCAGGTGAAAAATGTTTATTTCAAAAATTTTATACCTTTTATGAATTCTCTTGGAATTGTAGCTTCTAATGGACTTCCAGAGGTAATCTGAAGAAAACGTAATAAGAAGTTAATACGTTTCGGGACTTTGGGGAGGGAAGAAGAGTTGTCTAAATATTGTAAGGTTACTTTACTATGTATTAAATATTTTTCACTCAAGGAAAGAATCTAAGTAGAATTGTGGTGAATCAATTTTGTATAGTAACAGAAAAACCCTTTTTAATATATGCTCAAATGTATGTATATAAACAGTATTTTAACATTTGCACTAGAAGTTGATTTGTACTGAAATTTTTCAAAAATCAAAATGTAGGCTTTTGAACTGCATGCCATAAGTATTTAAATTTCTGCAATCTAATTTGATTCCCATTTACTTTATTATGCTTCTTTAAGCATAAAAGCCTTGATTAATGCCAACAACATTATTAGCATTACTGAATTTTGGAACATCCTTTTGCATATTTCTTTTTCTTGGCTGTACCATATGACTTGCAGGATCTTAGTTCCCCAGCCAGGGATCAGATCTGGGCCCCAGTGGAGAAAGCACCCTGTCTTAACTACTGGACTGCCAGGGAATTTCCTCTTTTGGCTACTTAATTGGAAATAGCTTTGGTTGAAATGACTGTGATTATATTGTAGACATGTTTTAACTTAGTGGTATGCCATCTATCTATTTCTTTTCACGTTTTGCCTCAAATGTCTTGTTCTTCGGTGAGAACAGAACAGCTGAGAACTTTATGTGGTAACTTGTGGAGAAAAGGATGCTGAAATGATGATGAGCAGGTTCTCAATGGTGAAGCTGTGTTTTAGACACACCTAGTATCAGTCACCAGGACCAAAAGACATGAAATCAGAGAGCTAGATTACTAATTCTGTGACCTGAGTTGGTAGCTAGTCCTTGAATTAACTAACTTATTTACTCAGCAGTTACTCAGTGAGTGATTAACATGTGCCAGGCATCGTGCTGCATGTCATCAGTGCAGAGATTTAACTCACAGTCATTGTCCTTATGGTGCTAGTGGAAGAGGTGGACATACATGGAGCATTACTAACAGGAGTCTACAAGAATTTAATAGATGTGTGCACAGGGTGTGGTGACATCTCAGAGGAGGGCTACCTGATTCAAATTGGGCCAGGTAGATTTTGCACAAAATTCTTTGGAGGTGATGTGATTTCTGAACTGAGTAAGATTTATGAGAAGTGGCATTTCCAGGAGTTGAAAATTACAGATTCAAGGGCACAATGATATGTGATAGTATCGTCTGTTCAGTGAACTCCAACTAACCCCTTAAGGTTGGGATACAGAGCAGGGAGTGTGGTAAGACATGGTACTAAAGAAGCAAGAAGGGGCTGGATGGTGCATTGCTGAGTCCTGTTACCAACTTATATATCAAAAAATACGATATTTACAACTCTAAGGAATCTTAGACATTCGTAGTGTTTTTCCCTTTGAAAGGATTACAAGGTTAGAAAATTCAAGATAAACTTTACATTATATAGCACTAATAGCTACTTGTCAATAACCTGTTGATATTTAGTGCCTCACTGAGACAGAGTAGGAACAATGATTAAACAAATAGGAATGTCTGCTTTGCCTAAAAAACTTAAGCAGGCAAGCACAAAGTTTACATTTAAATGAATTTCTTCCTATTACTCCTTTTAGAATGCAATTTTAGCGCTCGCAGGTTAGAAAGTCACAGGAGAAGGCATGTTAAACAATTGCCTATCAGGCATTGGTTTTTATATTTATGATTGGAAAATTATGAACCCAGAACTGATACAAGAATTATTGATTCCAGCATTTGGAAAAGTGTCTGAGATTGGAAATTGTGCAAGTCTGTTAATTAGGCTAATTAATTGAGGTTATATGCCCAAGATATGTTATTAAAGAAAGCATGAGTAAACCAAAGGATTTAGAAAAGATAGGCAAGATGTGTTAGTGTTTGAAAAATTATTTTATATTGATAAGTGGAGTAGAAGATTAAAAGTGAAAGATGTATAGAAGGGAGGATCTTGGCAATTAAGTGGTTATATATCTATTTTTATCTACATTTCCATTTCAATATTGTTTTGTAGCAGTGATGATTCTTGTCTAGATAAAGTGTGGGATATATCCATAAAACAAGATTTAAAATTAGAGATGAAAAAAGTGTGCAATTTTTGTACTAAAATACTTCACTTTTAGATATATGCCTTTATTTAGATTGCGTGTGAAGTCTATGTAATGTAGAATTAGGTGATATTGTACAAAAATTATTTTAATCTGTATGCTGAGTTATAATGGCATGAAAAGGATAATCATCAGTATTTTTTGGTTTTTGAGGTGGAAAATCTCTCTAAACAATATGAAGAAATTTACCTTAAAAACAAAGATCTAGATGCAAGATTGTTTCTGGATCATGATAAAACTCTTCAGGCTGATCCTACAGACAGGTATTACACATGATATATTATTATTTGTTGATATGCTGGTTCATTTTTTAAAAACTTAATAATACCAAAGTATATTCTCTTGAATTGTCCTGTAGAATCCTAAAATAGGAATGGTTAAGATAACTACAGACAAACCTATGAGATATTATGGGTTCTAGTCCACATCATTGCAATAAAACAAATACTGTATTAAAGCAAGTCACACAAATAGTGCATGTAAAAGTTACACTTACATTGTACTGTAGTCTGATAAATGGGCATTAGCATTACATCCAAAAAAATTATGTACATACCTTAATGTAAGAACACCTTATTGCTAAAAACGGTAACTGTTATCTGACAGTGCAGGATTACAAGCCTTCAATATGTTAAAAAACAGATTCTGAGAATCACAGTAAAGCAAATTGCAATAAAATGAGATATGCTTGTACAAAATTTTTGAATGATTATATGATTAATTTTATGTCATTAAGTATGAAATCTTTTAATATTAGCTAAAATGCATATATGTATATATAATTTGGAAATTAAACACAAGTAAAATGTTTCTAATTTTATTTAAGCCAAAGTAAAGTTTTTGGAAGGCATAATGATTGAAAAACTTGAGCTTTGATGTTTTTCAATACTGAACAACTTGGCTAGTAATATCAACATCTAACATTCTAGAGAAAACAAGCATCTAACTTTCACTTTCAGAAAAATTCTTAATGATTGCACACCTGTTTGTCCATAAACCTAGTGGAAAGAAACCTAACTTAAAAATGATGTTGAAAAAACAAAATTTTATTTATGTAAGCAGCTTTTGGATCATCTGTTTCCTTTAATTTCTATTATTTACTTAACCATTTTGTAAGATGTCATGAGGCAACAGAAGGTATTATACTGCTTTTTTGACTCATAAAGCCCAAGTTGTAAATTTTCAGTCTGAATTACTTTGCTTATCACTATTTAGTTTTGAAATGCAAAGAACACCACGAAAAAGTAACCCCGATGAAGAGGTGAATATGATTCTTCCACAGACTCCAGTTAGGTATGACTTTTCTTACTTTTGATTTTCATTATAATTATTTGATCAGTGCTTTATAGTGCTTCAGGTTTAATTATTTGTGAGGAAAAGACATTAAAAACAGTTCTAATCCTTCTGGGCAAATGATAACACTTTTCTCTTTTTTATTTACTAAAATGGAACACATTCTCATTCTAGGTTATACTCCTTAAGGGCAGACAGACCTATGTCTAATAATTGTATCATTGGCAATTAGCACATCTGGCACACAAAGAGCACTCAATATATATCTGTTACATGTATATACAAATATATAATGAAGATGTCTTTCTCTCTGAAATTATTATTATTTTTCACAGCATCCTGTTATTCCCTTCATAGTGTGTATCACAATTTATAATTATGAATTCATCTGTGTATTTACTTGTTTCTGTCAATACCCATAACAGCCTTTAAGTTTATACTGCAATGGACCATGACTTTTTTGTTCACCATTAAATTAAATAATTAGGACCTAAGGTAATACTTGATACACAGTTACCAATCATTACTTTTTTCAAATGACTACATACATGTATAAAAATACATTCTTGTTTGAATACAATAATAGACTCAGACTTGGCACAGAAGGGACTTTATGAAGTGATGTTTGAACTGAATTTTGAAACTTGTAAGTTTGTGTCACAGAAGAACAGCAGCACGTGCAGAGGAATGGACATATGAGACAGCGCAGTGTGTCAGGGGAACTGTCAGTGACTTTGTACGGGCGGACTAAATGGGAAGGTGAAATGGCGGGAGAGGAGGGTGGGTACTAGGTCATGAAGGGCCCGATTATTATTCCCTACTCAGAAGTTTGGACTTCAGCTTATGCAGGATATAGTCTGTTGCTATACATGGATTAAGCAGGGGTAGGATAAAATCAGACTTGGTCTTTGAAAATTTACATGATAGTCACTTGTGAAGAGAGGGACTGAGGCGGGTGTGATGAGAAATAGAGACCTACCAGTCTGTCACCCTGGTTCTTAACCATGGATGCAAATTAGATAACCTGAGGACCTGTTTTTTCCCCAAAGTACATACGCTGCCATAGACATAGTGAGTCAAAATCTGTGTCAAAATCCTGCATTGCAGTAATTCACTTAAGAGATGCTGAAGATCTAAACCAAAAGATAGGTAGTAGGAATGAAAGAGCAAGAACAGATTTGGTAAATAGTTGATGAATTCAAATTTAGAATATTATTCTTAAGGAATTTATGGGATATGAAGAAGATAATATAATAAGTAGTAGGATATAAGGATCTTACGTAATAGATTTGGGAATCATCAGGGAGAGTTAAAACCAGAAAAACAGATGAGGTTTTCTGAAGTGAGGGTTATAATAGCAAGGATGGATGAGTTAAGGACTAAACCCTAAGAATGCTAGAATTTAAGGACTAGATAGAAGTTAGATTAAAGAGAATGAGAGGTGTGATTGGGGAAGCCAGAGAGTGGAGCCAGAGGAGCCGAGGGAGGGAGGGAGTTTTAGAAAAGAACAAGTGTTTAAGAGTGTGAGATGTCTCAAGAAAATCAAGTATCAGACCGAATAAAAAAGATTTTCTGGTTTTAGCAGTTGGTCACTTATGACTTCAGTCATTGTGGCTTAAGGAATTAGTACATATACATGTCATAGAAGTGTTATATTTAAAAGTCAAGTAATTGTAGCTATCAGTTTCAAGAGGTTTGACTGAGAACCAAACATGGATTATTAAATAATATTTAAGGAACCTTTTGGCTATAAACATTCGACAGGTTTTTGCATCTTTAAACAGTGCATACAGAGTAGCATTGTACTTCTGCTCCAAAACTGGATTATTAATGTTTACCATGTACCCCTCAATACACACAAAATTATAAGAGATTGACCTACATTTACATTTTAGTAATGATGACTTCTAAAATCATGTATGCCTTCATCTTGAAGATCTCCGTAAAAGAGAGTCACTTGGTTCTTTACTTGAGTTATTAAATATCTTAGTCTTTATTTGACCAGTTTTAATATTTAATTGTAATAATGTTGCTTAAAATATTACCATTTTGATGCCATTTTGTCCTTAAAATAGTGTCATTACTTTTATTGATATATAGTTTTATTAGTAAATAAACATATCTGTTTTTTAGTTATAAACTTACTGATTATGAACATATCAGTTCTTAAAGATCTAACTAAAATGTTAATTCCTTATAAACAACAGTACACTAAGAGATTTGTAAAGTCTTATTTCAGAGAACTTCTTAAAGATTTACCAAGAGACAGTGAGATTGAAGATAAGTGTAACTTATGACATAGATACATGTCATTTGTTCTTTTTGTTACTCCATTTCTTAACATTTCTTCATATTTTTTTCTAGGACTGTTATGAATACTATCCAACAATTAATGATGATCTTAAATTCATCAAGTGATCAACCATCAGAAAATCTGATTTCCTATTTTAATGTAAGCCATATGTGAAACATACCTTGGCAAACAAATTTGAAATTAGAAGTTAAAGTACTGTTCTTTTAAACACCCATTTTCCAATAAGTTGTCTATTATCTTATTTCTTGCTTGTCTTTTTAACTCTCCAAATTAGATATTAGTAGTAGTATTGTTTTATTTGGACAGTGTTATTTTCAGATTTTCTCATGTGTACTATTTGTCTTGCTCACCAGGCTTTCTTGCAGCTTAGACCTCCCTTCCACTATTATTTTCTTCTTTCTTCAGATACATCTTTTTTTTTAAATTGGAGGATAATTGCTTTACAATGTTTTGTTGATTTCTGCTGAACAACAATGTGAGTCAGTCATAACTATATGTATATTGCCTCCCTCTTGAGCCTCCACACCCCCATACATCTTTTAATAATTCCTTTAGTGAGGGTTAGTTTGATATGAGCTTACAAGCTTTTTGTTTTATTTCTTGTCTTAAAATATCTTTATTCTTATTTTCTGTGAGGCGGTTTACCTGGATCTTCTATTTTAGGTTAACCTTTACTTTCCCTTAGTAGTTTGAAGGTATTACTTTACTACTTCCTTACTCTCATTGTTGCTAGTAAGAAGTTTTCTGTCAATTCAGCTGTTGTTTCTTTATAGTTAATCTGTCTTTTCCCTCTGCTGTTAAGATACGTTCTTTGAATGTGACATTAGATAGGATTTAGTATTTGTCATAGCTCTTCAGTCTTTTTTATTTAGCCCATTTTTATTTATTTTTATTGTGTGGCCCTGTGTGCATTACAGTGTATACTCCTGATGGACCCTGAGTTTGATATCTGAAAGGCACCTGCTAGCCTCCCTCTCCTTAAAAAAAGGGAGCGAGAAAGAAGGAGAATGAAAACTAGTGCCTGTATTCCATGCTGGTTCCTTTTCTCCTTTAAAATTAGATGAGGTTTGGGACCCACTGAAATGCTCATCTGTGGAAGCTGGATGACACTTGAAGACTTATTAAAGTTTGGCTTATCCAGTAACTGTGTGCTTTGTTTGGTTAACATTCTATTTAATATCATAAGCTGCCTCTGGTTTTGTTGTTATCTTTGTTGTCTTCTTGCTTATATTCCCCCCAGGGATTAGCAAAGTATTTTTCTGTCATCATATTCATAACTGTGTTGGCCCAGAACTGATTTTCTTTGTCCAATTTGCATAAAGTTGTTTTTATTTCTGGGTGATTTGTAGCACACGAATAGTTCCCAAACATAGGTACTCAGTTACTTAGAACTTTTAGAAGGGATAATGATATAAGTAAAAAGAATGATAATCTGTTTCCTTAAATATTGTTTTTGATATTTTCTCCAACATTTGGAGTATGTAGGACCTCTTTTTTATTTTAAACAATTTCTGTTGAGCAGAAAATTCTGCCTCAGAGATATTTTCCAGAATTCAGTTTAAAGTTGAACATTAAATGGAGCACAACAGTTTGACTGCAAAGTTTTGCATACATTACAAATTGCTTGTCTCAGAGCGGACATATCTTGAAAATCATTAAGTTTTTCTCTGACTTTGTCTCTTGGTTTCTTAATTTTAAAAATCAATGCCATCTTTCCTTTCTTGTATAAGTAAAATATTAAAAGCTATAGACATTTTTTCTTCCAGTTTTATTGAGATATGATTGACATACTGCTCTGTATAAGTTTATGCATACAGCATAGTGATTTGACTTACATACATTATGAAATGATGACCTCAGTAAGTTTAGTTAACATCCATCATCTCATTTGTATACAAAATAAAAGAAACAGAAGAAAATTCTTTTCCTTGTAACGAGAACTCTTCGGATTTACTCTCTTACAACTTTCATGTATAACATACAGCAGTGTTAATTATATTTATCATATTGTGCATTACATCCCTAGTGCTTATTTATCTTATACCTGGAAGTTTGTACCTTTTGACTGCCTTCATCCAGTTACTCCTCTCACCACACCCTACCTCTAGTAACTACAAAATTGTTCTTTTTCCTATGAGTTTGTTTTGTCTTTGAAGTATAATTGACCTACAAGACTTGGTTAGATTCTGGTGCACAGTATAGTGATTCAGTATTTTTGTACATCTCAAAGTGATCACCACAGTACATCTAGTTACCTTTTGTCTCCAAACAAAGATATTACTTAATTATTGACTGTATACCCTACACTGTACATTTCATATCTGTAACTCATGTATTTTGTAACTTGAAGTTTGTACCCCTTAATCTTCCTCACCTGTTTCTCTCTTTACCAACCCCCTCCCTTCTGTTTGTTCTCTGTATCTATGACTGTTTCTGTTTTGTTATGTTTGTTCATATGTTTTGTTTTTTAGATTTCATGTATAACTGAAATCACAATATTTGCCTTCTTTGTCTGATCTACTTTATTTAGCATAATAATCTCTAGATCCATACTTGTTGTCACAAATGGCAAGTTTTCTTTTTTCTTTATGTCCAAATAGTACCCCCTCATAGGGAAATGGGTCTTCCCTCCTAGCTGAGTTGGTAAAGAATCTGCCTGCAATACAGAGGACTTGGGTTTGATTCCTGGGTTGGAAAGATCCCCTGGAGAAGGAAATGGCAACCCACTCCAGTATTCTTGCCTGGAGAATCCCATGGACAGAAGAACCTGGCAGACTACAGTCCATGGGGTTGCAAGAGTTGGACATGACTTAATGACTAAACCACCAAATAATATTCCATTGTAAATGTGTATATATATATATACTTACATGTGCTGTGCTGTGCTTAGTTGCTCAGTTATGTCTGACTCTTTGTGACCCCATGGACTGTAGCCCACCAGACTCCTCTGTCCAAGGGGATTCTCCAGCAGGCAGATTCTTTACCATTTGAGCCACCAGGGAAGTTCAAGAATACCGAAGTGGGTATCCTATCCCTTCTCTAGGGGATCTTCCCCATCCAGGAATCAAACCGGAGTCTCTTGTATTACAAGTGGATTCTTTTTACCAGCTGAGCTACCAGGGAAGACCATACACCTGTATCAGTTCAGTTCACTTCAGTCACTCAGTTGTGTCTGATTCTTTGTGACCCCATGGACTGCAGCACGCCAGGCTTCACTGTCCATCACCAACTCCTGGAGCTTACTCAAACTCACGTTCATCAAGTCAGTGATGCCATCCAGCCATCTCATCCTCTGTCACCCCTTTCTCCTGCCTTCAATCTTTCCCAGCATCAGGGTCTTTTCCAATGAGTCACCTCTTCTCATCAGGTGGTCAAAGTATTGGAATTTCAGCTTCAGCATCAGTCCTTCCAATGAACATTCAGGACTGATTTCCTTTAGGATGGACTGGTTGGATCTCCTTGCAGTCCAAGGCACTCTCAAGAGTCTTCTCCAACTCTGCAGTTCAAAAGCATCAATTCTTCTGTGCTCAGCTTTCTTTATGGTCCAACTCTTACATCCATACATGACTACTGGAAAAACCATAGCCTTGACTAGACGGACCTTTGTTGGCAAAGTAATGTCTGCTTTTTAATATGCTATCTAGGTTGGTCACAACTTTCCTTCCAAGGAGTAAATGTCTTTTAATTTCATGGCTGCAGGCACCATCTGCAGTGATTTTGGAGCCCCAAAGTCTGACACTGTTTCCACTGTTTCCCCATCTATTTCCCATGAAGTGACTGGACCAGATGCTATGATCTTAGTTTTCTGGATGTTGAGCTTTAAGCCAACTTTTTCACTCTCCCCTTTCACTTTCATCAAGAGGCTCTTTCTTCGCTTTCTGCCATAAGGGTGGTGTCATCTGCTTATCTGAGATTATTGATATTTTTCCCGGCAGTCTTGATTCCAGCTTGTGCTTCCTCCAGCCCACCGTTTCTTACGATGTACTCTGCATATGAGTTAAATAAGCAGGGTGACAATATACAGCCTTGATGTACTCCTTTCCCTATTTGGAATACCTGTATACTACATCTTTATCTGTTCATCTATTAATGGGTACCTAGGTTGCTTTCATTCTTGTCTATTGTAAATAATGCTACAGTGATCATAAGGGTGCATAATATTTTTTTCAAATTAGTGTTTTCATTTTCTTCATATAAATACGCAGAAGTGAAGTTGCTGTATTTTATGGTATTTCTGTTTTTAATTTTTTGATGAGTCTCCAAATTGTTTTCTATAGTGGTTGCACCAATTTAGATTCCCACCAGTAGTGTACAAGGGTTATCTTTTCTCTACATCTTCGCCAACACTTATTATTTGTTCTCTTTTTGATAGTAGCCGTTAGATAGGTGTGAGGTGATATCTCATTATGCTTTTGTTTTCATTTCTCTGATGATTGGCCATTTCTCTTTGAGACCCCATGGACTGTAGCCCTCCAGACTCCTCGGTTCATGGTATACTCCAGGCACAAATACTGGAGTGGGTTACCATGCCCTCCGCCAGGGAATGATTAGTGTTGTTAAGCATCTTCTCTTGTGATTGTTGGCCATTTGTATGTCTTCTTTGGAAAGGTGTGTATTCAGTTTTCTACCTGTTTTTTAATCAGCTAGTTTTTTTGTTTTGTTTTGTTTTGTTTGTTTGATATTCAGTTGTATGAGTCCTTTGTATGTTTGGCTATTAACCCTTTATCAGATACATCATTTGCAAATACCTTTTCTTATCCTGTAGATGACCTTTTTTTTTGTTGATAGTTTCCTTTACTTTGCAGAGGCTTTTTGGTTTGAAATAGTTCCACTTATTTATTTTGCTTTTGTTACCTGTTTTTTGGAGTCAATTCCAAAATGTCATCTCCAAGACTAATGACAGGGAGTTTACCATCCATGTTTTCTTGCAAGAGTTTCATGGTTTCAGTCTTATGTTCAAGTCTTTAATCCATTTTGTGTTAATTTTTGTGTGTGGAGTAAGATAGTGGCATAATTTCAGTTGTTTGAAACTGGTTTTCCAGTTTTAGCAGCACAGTTATTAAAGAGATTGTCCCATTCCTTTATATTTTGTATTATTGACTCTTTTGTGGTAATTAATGTATCATACGCATGGGTTTATTTTGGAGCTCTCTATTCTGTTCCATTGATCTATGTTTTTATACCAAAGCAAACTGTTTTGACTACTTTAGCTTTGCAGTATAGTTTGATGCCTCCAGCTTTGTTCTTCTTTCTCAAGATTGCTTTGGTTGTTTGGGGTCTTTTGTGATTCTACATACAGTTGCTCTACTCTGTGTAAATACCTTGAAATTTTGACAGGAATTATTTCAATTTGTAGATTGCTTTGAGTAGTATGAATGTTTTAACAATATTAATTTCCTTGAACATGCAATACTTTCATTTGTATCTTTTATGATTAGCTGTTTTTCTTTGGTATCAGTTGTAAAATCTATGAGGCTGTTTTTTGATGGCTAAGGGAAGGGCAAACAAATCTTTCCTAACTTGCCGGCAGAAAATTTAGATAATAGGGATTTTTTAGTTGTAGTCTAGTAGTTTCTGGTCCCTATTAGCCCACAATGGAATGTTTTATATTTCTTATATTTTCAGTAGTTGTATTTACTTATTTGTTGTGAAGTGTTTTCACAGTATAAACAATTGAAAGTAATAATTCTTGCTATTATAGAACAGAAAGTGTTAATTCTCTGATTAGACAGTATCCTCTATGTTAATTTCTATTTTTCCTTCTTAAAGAATTGCACAGTGAATCCAAAGGAAAGTATCCTGAAAAGAGTGAAGGATATTGGGGATGTCTTTAAAGAGAAATTTGCTAAAGCTGTGGGACAAGGATGTATGGAAATTGGATCACAGGTAACTTGAACTCATTTTGATGAGTACCACTGTATAGTAAATAATTTCAAATGCAGCATCTGCCCAAGTTGTGTAAATACTGTCTAATAGTATAAAATTTTGGCAGCTACCATATCCTAGTCACCTGTGTATGATGTTATTTGGAAAAACTTTATGGGCTAGCTCTCCTTACTGTATTACAGAAACCAAAAGGAAACATGCAGAAAATTTTAGAAAACTTATGTACATTTTAGAAAATACAAGTAAAGAAAAATCAGAATTTTGTTGATATTAAGTTTTTGGTGTATATTCTTTAACTTTTGCACATATGAATATTATGTATGCATATACTTATATGAATGGAATATTATACATGCCATTTATTAGTGGTATTATTGAATGATGTTACTTTTACTATTGCTGTTATTATTTCAGAAAATCTAAAACTAATATTTTGCAACAGAATGGGCTCTGGATCTGAGCCCTGGTTTTTTATCTGGCTCTTTCATATATGAGCTGTCAGGTTTCTATATTTGCTTTACTTTGTGGCATTAATGAGGTATATATAAAATACGTTTGAAAACTGTAATCTACTATACACATGTATTTTAGTGTAATGAGGTTATATTTTGATACCATCTGCATTTTAAACAATTACATCTAAAAGTTCTATTGGTCATAATTTGAAATGAAGGATTAGGTGTGCTTATTTAAAATTTGACTGTTTTTTAAGCTAATGGAAACTAGTTATTTGATTAAAACTTTTTGCTGATAAGATCCTTTAGATCTGATTTTTGCCTTTGCCAGCTTTATGGAAAGGTACTTTTCTCTTAATCCTGGAGAGCTATCTTAAATACATGTACTAGGTCACAGAGTGTCACATTCATGTGTAAAATGGTTAGAACAGTACCAGGGTCCCCACTGGCTCAGATGGTAAAGAATCAGTCTGCAATACAGTGGACCCAGGTTCAGTCCCTGGTCGGGCAGACCTCCTGGAGAAGGGCATGGCTACCCACTGCAGTACTCTTGCCTGGAGAATCCCATGGACAGAGGAGCCTGGAGGGTGACAGTCCACGGGGTTGCAGAGAGTCAGACACGACTGAACGACTAACACTAACATAATATATTCTTGGTACATATGTATCTGTTACGATGTAGACTGAAGTAGGAATGTAAGAAAACCATATACTGGATCCCTCCTCTTGAAAATATATCAGGAATATGAAAACCATCATTTTAATATGGGGTCGCAGAGAGTCGGATTCAGTCGAGTGCCCAACACTCTCACTTTCCTTAGGTTTAGACAAGCTAGGTTTTGTGCTCTCTTGCTGGCCATATTTCTAAGAAGGGTCAGAGATGTGTCTCAGGGCAAAACTTCTTAAAAGTCAGTAATTGTTATGTTTTCTAAAATAGTGGCATCTGATTTTTTTCATTTGTTTGTTTGTAGCGATACAAGCTTGGAGTCCGATTGTATTACCGAGTAATGGAATCCATGCTTAAATCAGTAAGTTAAAAAGAACATAATAGAAAAAAAAAATTCATTGCTAACACAAAGAAGGCTTCAGTTAATTTTTTAAATCTGTTTTAGGAAGAAGAACGATTATCCATTCAAAATTTTAGGTAAATTTTTGTTTTAGTAAAACAATTTCTTTTTTTTTTTTATAAACGTAAATGTTACAAAAATCATTCTTTTTTTCCTTTAGCAAACTCCTGAATGACAACATCTTTCATATGTCTTTGTTGGCATGCGCTCTTGAGGTTGTAATGGCTACCTATAGCAGTAAGTTAAATTTTAGTAAATCAACATTCTAGTTCAATTTAAAGTTTAAAAAAACTTATCTGAGGTGTTGTGTGGGTTTTTTTAGGGGGATGGGAGATGGAGAAGTTAAGGAGAAGAAATGCATATTTTACATCATTATATACAGAAGAATATATACAGAAGAATGTAACTGGTCACCTTAGAGTGGCTTGTGAACTTGGATTTTTCAAATCATCTTGGGAATACTTTCACAAGGCCTCTATTTTGGTCTATACTGAATCCAGGAAATGTACCTATTCAACCCTTTTAAAGACTTAGGAGATTGTAAAATCCCTGAGAAGTACTATTGAGCAGCTTCCACTGATAAGGAAGCACTGCCACATCTATATGTTCAGTGGTTATGAGACCAAAGGTTGGAACTGAAATCTACCAGATAAATGGAACAGAGGCCACCAATAGTGGTTTTTTAAAATACAATTTTCAACATGTATTATTACTTTGCAAATAATGTTGCGACTGTCAAAAAAGTTTTGTTTGTAAAAATCAAAAGAAAAAAATTGTCTAAGGATACAAATATATTACATAACTAATATAACCAAGAAATGCACAATTGAAACAGATTTTTCTAACCAAATTATCAAAATCTAAACAATCACTTCCCCTCTTAATCAACGGTTAATGAGATAGTTAAAATGGATATGCCAGTGCATTACTGGTTGGATGTTAAGCCTGTTCCTGATACAAGTTTAGAATATTTAAACCTTTGAAAATTTGATGTAAGCTATGAGCCTTCTATCTAAAAGAGACATACATGCATATACACTCAGACGTGGGAAGCCTATTTCCTAGGAGTCTGTGGACCCCAGAATAAAAAATTCTGTTTCAAATAAAAATTTTTTGTTTAGCCTTTCTACTGTGTTTTAATTTTTTGTTTGATAAAACCTTTGAAGTGAAAAATAATGTAATTCAAGACTTTCTGTTTCATTCCTAAGTTATGTTTTTCTTTCATTTTTAGGAAGTATGTCTCAGAGCCTGGATACTGGAACAGACCTATCCTTCCCATGGATTCTGAGTGTATTTAACTTAAAAGCTTTTGACTTTTACAAAGTGATTGAAAGTTTCATCAAAGCAGAAGCCAACCTGACCAGAGAAATGATTAAACATTTAGAACGATGTGAACATCGAATCATGGAGTCCCTTGCATGGCTCTCAGTAAGTAGCTAGCTAAAATAGTTAAAGATACTCATATGCATATAGATAACAGTTATCTGTTAGCGAGATATATTTGTTAAAATTTACCTCAAGAGCAAATACGCGATTTAATGAATAATGTGATTTCCAAGTAGAGCCCAAGAATCAAGTAGAATATTATCAATAGAATGGTGCCCTTGAGCTCTCCAGACTATCTCATATAGGAATTTATTATGAATTGCTTTTCTTAAAGCTTGGCACTTCAAAACAAAGCAGAAGTCTTCAAAGTATTTGGGAACTTTATTTAAAGTGGGAGTGTTATGTTTGAAAATGTAAATGTCGGGTCTTAAATTTCAACAGAATAATAAAAAAAAAAAATTGACAGGCTATTGAGATGATTTAAAAGTACAGATTTTTAGTTCAGTTTAATTTGATTTTTTTTTGTCCCATCATTAAAGATAATCTAAAATCTGCACAGGTGTATTTATTGCTTATAGCATTGTATGGGCAAACAATATTCTAGGTAGTCTATTTATGGCATATAAGCTATTGATAAAGCTTTATTTAAAGAAAGGTTATATTTCCTATGTAGTAATAATGAAACATTTATATGAAGTTCTCTGTTATGCTCTTTATAGCTTCATAGTTGGGCAATACTTTGTTAATCATCAGGTTTGTAGATTGATATACAGTTGGTTTCTTTTGAAACTGTTGCATGCTAAGCTTACATCTTTACATTTATATCAGCATATAGAAATGACAATGAAAAAATTAAGGCTTTGGTTATATTAGAATCTGAATCTTCATGTAAACATAGTTTTAAATTTTTTAATATTTTAAAAATGTAATGGCTAAGAGATAACTTGTTTCTTCGTGCTTTTCTTGTATTGCCATATAGACAGAGTGGATAGAAAAGGAGAGAAGTAGGGGAAGTTGATAGATATTGTATTGCTATGATTGAATTGAGTAAGTCTTTTATACAAAAGCTTCTGCTTTGTAAAAAAAGTTGTTAGGAGAAAACTCTCGGAATCTGGGGGTTCAATGAAAGTAGCAAAAATAAATACGTAGATCAATAAATGAAATAAATAGAGTACTTTTCAGAGGGTGCCATGTCCTCTTTTCCTAGAAATTGAAATCAAGACGTAACTGTATCATGTGAAAGTAACTATTCTCATTTCTTTTAGAGAACTTTTATTTCTGTTGATACATACCTGCTATATGCCTTGCATTGAGGTAGATATTGTGAGGATATAGAAAAGACACGAGCTCTGAAAATTATGGAGGAAGTGGTAGAAATTTACTGTTGAAAATTGCTTGTGTTCAAGCCTATTTAGTTCAGTTACTGGTATTCTAGGATTCTAAACAATATTCCTTTATTTTTGAGAATTTTTGGAGGAAAAGTAACATGCACAAAGTCTAGTCAAGGGTACAGTTTTTTAAGAATAGAGTAGTGTGGACTTCATAAGCCTCTGAATTTAAATTCTAAGTTTGGTATTTCTAGGGGATGAGATTATAAACCACTTTTAGTGTTTGAATTTTCAAAAAATCAATACACACTGCTGTTTTAATCATAAACAGAACAGAGTGCTGGTGGGTAACTGTGAAAATAAGTCATGCCGCACAACATAATATGTGAGTCTTTCCTGTGAGAATAATTAACATTTTAGAGAGGAGGGATACCATAGATAAATTTAAGCTTTCACAGACTATAGGATTTTTTTTTATTGAAGTATAACGTATAGACAGAAAAGCATATATCACAAGTTGTAGTTCAAAGGATTTTTAACAAATAGAATGTACCCACGTTACTAACATATAGATCAAATATCAGAGCAGTTGAGCACACTTATGATACCAAAATCCAGATCAAGAATCAGAGCAAACCTACTTGGTTTTTTGATTCTGTGTTACAGTCAGAATCTCTGATTGAACTGAAGATATTTATGAGAGCATACTCACAGGGAAACACCAAGTGAGATACTATTTACTTTACTCATTGATAATTTAATGAAAGAAAGAACATCATTGTATTTTTAATGGTTGCATGGGGAAAGGGTTGAGTATCTTTACTGCACAATCTTGAGAAGTACTAAATCAAGAACAGAATAACTTTAAGAAGGCAGAAGCACACTTCTGTTTTTTTGATCCCAGAGAGATTAACAGGCAATATATGCATATAAAATGCTAAACAATCTATTGAAAAACCTAGTGAAGTCTTGTTCTCTGGAAATCTGGAGGATTAGGGGTAGTTTAAAATGAATCATGCCTAAGCATTGGACCAAATGACTTACAGGTGTTTAGGCCTCTTAAATCTGTTAAGCAGTTTATCGTGCCAGTAGATGACAAGGTGAGATTTGGATATTTTACTTTCAGTATATTCAGACTGTGTTGGTTTTTTTCAGTAAAATCTTTGTAAACCAAAATAGACCAGGTAGTTTATTCTCTAAATGGTCTTTATTGTGGGCTTCTGTGGATTCTTCCTCTTGATCTACCCACATCTGTGGCTGCCTTAACACTATTTCTCTCACAGTAACCAGAGAAATCTTTTTATAAATGCAGAACAACTCTCATGATGCTAATTCCTCAGATGAAAAGTCTTTTGTAGGGGACCTGTGCCTGTAGTAATATGGAGGGAGACCATACCATATGACTCCTCACAAAAAAATACAACTATAAAACCTGGGCACACTCAGTTGTGCCTGACTTTTTGAGATCCCATGAACTGTAGCCCACCAGGCTCCTCTCTCCATTGGATTTTCCAGACAAAAATACTGGAGTGGGTTGCCATTTTCTTCTCCAGGGGATCTTCCTAACCCAGGGATTGAACCCACAGCTCCTGTGTCCTGATTGGCAGGCAGATTTTCTTCCGCTGAGCTACCAAAGGAATCGCCTGAAGTCACTGACCTTTTAGAGCAGACAGCCTAGTTAAGAAATGGAGTAGGGGTGCTGTGAGCCTGGGTAGGGAGCTTTCAGCCTGGAGCTGGGAGCTATAGGGGGAAGTGAGTGCCAGTGGGGAAATCTCAGGCTTTCTGACAAGGGAAACTGGAAAATTGAAACAAACAACCATGGACTGTTGCCTGCCAGGTTCCTCTGTCCATGGAATTCTCCAGGCAAAGTCACTGGTGTGGGTTGCCATTCCTTTCTCCAGGGGATCTTCCTGACCCAGAGATTGAACCCGGCTCTCCTGAATTGCAGGCAGATTCTTCACTGATTGAGCCACCAGGGAAGCCTGTCTCAAAGTGGCTTTAGTGGCGAAAGATCTGACTTGAAACAGAAGCTGCTGGTGAATAAACAATTTACAGCTCAAGTTCAGTAAAAATAATTACCTGCTTTAAGACAAACAAAGAAAAAATACTCATTTGAGAAAAATAGCAGAATCCAGAATCTTTACAACTTAAACATTTATGGTGTTCTTTAATTACCCAGCATACAAAGAGGGTCAAAGGAATCAAATGTATGTTTTTAGTGTGGGAATTTTAAGTAATTATTTGTTGCCTGCAAGGCTCTCTTTTAGAAGCTTTGTCTCTTCCTTTTTCTCTTATTAGCAGTTTAAAGTGTGGTCTGTGATCCCCTGGTGATCCCAGAAAACATTTTAGGGGATCTGCAATGTGAAAGCTATTTTCATATTACTGTTAAGATGTTATTTATTTTTTTCACTCTGTTGACATTTATGCCAATGACATTTATTCCAAAACTTTCGGAACCTTTGCACTGTCTTAGAGGAGTAGCATCAAAGTGTCTGTGGGGTTTTTTGTCAGCTCTTTATTTTGTGTTTGGTTATAGTGGGTTAACGACGTTGTGGTAGTTTCTGGTGAACAGCGAAGGGGTTCTGGTGATCAGCCACATATTTGTATCCATTCTGCCCCAGAGTCCCCTCCCCTCCAGGCTTGTGGTCACTGTATTCTTCACCACCACAAACTCTCAGTTAAAAAAACAAAGCAAAACATGCCTGTTGTCATTTAAAAACGTCATTGATGAGCCAGTTAAGAAGTATTTATTTTGTATAATCTCTATTCTCAAGTACAGTGTGGTTGAAAGCAGCTAACAATAAATGTTGCCAATGATAAGTTTTCAGTTCTCAAGGAAAAATTAGAATTTTGATAATCTTGTATTCACTTTAAGCAGAATTGCTTCCCAATACATCAAAGACTTTCCTTATGAATTGAGTGGTAGTATTAGTAAATGTGATTGTTTAACATTACATAAAGAGATTCATCTGCATTGTAAGAGCTATATAATTCAGTGAACTGTTATTTCCAAATGACCAGTGCATCATGCTACAAAATCATATATGAGTAAGAAGTTTATTCAGAGTTTAAGGTCTTTGATAGATAGATCGATGGTTTTTAAGGTCTCAGAATGTGAAGTTTAATTCATGAATTAAAATTCATGAAAATCAAAAATTAAAATTAAAAATTCAATGAAAATTAAAATTCATGAAAATTGTTTCCAATTTCATATTGCAATTAACCTTTAAGAAACTACTGCTTGTTGAGTTTTAGAGTAGTGTCAAAAAAGAATATCCCTTATTATTTGAAAAGTCTATTAAAATACTCCTTTTTTTTTCAACTACATATTGTGTGAGGCCAGATACTCTTATACTTCAACCAGACAACACATTTCAGTGAAGCAAATACAGAAGCAGATACAAGAATTCAGGTCTCTTCTATAGGCTAGATATTAAAGGGATTTGCAGGATTATAAAACTCTGCCACTGTTCTAATTTTTTTGTTTATTTAGGAAAATAGAGTCATAAAAATGTTAGCCTCAGTTCAGTCGCTCAGTCATGTCTGACTCTTTGCAGCACTGGGCTGTAGCACGCCAGGCCTCCTTGTCCATCACCAATTCCTAGAGCTTACTCAAACTGATGTCTATAGCAAGCTTATTTTGGTTATTTCAGATAAATTGCATTCTTAAAATTTTTTCAGTTTTAATTACACATAATTAATTTTAAATTAAGATTTAATTATTAACACAGTAATATTGCATGCGTACTAAGTCATTTCAGTCATGTCCAACACTTTGTGACTCTATGGACTGTAACCCGCCAGGCTCTTCTGTCCAGGGGGTTCTCAGATATTGATAGACACTCACATGAACAAAAACTTTTGGGTCCTCAATAATTTAAGAATGTTAAAGGACGCTGAGTCCAAATGTTTTGAGAATACTTTGCATATATTCTCTTCTCCATTCAGACTTCTCTGTTTACTATTACTCACACATCCATGTTTGTCTCTGCCTGTCTCTGAGTCTTTGTTCACTTCATAGGCTCCATCTGAAATGCTTTCCCCTTTTTATTTACCAGATTTTCAGGTCTACTTCCACTTTGCCTTTTGAGATCATCCTAAGTCTATAGTCATTCTTTCCTCCTTTGCAGTCTTACAGTGTTGATCAGTACTACTTCCTGGTCATTTATAAACTTTGTATCTTATTACATGTGTGTATTTCATTTTAAATGAGTTAATGTATGGGAAAAGCACTTGGAACAGCGTCTCTGGCTTTGTATTAGAAGATATGGCAGTTAATTACACAAGTGAGAATGAAGGACAGAGAAAGGGTCAACTTTGACATTAAGGTAGTGTCGTTCATTAAAGATAGCCAGGATTGAATGAGATTTCCTTGGGAGGTGAAACTTGATTACGTTGAGTTTGAATTGCCTGTAAATCATCAAGTAAAGGTGTCAGGAGGCAGTTGGATATGTGTGTCTGGAGTTTTGGAAAGAAACTCTAGGCCAGGAATAGAAACCTGAGAGTTGCTGGCTCATATATAATAATAAAGATCACCACCCTTTATTGGCAGTTGATCTTGTGTCACCCACACCATGTGAGTACTTCTTATCATCTCATTTGACTTTATGGTAATCCATGAGGTATTATTATTCTAAATGAGGGAAATAATGCTTAGAGAAGTTTAATAACTTGCCCTAAACCATATAAGCTAAACAGCAGAGCTTATGGCTTGAACACAGGTCTCTCTGGCTCCAAAACTGTAAATCCCTGTGTTTTACCAAATGACTAAAATTTAGGAAATAGAATAAGGTCACTTAACAGGAGAGTGTAGTACAAAAAGAAAATGTAATTTAGGATAGAATCCTAAGGAGTACCAGCAGTTAAGGGATAGACAGAAAACAGAAGCCGACAAAAGAGATCAAATCAAGGAATCCTCCTGTCGCTAAGGAGAAATATCAGAAGTGGTGTCATAAAGAGAGAATGAAAAGGTGTGAGTGCTTGCTATTTCAGATACTGTAGGAGAAGTCGGTAACAACTGAAGAGTGTTTATTAGTTTCAGCAACAAGGAAGCCACTGGTGAAGGTAGCAAGCAAGGACTGTTAGAAGAAATGGTGTGGGAGCAGGAGTTGATCGCAGTGGAATTTGGCTGAGGTATGAGTGAGAGATAAAGTGGAGACAGTGCTTATAAATAGTTTCTACCAGTCTTATCTGTAAAGGGTATAACTGGAGGGTGTGACAGCTGTAAAGGTATAGCTGGAGGTATGTGAGGCAGCGGAATAGTTATTTTTCAGGATGGGAAAGGAAGGATTAAATGTTGATAGAAACGAGTTATCTATTGCTGAATGGCACATTAGTGGCTTAAAACAGTCATTTTATTTTGCTTATGATTCTGCGGGTCAGGAATCTGGGAAGAGTTAGACTGGACAGTTCCTCCCAGACCATGCGGTATCAGCTGGTGTGTGGGGCAAGATTCACTTCTAAAATGTTTCTTAGAAGTCTGGTACCTTGCTCCTGCCTGGTATGTGCTGACCTCTCCCTCCCTTTCTTCCCCCCCCCCCCCCATCTTATCCTCCTGAGCTTCTCATATGAGAAACTGTGCATCTCATAGCCTTTTGGTTGGAGAGTAGTTGTCCTTCTTACAGAACAGCTCTTTATCACTAGTTATAAGCGATTTGATTAAGATGTGCCTTAGTTCAGTTTTCTTTATGTTTCTCTTTTTGAAGTTCTACTTCGAAATGTGGACTTATATGTTTCATCAAATCTGGGGCCATTATTTTCTCAAAATGTTTTTTTTTTTTTTTGACTCCTCTCACCCCTTCCTGCAGGGATTCTGGTCACACATGTATTAGGTCACTTAAAATTGTCCCACTGCTCACTGATGCTCTGGTTGTTGTTGATGTCCCAGATGTTTTGTTTCTGTTTTACTTGAAATTGTTTCTACTATACCTATGTCTTCAAGTTCATAAATTTTTTTCTTCTGAAATGTCTTATTTGCTATTAATTCCACCTACTGTGCTTTTAATCTTAGGTATTAGATTTTTCATCTCTAGAATCTGATTTGAATCCTTTTCTAAATCTTTCATCTCTCTCTTCAGCATGTCTGCTTTCCTTTACATTCAACATCTGGAATATAGTTATAATAATTAAAGTCCCTGTCCACTAATTCTAACATCTATGTCTTTTTAGGACTGTCTATTGACTGATACTTCTCTTTTGAAGAGTCTTTTTTTTTTTTTGACTGCTTGGTAGCTTTTTATTGGATGCCAGACATTGTGAATTTTACCTTAGTGGTCCTGGACATTTTCATATTCCTTTCACTATTCTTGTGTCTTGGGACAAAGTTTAGTTCCTTGGAAGCGTTTGATCCTTCAGAGGCTTTTGTTGTTTCTAGACAAAGCCAGTCTTTAATCTTATGACTAGTTTTTCCCCACTCTTGAGGCAGTCCCCTTCTAGGTGCTCTACCTGATGTCTCTCATACGTTATAAGGTTTTTACAGACTGGCTGGTGGAAATCAGAACTCTTCTTGGCCCTGTGTCAGTTCCTGGAATGGTTCTGCTGCTTCCCATGCTTCTTTTCCTGGCCTCCGGTAGTTTGCACGCTCTGATCAGGACTGGGGTAAAGACTGAGAATAACTCTCTGCAGACTTCTGGAGCACTCTATTTGCAAATCTCTCTTTTCTGTGTGAGTCTCTCCTCTGTTACTCTGTCCTGCTAATTTTCCTGATTTTCTCTGTTTTGAATTCTCAATTCTGTTTCTTCAAGCAGGGAGACCACTGAGGTCTATTTCAGTTTCTCCTCCCTGACTTGTAACCTGGGAACTGTCTCCAAGCAAAGGTAGAGCTTAAGCATTTGCCTTTTTCCCCCCAGAAATTACTGTCTTAGACTGCTTGTCCTATTACTGGCCTGTACTCAGTGTCTGAAAACTATTATTTATGTTGTTTGATTTTGTAGTTAAGACAAATCTGGTCTCTTCCTTTATCACAGCCAAAAGAGTTATGTATACTATTTAGTGATTGATAAAGATTTTTGAATATGTATACTTAGAGAATATTTAGGGTTTCATTTCTATTTTCCTGTATTAAATGCATCATATCTTCTGAATAATAGTATTTTGGAGGATACTTATTATTTGGAGAATGTAGAAGTATTAGTAATTGATTGT
Source organism: Antilocapra americana (assembly GCA_007570785.1). Taxonomy (NCBI): domain Eukaryota; kingdom Metazoa; phylum Chordata; class Mammalia; order Artiodactyla; family Antilocapridae; genus Antilocapra; species Antilocapra americana. Next base: position 10,484,179 of record ML661908.1, read on the forward strand.
TGTATTAAATTTTAATAAGTCATAAAGCTGAGCCTCCTCTAAATGTTGTCAAATATAGCTGACTCATTAAATTGGATTCTATTGGGGTTTTTTTTGTAGTCACTACACATCAGCAAGTTTCTTCATTCAGTTGCAAAAATATTGGACCAGAGCACTTTTATATAAGAAAAGATTAAAAATGTTTCCTTTTTTATTATTTTTCCAAAATTTAAATGAAGGCCTCTTTTATACCTCAGTACAGTTGCAATGAATAGCTTTTATTTTTAGAGTCCGGATTTAATGACACACTTGTAAACAAATTTTTAAGCTTCTTTGGTATTCTTTTGAAATGTCAAACTTGACAGGAAATGAACACAAAAGAGAGAAAAGCCTGCGGCTCTGAAAAAGCCAAAAAGGATATCTGTTGTGTATTTGGATGGTAGATCATTAACCTCTGGTGCACTTTGCACAATGGTTTTAGTATTTACCATTAGACGTTAGTTTTTTTTCAAAAGCTATATTTTACCAAGAGCAATGTCTCAGGAAGGCAAATGAATTGTAAGATAATGATTAAGCTGTATTTAACACTTAAAAAAATAAGGATGGTGAAGTAATATGATGTCATATACTATATTTATACAGCAACCATGCTACTATGATGAAAAATGCTTTATGTTGGGTTTTTTAAAAGCTCCTCATCAGTTTTTTTTTTTTAAAGTAAGCATATATTTATCTTTTTTCCAGCAAAATATTTTAGTCTTTAAAAATCTGATTCTTTCTGAAAACATCACTGTGGTTTTATAATGTTTCTCATTCTGACCCAGCATATTCCTAATTTCTTGCCCTTAATTCCCATGGTTAAGTTGGCACTTTCAAGTGATTTAGAAGATTTGACTTTACCTTTCAGAGCTAAAATTATTTTATTTTGTTCTAAATACACCTTTGTTTCTCAATATTTGTATTTTTACATTTTACTTTTCAAGTCATCGAGGCTTGAATACTGAACATTCTTTTCTTCTTTTTCTCTGTAGTTTTATAGAGTCTTGTAATATAAAATGTCATTGTTCAGTCGCCAAGTCTTGTGCAACTCTTTGCGACCCCATGGACTACAGCACATCAGGCTTTCCTGCCCCTCACCATCTCTTGGAGTTTGCCCAAGTTCATGTCCATTGAATCAGTGATACCATCCAACCATCTCATTCTCTGTTGCCCTCTTCTCCTTCTGCCTTCACTCTTTCTCAGCGTCAGGGTCTTTTCCAATGAGTCAACTGTTTACATCAGGTGGCCAAAGTATTGTAGCTTTAGCTTCAGCATTTGTCCTTCCACAAGATTATTCATGGTTGATTTCCTTTAGGATTGACTGGTTTGATCTTGCTTTCCAAGGGACTCTCAAGAGTATTCTCTAAGAAGTTCTCTAACCACAGTTCAAAAGCATCAGTTAAAGTTGATCAGTAATTATAAATACAAAAACCAAAAAAAATTACCATGTGTCATATTTATTTAGTATGTTAAATATCTGTTTTCGTTTACATTTTCCTAGATCATATCATTACCTTCTTACCTTGAACATACTAGTACAGACTCCTGCTTGGTCTCCCAGCTTTGGCACTACCCTGTGTTCTATAGTTTGGTGCTGAGTGAATATTCTTAAATGCTTTTTCATGCGATAATTCATGTTCAGAAACCCACAGTAGCTCCCATTGCCATTAGATAAATGCAGCCTCTTTACTCTGGTTGTGATAATGGGACCCTGCCTTCTTCTTTCTAGCCTTCTATTCAAGCACTCCCTATGTTTATTGTTGTTTTGGTTTGTTTTTCTTAATTTTTTTTATTAGAGTATCCTTCCTTTGTAACATGGTGAAACACTGTGTTCAGAGTTCTTTGATCTCTGGAGCAAACCACATAGACATAGTCAGAGTGAGTATGGCCTAATGTGGGAATCAGAAGACCTGACATTTAGAGCCTACCTCTTCCACGTACAAGTTAATGTCTTTGTTTTAGTTTCTTGCTTTGTAAATTGAGACAGACCAAAGAGATTTTAGTATTTCTAGCTCAAATATTTTATGATTCTACAAAACTATTTAAATGTTGAGAATTATTTGCCACCACTGAAGGTGTGCCACTTCTTTAGATTGCTTCACGATATAAAATGTTGAAGAAACTTTTCAAAAAAGGATAACAGAGAGGTCTCATTTCCCTACTCTCCTTTACCTCAGTTTCCTCCAGTTCTCTTTGGATCATATCTGATATTTGTATATCAGTTATTTGAAAGGAATTGTACTTGCCCCAGCGAGGTATCTAATGACATGGGAAATAGCCCCTACCCTTAAAGAGGTTTGGTACCTATAGGAGAGTAAATCATTGTGATATCCTGTGAAATAAGATAAGCCATGAGGATCAAGGTAGGGAGTGATCAATTGTAAGTGGATGGGAAAAAACTTAAACTGGGTGTGGAAATGTGGAAAGATATTTGGGGGAAAATTATGGACTACATTGGCAATGGTACATGAGTCCTGATTTAAGACTAGTAAATTAGTCTCAAAAGTCTGTTTTTAATCTCTTTAAAAGTGAAGAGCTAGCTCTCTTGGTAAATGAGATATCTTACAAAAGTGAATATACAAGATAATTTTGTTGTTCAGTCGCTAAGTCGTGTCTGACTCTTTGCAACCCCATGGATTGCAGCACACCAAGCTTCCGTGTCCTTCACCATCTCCTGGAGTTTGCACAAACTCATGTCCATTGAGTCAGTGATGCCATCCAACCATCTCATCCTCTGTTGCTCCCTTCTCCTGTGCCCTCTATCTTTCCCAGCATCAGGGTCTTTTCCAGTGAGCCAGTTCTTCCAGTCAGGTGGTCAAAGTAGAGTTAAACTCTAGCATTAGTCCTTCCAATGAATATTCAGGGTTGAATTTTTTTTTTAATGCACTGCTGCTGCTAAGTCGCTTCAGTCGTGTCTGACTCTGTGTGACCCCAGAGACGGCAGCCCACCAGGCTCCCCCGTCCCTGGGATTCTCCAGGCAAGAACACTGGAGTGGGTTGCCATTGCCTTCTCTGTTTTTATGCACTACTTAAAAATAAAATATATGTGTGTATATATGTGTGTGTGTGTGTAAACACACAGGTTTTTTGAGGGAAATAATTTTGGAAGAGAATATATATGCTCTCTTGTCTTCTTCGGCAGAGTATATTTAAAGTAATTTTACTTTTTGAGTAGGGACATCATTATAGACATTACTATATTATTCATGGGCGAGAGTGCCCATTTGCTTCTGAAAAGACTGTGCTCTTTACCCAGTGTTTTAGTTTTATTTTTTTGTTCCTGCCTCTCCGCTCCCTTTCCTTGTGAATTATTCTGTATTTCTCACAATTTCAGATTCTGTCAATCTGTGACACCTGTTTTCTCTAACTTGCTCTCCTGAGCTCCTTAAATCAGTATGTTCTATTGCAAATGCCCTTTGTGCTTTTGGGTTTTGGGCACAGTGATATTGATAAAGTTCTTTTCTTCCTTCCAGGCTGAGGATTATTTTCTTAGTAGTGTTTTTCAAACTTTACTATGCATGGAGATCTTATTAAAATAAAGTGTCTTATCACGTGGTTCTAGGGCAGGATTTCAGATTCAGCATTTCTCACAGGCCCCAGGTGGTTCTGATGTTGCTAGCCCGTGGGCCACTCTTTAGAGTGGCCAAATCCTAGATGACTTTACGTGATTTTGACTTTAAAGTGAAATACTCTATTGGTTCTTTACACTGACTCCACAAAGTAGGTATAGGTGTGAATCTAATTTCCCGTTTGAGGAGGAACCTAGGAATCTGTCCCAGCTAGCAGCTAATTAGCCATGGATGGAAGGCAGCTAATGCTCCTTGACTAGTTGCAATGTGCTGTGCACCAAAAGTTTTTGTCTAATTTAATTTTCATAATAATCCTGTGATGTTGTTAATACTGTTTCCGTTTTTTCGAAAGTGGAAGCAGGCTCAGGAAGGTTAAGCAGTTTGTCTAGAGTCACCCACTTGGCATATGAACCCAAATTGGTTTAATTCCAAATTCCATGTTAGTCTAGTAAAGTTCCCCTTTCATTGTACCACGTTATTTCTGTTTATTCATTCACACTGTTTTTATTACCACTGTAGCATGTAGTCCAGTGTAGGAGACAGTATAAATTTTTTTCTAAGTGAAAAATCAGCACGTATGTTTTTTATCTTGAGTAACAAGGTGACTGTTTTGCCCTGGAGCTAGTCAGTACTGGAAAGGGGAGAAAGTGCAGCCTTTTGTGAAGCGCTCCTTTGTGTGGTGTCCAGCCACTGTTAATCTACTAGACTCCTCAGGAAGAAAAGACTTTACAAAAGGAGCAAACTGGATTTTAAAAGAAGTTACTAGTGCATCTGTATGTTTTGTTTATGTAACTCTCTGAATGATATTTTAACATAGTAATATAAGTATTTTTTAAATCTATGATTATATATATAGTTTACAGTTGAGAAAATTAAATATTTGAATCAATTCTCAGGGAGATTGAAGGGAAGGGTTAGAGTAAGGTGAAATGGAAAACTAGATCTCTTTTTATAGATTGAAATGTTAAAACTGAGTTTTTTCTGAGTTTTAAATGAAAAATTTCAAGTATGCCTAACGTCTTCTGTAAGAATGAAAAAATGTAAAGTCCGAGAATGAAAAATAAAGGAAGGCAATATCTTAGAAATAAAATTTTTGATAGGGACCTTGTGTTCTACTAGTTAAATAGCCTAGAGAGAAGTTAAAAAAATAAATACAGATATACAGAACAAGCACAAAAATAAGGATAGTAACTTAGTTTATATGAACAATTATCCACTGAAATGTGAATAAGTGATTGCTTTATAAAGTTCTAAGGCTATAAGTAAGCTCAATTTAATAAAATAATTCTTCATAATTGAACCATTGAAGAAGCAGTAAGGCATTAAATGGTTTTTTATGTGGTTCTTCTATATGTTAAAAGACAATAAAAAGAAAACCCAAAGAAACTGAGATAGATAACTGTTATAAATTGTTCCGAATCATCTCCTGTGTTGAATGTTTACGTGAATCTGAATTCTTGATCCAGATCTGTTTATGGTTTTAAACATAAAATTTTTTCTGTATCTAGAGCTTTGTTCAATTGCCATCTTGTCTTGAGCCTGGGGCTCGACTCCTCAGTGTGTTCTTTTCTCTATGCGCTTGTCTCTTTTTTTAATCTTTGGAACACCCTGACACACGTGAGAAATTGCTCGAGTTCACTGTGGAGGAAAAGTATTTATGACTTGTCCATTCATGTCTCCCTTCCCCTCCCCCATCATCCATACAACACATTCTCCTTGTTCCTGAATTGGCACAAAGGACTAAAGAAATTCAGGAACATAAAAAAAAATCTCATACTCAGAAACGTCCCTTAGGTAGCTCATAGAAACTTGCTTTAGGAAGCAGTGCTTGTAAGAAGCTCATCACTAGCTTCTTTGGAATCTGATCATCATGCAGACCTACATCAAGATGACCCTCACTTATGCATATTACATTCCAGTGTAGAAGGGACAATAGGTAACATTCAGCACTGTTAAAAATGCTGAAATATGTTCACTCATTTACTTCGCACAAATGTATGAAGTAGATACTCTCATTATCACCACTTCATGGATGAAAAATCAGATGCACAGAGAAATTAAGAACGTTTCCCCTATCCACAAAACTAAGTTGATAGCATAGCTAGAATTTTGACTCAAACTGTCTTGGTCCCAGAGATGGTACTTTTAACCTTTGTGCTGCCTCCTGGTGTATATTAATTTACCACTAGGTATATGCACTGTTGTGATTAGTTTCTTTATTCATGTTTTATCTGTGTTTGTGTCACTATGCTATAGCAGATCCTTCTGTCTGGATTTTGGCGTCACCATATCCCATTGAATCTTCCCAGAAGATGAACATTGCTATTCCTGTTTTACAGACAAGAAAAAGCTGCAGTGCATTTAGAGATGCCATGTGACTTGCTTGGTCTGATTCTCAGCAAGTTGTGTCTGTAGCTCAGACTGTATTTTACTCATCTGTAAAATGGGCATGATAATACTTATCAGGGTTGCCATGAGGAATAAATGTACATTTATGAGAATGGTACCTTTTAGAAACATCACAATTAATTGTTAGTTTCCTTTAGTTCATTTTCTCTACAGTGATTTCCTAAGAACAGAGGACCGAGAACACAGTTAAACAGTATTGGATCTATTTGTCCTGGCTTACAAGTATGTAGGAATTTTCTCTTCTGACGTACTTTCCCTCTCACTGCCTTCTCAGAATGGAGTAAGTTCAGGGAAAGAGGGGCGTAACTGAACTTCAGCATTGTTAAATGTGGGCAGTGTTCTCTGTTATACTGCTGTCAGAATTTGTTGTGGTGCTTTAGTTGTGAATCATGTCACTAATTACCCTGAGGTCAGTGTTCATTAGTCAAGTACAAACAAGAGAAATGGCAGTTGTAAAAGAATAACTTGGAAATATCCTCTGTACTTAACATGTTGAAATGGAAGCACTTGTACTTTTGTTCAGAGAGTGTCTTCTATAAGGTCATGATGTTAGAAAATTACCTGAATATAGTCCAAGAATTTTCAGTCTCTAAACTAGTGTCGTGTCATATCCTAACTGTAATAGTGAAGAAGGACTCTAGAATCTGGCTGTGCAAGGAACAAAAAAAAAGAGGTATCTTATGAGATCTCAATTCTATTTAATGTAGTTTCTGAATTCCTCCAGCAAAACCAGAAGCTGTTATTAATAGTGAGTTTAATAAAATTTTAGAACCACTCTAGGGCAACTGTTCTTAAACCATGTAAGTTCAGTTACTTTTAATTGTAAAATAGAACCGACTTTTTGACATCTCTCTTTTCCAGATTTTTATGTCATGTTTTAAAAACTAAACTGTCACAATCTAGTCTGTTTTAAAATGCATTCAAGTGGCCTTTGCATATGTGGCTTTACTAATTTGCGTATTGGTTCTTAATATTTTCTGCTACTGTCAGAAATAGACAAATATCAAAGACATTTTTGGTGTCTTCCTGTACATGCTAGATTTAGAAAATGATAAGAAAACTGAGAATAGGAAACAGCTGTATTTTTGTGTCTCACTCTTTTCAAAAAAAAAAAATCTTTATTGTTCTTGCTTAGTTTCAGCTTCCATTAAGTTACAACAGATAATTTCTCTTTAAGAATTTTATTATACTCTTTAAGAATTCTCAAAGACTAACATACTGCATTGTATATATTGTTGTAATTTATTCAACCAATTTTCTGTGCTTGGACATCTGGGGAATTTTCAGTGTTTTCTAGTTTCAAACAATACTGCATCTTGTACATATATGTATTTTTATATTATTAAAAGTGTGTCTTCAAGGTAAATACCTAGAAATCAGAATGCTGGTTTAAAGGATAAGAGTGAGTGAGTGTGGGTGTGCGTGCATGCACACACGTGTGTCAAATTCCCACCTATTAGCATTATACCATTTTGTTTCCCACGAGCAGTATATGAATGTTGTCAATTTCTCCACAGGGCTGCTAACTTCATTTTTCCAGGTAACACATTAAAATACTCTTCCTACTCATCATCACCATCATTTCAAAAAGAAAGCATTTTAGTAAGAGGTAAAGGACATAATCAAAATAAAGGATAAGAGAATCTCTTAATTTAAATGAAATAAATATAGCTCCTGTTGTGATTGTTTTTTCTTTTTCCTGAGGTTTAATGCATCTCTTCACTATAATCAGAGGGATGGGAGTTTTTCGAAATGCATAAGCTTGTCTTTCCTTCTACTTGAAATCCTTCAGTGCTTTCCCCAGCTCCTTAGATCTTACCATGGCTGTATCATGGCTTATGTAGGATCTCAGTCCTCCGTCTCCAGACACTGTGGATTTGGTTTAATCCTTTCAACACACCAGGTTCTCTCCAGTGAGGCCTTTGCATCTGCTCCTCCCTTTGTCACCATTAAAGGAGCAGACAAGTTAAAAAACAAAACAAACTCTTAGCTGACTCCACCTTAGCTTGTCATGTGACCTTATGGAGTTACTTGGCCTTTTACTTCTTCTGTTTCTTCTACCTAAGATAAAGAAGTTGTATAAATGACCCCTAGACTCTTTCAGTTTTAAATTATGAATTTCCCACCAGTCATTTTGATAGGAAGATAATGAAACTCAATACATTCACCCTGTGACTAATAACTGTAACTTGGCCATAAAAGCACATATTTGTTTCTCATTCTATTTTATTTCCATAGGTTCTTGCTATTTTTATTTAGGTAAAATTGGTATATAATATTATATGAATTTCATGTGTGCCACACTGCAGTCTGATAGCTGTGTACACTACGAAGAGATCATCACCAAACACCATTGATCTCCATACAATAGATGCCCTTCACCAACTAACCTAGCCCTCAGCCCTTATGTTCTAATAATCACTGTCTGTTCTTGGTATCTAGAAGTTTTTGTTTTTTTAATTCATTTGTCTTGGTTTTTTTAGATTCTGCACATGGGAAATCATTTGGTATTTATCTTTTTTTCATCTGACTTATTTCATTTAGCATAATGCCTTCTGGATCTATCCATGTTGTTGAAAATAGCAAGGTTTTTTTTTTTTTTATGACTGAGTGCCATTTATTCAAACAGATATATAACAGACTCTTTATTCATTCATCTGATGATGGGCTGTTAGGTGGTTTCCATATCTTGGCTATTAAAAATAATGGTACAATGAGCATAGGAATGTATATATCTTTTCTAGTTAATGGTTTCATATTCTTCAGATAAATACTCAGAAGTGGAACAGCTAGATCATAGGGTAGTTCTAGTCATAATTTTTTGAGGCATCTCATGCTGTGTTTTCCATAGTTGCACCAATTTACATTCCCGCCAGCACTGTGGGAGGGTTCTCTTTTCTTCTCATACTCACCAACACCCTTCTTTTGAGAATAGTCCTTCTAACAGGTATGACGTAATATCTCATTGTTGTTTTAATTAGTGATGTTGAATATATTTTCATATTTCTGCTGGCCATAAATATTTCAATTATTTTCAAAAAGTATTGGTTGACTAATAAGTAATAAGTAAATAATAAGTAAAGCAAATTTTGAGTTTGAAAACTGATCACTGAATTCGTGAATTATATCTACTTCTGGGGTCCTGTATCTTGAATTTTGTTCTGGCCACTGGTAATTTTGTTCCTCTTTAAGGAGTTACTGAAATAAATCTTTTTAAGAGATGGAAGAAGGAGAAAGACTTGTTAGAAAAGTTTGCCTGGAGTTAATTTCATATTCTTTTTATTATCCTGGTTTATTGCCCTGTTTAAGTGATATTCTTTGTACTTTTATAAAATTGACTGTCAAAAAAATTGGTAGCAGACATCATGAAAAAAAATGAAGAAAGAGATAAAAGAAATTTAAGAATTAGTGATTTTAGGATAGTGTAATGCTGACCTCTGGAAAATGTTGCTATTTAAGAAATATTGTTGATCATTAAATACTCTGGTTGATTTAAATATGTTCTGTATCTTTACATTTATTAATTCATTCTTTTAAATTGGGAGTTTATTTTTTAGAAGTCATATTATAAGTGGATTATTCGGTTTTCCGGACAGCTCAAAAGAACTTTTTAAAAATTATTTCCCTCAGAATTTCCCTAAAATTCATCTACTAGTAGGCACTGTTTATAAAATGTTATATATAAAAGGGTCATATCTTCCCTCATTTGTGATATCTGGGGTTGGATGTGGCATGCAGGTATTAAAAAGCTTTTGAGTGTTGGGAGACAGTAAAGATCAGTCCACAGGGCAGGAGTAACTTAATACAGTGACAAAAGACTGGGTACCTTATTCATCAGAGGTCTAAAATTGCAGTTGCCTCAGATTCTTGCTAGCTGCATACCAGTTATAAGTTAAGTGTTTCTCAGTTGAGTATATGAAATTTGCTGATGTCCATTTTCTATTCCTCAAATGAGTCACTAATTCTTTAAGTACCAATTCCATAATTAAGGTTTATACATCAGATTGACTCTCAGTATTTTGAATGTAGGATATGAAGATAAAACTCCTTGATAAAGTAGTGCCTTAAGTTCCTTTTAATTTTCTCTGGATATAATATATATATTTTCAAACATTCTTTTGGTAAACTAGCTACTTGGTTGACTTTCTTAGAAAAGATCACTTCTGAGTTTGAAACCAATCCTTAGGATGCTGGAAAGTGGTTTTACACACTTCAAAACTTTTCATCTTACTTCTTTTACTTTAATATGGAAAGGAAGATTAGATAAATCATCTTACTCTTTTGTAAAGATGTAAAAAACAGTGGGCAGTTTTGGGGGAGGGAGGGTCTAGTATTGTCATTCTAAGGAAACAAAAAGTAAATTCTGAGTTTTCTTAATACAGATTTTCTGGGGAAAGGGGAAAGAGATAACCCTCTGAATGTATAATTTACTTAAGAATGCAAAGCCAACAGAGGAAAATAACTTTTGTACCTTCTTTGTCCCTGTAGTTAAGATTTACCGAGGATTTGAAGTTCTAGTTGAGGAAAACTAATGTTTGTCTGTTATGTATTCAGGAAGAATCTTATAAATTTTTTGATTCATCTTCCTGTTGACAAGCAGGCAACAAAAATTTCTCCAGTAATAACAACTATCTGATGACTATTTTTGCTTATATTTTAAAATAATGTCCATGCTTTTGAGGTCTTGCTCGCAGATACTTAATCCAAGAAAACTGAGAAATCTCAGTTACAAACTCTGCACCTTTCTTCTGTATTATTAAATTGTTAGTTGCTTTCCAACTCAAAAATCTATGTTTAGAGTGCTAATGTATTTGTTTTTTTCTGAAGAATGGTATCAAGTAAAGGCACTTTAGGGTCAATTGAAGAAAACATCTTTACAACATATATACTTCTCTTGGGATATAAAGAACTATGTTTAATTTCTTCACTAGTTTTCTTTTTTAAGGATTTATTTTGTTTTAGGTTTATTTAAAGGAGACTGTCACTCTCTAACAAGAAAATCCTCCACTGTTATTTTTTTGGAAATGGGTTTACTTATTTAGCTTACTTCCATGATTTATTTGAAACTAATGCAGCTCAAACCCAGAGAACAGAAAAAATAAAACTTAAATCTTTAAAACAAAGAGTGTTTTGTTTATCCAAATTTGTATTCAGGACTTGAAAGATTGAAAATGTGAAAATCAGATAGATTGAATGCTAATTTAATTATGTCTTTTTTCTCAAGTGAAAATAATTTTTTTAGTTAACTTTGGAAAATTGCTTGAATTTGGGGGAAAAAAAGATATGTTGGAAAATGAAAGCATTTCTGTGTAGATAGTGCTTCATATCTAAATTTTAGCTCAATACTATACCTTATTTATGTTTAGTAAAATGAAAATGTAATTGTACTTAGTTATTTGGCCCTGTAGTTTTGCTGCTTTTTATGGAAGGACCTATGTCTTTACTTCACAAATTATTTTGACATTCAATAACATCTTGTCTACTTGAAATAGTATTCTTCAGCTATTCAATATTTGACTTAACAGCCTTGCAATTTAAAGAAAGATGGATCAAGGCTTCCAAAGTTCAGAAAGATAATGATTATAAACCTAGAATTCTATATGGAGAAAAGTTCTAATTGACTGTAAAGGGAAAATATAAATTTCTAGACGTTTAAAAATTTGTTTGGCTTAAATGATCAAAACATATGTACTGATCACTGTCTAAATGTCAAGTATTATGTGTTATTTCTCTGATCTAAAATACTTAAAAAACAAGTTACTTATTGTGACATAAGTATGCCTTTAAAATATACTTGTAGTAGTATTTTTTAAAATTTACTTAGCAAAATAATATTTTGTTAGTTTCCACCTCAGTTTCTGTGGCATATATCATTTTTAAATTAGATGCTGTTAAATGCAGAAAATGAACCAAAAGAGTAATTTTAAAATATACTATTCTATGTAGACAGTACCTGCTTTTTACAAATTGCATACCAAGACAAAATCCTAAATCTCATATGTAAGTGTAACTGCTCCACATCCTCAAATAGTGTCAATATGTCATCCTGCAGAAGACATTTTTACTGTTTTTTTGAAAAGTACTCTAAAAACACTTATGGATTCTTTAAATGACTCTTTCTCATGTATGTCATTATAGTTTAAGAAACATGATTAGTAGTTTCCATTCAGACTGAATTTAAAATTAGATATATATTGAATAAAGGTATTAAACACTTAAATGAAAATTTTAATATTTGTTAACTGTTTAGTATAAAATTGCTGTGATAATCAAAGCAATACAGATGGTTATCACATGACTTAAATCATGATTGCTTTTATATTTTGAACAACTTTTCTAGAGATTTTTTTTTCTAATGAAGAGAAAGGTACAAATCAAAGTGGCTCAGAAAAATAAAACTGAGTGTATACAAGAACAGAATACATTTTAATGCTTAGCACATCAAATACTTTTTTTAATACTAAAAACTTTAAAATGTCCATGTTTATTTTCTAAGGTGGAGAAATTGTTGTCCAGGAAAACACTTTTCACAGTTGAAGGACCTTGGAGATTCTGTCCCAGTAAAGTCCTGGTGTTCTTATTTCAGACAGCTTATATTGTAGATTCGTTGTCAGATATCTTACTTTTCAATGTCTGTAGGTTATGTTGAATAAAGTTCTGTGTGCCTTGAACTTCAGAGAATCTGGAGTCACTTCTCCTGGTAGACCAGTTTTTCATTTTTATTGAATTCTGAATCGTGTCCGACGTGAAGTAGTAAATGATAGGGTCAAAGCAACAATTTAAAACAGCAATGCAGAGAGTGATTGGATACATGGTCCTTACTGCTATTGCTGCTGAGCAATTGACAAATGTCTGCGTCCTCATGAGAGAATATAAAATAAGGTTGATATTATAAGGCACGAAACAGAAACAGAATATGACCAGATGTACAAATATCATTCTTAAAACCTTAGTTTTATTTATTTTACTTCTACTTAATGTTACAGGTTTATTTAATGTTCTCAGCACCATACTAGAACAAGTTACGTTTAAAATGAGAGGAATAAAAAACCCCACTATTTCTATGAAAATTACAATCCTTGAGAGAAAGGTTTTCCACGTAGCTGCTGGAAAATTTTCAAAGCAGGTTGCTGAAGTATTGCTACCCGAAGAGTGGTTTGATGGAACAAAAACTGCTGGTGCACTTCCTCCCATCACAGTTAACCACACAGCAATGCAAACGATTTTTGCATTTCGTTTGGTTCTCAGCGTCTTCGACTTAAATGGGTAGACAATGGCCAGAAACCGATCAGCACTAATACAGGTTAAGAACAGAATACTTCCATACATGTTGGTATAAAAGAACATCACTGAAATCTTACAAAGTAAATCTCCAAAGGGCCAGTTCCTTGTTGCAAAGTAAAATATCCTGAAGGGTAAAGTAAAAACGAAAAGCAAGTCTGACATTGCCAAGTTAATCATGTATGTTGTTGTTTCATTCCGCACTTTGAGAGTACAGATGAAAATGTATATGGCAACACAGTTGGATATTAACCCAAGCACAAACACCATACTAAACATGCACCCATACAGGGTGTACTTGAAGGAGTCATTGTATATGCACTCGGAGCTGTTATTGCTTACCATCATAAAGGCGCGTCCAGTTTACGGTGTTGGAGTCCTTGGGTCAGCAGCAGTCTCCTTTGATATTCAGATCGTGACCACTTTGTAACCTCCAGTGTATTTGCAAATCCTTTGGCTCTTTGCAAGGTTTTATAAATATTTCTTTTTCTTCCAAAAGAAACATGAAGTTTGTTGCTATAAAGTTTCCACTTGATCCTTCAACAAGAAAAATGTTTCATTTTCAAGTCTCCAGAAGATCCGTGATCCCAGGGCTTCCTATTAAAAACACAGTGAAGCCAATCCATTGGATTATAAAGTTGAAATAAAAACTGTGTTCTGACACGGAGTAAAACTCCTCATCCTGTAAACTTCTGTTTCCGTAGTCAAGATGAATATTCCAAAATGAAAGTTTCTTTATGGGGCAGAATGTTTAAGCTGAAGTTAGCAATCTCATTTTGCTTTTCAGTGCAAACATTCCCAGTTCAATCTCCCTTATTTCTTACACCTTTTAAATGAAGTCTTCCTTTTCGGTATTCCTGCAGTGGATCCCAGATAGGGGTAAGCAGAAGAGTCTTTCAAAGGTTCCGAAATAAATTCCTAAGCGTGTTCGCTCCTGCTGACTTGGAGGCCCTTTCCTCAGTCGCCAGCTGTATTGTGAGACGGGCTTTCTCTGAAGAGAAAAAGAGAGGCGTGCTTGATTTGTAATATGACATCACAGGAAGAAGAGGCTGGGCTTGAACAAAGAAAGGTTTCAGCCCAGTTTGTTTGCAGTTCCTTTAATCTGATACCATATCTGCTGGGGATATACCTAGCTGGCTGGCAAAGGGCTTCTGACTGTTTAATTGAGCAGTCTGCCCTTTAACTCCTTCTATTCGGAAATGCCTTCTGGAATGTTGGCTACCTCTCGAGGTGTTTTTGTTTTTGGTTTTTTTTTTCATTCTTACTTTCTTTTTGGTAGAAATCAAGAGAGAGGGGGAAAAATCTGTATGTCATTTCTTCTGTGTTTGGGATTAGACTTTTGAGGGGCTGAGGGGAACTAAAATGTGTAGGTATATTTATAAATTGAAATTGTTGGTGGTAACTTAATATGACGTTAAAAAAATCTGTTGGCTGTAAAAGAGAGAAATTTAATCTTTAGTCGTAAAAAGGATTTGAGTTGAGAGACCCAAATTTTGCCACCCTTGGCTTCTGTTTTCCATAATTGCTCCTCAAGACTTAATTTAATTGCCATGGTTGTGAATGGCTCCAATCCTGAATCTCTTTACTTCTTCATAAACAATTTTCTCACATTCTTTCCTCTTTTTTATAAAATTAAATTAATATTTTATAGCACTTCCAATTTTTTTAATAATCACTTTTACTGAATAAATTTTAAAATGTTTGTGTTTGGTGTAGTAGTATTAATCTTACAGAACAAAATTGCATCTTTGTAAACAAAGGTATTTTTTCCCTAAATTGCTTGAAATAAATTTTGGAAAATAAAAGTTACACTACTTGGTTAAATTTTAGGTTCAGAATTTTATTTTAAGCACCGCCCACCCCCCCACCAGCCCTCCCTCTACCCCATTTATTATGACATTAACTATATACTGGACTATGGGTCAGATTTTGTTTTCATTTAAAAGCTCTTGTGAGTGTTTTCTTGCTATATATTTAAAGTGTACTCATTTTTAAAGCCTGAAGAAATCAGAAGAAAGTATATGTGGCAAAGGGATAGTTGAATATAGATGTTACTTCCTCAAGGAGTGATGATATCACAATCTATGGACACCTTTTCTTATTTTAAGTTACCATTTTTCAGAGAAGGCTACATCTAGTTGTATTATATTGTTATTATTTTCTAGTTTGATTCCATTTGGGCTGAAATTCTTCCTTTAGGGTATCAATGAAGGAAATTTAAGAGCAATTTATTTTTCTTCAATGAATTACATAGCTGATTTAAAACTGATGTTTTGCAGTATGTCTTATGCTGATTTTTAACCTTTGTAATTTGGACTGTACTCTCACCAAGATCAGCAACTTTTGTTTGTTGATGAATATCCCCTGAATTATAGTCTGTTTTTGTTGTTTTGACTAGGAAATTTATAATCAAGTGACACACAAAAAAATAGGAATATTACTTGCAGTCAATAAACTTAAAACTTTAGAATGCTGAATTTCTTTGTATCATGTTGGTATGGAAGAGAGGCAGTATGTGGTCATAAAAGACG
Source organism: Antilocapra americana (assembly GCA_007570785.1). Classification (NCBI taxonomy): domain Eukaryota; kingdom Metazoa; phylum Chordata; class Mammalia; order Artiodactyla; family Antilocapridae; genus Antilocapra; species Antilocapra americana. Next base: position 10,499,987 of record ML661908.1, read on the forward strand.
GATGGAAACTTAACAGTGAACAGTAATAAGGAGAGTAGTTAATGAGTTTGTATTCTCATTGGGGAAAATTTCTGTTATAGTTTCTTTGTAATCTACTTTCAAGTTGACAATCTCTTTAGGTATATCACTAAATAATGAAATATAATCAGTTATATACCCTGATCTTGTTTACTTTTACTTTCATTTTGAATTGTCTCATAAAATGAACTAAGAATATTCTTCCACATATTGATGTCATTCACTTGGCTTAATATTCAGTTAACTGTTCGTTTGTAGTTTTTTCATGTTTCATTTGCTTAAAAATGGATAGATCACTATTCATTGATTAAATTTTCTGTTATTATCAGTATATTAGTATATGTTTGTATTTCCAGTTGTTACACAGTGCTTGGCCCTTAGTAGATACTCACATGTTTACTGAGGCATGAATTACACTGATAAACTGGAATCTATTGAGAATTGTTTCTACTGAGGAAGAGCAACAGCAGAATGACTGTTTGAATGGGAAGAAGATCATTGAATGCTAGATGTTTCAAAATATTTAATTTGACTTCTAATTAAGGAACCAAAGTGATATTAGGTAACTTTAAAACTCCTTAGATTAAGATATGAAAATTATGAAATAACTACTTACAAAGGCAGTTAAATAAATCTTAAGTACTTGAGTATATTTAATAGGTGCTTTTGTATTTGATAGACTTAAGAGACCAAACAGTTTAATATGAGATCTGTATACTTCTGAAGGGAAGCCTGGTGTGCTGCAGTCCATAGGGTAGCAAAGAGTTGGACACAACTGGGCAACTGAACAACGATATACTTCTCAAAGTTAAATCTGGGAATCTATTGGTTTCTTATATGGGTTTTTTAAGAGCTGATTTGAAATTTTATGAATCTCATTACTTTCACTTTTGTCATCACTTTTCAAATTTTTATTTTATGAAGAAGCCAGGTCAGTAACTAGCTAGCCTTCAAAGTATATATTTTGTTTATCACTCTAGTAATGGTATAGTTGTATTTTAGTTGTGTAACTATTTTTTTGTTGTTGTTGTTATCAGTTTGAGAGAGAATTCTATTAACTTATAAGTGTAAGGATTTGAGTAACTTTTGAGTTCTTGACTAAATTTCTGCTATTACTGTGGCTGTGAGAAGGCAAGAAATCTGACTTTTTCGTGTTGTTGTTTAGTTGCTAAGTCATACCTGACTTTTGTGACCCTGTGGACTGTAGCCGACCAGGCTCCTCTGTCTATAGGATTTCCCAGGCTAGAATTCTGGAGTGGGTTCCCCTTTCCTTCTCCAGGGGGTCTTCGACTTTTTCATGCCTGATTCAAAATAGGCTTTCTTAAATACCCCTATAAACAAATAATGTGTAAAGTGGGCTCCTCAGCTCTTCTTCCTTTCTGGTTTTTCATAGTGGTTATTTCTAGTCTTGATAGTAATATCAGTTTTGTCTTGCACCTTCTTTATTCTCACTGCTGTCTTCTTAAACTGACCCACTGCTCTTATCTATATAATTGTTGTAGTGTATTACTTATCTTGTCCTATTTCCAGTCCTACCAGTTTATCCTGCCAGATAGTCGGAGACCAAGTCATGAGTGAATCAACTAATTATTTATTCCTTTATACCTTTCACTTCATCCAAAAAGGACTTAAAGCAGATTATAATTTTAAAACTGTCAAAACTGATGGAACTAAATATTGAGGATTTTTATTTTATGTAAATTATACCTACATTTAAAAAATTTAAAAAGAGATTTGGTGTGGCACAGGTTAAAGTTCTTAAATGTGAGAAATGTGAGAAAAATTATTCTGAATATTACTCATAGCCATTATTCTAAAAATTATTCCTTTTGAATGTAATAAATATTTTCAAAAAGCAAAAAATAAAATTCTTAAAACATAAATTCTTGAACACATTAGTAAAAAAATAAAAAATAATATAAAATGGGAAAGAGAAGAATGGGAAGGGCAGAAAAATCTAGGCGAGGGGGAGCTGCTACATTTGGCACAAAGGAGAAAAGGAAAATAAAGTAGATTGCATAGTTTTCATTTAGTGAAAGAAAACATCCCAGGTGTCAAAGGAAAAAGTTTGCTTTATCTCAGAAATACGTTGTGAATCTTTACACATGAACTGCTTCAAATCGTGATCTGATGGTAGAAGGTATGCCATTTCTTGTTAGCTCTCAATTTAGGAAAACCACCCAATGTCAAATTTTGGTTCTGGGAAAATGTATTATTCATTTGAAGATTAAGATGGTCCAAATATATGCAAAAAACTGAATGAGAAAGTATGTGAAATAAATATATTCAAGTTTAAAAGAGAGTGTGGAACAGTGAAATTTTTAAATATGAGAAAATATTCTAAATTTGTTTTATTCATTTTGAATACAAAAAATGTTTGCCTTGATAAGAAGTGATTCTTCAGGGTCCTTTTGCATCTCAAATTTACACCTATGAAAAAAGCCAAAGTTTTCTCATTTTAGATTTTTCCATGATAAAATTTCTATTTAGATTTAGAAGCAAAACTTCCTCACTTTGAAAAAAGGACATTTATAACTTACGTTGATAGAATATATTTGTTTTATATAAAAAATATGTTACCTAAAAGGAACATTTATTAAATTTGTGATAAACTTAGTATTACTGTATTGATATCATTTGAAAATGATTTACATTTCTGTTATTACTGCATAACAGTAATAACACTTTATGTTACTCTTTACTGGACACATAACACTTTATGTTACTCTTTACTTGAGCATGAGTCATCTACGCAAGTTCAAACGGTGGAACTAGCTTGTAGGGATAGGTGGGATTGAAAAGCTAATGGATGGTGGTTTATAACAAAGTAAAAGTGTACAAGAATAATGGTTGTAGCAGGTTCAAGCAAAGAGATGACGTAAAGAGAAGCAAGAATGTGGTGTAAGACTTTACCTGAGTGAGCATGTTTATCCCTGTTAACACTGGAGTTGTTCCCTTCCGCCTTTTTTCCTATCTCTTCCTGCCCCCCATTCCTTCATCTGCCCCTCGTAAAACTTTATCCCAGTTTTCTGTGGAGACCTTTCAATCTCATCAATTCCTCTTCTGTACTTCCACGATACTTAAATGTCTCACTTTTAAAATATATTCATACAATTGAATTAGGTTTAAAAAAACAAAGAAATACTTGTAATATAGAGTGTAACAGTAGCTTTTGTACAATATGAAGATGAGAGTCAATCAAGTCTGTTAAAGAGCCTCCAGAGCAGATGATGTCTAGGGAAGGCTAGCCTTTTAAGTTGAGTGAGTCAAATTTCAAGACCTGATGACTAGAGCCCTGCCTGATGATAATGTCTTAGCATAGTCCATGGGGTTGCAAGAGAGTTGAATGTGACTTAGGGACTAAAACAACAAAAACAGCTGTAGTCTCATTAGTATAGTCATGTCTTTCTCAACCAAAAACACAGAAGATATTTTGAGTGATTGTCTCCTCAGTTCTCTGAAAGATGCCTCATAACTAGTTTCATTCTAAATTCCTAGAAGGGCAATGAATATATACATTTCATTTCTTTCTTTCCTTTTTTTAACGAATGACCTATTTTTAAGATCTAATACTATGAACACGATTGCAAATACATTTAAAAGCAGAAATACATTTGACTTTAAGCATTTATGTAGATGTTTTGCTTTTAACCTAGCCTAACCAAGCCAAAATTCAAAAGGAAAGATTGGCTTTTTAACATATATTAAATGCAAAGGCGTATGGAAGAATTAATCACTAAGATTCTAAGCCACTAGTAATCCATTCCCAGAACAAAATTTTCATGGTCACTTCTTTTTATGGGTTTACCAGTATGTTCATTTTAATCAACTGATTTCACATTCTTGGGAATTTTGAGGACTTCCTGTCAATACCAGCTGTTACCAGTGCTTCCTCAGAAAGGTTACAAACAAAAGACTGGAAGGACTGACAACAAAATGGCCCCTTTTAAAGCCAAACCTTTTGTTTTTGTTGTTGTTTTCGGTTAAACAAAAGCAAACTGTTTCAGGCTGATCAAAACAAGAGAAAGATTGCTGGATTGTTGTCCGGGTTGTATGGATAGGGAAATAAGATAAGGGCATTTTAATTATTTTTCCTGGTTATGCTGTCTTTATCTCTGGTATGCTGTATTTATTTGTTTATTCAGGAACAGATATTTACTGAGTGCAAACTGTGTGCCAAGAGCTCTTCTAGGTGTTGGGAGTATGGCAGCAAATGAGAGAGAATTCCTGAGCTTATATGTTACTGTGGGAATACAGGCAGTCAATAAGCAAACAGTTGTATGGTTGGACATATGGTGATAAGTTCTCTGAAAAAAACCTACATTTATTAGGAAAAAGGAGGTTCTATGTAGAGTTCTAGGAAGGGCTTGTTGATGAGGGGGCATTTGAAGGAAAACTTGAAATACGTGAAGAATAAATCACATGGCTGTCTTAGAGAATTACCCTTTAACTATTAAACAATCTCTTTTTAAAATTTATTTTTAACTGGAAGATAACTGCTTTACAATGCTGTGTTGGAGGGAGAATTAAGAGAAACAATCTTATATAAAGCTCTCCTCAGTCTCTCTTTCCCAGCTTTATCTTCCATAACTTTACTCACCAGGTTCCTGTCAATACCAGCTTTTTTCATGGCAATTGGAAATCTCTACATAGTGTTTTAATCTGATGAATTTGATGAAATTCTGTGTGTCTGTTTCTGATTTTTGTTTGGCATGGCACATCATAAACCGGGAGCTTTGTATTGTTTTGATTTTGGCTACTTGAAAGTGTTCTTCAAGCTAAACACTTCTAGGAGACTTACTGTCGAAGGAGCCCCAGGTCAGTAGTTCAGTTTCAGGTTGGATCTACCCTGACTTCTGTGTCCCTGTGCAGTTGTTGTTTTATCTTTTTCTCTTGTGCTTTGGCTAGTACCCTGTTACCTCAAGGGACTGAATTTTCTTCTGCTGAGTTCAGTTTTCCAATAAAGCAGTGACATTTGACAACCTGTATTAACTTGTTGATGCAAATGCCAACTAAAAAATGTCTCTTGCCAGCAGTTTCTGCAAGAATTAAGTCCTTGGTCAGTGTAGTCACTTAACTTTAGCACCCCCTGAAAGGAGTTCAGGGCAGAATGTGCTCTGGGAAAACTGGCGGAAGAGACCTTCTGATAGGTATTTTCAGGATAAATTTCTTATGAACCTGGATTCTTGTATCTTTCCATGCTTAGAGAAGCACTGAAACCATTAACCTTCTACCCAGATGTGTGCTTGGTTGCAAGATTCACCTCACTGAATGCACATATGTACCGTCCTCCCCTGTTACCTCTTCCATGCGACAGTCCTCAATAAGATACTAGATCAACTTGACTCAACCTTAATGTTGTGCCTTTGTTTGTTTGTATGTTTTGAAGTAGGCACAACTAGGTCAGCTTCCTTGACTTCTGTTAATTATCCTACATATGGTTGAATGAGCATCTGGGATCTTAAAGGTGGTTCTATCCCACTTGTCTGAAGTTTAGATCTGCCTTCAGATTCTGGTTACCATGTCTGTCCTTCACAATCAAGTCTTGGCCTTACTCTGATTTTCTGACATGTGACCATTATCCAGCCCTACTTGTACCTGGAATCATGACTTCAGTTTTCTCTGACTAAACTCTGCTACTTTCTAAACACATGTGATATCATTCTGTGAGGTTTAAGGTTTTTTTAGGAATACATTTTTATTTTATAATGTAGGAGAGATATTATTAAGGTTCTTAGCAATAATAAGAGAAATTGAAAAAGCTTAAAAGTGAACAAATGATATAACTCTACTATTCTAATCAGCTGTTTATAATTTTCCAGGTTAAAAAATGTTTTTTAATTGAGATACAGCTGACCTATCACAGTATATTAGTTTCAGGTGTATAACATAATGATTCAGTATTCATATATGTTGTGAAATGGTTACCACAATAAGTCTCTCATCACCATATGTAGTTAGAATTTTTTTCTTGTGATAAGAACTTTTAAGATTTACTCTTTTTAGCAGCTTTCAAATATGCGCTACAGTGTTATTAACTATACTTCCCATGCTGTATCTTCTATCATGACTATTTTATAACTAGAAGTTTTTACTTTTTGACCCTCTTCACCCTTTTTGCCCACCCCCCTGCCTCTGGCAACCCTCAGTCTGTTCTCTGTGTCTGTGAGCTCTCTTTTTTAGTCCACATATAAGTGAGATTGTACTGTAGAGTCGATCCTTGTTGTCTGCAAGGGATTGGCTCCAGTGCTCCTGCAGATACCAAAATCTGTGGATGCTCAAGTCCTTTATATAAAATGGCATTGCCCAATCAGCTGTCTATATCCACAGGTTCCACATCCCCTGATATGGAAGACTGACTGTATTTGTCTTTGTCTGACTTACTTCACTTACCATAATGCCCTCAACTAAGAGATACCTGGCAACCTGTCTGGGGACAATGTGCTGATGCATATAATCACCCTCACAGACAAGAAACGGAACAGTTCCATCACATAAGGAATTATATTCATACTTCTCCATCCTGACTATACCTGCCCTAACCCCTGGCCATTATTAATCTGTCCTTTATTTCTAAAACGTTTTTTATTTCAAAATGTTACATAAGTGAAATCAAATTGGATTATCTTTCTTCTCAGCCAGATTATCTGGAGATTCATTTAAGATATTGTATGTATCAATAGTTCATACTTTTTTATTGCTGACTAATATTTCATAGTATGAATGTACTGCAGTTTCTTTAACTGTACACATGTTAGAGAATATCTGGGCTGATTCTACTTCTTGACTATTACAAGTGAGGCTGCCATAAACACTTGTGTATGGGTTTTATATAAACATATGAGTTTTCACTGTTTTGGATAAATACTCAAAGAGTGCAGTTGCAAAGTCATATAATTATTGTGTTGTATGGACTGCCAGATATTTTCCAGAGCAGTTGTACCATTTTGAATGACCATCAACAATAACATGGGTGATCCAGTTTCTTTGCATCCTTGCCATTTTTTGGTATTGTCTCAATTTTCTTTTAGCCATTCTGATCATGTAAGGACAGCTCATTGATGTTATAATTTACATTGCCCATCAGGATGGTGTTGAATATCTTTTTCTGTTTATGTGTGATCTCTGTTTTCTCTCTAGTGAAGTATCTCTTCACATCTTTGCCCATTTTCTAATTGAATTGTTTGTGGGGTTTTTGTTTGTTTGTTTTACCATTGAGAGTTCTTTATATATTCTAGATTCTAGTCTTTTGTTGGATATGTGGCTTATAAATAATTCCTCAAAGTTTCTGTAGACTCTTCTCTTCATATGGTCTTTCTCAAGGCAAAAATTTTAAATTTTGATGAAAGTGCTGTTTATCAGTTTTTTACTTTGTGGATCATGCTTTTGTTGTCAAGTCTTAAGAACTTTAGCTCCTCAAGGTTTTCCCCTATGTTTTAAAAGTTTAAAAAAAAAATCTTCACATTTAATATTTAGGTCATTCATTTCCCGTTTTTTGTACAAAGTTTGAGATTTAGGTCAAGGTTCATTCTTTTTTCATTGATTTGCTTTTGCACATTTGTCAAAAGGCAATAAAGAACAGATGGAACAAATAGATGTAGAATTTACTTTAAACTAACCATGTCAATGACTACATTAAATGTAAATAGTCCAAACTCCAATTAAAAGGCAGAGATTCTCAGAATGGATAAAAAACAAGACCCAGCTCTTTGCTATCTACAGGAAACCAGTTTTAAATATGAAGGTGTAAATATGTTAAAATTAAAAGCATGAATCAAAAGAATAAGTGCAGGGATCGCGCTGAGGATAATTCTAAGACTTGTTCTGTGGGTAATTAGGTGATTGATAACAGTTAACCGAAGAGATTATTGAAGAAGTCTTAGCTGATTGGTGATGAAGGTAATACATTCATGTTAATATTTGAACATGTTAGCATTGAGATACTTGCCACATATATGTGTGGAGATCTGAGATGTCTAGTAGGAAGTACTGAATCTGGAATTTGAAAGAGTAGTTGTAGTCAGAAATGTATTAATAGATTTAGGAGTAAGCAGAGATAGAACTAAAGTCATGATTGTGGCTCAGCCAGCATACATATTAGCAAAAGAATCCTGAAAAATATCAGTATTAAGGAAGTAGTGAAGTTAAATGGGAAAGAACTGTCAGGTCAAGGCCTGCCCACAATTTTGTGTTTTGTATTCTAATTTCCTTTTGCAAGGTAAAATGGTCTTATAATGATTTGGCTTAGGATAGTACAAAAACATTTCCTGTAATGTAGAGCCAATAATATTTCTTAAAATGCCCAGAAAACAATAGCAATTCCTGTCTTCCACTTCCCCTATTGTTAACTTTTCTACTAGCACTGGAGACCTTGTACTTACTTGGATAATCAGAATCTCTTTTAGGAATACCTTGACCTGATGGCCTTGAAGTCCTTTACTCTCTAGAGACGTTCACTCTTGCTTTAGATATATGTTAATATGAAAGATCATGTAGAATAGACTTACAACTTCTACTTTTTCTATCCATTATTACTTATTAGGTGGGATTTATACTAATCTTGCTGACAGGGAGAATCTAGTTTCCTTCACCTGATTAAGTGGCAAAATGGAGTGAAATGTCCAGAGAGTGATTATGCTAAGAGTAAATTTAAGTAGGTTAGCAATAACATAAAACAACTTGCCTGAAACCCAAGAGTAAACTTCTGAATCCTGAATGCAAGCAGTGCTATAGATACAAATACATAAATGTTCAAAAGTTAAATATTCCATTAAATGTTTTCTTTAAATTAAAAAAGTCAGATTCTGTATTAGTTATCCATTGCTGTGTAAGAAATTATCCCACAGCTTAACAGTTGAATAAAAGAACTAATGATTTACTTCACACATAATTTCTGAAGGTCAGGAATCTGGGAGTGGTTTAGCTATGTAGTTTTGGCTCCAGTTCTTTCAGCAGAGTTATTCAACTTATCAACCAATTCAGGTTATCAAACCATTGGGTTTGGGCTTTCCTGGAGTTGGAGAATCTACTCCCAAGTTCACTCACATGGTTGTTAGTAGCCCTCATTCCTTCACTTGTTGGCCAGAGGCTTCATTTGTTTGCCACGTAGACTTCCCTATAGGGTTGCTTGGTCCGTGGCAGCTGCTTTCCCCTAGAGCACAAAGAGATACGTGAGAGAGAACCTAAGATAGAAACTGCAGGGTTTTTATAAGCTAATCTCAGACCTGGCGTGCCATCACTTCTGCTGTATGCCATGGACCACACAGACTAACTCAGGTACAGTGTACAAGTGTACAAGGGTGTAAATACCCAGTAGCAGGAATTAATGCAGTTGTCTTGGAAGCCAGCTGCTACAGTTGGTATTTAGTTATCAATTAGAAAGCAAATCCTATCATCAACTTTTGTCTTTGTGTTTTGCTGTATTTAATTAAACCCATGATAGGGTTTTGTCATATAACATTCTAGAAATATTTATTGAGTGTCCACTATATGCTTGGCACTGGGATTTTAAGAACTCTCTAAAAGTCCCACCTGGAGGAGAAGTTAGACGTGGGAGGTATTTTGAAGTTTGAGCCAATATAACTTTCATGGATTGGATTCCAGTGGAGAGTGAGAGAAAGAATAATGTAGGTGATTCCCTTTTACTTTGGACAACTGTATATAAGTGATAATGATATGGGGAAAACTGGGTAGGAGTGGGAGGTTTTTGTGGTAGAAGATGATTAAAGTTCATTTCAGATGAACATGTTGAGTAAAGTGGAAGAGGACAAATGCTTCTGAAGTGACCCTATCAGTAGCTGACAACCAGAGGATTGCTTACTGTTTGCTATGTTCCTGCTTCCTAATATAGCACCTGTTACAGGTAGACATATGGCAAACAATGGGTGATGGATGCCTGGTAACTAGGCATTATTGTCATTAGTGTCTCCACTTTACAGTACAGAAAAGTGAATCATAACAAGGTAGAGCGACTCTCTCCAAGGTCAGGCAGCCAGTACGTGGTCAAGACTTGAACCCCTGTGGTGGACTCCAGAGTCTGTGCTTCTGCGCATTGCACCATACTTATTATTATTCTCATGACACACTTCATTCTCTATGTCTATACACCTCTGTGTCAGTTGTGTTAGGAGAGATGGAGCAATACAAGTGATACTTGGGGGAAACATGAAGACTGTTGGTGAGCAGAATGGCACCTGCATTCTTAGAAGAAGAATTCACTTTGGTATAATCCCATTGTGATAATTCAACCAAGTAAGCCACCTATGGGTTTAAACCATATTTGAAGAGAAAATAAAATGCCCATCAGCCTCATACCTATGTTCAGGTAAAGGTTCAAGTTTACTTGCATATCTCTGTGAGTCTAGAGGTCTTCTGAAAGGTCTTTGTTTGAGAAAAGAATGGGATAAGGCCACTCCTGCTAAATATATGTGGATTCATCCCATATGAAAAGATATTCAGTTCATCAATGACTAGAAAATGTAAAACATTAACTATGACGTACATGCATTAGCTGGTTTTCACTGTTAGCCTTACTTTGCTCAGACGAAAGCCATTATTGAGATTGCACTTCACAGTGCCCCCAATGAATACAGGAAAGAATGACTTGACAATAGGAATTAGTACAATTCATTATGGTGGTTGTAGAATAAATCAGTATTGTTTACTTTTTAAAGATTTTGTTTAACTTAGTTTATTGCTGCTTTAGTCACGCAGAGGTTTTCAGCTTTATGTAGTCCAGTTGTTTTGTGTGTTGTTTGGGTTTTTTTTTTCCGTGTTTTTCTTCATGACTTCTGGGTTTTGGTCAAACCTAGAAAGGCCCTTCCTTATCAAGGAGTTATAAAGAAGAAGAGGAAGGGATACAAAGAGAACAAAAGATAACTCTGTGAGGTAACGAATGCTAACTAGCTTGATTATGGTGATTATTTCACAATGTGTGTTTCTATGAAACCATCACATGGTACACCTTAAATATATATGATTTTTGTCAATTATACTTCAATAAAGGTAAAAAAAAGATTTTAAAAAAGAAGTTATAAAGATATTCTTTTGTGTTTCTAATACTTCTTCAATTTTGTTTTTTAATGTAAGAATTTTTATATATTGTGAAAGTGTAATAGCCTTTTTTTTCAAATTGTTAGCCTTTTTTCAGACACATTTTATTGAATAGACATCTGCATATTTTCACAAAATCTACATTCTGCAGTGTTTTGTATTTTTATTTACAGATGCACTACTCTTCCTTGTTATATAAACCTACCATCTTGGGGATTTGTCTATTTTCCTTTCTTTCTTAGTTCAAGCACTAAAAGAGTGAAATAAGTATGGCCCCAGGTTTTATGGTCTTGCAAGGTGTCACCTCCAGAAAGTTAGTATTTTTGAATCAATTATTTTAATGGCTCTTACTGCTGGTCTTACATTTTTATAAATGATTTTTAAACTTGCTTGGTCTATAGAAATATATTTTGTATTGGTTTTACAACAGTACTGAGACCTTGCAAATCTCTCTCATTCTAATTATTTCTCTGTAGATCCTTTTGAGTTTTCTTTGTTGTTTTTATTTAGTCACTAAGTTGTGTCCAACTCTTTTCCTGACCCCATGGACCATAGCCTGCCAGGTTTCTCTGTCCATGGGATTCTCCAGGCAAGAATACTAGAGTGGGTTGCCATTTCCTCCTCCAGGGGATCTCCTTGGCCCGGGGATTGAACCCACATCTCCTGCAGTGGCAGGCGGATTCTTCACCACTGAGTCACCTTGTTGACATAAATCATTTGTGAATAATGGTATTTTTGTTTTTTTTTCCTTCCTGGTCTTTTGATCTTTAATTTCTTTTCTTTATCTTTTGAACTGACTGGAACCTCAAGTATAATGCTGAATAGAAAGCATGATAATGGGACATCCTTCTCTTATCTCCGATTTTTTAAGGGAAGTGCTTTGAATGTTTCACCGTTACACATGATGTTTGCTGTGGGCTTTTTGTTTATTTGTAGATGCCATTTATCAGATTAGGAGTACTCTTCTGTTCCTGATTTATTAAGACTTTTCTTCTTTTTTTAACATAATAAATAGGTTTTTTTTAATGAGAGCTTTTTCTGCATGGATTTTGACTATTTTTTCCCCTTAGATTTATTAGTAAGGTGAATTGCATTATAGATTTTCTAACATTGAACTAATCTTGCAACCTAGATAAACTCATCTTAATAAATGACATACTCTCTTCTTAACACTGCTGATTTGGATTGCTAATTTTAGAATTTTTATATCTCTGTTTATGAGTGATAATGGGCTATAATTTTTCTTTTTGCAATGTCCTTGACAATTTTTAGTATCAGTGTTGTACTAGCCTCAAAAATTAGAGAGAGGATGTTCTTACTTTTTCCATTCTCAGAAGAGTTGAAGTAAAAGTGAAGTTATCTATTCCTTGAATGTTTGATAGAATTTATTGGTAAAACCAGAGGTACTTGAATGTTTTCTTTGTGGGGAGACTTTTAATTACCATTTCAAATTCTTTAATGCTTTATAGGACTATTGAGGTTTATTTCTTATTGAGTTTTGTTAATTTTTATTTTTGTGGAATTTTCCACTTGGTCTACATTTTCCAGTTTATTGACATAAAATTATTTAGAACTGTCCCCTATTATCTTTCTGATCTTTGTAATGGTGGCCCCATTTTTGTTCCTAATATTATTTATCTGTCTCTTCCTTTCTCAATCTGGAGGTTTGTTTAATTTTATTAGTTCTTTCAAATAAGCAGTTATTAGCTTTGTTTATCCGACCATGTATTTTTATCTTTGTTTTCGGTTTCATTACCCTGCTCATATCTCTATTATTTTCTACCTTCTACTTTCTTTGGGTCTTTTCTGTATCTCTTTCTCTTAACTTTTAAGTTCTTTTCTAATATAAGCATTTGAAGTTATACATATTCCTAGTTCTTTATCTTGTGCATAGAACAAAAATTGGCAGTCACTTTCAAAATGGGAACAAGAACCTTATTCTGACTTCAGAATTGCCATTGTCAATTACGACTATATTAATAACGCTCACCATGTCAAACAGTATGATTTTGGTACATACATAAGAAGGCCATGCTTACCAGTGTTGTTTTAATGTCATCTTGTTTCATGTAGGATTCACCTTTATTTGATCTTATTAAACAAGCAAAGGACCGAGAAGGACCAGTTGATCATTTTGAACCTGCCTGTACTCTCAACCTTCCTCTCCAGAATAATCACACTGCAGCAGATATGTGAGTGAAATCTGTTATTGTCCATTCAGCTCGCAAAGGGATTCTGAGCATAGTGTGATACAAGCTGTTATGCAAAAGCTGCAGGGAATAGAATTTTGCTTAAGACCTTGTTCCTGCTTTCAAGAATCAGGAATATGAGATACATGACCCAAATAAAGGTCATATACAGCGGTACAGAGTGCTCCTAAAATCACTCCAGTTTAGTGTCATGAGGACAGTTTCCATGCAGGGGTGACGATTTAGACAGTCCTCAGAGGTGGACTAGGATTTCAACATGGAAACCAGAGAGGAGTGGGGAGACAGAAGGAGCATGAACCCCAAAGTACAACAGCCAGGAAAGCAAGAAACAAGCAGGAAACATTCTTCCAGAAGTGCAGCTCAGTGCCTTTGTAGTGAAGCATAGGATGGGCATGGGAAGATCCCCTGGAGAAGGAAATGGCAGCCCACTCCAGTATTCTTGCCTGGGAAACCCCATGGACAGAGGAGCCTGGCGGGCTACAGTCCATGGGGTCACAAAGAGTCGGACCCGACTGAGCGACTGAAACCACCATGGGATGGGAATAGGGAGTACGGAGTGTAAATAGGAGACTAAAATGGTTGATGAGTGCCTGATGACATGCTAGAAGAAGAACGCAATCGCTGACCTTTATTGAGGGCTCACTCAGTGCTGGAGAATTACCAACAGCCCTGTAATAGATATCTAAGGTAATAGATACTGTAGCCGCCTTCATTATCTATGAAAAAGGAATTAGAGAAATAAAGTAACTTACCAAAAGCCAACAGAAATCAGATCCAAGCAGTCTGACCCCAAAGCCCATGCTCTGAAACATTCCAGGTACATTGCCTTTCACAGGAATGTGTGTAATGTTGTGTTTCTGTTTAGTTCTGTGTAAGAATTGACATTACACAGCTCCGTGATGAGTGGAGGGGCTGTTTTCCAGAGGTGCTATTCCCCTGCTAATTTGTTTCTAGAGTATTTCCAGTGTGTGGAACCGCTGCCTTCATGTATAACTTAGCTTGCTAGGTAATACGTTAATATAAATATGTCAAGCCTTCTCTTTTTCTTTAATCCAATAAGCAGTTGACTGTCAGGTGCCAGGAAGCGTTTTTAGGCACTGGCAGTACGAAGGCAAGTAAGATGGATTAGGCCCTTCCCTTCACAGAACTTACATTCTGAAGAAAGGAAATAAACAGTAAACAAGGAAACTAATATATAAGGTCATCTTAGAATATAATAAGTTCTGTGATGGAAATAAACAGAATGATGTGAAAGAGAGGAGCTGAGAGAGTGATAGAATGTTTAGGGAAGCTTTCTCTATTGAAATGATATTTGACTTGAGACTTCAAGAACAAATGGATGCGGCCTGCCAAAATCTGTATGGTGTGCATTCTAGGCAGTGAGTGCGGTGTCCCGGGGTGATCAAACTTACCTGGTCTTAGGAACAGAAAGAAACCCCAACACAAATAAGAGGAGAGGAGAGGTACAAGGTGAGGCTGGAAAGGCAGACCGCAGCTCGACCTTGTAGGGTCTCATCAGCCACAGAGAGGAGTTCGGATTTTAAAAGGCTGTGGGAAAACATTAAGGTTTTAAGCAGAGGGGCAGCTTGCTATAATTTGTATTTTTAAAGGGTCACTTTCTAGGCTGCCTTTTGACGTACAGATGGGGTAGGAAGAGATAAAAGAACAGGGCAAGGAGGAAAGTAGAAAGACCCAGTTTGGAGATAATTTCAACAGTCCAAATGAGAGATGTAAATAAATGAGTTGGTCTAAGATATGTCAGTCGAGATACAAAGAAATGGAAAATATCTGGGGTATGTTTCTAGAGGGAGAATTTTCTTTTCCATTGGATTTGAAGATTGGGAAAAGGAAAAACTTAAAAATATTTCCTAAGTTTTTGACTTAAGAAACTGGTTGTAATACGGAGCCATTTCTTGAGATGGGAAAAATGGGGAAGAAATGAAGAGCTCCACTTTGGCCTTCTTAAGTCTGAGGTTCAGGAAGCAAAGTCAGTATTATCCTACTTAGATTATAATTATTACCTATTATCCAGCAGGTAATATTTTCACCTGGAATTCAAGAGAGACTAACTTCTACCCAAGTTAAGTCAGTTTACAGTATTGCTAGTGAATTGAAGGGAAATTCAAGGGTGATAGACTAGGCCCTGGTACTTATAAAATCGTGATACTGGTTCCCTTTTTCTAGTGTTCTAGTTAATATATTATATGTAGTAGAAACATCCATAGTAAGGTACAAATCCTACTTCCTGTTCAGAATTATTTCTTAGCTGTACTGAGTCACTCACTCATGTCCGACTCTTTACGACCCCATGGACTGTAGCCTCCCAGGCTCCTCTGTCCATGGGATCCTCCATAGTAAGAATGCTGAAATGGGTTGCCATGTCCTTCTCCAGGGGATCTTCCCAACCCAGGGATTGAACCCAGGTCTCCCACATTGCAGGTGGATTATTTTACCATCTGATATTAAAACAGAATTAGAAGGTAGACATGGACTGTCCTCTGAAATAAAGGGCAACACAGAGCAGTGGTAGGTCATAAACTGAGAGATAATATGTACTAATATCTCTGTCTCAATTTATGCCTTGCATGTTTAGTATATGGGTGTAGACCTGCCTTGATAATGTTACCTGAAATATTAATTCATTTATTTCTGTGCTATATAATTTAGGAAGATGTATGTGCGTGTAACTTAAGTCTTATGTAAATGAACCATAGTTTTCAGTGGAACATTTTTAAGAGAAGAATCAGAGAAATTGATACTTTAATATCAATGGCTTATTCTTTTAAGCTGGAGTCATTTTTAGGATCTCAATCCAACATTAATTATTAAAATCAAACATACAAACATATATAACTATTTTTTTCCAATAAGGCAGTAATTTCTGGTAAAAGCCATTTATTAAAATACGGCTAGAAATGATAACAAGCTTAGTTTTCCTCTTAAGCTCTCTTTTCCAACTTGTATTTAAATAGCACTTTGGTATAAAACGGTAGATTAAATAGACAAGATGTGTTTGGATGCATGTGTACAGCTGTGTGTGTTTGTATATATGTGCAAGAGAGAGATTCTTAGCAAACTTCACACGAAGACTTTTCCTTTGAATGTATCTAGGTATCTTTCTCCTGTAAGATCCCCAAAGAAAAAAGGGTCAACTCCACGTGTAAATTCTACTGCAAATTCAGAGGCACAAGCAACCCCAGCCTTCCAGACTCAGAAGCCATTGAAATCTACCTCCCTTTCACTCTTCTACAAAAAAGGTTAGTAGATGATTACTTTTAAGAGCGTGGACTCTGAAACGAGGCTGACTGGATTCAAATCTTGGCTCTTCGGCTTACTACGTATGACTTTGGGCAAGTCACTTTAAAAGCTCTATACTTCAGTTTCCTCATCCATAAAATGGAAATAATAATAACCTACCTTATTTGGATTTTGAGATAATTAAATGAGTGAATACATAAAATGCTTCCAACAGTGTCTAGCACATAGTAAGCACTCAAGAAGTGTCAGATGTTATTGTTGCTGCTTACTGTTACGCTTTCACATTTATGCTCAGAAATATTTGCTCCTAACATTGCTCCTGCTGTTGAGATGTGTAAGTTGAGATTATACGATGGGCTGTGGCCTGATGCAGAGGCACTTCTGGTAACCAGGTTGTATAGCATTTTCTGGCTGTGTGTGTGTGACGGGTGGGGGGTCATTTGGGTGTCTGTGCATGTACATGCAAGTGCACACCCACTTGAAACTCTTTGAAGAAAGGTGAAAGGCCAGATTCCTCTGTGATAAATCTTATTTCTGACTTGAATAAAGTGAATATACTGAGCCTTATAGGCATGTTATAAGTCCTTAAATGAGAGCAGTGGTTCCAAAGTGTGGTCCCCAAGCAGCAGAACCACCTCTCTTGATAAGCTGCAGAAAGGAGAATTTCTGTTTGAGCCCCAATGCTAGAACTACTCAATCAGAGACTCTAGTAGGATGAGGGGGAAAAATCCTTGTTTTAACAAGCCCTCAGTGCAAGTCTGATGTAAGCCAAAGTTGAGGATCAGTGGGATAAATTATTAACTAAAACATTCTGATTACTTTATGCAAGTCTTTGATAGGTGAATTTAAGCCAGATGGAGGAAAATTCAATTTTGTGGATTACTTTTCTCCAGCCTGTGTTCCAGTAGTATTTTTAAATAAACTTGCTCAATATATTTAATATCACAGTCATATTACCACTTAGGTAATCTACAAGTCTAGCATTTTTATAGAGAAATACACTATTTGTTTTTTGTTTTCAGGATTGAAAAAATTAATGGAGTTTGGAAATTCTGTTATTTTAAAAAATAATTACTCTCTTGAATGTTGATAGAATATTCAACATCTGTGAGGAACTGAAACAAACCGTATTTGGGTTGTCTAATTTCACAATATCTTAGGATCTTTCTTCCTCTGATTTTCACCTCGGCCTAAATTTTATGGTATAATAATTCAGCAAAAGAGTTATTTTTGCTGAATAGTATTTTCAGCAAAGTATTATTTTGCCTTCTATGTATGTAGGACAGTGCTAAGACTAGAAATCATACGGAAAATAGTGGGAGAGATGAAGTTAGTGTTAAATGCTCCTTAACAGCATTTTGTTATAACAATTTAATGTTTTGAAAATATTGCTACCTGTGATACAAAATTAAGAGTAAATGTGACTAATTCCCCTTGTTTCTCCAGTGTATCGACTAGCATATCTTCGACTGAATACCCTGTGTGCACGCCTTCTGTCTGACCACCCAGAACTAGAACATATCATCTGGACCCTTTTCCAGCACACACTGCAAAATGAGTATGAACTCATGAGGGACAGGCATTTGGACCAGGTAAGGAGATTATGCACTTCTCTTCTCCTGCTTACTTGTTAGCTATGTACTGATTTCTTTTTTTTTTTTTTAATGAGTATTTATTTGGCTGCACTGGGTCTTGGTTGCAGCACACAGGATCTTTCATTGTAGCATGTGGGATCTGGTTCCCTGACCAGGAGTCCAACCCAGGCCCCTTGCATTGGGAGTGTGGAGTCATGACCACTGGACCACCAGAGAAGTCCCGATGTACTGATTTCTTAAGAAAAGTTTGGATTCAGATGAGAGGCTACATCAGTTTAGTTAACATATGTTTGTTTACTGGATACCCTTTATATTTTTGCTGTATTTTTTACAAATGAGAACTTTAGAGCTTGAGAATATTTCAGTATTTACTTATTTAATGACATGAAAGATGTCATTGCAGAAACCACTGAAGAAACTTTATCATAGGCATTTTCTGTGTTGTTGTAAACTAGAATTCATTTAGTGTGGAAGCATGAGACATAAGAATAGTTGATCTAAAACATTGCCAAATGAGCTCAGGATGGGAAAAGATAATTCTGTAGGAGATTAAATTTCCTTTTTTTTTTTTAACTGAAAGAAAGATAACAGAGCACAGGTCAGTTCAATCGCTCAGTTGTATCCGACTCTGCTACCCCATGGACTGCTGCACGCTAGGCCTCCCTGTCCATCACCAACTCCCAGACTTTACTCAAACTCATGTCCATTGAGTCGGTGATGCCATCCAACCATCTTATCCTCTGAGCACAACCGTGTAAAAAAACCCTGACTGTTTTTGTATCACATTTATTTACTAGATTATGATGTGTTCCATGTATGGCATATGCAAAGTGAAGAATATAGACCTTAAATTCAAAATCATTGTCACAGCATACAAAGATCTTCCTCATGCTGTTCAGGAGGTAGGTAATTTTCCATGATAAGAATTTTCAAAGTATATCCATACCTATTATTTGTACCGTATGTTCTGACTGATTTGTATAAATTTACATATCCACTTTTTATTTTCATATTATTAGTTAATTATTTGTATTTAAAATGTAATTGGGAAACTAACACTTTAATATTCAAATGCATATTATAAAATAAATAGGAAACACTGTATTGTACCAATAAGCAGAATATTTATAATAAACTTTTATACATATATATAAAACACATACTGTATATATTTATGACTTTTCACTTCTAGTAGAACAGCTATAATCCAAGCCTAAAATAGCTTCTTTGGATTGTTTTTTTCCTATAAAGTAATGCGTCTTTTTACTGTTTTAAAGCATCATGAACTATTAAAATAGAAAATCTAAAAAGATAAATTCCCAAATTCATTTAACAAGTCTTTTTGCTCTTCTTCCTCAGACATTCAAACGTGTTTTGATCAGAGAAGAGGAGTATGATTCCATTATTGTATTCTACAATTCAGTCTTCATGCAGAGACTGAAAACAAATATTCTGCAGTATGCTTCCACCAGGGTATGTTGAAGGCATCCTTTATTTGGGCAAATCCACTTACAAAGCAGTGGATCTCACTAAAATGTTAAGTAACCTCCTGCTTTTGTTTTTGCTGTAGCCCCCTACCTTGTCACCGATTCCTCACATTCCTCGAAGCCCTTACAAGTTTTCTAGTTCGCCTTTACGGATTCCTGGGGGGAACATCTATATATCACCCCTAAAGAATCCATATAAAGTTTCAGAAGGTGTGCCTACGCCAACAAAAATGACTCCAAGATCAAGGTTTGTGTTTTCTTTTTAGGAAAGCAGTAAAGAATGAGAGGGTGTTTTTTTTTCTAATCCAAGGATAAAAACATAAAGCTTTCTTCATTTACTATAAGCTAGTCCCTAATTTCCTAATTTATATTAAGTGATATGATAAAAAATAAAAATCAGGAGTGTTGGGGGGCGAGATAATCTGTTTACTAGATGGGTTTGCAAATTTAGTCATCAGCTTTGCTGGCTTCTTGGGTCTTTTGTAGATAGTCTGAGTACAAGTTTGATCCCAAGTTTCCGTTCATTCAGAGTTTTTAAAGTAGCCACGCTGCCAAACAAAGTAGATTCCTTTTGTTAAGAATTTTTATTCTAGAGTTTATCGAATGTCCTGTGAACTCTTTCTGTGGATCTGTTCATCTTGCTTGTGAAAATGTAGATGACTGGTTAAATGTAGATGACGGTAAATGACGTCCTGAGAAGTCCATCCCTACTTCTGCCTGCAGCCCCCTTGTATTACCTCGGGCAGGTCTCCGCTTCGGAAGGCTGCTGTGGCTCCAGTAGATGATGCGTGTGAGGCTGTTTTAACTTCTCAGATGAAAGGCTCTGCGCACCTACAGATCATTATGTTATCTTCCGCATGCAACAGTGGGTGCTCTCTGGCTTTGAAGTACTTCAGCTGACTTATTATATGCTATCATGGGCTATTTGAAACTGACTTTATTTGAATAGTGGAGGCAGGTTAATTAGTAAAGTTAATGTAGTCTCATCTCAGAAATTGTTAGCCCATATAGTTACAATTTAATGGGCAAGAAAAACAAACAAAAAGAAGGAGATGTATTAATCCTATGAAAACATTAGTGTAGTGTGTTTACTTATATAAGCGATGCACAACCATAAACATTTCAAACTGTACAGTAAAAGAAAAAGTAGAAAATAACTGACAAATGATATAAATGCTCTCATTTGCCCCTGTGTTATTTTCTGTATATTTGGTGTTTTTATGGTTGAGTATCTGTGTACTGATATCTACAACTTACATTCTAAGCTGCTGAGGTGCACACCATGTCTAATTTATACATTGCTACAGGAAAATGTATACTTAGGTAAATTTTTAATGATGATAGTTAACCCATATTATGCTGATAATGATAGCTACTTGCCGATCTTATTTAATTCACTTCTGGGTTGGAGTCCTTTAGCAAAAAATGTCACATTCTGAAAATCCTGATCAGCTATAAGAGAGCATCTTAACACTGTTTGTATTCACTATGTTTCGGTAAATCATATAGAATGATGGCTACTTATCAAAGAATTGGAGAACAATAAAATCCATATATCTATTGATTCCATGTGCATATGATCAAATCTTTGTCACATCAGGCTAATGCTGTTCTTCAGCTTTATTATCAAGTGCATAAATTATATGATTCAAACAGGGACAAACTAAGAGATTTCTGATTCTAGGGTATGTTGTTACATGTTGTTTTAGTTGCTAAGTCATGTCTGACTGTTTTGGTGACGCCATGGACTATAGCTCACCAGGCTCCTCTGTCTATGGGATTTCCCAGACAAGTATACTATAGTGGATTGCCGTTTCCTTCTCCAGAAGATCCTCCCAACTCAGGGATTGAACCCGTGTCTCCTGCATTGGCAGACAGATTATCACTGAGACACCTGGGAAGCCCACATGTTAAATAACCTCTACCATATATCAATATAGATCCTAAATAGAATTCAGATTATCACTTATACAGTTTTACCAAATATAACTTGAATTTTTAATGAGAAAATGTGAAATAAATTTGAATTGTTTCCTTACTCATTGATTTATGAAGAATTAAGTATAGGTAAACTTAAAATTTTCTTTTACCCTCTTTCCTTGTGAGCAATGGCAAAATATATTCTTGTATACATGCAGTTCTTGCTTTAAAAATTTAAGGAATGAGCTCAGTGTGTGACTAAACTAGCACTACCAAAATAAGCCTTTAATGAGTATAATTTGTCAATGGTTCTAGGGGTAGAGGAAACCTTTGATTTGGTCTTCCTATGAGTTCAGAATGATGTGTGTATGTTCATCTCTGCATAGTGGTATGTGATTTGCATTACTAATTTGTGTTTTATATTAACTTGACAGAATCTTAGTATCAATCGGTGAATCATTTGGGGTGAGTATTTTTTCTGTGAATTACAATAGCATGATCTGTAATTACAAAAGAATTTGAAATTTTCTGTATTTGAATTTATAAATGCTACTATTCAAGCATGTCGCATAAAATTTAGAAGATATATATCAGATTTATTTTCAAGTCAGGTTTAATTTTAAACCATATTCATAATTGGTATATTTCAAAACTGCTTCCTAAACACCTTTGAGATTATATGTGTATATACATTAATGTATATACATACAAATATATATGTGCATTATATAGTCTCAAAAGGAATGTTTTAAAAAAACAGCTTTGAATTTTACTAATTGGTAGTACGATTTAAAATACTCCAACATGTAGTCACCACGTCCACCTGTCACCAGCCAGTGCCTACTGGCTTCCTTCTGTACATATACACACTTTTGCTTTTCCTTCCTCTCCAACTTCTAGGATATTCTTCCCTGGTAAATTGATTAGGAATTGGTTACATGCCCCAGTGTAAGTGACAGACTATGTGGCTGTCTTTGTTCCAGAGGAATCCTGGGGAAAGTTAAGCTTTGAAACGGTTCTTCTAGTCTGGGAGCCTACTACTCTAGCTGGCCTTTCGTTACTGTCACTAATTCACAATCCTGTATTCAATGAGCATTACTGAATGTTTCATCCCACCACCCCTATATCTGTTATTTATTGCTGCCTAACAAACCACCATCAGCTTTAGGTATTTAAACCTTTTTTCATCTCATTCTTTGTGGGTCGTTGAGCAGGCCTGGCTCAGCCGGGTCCAGGGTCTGTGTGTAGGAGGCTGCAGTCAGCATGTCAGCTGGATCTGCAGCTAGCTCCAGGTTCACCTGGAGGACCACCTCTCTCACTCAGACTCACTCGTATGGCTGTTGGCTGATCCTCAATGACTGTTGGCTCAAGCCAATATCAGTTCCTTGACACCCAGGACTCTCCCTCAGGTGGCTGGCTACTCACCACATAACAGCTTGCTTCTCCCAGAGCAGGGACTCCAAGAGAGGAGGGAGGGTAAGAGGGAGACAAGAAGCAGAATTGAGGTCAGTCTTCTTGTCATATTGGAAATGACTTGCCATCACTTTTGCTATATTATTTTGTCAGAAGCAGGACAACACTAGGTCTAGCCCCACATTCAGGGAGACAATTAGTGAGAGCCGTTCTAACCTGTGCCTACGCTGCCCCCAATGAAATACCTAGAGAGAGATACATGTTGTATACTAAAAGACCAAATGGTAACATGTGTGTTACAAATAGTAAATGCGATGACATTTAGCTCAACACAGGCTGCAGCTGTCCGGCTTCACAAAGGTGATGTGGACCACATAAACAGGGATTGGATCCAGATTAAGTATAGAGTAGTGGTCTTCAAACTGTTTTGCTTGCCATAAACTCTGAAAGAATTGAAAGAATGTTATACATCCATATTTTAAAACTGATAGCTGGAAATCCATTTAATAGGTGTACAGAGTTTCATTTCTATCATATTGTATTTTACATGCGGTCTAAATATATTTTCCATCAAAATCTGGTTTTGCATTTAATTTTTGGAAACTTACTTCATTTAATTTTTGGTAATTTAGCTAATGAAAATTAGCTTTGCAAAATTAGCAAAGCTAATCAGTGCCAAATCAGTCAAATCAGATTTAACTTCTGATGGAAAGTCTGATTTCATTCTAGACTCCAAATAAACATGTTAATAGACTTCACTGAGATAATCACCTCACTCTGGTTCTGAAATAGACACAGTTTTTCCATGTGTATGTCCTTTGGATAAAGTAAGGTATTGTGCCCTCTTTAGTATTTTTACTGTGAAAGGATTCTTCCTCAGGAGATATATATCTCAAATTATCTCTAATAGTACTTGGAAGGACTCAAATGCTTTAAGTTTTTCAGATAGTTAATATTTTATTTTAAACCTTTTAAGAGTTAGGAATATCAACAAATACTACATTAATGATGATTTCAAATTTATAAGCTGTATGACCTGTCAGCGTGATGTTCATAAAGTGAGTCCCAAACTGTTATTCACTAGACACCTGTTAGTGAATTCTTGTAACATTTGCTCCAGTTATGCTATGCTTTAAAAAGAAAAAAAAAAAAAAAAAAGGTTCCAGAAAGCTCTTCTAGTTTTGCATGCTTCTGAGAAGTAGCCCTAGTTTTGTGCATGAGTAAGTTCTGAAAATGAGGAACCAGGACTTCTGGTTGGGAGTTGTTGGAAGACACAGGAGTGTGTGAGAAGAGCAGGTATTTATTGGGGCAGAGTTAGGTGCCGTTAGTCTGATTTTAACATTTTTCATATCTCCCATTTGGTCCAAAAAAGCAGACAGTTAAATGCAGATATTACCTCTGCCTGCCTGATTTTTGACCTTCCTCAAATCTACAATTTGGGGTTGCTAACTACAAAATGATCTAAAATAAAGAATTGCAATATTTGTAGACTTCTGAGAAGTTCCAGAAAATAAATCAAATGGTGTGTAACAGCGACCGTGTGCTCAAAAGAAGTGCTGAAGGATGCAACCCTCCTAAACCACTGAAAAAACTGCGCTTTGACATCGAAGGATCCGATGAAGCAGATGGAAGGTAGGGACGGTGTTAGCACGTGTGTCAGTAGCTGTGCTGGGCGTCGGGAGAACCCAGAGGGCCGCGCTGGTCCTGGCTTCTTCTCGTCTCTCTCATGCCAGTTTTATTTTGGAAATTATGAGGCTTGCTCAAAATAAAAGATGTGACTGCATCCCAAAGTTAAAAAAGCACCACATAAATCTACTGAAATTCATTGAAAATATCAGATGATTACAAATCTAACCAGGCTTTACAATGCCATGGATAGAATTTTGTTAGTTTTGATTAACACTAGATTTTAAAATGCTCACTCTTGAAAAATGCTACCCTATTTTATAAGAACCACTGATAAAATATCTAGGCTCATAAATTTATGACATTTGTATTTTAGATGTTTGATTTATAATCCTTTGACAGTAAAAGCTACTTACTAAAGTAAGAGCATAAATAGTCATTGAAAATGCCATAGTTTTGGGAAATTTGAATTTTTCATTTATACATATACATATGAAATATTTTTAATTTTTAAATCTGCAGTAAACATCTCCCAGGGGAATCCAAATTTCAACAGAAACTGGCAGAAATGAGTAAGTACTTATTTGAGTAAGTAAATGAACAGTTGTTTACATTGCAGAAAGCCTTTTCATTATAAAAGGATAAATTTATAGAATCCCTTTAATTATCAGACTTTTTATGCATTTAAAATATAATTCAGGCAACAATATGTTATTTACAAGCATCTGTGGATTAAATGTATGATACAAAGTGCAGGTCATCTTCATCCATCCTAACATCTGCCTTGCAGCAGGAAGACCAAGAAGTGAAACCACATCTTCATCACGGATGGCTGTGGTTAGAAAATATTTTAGGATAGCAGAACTGTAATGAGGAACTTTCTGAGTGCTGGATATAGGGAAGATGTTAGAAACTTAACATATATAAGTATCATCACCCTTACTTAAAGAATAATCTTTTATTCTTCTATTACCAAACTTTCTTAATTTGCAAGTTTTAGAACTGAATTTCATACACAGGTTTTCCATTACTAGAAATCAGAATTTTGATAAAGAACACTAAATCATTTTCCAAGTTAGACTGACGTAAGTTTGGAATGTTAGTTCAGTTCAGTCACTCAGTTGTGTCCGACTCTTTGTGACCCCATGGACTACAGCACGCCAAGCTTCCCTGTCCATCACCAACTCCCAGAGTTTACTCAAACTCATGTCCATTGAGTCGGCGATGCCATCCAACCATCTCATCCTCTGTCATCCCCTTCTCCTCCTGCCTTCAGTCTTTCCCAGCATCAGGGGTCTTTTACAATGAGTCAGCTCTCTGCATCAGGTGGCCAAAGTACTGGAGTTTCAGCTTCAACATCAGTCCCTCCAGTGAACACTCAGGACTGATTTCCTTTAGGGTGGACTAGTTGGATCTCCTTGCCATCCAAGGGACTTATAAGAGTCTTCCCCACAACATAGTTCAAAAGCATCAGTTCTTCGGCGCTCAGCTTTCTTTATGGTCCAACTCTCACATCCATACATGACTACTGGAAAAACCACAGCCTTGACTAGATGGACCTTTGCTGGCAAAGCAATGTCTCTGCTCTTTAATATGCTGTCTAGATTGGTCATAACTTTCCTTCCGAGGAGTAAGCGTCTTTTAATTTCATGGCTGCAGTCACCATCTGCAGTGATTTTGGAGCCCCAAAACATAAAGTCTGTCACTGTTTCCACTGGAATGTTAAGACAAATGGAATTCTCTCCTAAACTAATCTGAGACTGTGAAAGATTAACCCAAGTAGAGTTAGATGGAAAGCACGTTAAGATAAAGAGGAGTGGACTTCCCTAGTGGTCCCCTGATTGAGATGGCGCCTTCCAGTGCAAGGGGTACAGGAACCAAGATCCCACATGCCTCACAGCCAAAAAATCAAAACATAAAACAGAAATAATAAAAAATTCAATAAAGACTTTTAAAACTGGTCCACATTAAAAGGGAAAAAGATCAGTGTGCATAAATTGTTTGTTGTTGTTTAGTTGCCAAGTCACGTCTGACTCTTTGAGCCTAGCAGGCTCCTCTTTCCACAAGATTTCTCAGGCAAGAATACCGACCGGAGTGGGTTGCCATTTCCTTCCCCAGGGGATCTTCCCAACCAAGAGATTGAACCTGGGTCTCCTGCATTAGCAGGTGGGTTCTTTACCACTGAGCCACCAGGAAAGCACAAACTGTTAATGAACTGTGTTGGAGTGGTAGCCGCGAAGTGTCACCAGGGAAAGGTGACATTTCCTGATAATCTGGTGCCAGATTCATTAACAGGAAACAGAGCCAGGTCTTGGAAAGAAGACATAATAAGAATTAAAACTGTTATCCTTAGGTCATAGGACATATCAATAAGAACAATACCAATTAAAATGTGACTTTTTAAAAAGAGGCTTTCTAATTTTAAATAGGTCCCATTTGTTTATTTTTGCTTTTATTGCCAGTATTCTGGGAGGTGGGTCATAGAGGATCCTGTTTTGGTTTATGTCGGAGAGTGTTTTGCCTATGTTTTCCTCTAGGGGTTTTATAGTT
Organism: Antilocapra americana; assembly: GCA_007570785.1. Lineage (NCBI taxonomy): Eukaryota > Metazoa > Chordata > Mammalia > Artiodactyla > Antilocapridae > Antilocapra > Antilocapra americana. The sequence goes on from ML661908.1 coordinate 10,527,116, forward strand.
TCTGGTCTTATGTTTAGATCTTTGATCCATTTTGAGTTTATTTTTGTGTATGGTGTTAGAAAGTGTTCTAGTTTCATTCTTTTACAAGTGGCTGTCCAGTTTTCCCAGCACTACTTGTTAAATTAAAAGCTTCTGCACAACAAAGGAAACTAAAAGCAAGGTAAAAAGGCAGCCTTCAGAATGGGAGAAAATAATAGCAAACAAAGCAAAGGACAAACAATTAATCTCAAAAATATACAAGCAACTCCTACAGCTCAATTCCAGAAAAATAAATGACCCAATCAAAAAATGGGCCAAAGAACTGAACAGACGTTTCTCCAAAGAAGACATAAAAATGGCTAACAAACACATGAAAAGATGCTCAACATCACTCATTATCAGAGAAATGCAAATCAAAACCACAATGAGGTACCACTTTACACCAGTCAGAATGGTTGCCATCCAAAAGTCTACAAGCAATAAATGCTGGAGAGGATGTGGAAAAAAAGGGACCCCTCTTACACTGTTGGTGGGAATGCAAACTAGTACAGCCACTATGGAGAACAGTGTGGACATTCCTTAAAAAACTGCAAATAGACCTGCCATATGACCCAGCAATCCCACTGCTGGGCATACACACCGAGGAAACCAGAATTGAAAGAGACACGTGTACCCCAATGTTCATCGCTGCATTGTTTACAATAGCCAAGACATGGAAGCAACCTAGATGCCCATCAACTGACGAATGGATAAGAAAGCTGTGGTACATATACACAATGGAATATTACTCAGCATTAAAAAAAATTCATTTGAATCAGTTCTACTGAGGTGGATGGAACTGGAGCCTATTATCCAGAGTGAAGTAAGCCAGAAGGAAAAACAACAATACAGTATACTAACACATACATATGGAATTTAGAAAGATGGTAACAATAACCCTGTATGCAAGACAGCAAAAGAGACGCAGATGTATAGAATAGTCTTTTGGACTCTATGGGAGAGGGCAAGGGTGGGATGATATGGGAGAACGGCATTGAAACATGTAAATTACCATATGTGAAATCAATCGCTAGCCCAGGTTTTATGCTTGATACAGGGTGCTCAGGGCTGGTGCACCGGGATGACCCAGACAGATGGAATCAGAAGGGAGGTGGGAGGGGGGTTTTGGAAGGGGAACACATGTATACCCATGGTGGATTCATGTCAATGAATGGCAAAACCAACATGATAATTTAAAGAAAATAAATAAATTAGATATAAAAAATAAATAAAAAGAGGCTTTCTCTCTGTACATCTCTGTATATACTAACTTTGATATACAAAGATTTAAAAAATACTTTTGATTTTAAGCTATTTTTCTATTTATATTATTTTGAAGATACTATTGAAAGTAAATGTAACAAATGTTTAAGTTCTTTGCTTATAAATGAATCTCTTTGGATTTTACATCAACTAATATACTACTGTTTTAACTTTTTTGTAGCTTTTCCTCCCCAGTGCATGAAAGTAGACATGAAGCTTATAACCAAAATCAGGCCTTAAAAACATGTGGAAGCCTTTTGGAGTCCACAAGTATGCATTTTAAAAGGAGTAGAAAGATGTAAAAATATATGTATTTTCTTACAGAGGAGCTCAGTTGCTGTAGTCAGTGCATTTCACACTGACACACTTAGCAGTGACTGAATTCCCTCTGCCAGGCCGAAGTTCAGGGCCTTTGTACAGCTAGAAAACAGAGAAGTGGCAGGAGTTTTAACCCATAAGGGTAAGGAATTCCCCAGGTTGCTCCTCAGCTTTCCTCAAACACAGATCATCACACAGATCATCACACAGTGCTGGATTGCTCAGAGTGGAAGGACTGGAAGAGGAGACAGTCACTCTTTTTGTTCTTTACCAAGTGTGAATGTTCTTTGTGCTTCTTTATAAAGAACTCTTGCCCACCTCTAAAATCAGGTTAAGAATTTTGAAATAATTTAAAAGAGGCTTTCTGAAAGTTTGTCTCTATGTTGTAATTAATAATGTATTTTAAAATGCCCATGTCCAAATTAAATGAGCTGTAAGCTGGACTTCCCTGGTTCAGAGTCTGCCTGCCAATGCAGGGGACATAGGTGTGATCCCTGGTCTGAGAAGATCCCACATGCGGAGGAGCAAGGAAGCCCGTGCCCCGCAACTACTGAGCCTGTGCTCTGGAGACTCTGCTCTGCAACAAGGGGGCCACCGCAGAGAGAGGCCTGCGCACTGCGACTAGAGTAGTCCCTGCTCACCGCACCTGCAGAAAGCCCTCGCAGCGATAAAGACCCAGTGCAGCCAAATTAATTAAATTTTTAAAAAATGAGCTGTGAGCTGATGTGTTTACAGTACTTGGAGTGCATCTCCAAACACAAGGGAATTCTGAACTTTGTGAAGAATAACACTCCAGCAGATTCTGGACCAGCCCAGAATTCTGTTTTGCTCAGATGCCAGACTTAACCCCGTTACCTCTAGAGCAGCGGTCTACAAAGTTGGGCACACTCAAGTGTCTGTAAGATCACCTTGTGGGGGTACATAAGACAGTATTAGAATGCTTATTTATCTTTAGCTCATTGATTTTTAATGTTTGGGGTATATGTGTTTTATAACTTATACACATATGCATAAATACATACTTTAATGGTACGTATTTGGGGAAAAAGCTGGCTGATAGGGGTATATGATTTAAAAAATTGGAAACCACAGCTTATGAGGTCCTGGGCTCCATCAGTTTGGTGTGAGCATAACAAATAGGGTAGCCTTTTACCAACTTACCCCACACCATCAGTGCTATTAACATTTCTTCATCCTTTTTTTTAGCATCTACTCGAACACGAATGCAAAAGCAGAAAATGAATGAGAGCATGGATACCTCAAACAGGGAAGAAAAGTGAGGACCCCACGACCTTGGTGGGCACCCTGTACACGTCCAGCTTCATTGTCTCCTACAGCTCTGATTGTAGGACTCTCCCAGGTTCTGTTTACAGCCACAGTCAGTGAAGATAACACATATCTTTTTGTGGATAGCACAGTTGAGTATTTGAGCAGGGGATCCCTAAGCCACTGGCAACATGTAGTCACTAGAACATGCGTTGTTATTGTACAGGATTGAAAATCTTGTGTCTGTCGATCAAATCTTATGTTCTTATGTCGATCCTGCCGTTGAAAAAGCTGTACCAGATGTTTCTATTTCCAAAGTACAGTAAGGCCCCTACATACGAACCTTCAAGATGTGGACCTTCAAAGATGTGGACAGTGAATTCAGCGAGGGGCCAGAACCTGTGCCGTCAATATCAGGCCAGCTTGCCTCCGTCTGTGCCGACGACCCTTCAGCTCTGCCGTCCCCCTCCTCCTGCCCCTTCCCTCAGTAACGCTTCTTGCTGTTCACTTAGTGCCAGCCTGTGTGCCAGCTGTTGTACTGTACTACTGTAGTTTTCAAGGTACTGTACTGTGAGACTGAAAATGTTTTATTTTTATGTTTTTTAATGTATTATTTGTGTGAAAAGTATTATAAGCCTATTATAGTACAGTACTATATAGCCAATGTGTTAGGTGGGTACCTAGGCTAACTTTGTTGGACTTATGAACAAATTGGACTTATCTTGGAATGGAACTCATTGATATGTAGGGGTCTTACTTATAAATTGTTCTGCTTTACAAATGGTGGCAGGATCCCCCAGGAGTGAGTCTCACAACCTGTGCCTATCCGAGTACTTTGTCTTCTCTTGTGGCACGTATGTGATGTTTGCTGTTATTTTTATTAATTTATATTTATTTTTTTAATTTAACATGAATACCCTTAGAAAATGCGTCTTGTCTTCCAAATGCAATTTGGCTGACTGCCCCCATTCACCCAAATGACCCTGAACTCTTGTGCTAAAACAGATGCTAGAAACTTAGGAGAAAATGACTGATTTTTTTACACATTAGAGTTTAGTTTACTAATGGAAACTAAATGGGTGTACTGTGTGTTTGTTTTATAAATTTTAGTTTTAAAATGCAAACAGAAAACAAAAGTATAAACCTATGAGATACTGTCATACTACTGATACAGGTTTCATACCTCAGGACTTGTAAGAGTTTATTGATCCTTTTCTTTATCCAACTCATGCTTTAAAAATAAAGTTATTAATAGTACTCTTGGTTTTTATACCATTAAGATCACTGAATTCATTAAGTACCTGTCTAGTACTTGGAAAATAAAGAGTTCAGCTGGAACTTTGCTGTCGAGGACCCAGATCCAGTACATCCCAAGGACACTTTCTGACGTTTCTGGGTCCCAAAGAATCAAGATACAAAGTAATTTTGCTCCACAGACTGTTAACTATAGGAGCCTTAATTTTTTTCTTGGAGAGTTTCCTAATTGCATCTCAGCAATGATTCTCCTCTCCTGAATTTGTGTTTTTTTTTTTTTTTTTTTTGGAATGGTACATGTCTTCCATGTATCTTTTGAACTTGCAGTTGTCTTTTTTTTTTTTTTTAATTCAGCATGGTCTTACACTGGCACATTCAAAGCCACATTATTTCTAGTCCACAGTGCAGGTGATGAAAGGTCTTTGGGTTAGGCGTTGTTTCTCTCTGATTTTGTGCAGAAGCTTCAAATTAAAATAGCTACAGTAGAAAAGAGGCGCTTCCCCCCCCCCCCCGCCACACCTAAAGGTGTAATTTAAACTGTCTTGTGTGATTAACTTATTTAGAGATGGTATAATTTAAAATAGGTGGTATTTAAGGTAGCATCTACTAGCTTTTAGAAAATTACTTTGTTTAAACTGAGAGTTCTTTTAAAAAGAAATCTGGTCTTATTTGTTAGAAAGCAAAATTTTATTTTGTGCTCAGTTAAGTTGCAAACTTATTTTTTGACAGTTATCTTGGTAACACAGGCACTAGAAAGCTTTATCTCACTTCCTCATTCATTTTTGCATGAGTATCATACAAATCAGTTAGCTTTTAGGTCAAGGGCTTACCACATTACTGGGTCTCTTGCTAATAAGTTCATGTTAGAATTAGTGTCAGAATTTAAGGAACTTCAGAGATCGTGTATTAAGATTTCTTACATAAGACTTCAGATACTGCTTTATTGCTTTTTGTATTGGTTAAAACTGTACATTTGAAAATGCTACATTACTATTTTCTACAATTAACAATAGTTTGTCTATTTTTCAATAAATTAGTTAAGAGTCTCAGTGGTTCCATGTGGTCTTTGTATTAAGTGCAGTAACAGTCTCTTCTGTTATCTAAATTCTCTCCTAGTATCTTAGCATTTAATGGGCTTTATATGCTGATGATTCCCAAATTTATTTCTCCAGCCCTGACCTCTTCAGGGAATTCAGAGCTCTCACAGCCAAAAAAACTCAGTTCCTACCCCACCCAGCATCTCAAAATATAAAGCAAAATCAAACAAACAAGAACACCTTGTTTTTACGCTAGTCTTTCCCCATTTTACTAAACACATACTTGCTCAAGATAAAGACTTGTCTTCTGTTAGCTCATGTCTGGACCACTGAGACTTCTGACTGGTCTCTGCCTCCCTCCTCACCTTTGTACTCTTTGAAGAGTGAAAATGATCCTTTTAAAGTGTAAATGGATTGGCTGCGCTCCTCTCCTAGGGGTACTCACACTGTGGATTACTGCCTCCTCTCTCGTGCTCACTCTGCTTTACCCACACTGGCCTTTTTGTCTTGTGATGCCAAGGCCGTCCCTGCCATGGGCTTTTCCATTTGCTGTTTCTTCTGTCTGTAAGTGCTCTTCCCTCACAATTTTGTTTAGCTTGTTTCTTCTTATCTTTCAGGGCTCTCAGCTCAGAGGTCTTCCTTGACACCCAAGCTAAAACTCCTTACTCTGTACTGTGCCACTCTCCTTTGAAAGTGTAACAGCATCATCACCATCAGAAATGACCTTACTCGGCTTGCCTATTGCGTGCTTCCCCATCCTGGGCTCAACCAGACTGGTCTCACCCACTACTGTAGTTCTAGCATCCAGAAGTCCGTATGTGGTGGGGGTAGGGGAGGTCATCACGGAAGGTGTGTTTTCCAAGTATATGGAAACAAATCATATTCTCTCCCTCTTTGGAGGAAATCTAGATAGGATTCTATCCACCCCTTCTTACTAACATGTATGGAGTCTCGTGAAGGGTAATCCATTTTTCATCCCTAAATAAACTTAACCTGTTTTTCTCTCTGAGTGGTCCCATGTTTCCATGAAATGAGTTCATAAAAGAAAAAGGCGCTGAGGAACTTCAGAAGACTGTCAGAAAAGGGCAAGAAAGAGGAAGAGAAGGTTCGGGAAGACACTGTAAAATATAAAGGCTTTTGGTCAGTGACAGCAAGCATAGCAGGGTGAGGAGAAGTTGGAAGTGAATGAAGCCTGTGGACATCTGACTGTGAGAACTAAAGCTGACTGGTAACACCCAAGCCTCGATGTTTCTTTGCTGGAGAGAACAGTAAACCTACCAGAACATTCAGACACACGGTATGAGGCTGTTTTAAAACAACCCATACTGTATAGTTCCAAAAATGGGATTCTGACTTTAAATTAGAGACATCCGGACGCCTTGGCCTCTACCAGACCAGGTCTGAAAAAACAGATAAACAAGGATTCAAGTGACCTCACCAGTAAAGACCATTCATTCCTAGGTAAGTGTATGAACAGTAATTAAACTGTTTAGAAGTCATCTATGTTTTAGGGTAGGCTTTGCTATGATGCCTTATCTGAGAAAATTAGCTTATATGAAACAATCTGTGTGTATCTAAAAGACATAAGGTTGGTAGAATCTTGCTGCTTCTGATGAATTAAAAAACACACACATTTGTTCTGATACCTACAAATGACCACTTTATTATCAAACAGTTCAGCATCAGAACAAGGTTTCTAATTCCAAAAGCGGTTTCTTCACATAGTATCATATTGAGAAATGCACGTTAGGAGACGATGCATCCTGTTTCAGTTTCTCATTTGCAGTTGGGTAACTTGATCTAAAAAGTATAAATTTACCTCTTTCTTGCTAGTGCTGCCCATAAAATGTAAGTATTAGTTCCTTTTTGGCTGCTACCTTTATAATCACACTGTGCCAAGTTAAAAGACCTGTTTTGTGGTGACATAAAAGTCAACTACAAGAGAAAACCATTTTTACTTACAGAGGCAAATCTCTTAACACAAAAGTAAGGATATTATGCAATTATGTAAGGCAAATGAGCCCAGGAATAACACTCATTCAAAGACAGTATTTCATACTCAATAATTTCATATGAGAAATTAATGACTCAGAGTAAAACAGAGAATTAAAATTAGCCCTTGGGTCTTCAACAATTTAATTGCCAAGGCCTTTTGTGAATTCTAATTAACGCTCTAAATTAGCCACTATTCCTCAGAACAGTGTACCATAAGAATAGGAACCTCAGTTGTTTTAAATGTGTTTTGCCTAAGTTATTCCTTCATCCAGTGTCCCATAAATAAAGCTGTTCAGGCATGACTAAGATTGATAGTGAGTTGAGTGCCTTCTATATGCGAGGCACTGTGCTGGGTGCTCAAAGTGTGCTAGTGACAGCATTCTGGCCAAGCTTAACTGCGTGGCGCCAGCCTGCTGAATATGGGAATCTGGCCAGAAGAGCGTACACTTAGACCCCTGTACCAAAAGTCTCCAACTTACGTGACTCGTAAGAGGAAAAAGAAATACAGCAAGACATTTCAGTTTTTTCCCCTTGAGCTTAGTCCCATCTGAACAGAGCATTTAATGCCTTCTCTTGTAGACAGTGGATTTCAAAAGGTGGGGAAGACTCACCACCATCCCCTTGTTTTGACAGAACATGTTCAGCCCAAATGTAGCTCATCATCAACACTATTAAGGAGAAGTTTTCTCTGGCTGTTGCAGGGAGAGTGGAAACACTAAAAATTCTTTCCTGCAGGCGAGGGTCAGTTTTTAAAGGCTCCAACTCTGCTTGCTTTGCTGATAAAGTTCTTCAAGAGATCATGGTCCATTTCTGCAAAGCCCGATGTCTGTGTTACTACAGTCAAATGGTTTATGCAAAACCTGAAGCAGAACTCTTCTAAGTCCTAGGGACAACAACAGAAATGTTTTAGCAAATGTGTGTATCTTGATGCAATGCCACAGAGCACAAAAATTCCTAAAACATGCAGGTAAGGAAAGAGCATTTGATGGCCAAGAGAAAGAAATGCTGGGATAGCAGTAGCTAAAGAATAGCTGTAAAACTATATAGCTGATGGGAGTCTGTGCTTGTAAAATGGTAAATAACAGAGGAAAGCATTCAAGTTCCTCCACACTAACCAATGCAAAAAATGAGACTTTTTCTTCCCAGAGATAGGCACAGATGTGTATTGTTCATTCCTCTTTCACTATTTATAGTACAACACTCCTCTTTTTTGTGTAATAAATATTTCTTTATTGTGTGAATGCATAGAGTAAATTGATTAAGAGATTTTCTTTATGTTGAGCCCAACACTCCTCTTTTATATTCTTCCGGGGCTTAAATAGTTCAACCTGTAAAGAGTTTGTGAGGAAAGCTTATGCCATGAAAGAGTCATCTGGGGAACTGCTTCTCTGAAGCCATGAACAGACCACCGCTCTTTCTCCTTCACAAGAAGACAAGGCTGGGATGGTTCGGCTTCATCGGATCACACAGAGCGTCAGTAGTCTGAAGTGGGAAAGTGCTTGGAAGAAATCACAACTTTCTGCTGAGAGAAACTCCACAGGTTGTTGATTTCTGGCTCACTGTAACGGACACCAGGCCAAACAATAGTCCCATAGTGATTCCCTTGATTAGACCTGCAAACTTGAGAATCAGAAATGAGGTGGCTGGACACACTTCTGGCCCCAGAGAAGTGAGAACTAAAGGCAGGCCAGCCCGTGGAGACTCTGACGGCCTCAGCCCCTGAGCCACGCGGCCCTCCGCGTCTCCTTCATGTCTGTGCTCAGCTCTCCTTGGTGAGACCTCCTTTCCTTCCTTGACCACGATTTAAAACCTTCAGATTTAATCTCAGTCTGGCCTCCTCCCACTGCCCTTCCCTAACCTACTTTTTTATATCACTTATCATCACCTAACAGAACACACATTACATTAGTTTATCTATTGCCCTCACCACCAGAAAGTTCCATGTGGGCAGAGAGTTTGGTCTGTTTTGTTCACTTCTTGTACCCTCAAGTGCCTAGAACGGTGTCAGGCATTTAATGGGCACTCAGTGGCTATTTGCTGAACCAGTGCGTAAACACCGCTGATTTTAAAATATGGAGACAATAGAGAATTGTGGTAGAACGTGTGCTTTTGAAATTGCTCCAATCTGGGATTGCATTCCAGCTTTAAAATTATTATTAATAGCTTACTAAGAATTTAATCTCTCGGATTCAAGCTTCCTCACTTGTAAATTAGAATAATAATAATACCTATATTCTTATCGGGTTCTTTTGAGAATTAAGCACAATATGAACTGTGCTTCGAATAATCCCTGGCTTGTATTAATTATGTATTAAGTGTAGTCAAGCATGAGGGATAATTTGCTGAAAAGGTCCATTTCTTTTTTTGTCCATTTCTTGCTTATTAGAGTCCACAAGTAAGAATACTATTCACATCAAATGCACTGTTCTTTATAAAAACTTTTATGTGATGTATGCACTGAGTCAATTTTATTTGTGGTCTGTCGTACTAATTTAGGGTACAATTAGTCTACCTCTAAAGGCAAAGTTGGACATTCATTAAACATTTAGTGAGCACCTACTATGTGTCAGGCACTATCCTAGGCACTAGGGATCTGGCAAAACAAAGTCCTTGCCATTCCTCAAGGAGCTTGCTTCCTAGAAAACAGAGGGCTGGATGATAAGCATTCAAATAATCTACGTAAATAGGGAATGTGAAGAAGTCTTGCAAATTAAGCCTAGTTCAGAGGGAAACAGTATGTGCCCACCATCTCATCATTCGAGGCAGTCCAGAGTCCAGTCTTAGCTCCGTGACTGTGACAAACTCTTGAAAAGGCACATAGCTATTTGGCCATGAAGCATTCTGCATGTTTTAAGTGCCCAATGCATTACTGCCTTGATGAAAGACAAACATTCACTATGCTTTTAAATGTCCATGCTTCAAGGTAGGGAAGTAGTGTTTTTTTTTTTAATGTCAAGTGAAAAAAACCTAGTATTTAGAGACATACACATAACCTAGCAGTTAGAGACATACACACAACCTAGGGAAAAACCAGAAGGAGCGGTATGAAATGTTTGTGTGCTCTGGCTGATGAGGCATTTCCTTCCTCATACTTTTTGTATTTTCTGAATTTTCTTTAATAAGTACATTATTACTTATATAAGCAGAAAAGAAGTTATAGCCTTTTATTCTGCTCTCTGCTAAAATGTCCCTGTTCTTTGACAAAGGAAAGGATATCCTTAAGGAAATCGACTCCAAGGAGTCTGGCCTGTTTCCTCAAGATTTAACTCTAAGACAAGTTTACTTTATTATCAAAACAATACATGGTCACTATAGAAAATTCAGGAAAAACTAGCAAAGATAACAAAAATCATCTACAGTCCCACCAATTCAAAGATAACCATCGACTATATTTTTCAGTCTTTTTTTCAATGTAGATAATAAATTTTGGTCTTTTTCAATTTAGCTATTTATACTTAAAATTTTAAAATATTTTTATTTAACAAATATACTTATTTAAAAATAGGACCACAGTTTTTCAGTCAATAATATATCTTGAATAGGATTAACATTTTTGTTGTTCAGTTGCTAAGTTGTGTCCAACTCTTTGTGACCCCAGAGACTACCATTTTTTAGTTTAAGCAATTTTCTCCTATATTTATGCTGTGTTTATGGTGTTGGAGAAGACTCTTTTGGACTGCATGGAGATCAAACCAGTCAGTCCTAAAGAAAATCAGTCCTGAATATTCATTGGAAGGACTGATGCTGAAGCTGAAACTGCAACATTTTGGCCACCTGATGCGCAGAACTGACTCACTGGAAAAGACCCTGATGCTGGTAAAGATTAAGGCAGGGGGAGACGGGGATAACAGAGGATGAGACAGTTGGATGGCATCACCGACTTGATGAACAAGAGTTTGAGCAAGCTCTGGGAGTTGGTGATGAACAGGGAAGCCTGACGTGCTGCAGTCCATGGGGTCACAAAGAGTTGGACACAAGTGAGCAACTGAACTGAGAACTGAGATGTTTATGCTGAATTTTTTCAATTTTTAAAAATTATAAACAATGCTGCAGGAAACATCTCTGAAGCTAAATCTTTGAATCCATGATTACTTTAAGATAACTTTCTACAAGTGATTTCCTTAAAGAATTAAAATTATAAAGCTTTTATTACATATTATACCGAACTGCCCCAACTGATTATACTAATTTGCATTCTCCTCAGCAATTTAGAATACCCATTATCCTGAGCCTGTACTATTTCTAAAAATGGATTTCCCTATTGACATAATTTCTAAAAATTATGTCTTATTTTCATTTTTAGTTTTCATTCATTCATAAATCCATTTGGCCCATTTTTTTCCATCAAACTGCTCATGTTATTTTTTTTAAAGAATTATACATTAACTATGGTAAACTTGCTTCACTGTGTTAAAGATATTTTTCCCAGAGTGTCATTTACTTTCTATTTGTGTGTGTGTGTATATGTAAACATTTTTAATTTTTTATGATCAGATCTATCAATCCTTTCCTTCATGGTTTCTGCCCTTGAGGTCAATCCTAACTTTATATAAACATTCCCTTATATATTTTTTTAGTACTTTATTCGCATTAAATCTTTAAGGAGACTTTCTTTCCATGTAAGACATGAAGTAGACAGCTGTTTCTTCCAGAAGGTGAGCTTGTTGAAAGGATGCTCTTCTTACCTGAGCTTCATACTTCACGGCAGCTGACAGCAGCGCGATGGCATTCTCCTCGCAGATTCCTTGCTTGATAGTTTGTTGGCAGAGTTTTTTCAAACGATTTTCTCTATAAAATGTAGCCAAATCTAGCAATCCTGGTAGAAAGAGATGTTTATTAGGGGAGTGATCTCAAGCCTCCTGATTTAAACTCAACCCATCAGAGATGATTTTATTAAATCCTGGGTTGGCCAGAACTTTCTGTTCAGGTTTGTCTGTCACATCATATGGAAAACCCCAAATGAGCTTTTTGGCCAACCCAATATAATCCTTAGTGAAGGGGTGCAGGAATTGAGGCTTAGGCTGACTTAGACACTCTGAATGTGTGGCTCGATCTAAGAACACAGCTGCACTGAGCAAATGCAACACATAAACAAGTAGTTGTGGGGCCAGAGCAGCAAGTGAAAACGGCTCGAGTCTTTTCCTCTGGGCATCCCTCCCCCTGAATCATCAGCACCTTCCTCAGCAGCATTCACACGTGCTGTGAGAGTGCCCAGCTTCTTCAGACACTTGCTCAGGTTTTCTTCTCCTTCAGAAATTACTCTTCAGGCTCATGGCTGGACTATTTTTCCTGACTTCCGAGTACTTGAATGCCCCAAAGTTCAATATTCAGACTCTTATTTCACTTATTTCCCTAAATGATCTACAGCCTCACAGTTTTAATACTGTCTGGTTAAAAACCTGATGATTCTTGTATTATCTGTCATCTACTTTCAAATAATACAACATAGAGTGATTTAGATGTTTAAGTTGATTTTTAAGCTACTCCAAGGGATACTGTTGGAGAAGGAAATGGCAACCCACTCCAGTATTCTTGCCTGAAATCCCATGGACAGAGGAGCCTGAGGGGCCACAGTCCACAAGGTCGCAAAGAGTTGGACACGACAGTGCCTGAACATGCGCACAAGGGAAGCTATGAAAAGCACTCTAATCAAGAACCGTCAGTTAGGGGGTTTCCCTGGTGATCCAGTGGTGAGGGCTCCAAGCCTCCAATGCAGGGGGCAAGGGTCCAATCGCCAGTCAGGGAACTGAGCTCCCACACGCTGCTCAGTGCAGCCCAAAAAAGAGAGAGAAGAGAATGGTCAGTCAGTCAGTATTTGAAAGGCCCTTGTCAATGGCTTCAGTTATGGCTATTTAAATCTCCATTTGAGGATTTGTTAATTAGCATAAAGAATATCACTGGTGAAGTGAGTGGCACTCAAGTTATGTCGCTTGGCTAGAGATACTGTGGGAGTCCCCTCCACCCCTGCTGAATGGGATCCACACCATGGGCTCATAAGTCTAACACCCTGGGAATAATGGAACACTTGCTAGGTCCAATTCAGTCCTGGTTGCCACCTGATCAAAAGCTAGCTGCATCCTGATTCTAGACTGTTGTTATGTTTACTTCAAGATAACCTTTTCATGGAAGGCAGAGGCCCCAAAGGACACAGAGCCAGGATTTCATCAACCTTACAAGAAGTTTTACACAATGTGGTAGATTTTGGTTGGAAACCTGCTTTCGTTGTAACATGACCAGTATTATCATAGAAGAAAGGCCTATGGCCCACTGTGGGAAACAAACAGATCTTTTGAAATCTTGAGAGCTGTGAATGACCTGACTGTTTTAGTCAGCTCTCAACAACTCTCAGATTCACATCGACAGCTCCCCACACCCCAGGCACCAGACTCACGGATGAGTGTACTCACAGGTACTGCCTGGATCCTCCGCTCAGGAGGGCCCAGCTCTGCACCTGCTCCAGGCAACCCTCCCCACAGAGGTCATGGAGCCATGTGCCTGCTCCTAGGCCGCACTTCGTGCACTTGGGACTCTGGGAAAGTGTGAAAGTGCTAGTCACTCAGTCATGTCCGACTCTGAGATCCTGTGGAATGTAGCCCACCAGGCTCCTCTGTCCATGGGATTCTCCAGGCAAGAATACTAGAGTGGGTAGCCATTTCCTTCTCCAGTGGATCTTCCTGACCCAAGGATCGAACCTGGGTCTCCTGCACTGCAGGCAGATTTTTTACTGTCTGAGTCACCAGGGGCCCTGGGACTCCCTGCCTAATCAGCCCTGAGGCCACACACGCAAGTGTTTCCTCCCCTCGACCCTGTCACCATGGTACAGACCCCCAGTCCCAAGGGGTGGCCAGGGCGGGATGGACAGAGCGTGGAGATGCAGGCTGGGTGCCCGTGCACCTCTTGTGGTGTAGGATGTAGCTGGCAGTGGGTAAACAAAGACAGCAGATCCCAAGCGGGGAGGCCAGGGGCCAGACCTTCCTGTGCCATGGTGTCCTAGCACAGAACTCCAAGAGACCTACCACTCTAAATTCCAGATGAAATACAACCTGGCCTCTCAGTTCTTAATGAAGGTGTATTTTTCAAGGTATGAGGATTTAACACATTTTATCTGAAGCTTTTAGCTTGACACATAACTTTAAATTTTTAGACATGTGGTATGTAGGCCTCCTTCAGACTTGCCCAGGGGCCTACAGAAAACCTGCCACACAGATGTCTAAAAGGCAATTCAAACTCCTTTGATTTTTCAAACTCCAGAGCAAAAACCTGGTGCTCTCCATACTCAGGCCAAACACCCCATCCTTCTCTTTCCTTCACACCCCACAACCAACCACCAACAAATTGCGTCAGCTTGCTATGTAAGATTGGTCCAGATTCTGATCTCTTTCAACACTTCCACGCTAGACCACCTTCACCCAGGGCACCACCACCTTACATCTGAACCATTACAGTTCCTGATCTTCTCACTCCTGGAGTCGAAGCTGCAGGTGCCTCCTCCTTCTATAAAACACACAAATCCATCCTCCTCTTCTCCCCAAAGCCTAGACTATGTGGCTGAGCCACGGCCATCTACAACTGACCACTCTCTGCAACTCGCTATGCAGCTAATTAAGGCCTTGGTCATCGCTGGCCCCTGGTTTAAAAGAAGTGGTGCCTCATCACTGTCCCTTCCTCCGTCTTGCTGTCTGCAGTGCAGATGTGGCCATGGACGAGAATCCAGGGGCCACACGTAAGGATGCCTTGCACTGTGTCTCTGGGTGACAGAGAAACCACCTTGTTTAAGCCACTTTCTTTTTCCATTTTACTGTTAAAGCAAAAACTAAAAAACACAACCCCCATTGTCAAAATCTTCCAAGGCTGTCTATCACATCAAGACTAAAACTCGAGCCCTTCACCGTGACCTCCAAGGCCACATCTGGTCTTGGCCAGACCCAGCTGCCCGGCCTCAGTCACGTGTACTACCCATCTCTCCGACCACCCTGGCCGTCTCCTCCTCCTCCTCTTCCATGCGTTCTCCGTGCTCCTGTCTCAGACCTTCACACTGTCTCTTGTTTAGCATGCTCTTCGCCTGGGTGTCTGCTTGCTTTTCCCCTGCTCTCTGCTCAGCACACCTCCTCACGGAGGCCTTCCCTGACCTCCTCACTGACCACTTTGATTTCTTGTTAAGGGCTGGCCTCCCTCCCATGAGCACCAGCTCCACAGGGCAGGGCTCAGTCTGTCTCCCTCACAGATGCTGAGGGGAGTGTGGCACACCGTGGGCCCTGGCCCTCCAGCACTGTGAGAGAAAGGAAGGAAAACTAGAAAACTTCAGAAATCACACTTCTGTTCACCCAAGGAAAATTAAATGCTGATCTGGTAAAAAGTGTTACTGGCTTTACACATGTAAAATGAATACCAAACTTTAAAATTTGAGGGTTAAACCCTTTCTTTGGATCCTTACAGAAGCAATTCTTTAATTCTTCTGTCCCACTGGCCAACGATACTGACAGCTGTAAGCTAAAACTGAGTATGTTTTTCACCCTGTGCCCACTGGACGCCCTGTGTTGCTGTCTTACCATCAGTATCCCTGAAGTGCTGTGAGGCACGGGACCATGGCAGTCTGTCCCAGAGAGACAGTCACAGTTACGGAGACCAGCAGGGCTTCTTATTACATGCCTCTTACCATTTTTATAATGTAAGTATCTTGAAGGCAGCAGGCTGTGGAAACTAAAAAGTTGTGTACGGTGTCTAGCAATTCAGGAAGAATGGCACCCACCCCACAGTGTTGATGGGTTGATAATTCACTCACCTCTCGTTTTATCCATCAAGTCAACCTTTGTATGAGGTGGGAAGAAGGAAAGAGTTTGGGTTCAGCACACAAAAACAGAACTACTTTTGTGACTACTCTCACAGAGACTTCCTTTCAGGCTCTACACAAACCACCTTTTTGCCAAACTCCTGGTCAAGTCTGGTGGGAATTACCTACTGCCTCCTCGGGGGACAGGCTGATGCTGTCTGTGTACAGGTACTCCAGGAAGGCCCGGTAAACAGGATATGAAAATTCACTCATTTCTACAATATCATCTTCATTGTCTTCCAATGAAGAGCGAAAATGCTCACACCTGAAGGAAGAAAGATGTCAGGTCGGGGCTTCTGGGCAAGAGCCGACAAGCTTCCCGAGGCGCACGTGTTCGTGGTGGTTAAAGAGGAAACAACTAACATGCAGAGAGGAAAAACACACACCACACACCTTCATGTCCTGGCCTGGGTCCCTTGCTTCCTCTGCTGGCCAAAAGTCTGCAAACAGTGGTTTATTGGAGGAGGCTGCAAATGCTAGCCTGCTGTGGGGCAGCCGCCTCTGCGGCCACAGACTCCCATGGGTCCCTCCCACACCATGTCCATGGAGCAGCATTTATAGAAATCAGGTGGTTTTATTTTTTAAAATTCTGAGTAATTTTGTTTCTTCTCCTCCTGTTATGGGTTGAATTGAATCCCCAAACTCACAGACTGAAGTCCTAACCTCAGAATATAACCGTATTTAGAGAAGGGATCAAATTAAAAGGAGGTCATTAGGGTGGGCCCTAAACTGATATGACTGGTCCTTATAAAAAGGGGGGTGTGGACACAGGGAGAATGCCATGTGAAGACTGGAGTTATGCTGCCATAAGCCAAGGTGGGCAAAAAAACTGGCAGCAAACCACCAGAAGGTGGGACAGAGGATGGAACAATCCAGTTCATTCAACAAGGTCTTGAATTTCTAGCCTCCAAAACCACGAGAATAAATTTCTGTTGTTGAAACCAATCAGTCTACAGAACTTTGTTACAACAGCCCTAACAAACCACAACGTCCTCATTTTTATGAAGGTTTGTGGACAACAGTAGAAGTGAACAAATATTGCACAGCCTGGCCTCACTAAGAAGTGAACTTGACTCTGAAATACTATACTGTGTTTGTGATTCACTGCAGGAGGATTTGAATCTCTGTTACACAACAACAAAATAAATTTCAAAATGATTAGGCTAGAAGAAAGAAGCCAGGCAGAGAAGAATACATACTGTATCATTACATTTACATCAACTTCTAGAAAATGCTAACTAGTCTATCCTGACAGAAAGAAGATCAGGGCTTGCCCCAGGGCTAGGGCCTGAGGGATCTTTGAGGGGGGCGACACCAGTGTTCTGTGTCCTGGTTTCCAGAGAATATACAAGTGTCAAAACTCCTCAGGCTGTACATTTTAAATGGGTGCTCAAAAATTACCTGTTAATAAAAGTGAATTTTTAAAAGTCTGTCTGTCAGTTTTACCCCAAACCTTGCTGCTCTTGTCTTTTTCCAAGCGTCTAAACCTGCGGTATCCCACACCACAGCTGATTAAGCAGAGTGACTCTCATGGGCTGCACTCAGCTCCTGGGCAGGGAGGTTCACTTAGGTCAAGCAGCCCCAACAGGGCTCAACAGATGTTCACTGCTGGCAGGATGGCTGCTCTCCAGCACCAAGGTGGAAAAGCTGTCTACGGAGTCTCTGAGGAAGCCAACTGTGATGCCCTGTACCACACCCGACCCATTGCATACTACGGCCTCTATGATTTCTTGTTTCATGTATAATGTGTTTTCTCCACTGTGCTGTCTGCTCTTAAGGGCGAAAAGAGCCTTACATTTTTTCAGTGTCACTGAAGTGCCTGACATAGGTTTTTGCAACTAGAAAATAATAAACATATTTATTTCAATTCTCAAATGATGCCTTACCTGATTTTGAGAAGGACTTTATGCACATAAATGTACTTTCCATCCACCAGAAATTTCAGGTCTGCGGTGTTGGGGTTGTCAAATTCCCTCTTCAGGGACTCGGCCACTGTGAGGTGGTCGTCGGGTTCTAAGGGAATGACACCAGTGTTTTCCAATGAAAATGCAGACCAAATATAGCATCGCTCTTCTCACACTCGTGAAAACACCAATTTCCCAAAATAACTGACCAACTGAGCAGGGTGCTTTTTTCCCTAAATACAGATTTCCCACTGCTGCAATCATTGTAAGAACCTCGGACACATCTGCTTGTAAATCTGGCAAAACAACTAAAGCCCCAACCACCTCACTAAATAAACATGTCGAAAGCTTGAGTAAATATACCCGCTAAAAATAAAAGCCATGGTTTCCCAGTCACATCAAAAAGCCATCTGAAGTTCTCTGAATTTTAGTATGAGATGCTGATTTCTAATAGTCTTAAGGAAAAGGAATCGGTCTGGTGAGTTCTCTTTCACAGGAGCCTGTCAGAGGGAAATGGACTGCCTGATACTGCACTTAACAAAAGTCTTCACTACTGAAAAACAACAGCACCGGAGTTTTCTTCCTAGCTCTCAGGCCATCATCCAACAGACAGCAGTCAGCTCACCCACAGACAGGAGGCGCCAGGTGACGGCGGGCGTGGCGAAGCAGGCGAACACGTCGTCGGTGGAGGCGAAGTGCGTGAGGTGCGGCAGGGTCACCGACTGCCCGCGGCACTGGCCCCACATGTACACGTGGCCGCCCTGCGTCTTGGCGGCCGACGTGTGCGCCGAGTGGCAGGCCGCGATCTCTATAATTCTAGGTTCACAAACACACACCAAGTAAGCAGTCAACAGGAGAAGAAACAAGTTGATTTTTCCTTCCCTTAGCATTAACTGATTATACAAAAAAAAACAAAACAAAACTCTTCACTAAGCCTAAGTTTGTGAATTTTCAGTCACCAAACCGTCATTTACATTTAAGCAATATCTCAACAGCACTTATATACATCATGAAGATCTGCTTGTTACCACTTCTAGCCAGCAGGCTGATAAAAATATGCACCTATTTTGAAACTGAAGTACAAGCCAAGAGAGCAGAGACTAAAAGACCAAAAAAAAGGTGATTTAATTTTTTCTTAAAACATTGCTTACTTAAAGCAAAGCAAAAATATGTGGGGCATCTCCACCCAGGGTCAATAAATATTTTTATCAAAACTTCGCCAGTTTTAGAGTTCCATGGAGCATGCTATGGGGCACCACAACTCACACTGCAAGCAGTAAGTGCAATAGTTCTGACTCGCTGAATGGTATCATCTAGAACCCCAGAGAGCAGTTTTCTAGGACCAACCATTATGTCAGACCCTACTTTAGGAAGTTCATGGCTGACAGGCAGAGAGTTCTCAAAACACTTCCTAATGGAAACCACTGTTTTGTTGACTTGAAACTAATTGTCTTCTCTAAAACCAAGCCACCACACAGACTTAAAATAATATTTTACCCCAAGTGAGGTGCCATCTTGATTCTGCCTCAAGCAATGGTACCAGCATTCCCAGAACTTTTGGGTTCTGACTTCTTCTCCCTCCTCACTTAGCACTTTCTTCAGAATATCCAGTTGGCAAAATAACAACAAATTCTTTCTTTGTAACATCTCCCACTTGCCAGAGCCTCATCAAGCACACCCCATACCTGGACCGATGCAACTCTTAGGTCTCCCTGTCTTAGACTTTCTCTTCTGACCTAAATCACACAATGCTGTCAAGTTAATGATTCTCTTGAAAAACCATTCTCATGACTCCTTTCAAACCTTTCACTGACTTCCCACAAGACAAAACTCCAGACACGTGTCCTTAAGGCCTACTATAATTTGCCTACCGTCCATGACCAGCTTTCTTTCCTATCACCTTTGCCCACATACCCTCTGTTTGAACAAACAGAAAGTACTCACTGCTGCGCAGTGTCACTGTGCACAAAGTCCTCGGTCAGGAATGTTCTTGTGCACTTTGGTGGATCTCTCTTTTTCCTGCTAACAAATGTTCCATGAAACATGTAACTGACTGGAACACAATCGTGAACTTCTGTGCTAAACTACCCAACACAGAAAACCAAAATAACTGGACTCCTACATTCACTTCAGAAATGTTTACCATGACCCTCCCAGAATGGGAAGCAGCCTCTGCCATTCATCCGAGGAGGCGGGATGCTCCACGGCCAGGGAGCTAAAGACACAGAGAAGCTGGGAGGGCTGGCCCTCCCTGAGCATGGCGAGGGCGTTTACCTGGAACACCCAGTGCCACTAGGGAGGTCAGGGGTGGGGCTCGGGCTTGGCTGACTGCAGCAGCTGCTACAACAACGAAAAGGGAGAAAGTTCAGAGGAACCTTCAGGTCTGGGCTTGGGATTCCAGCATCTGCCAAAGCGCCCTGCCTTTGTCTGAGGTCATCTGTCCTGCATCTGATTCATACGAAGAAGCAAATGTGGAAGTTCAAACTGTCCAGTCATACACGCAGTAGACGATAAACTGAGCTAAGGTTTACTGTCAGGAAGTCTGGCATTGTTGTTATTTAGTCGCTAAGTTGTGTCTGACACTTTTATGACCCCACAGACTAGCATGCCACGCTCTCCTGTCCATGGGATTTTCCAGGCAAGAATACTGCAGTAGGCTGCCATTTCCTTCTCCAGGGGAATCTTCCTGACATAGGGATAAAACCCATGTCTCCTGCATTGGCAGGTGAATTCTTTATTGCTGAGCCACCAGGGAAGCCCAGAAGGTTTGGCATACAGCATACTGTGTTTTGTAGCCAGCCATTCTTACCGGAAAAAAAGTTACTATACATTGACAATAAATGGATTTGGTGTCACCTCAATAAAACAATACACCACAATGGCACAGCTTAATGGCTAAGAGGTACTAGAACTGAAATGGTAGAGAGTGAGAAAGAATGCAAAACAGAAAACAGTAAAGAGTGAAAATAAGGTAATTCGTGAAGAAGAATAACAGAGAAGAAATCATGACCATTACAAGATCCAGAGTAGTGTTTCTCAATTCTGCTTCTGTGAGGTCAACACACTGCTATTAATACCTCAAGATGCTACAAAATTCACAAAAATTCAAGACAAAGTGAGTTCTGAAATCAATTTAACTCAAAATATGTTTTTTTTGTGGAACTTTAAATGCTGGTAAATCAAAGTAGTGAAAATTCAGAAAGCCTGGGAATGACTGAGTTAAAGAGAATCATTTTAACTATTAAAATCACTTCTCTGTGAACATAAAATGTTAGCATTCTTCTTCATAAACAGGCTTCTGTGAAAAAAATTCTTTTATATCATGTTTTTCTTGGGTTGTTATTTGAACAAATAAACCACGTAGCCAGATTTTCACTTTCCGCTTCTGGGAACATGCAACCAAGACCTGATGATCCACCCCACCCCGAGTTCAATCCTGTTCTTTCTAATTAGCCCAGCCTCCCCACAATGAGCCCCAAGAGTCAGGAGTTCCTGAGAGGTAAGTCATAATGTTCTTGCAAAGCTTCAGTCACTGAAAAGGGCGGGGAGGTGCAGAACAAGTCCTTGCAAACCTAGAGGTTCCTCCCTTGTAATATTCGTGTGACAGAGAGCCCAAAAGCTCAAAATCACCACATGAAATTCAAGCACAGGAAACTGACAAAAGCAGAAACATCTCATTCAAAACATTCATCCTTGATATTCTAGCCAAAATCATGTTTAGGTGGACAATATCAATATGCACGTGTTTAGCAATTTCTACCTTTTTTTACCTATATCATTTAAAAAACAAATGTTTTTAAGTTGTGAAGATTTTTAAAAAAGAAAAGAACAGGTAACTCTCCAGTGCCAGGTATCTGGACACTCATGTAACTCCCACGCCTGTGTCTCTCCCTCTCTGGCTTTCTCCCACGGAGACAGACAGTCTGTCTGTCCCAGCGTGACTGCGGTGAGAAGACCCGACACTCCCTCTGAGCCCATCAGGTCCAGCGGCATGAGGTGGTGCAAATCACTGGACTCCACGAGCCCAAGGACAGAGGAGTTCAAGTTCATGTGAAGCGAAGCAGCATGAGAAAAATGGTAAAGTGCCATGCAGATATAGCTTGTTTTTATATCCGTGCTAACTTTAGCCCTTTCACACTTCTGTGCCATGTTGTGTAAATACTAAACATCCCAAGTGACTGGATTTGCTGGCCTGAGGCACTTCTGTGATTACTCAAAGCCTCAAGACTGTCTCTTCTCTTTTTACTGAGTGGCTCTGAACTACCTTTAAGAGAAATAAAAATGACACGGCTGCTTGCATCTCCTTCGTGCCTGTCAGCACAGGACCTTCATTATCTTCCCTCCTCCCCAGTTCTTAAGGAATCTAGGGTCTTACTATAAGATCTGCGGGGGCCGCAGGGGAGGGTTTTTAACCAATTTAACACAGGTTCACAGTAGCCAAGTTCACAATACTCAAATGAAAATCAAGGGGCTGAAAAGGACTGGTTCTTCATTTTCACTGTTAAATATTCCAACAGGAATACAGAAAAGAAATGCACGTATTACCTGTCCTTTTCCACGATGACAGGGATAGGGTAGGACTGGTTACTTTTATTGCCAATGCCCAACTGTCCATAAGAATTTGCGCCCCAAGCATACACTTGACCTTCATCTGTTAATACTAATGTGTGTGCATAGCCACAGGCAACCTGGAAAGAGAAAAACCAAATCCACTCAGGCCTGCAAACAGAGTAAAACATACTTTCCACAAGATAGGTTAGGAATCAGAAATGAAAAAGGGGAAACAGCAGCCAGAGAGGCAGGCATTAAAGTTAGCCAACACCCCTCCAGATGTAGCTTAGGCCCCACGTGTGGTGAAAACTGCATTGAGATCAACATGAGTCCTGCAGTGATAAGAGTCCAGTTTAGCCATTACTGTGGCATTCATCATGCTCACAAAGATCAAAGTGTGTGAAAGGAATAAGAAATAGACTCTTCTCTTTTTCAAGAATTACTCTTTTTATTATGAAAGTAAAACATAAATTCAATGTGAAAAAGATATAGAAAAATATAATTATGAAAGTCATCTCAAGGTCAAGATTGTTTATTTATAAAAAATAGAAATATGCATTGAAAGTTTTTTTAAAAATGATCATACTGTATAAGTAGTCTTGTATCTTTTTACTTAACATCACATATAGCACTATTAAAATCCTTTGTAAGCATCATTTCTGTTAATATAGATTTAGTATCACTTATTTAACCATTAACTTACTGTATGATTGGATAAATTATGCTACATCTATTATTTACCATTGTTTTTTCTTTCATTCTTTTTTTGTTTTGTCTGCTCTAAGAACTATACCTTCTATAAGTCACTTTCTCTTTGGTGTCTTAGGATAAAGCCCTAAGAGCAGAATTACAGATTAAAGGGGGTGAATATTTTTAAGGCTCTTGATATATACTGCCGAAGTTTGCTTGGAAAAGACAATAAAAGTTTACATTCCAACAGCTACGTGTGAGAGTGCACTAGAGATAAAAATTTTCTGATAAATATTACAACTAAATTCAGGAAAAGAACTTTAACCTCTACTTCAACTTTTCCTCCTGCTAAGATGACTGACTTTTTTAGTACACTGCTATGTCTGCCACGGTAGATTTAAAAACAGGCACTCATAAACCCACAGGGGACGTACCCGCTGGACACGGATGCCTTGGAGGGCTGCTACCCTGCAGGGGGTTGGCTGGTTGCCGCTGCTGCCGAGTCCCAGCTGCCCATTTCCATTGTAGCCCCAGACAAAGACCTATGAGAAAACGAAGAGACTCGATGCCCACAAAAGCTGAAAAACAGCCACAGTTTCTGCCGTGAGGTCAGCAGGACAACTGACAGGGCAGACGGGCTTTTTGAAGCAGCCTGTGAAGTGACTTCCTTACCTCCCCGGTGCTCACCACTGCCATCGAGCACATCTGCCCGCAGGCTATGTTCACAACCACTTTACTCTGTAAGCAGCCGGTGACTCTTCGAGGGATCGGCTGATTGGCTGTTGATCCAGACCCTACCTGCCCGGAGTTATTATAGCCCCATGCAAATACCTATTTGAAAGAAGATATCAGTAAATTAAACACACTAATATACAGTGTCTGCACTTCTGGCCTCATCTTTGCCCTCCAAGTGCTTGATATCCATAAATTCTCACAACCTTGGCAGGGAAGTTTTCACAGGATGCATTCTCATAAAATATATTACTTTATAAAATTAGGTTATTGGCATTATCTACACAAACAGCAATAATTACAATCAAATGTCATATAATCCTTATAAAATATCTACTTTGCCTCAGCCATATTTTCCAACATTTGAGGATTTTTCTTTTTGCAAATAACCCCCTCGAGTATAGCAACAGAGAAGTAATAATACATCCTTCAACATTTTTTGCAGTTATACAAATCCTTACAACATACAGGTACACATCATAATATAAACACCATGACTATGAACTGCTAACAAGTGTAAGATGAATGTGAGGCTGGTGGTTATTTTAATTAAATGATCATATTTCCATGTCTGCTATAGGAATCTATATGATCTTACTGAAATCTTATGATCAGTGAGATTTAGGCTGACTATTCTCACCTCTCCATCAGATGTTAGCACCAAAGAATGGTAAGACCCACAGGCCACTTCAATGACTTGCTTGTTCGACAGATTAGTAGAGATATGATAGGGCACTAGACCAGCATTAGTTGTCCCGTTGCCCAGCTGACTGTAAGCATTATGACCCCAGGTAAAGACTTCTCCTTCTGAAAGTAAAAAGAAACGTAACCAACTTTCAAAACAACTACTCATTATATGAAAGTATATACATTACACACTTCCACAAATGGACACTAAAAATTCACATGCAAAAGTTAATCAACTTCCCTATTCCACAAAACTCATTTTATAAAAGGAAACATTTGGAAAGTTAAACTACATTCTGCCTCAAAGCAACAAGATGAAATTTAAATGGATGCAATTATAGTAACAGGAAGATAGGTTTTTGATAAAGAACAGAGGAAAGGCTACTAAGAGAAAAAAAACAGATTGAAATTCAAAAGACTGTAAGGCTATTTAACTTCTCTGAACCTTAATTTCCTTGTTTATAAATGGTTACCAAGTTAATTTTTTAAATCTTTATTATATTACTTATTGTGCAGTACAATACATATTCAGGGCGTTGGGGGTAATCATAAGATTATATTTCTTGATCTGGGTGGCAGAACATGGATGAGTACTCTGTAATTATTTATAAAACTGTGCATATATATTTTATGAACTCTTTGGAATATGTATTATACTACACAATAAGGTATGTTTTAATGATAATGCCTTAGCCTGAATGCATGAAAAAGCCATGAAAATAATTAATTCCTTATACTACTGACACCAACTAGAGCTATCAGTCATTGTTTAACATCAGAATCACAGAATATTAAGTTAAGAGGGGATCCAGCTTTAATCTCTTTGTTCGCAGATCAAGAATCTTAAGTTCAAAATGTCTGGAGTGAGGTTCAGCATTCTAATACAAAATAATTACACTTCTAAAGTTTAGGCTTAAAGCACTGTCATTCTGACAACCAAAGTGTCAGTAACTGCTAGATTCCATCAGCTACCTTTTCTTACTTTGATATCCAGATATGTTCATACGAGTTCCCAGGGCAGAGCCAAACGCCGTGCCCAGTCAAAGAGCGTGTTCTCAGTGTAAGGGGTGGTCCCAGTCTTGCTCCTCAACAAATGAAGCAACGGCTAAAATTCTACCCTGTGTTCCTAGGTTACCTGTTGTCGCAAGGACAATGTGTGGCCCACTCCCGTAGCTGAGGCAGGCGATTTTTTTGCCACTTAAAGAATCCAGTCTCCGAGGTTCAATGGTGCTCTGGACATCACCTAATCCCAAACAACCACAGCAGTTTGTGCCAAGCACAAAAATCTGTGGGGAAAAACCACTGTTAGCTCAAGCAGTTCCATTTCCAACAAACCTGTAATTACATTCAAAACAGGCATAGCCCCCTTACAGGAAAACTGCTTCATTATTCAATAAATAAGGATATACTCTGTGCATTTTTATCTAAATTCCTTAGTTCGCCCAAGATCTTCAATTTAGCAAACCCACTACTAAAAATATAAGTGGCTGAATTTTTTTCTTCAATATTACCTCATCATTTACTGTAGTATATAGAAGTTCGTTGCTGGCACTGCCAAAGACACAGGCCTGACGAACTAACTGCAGTTCTTCCTCAGAACAAAGGGAGAAAATTGGCCACTTTCCCACATCTAACATCTTCAAAGATGACAGAGTAGCCTGGACGGGCTGAAAAAGAATTTTTTTTAAATTATTTAAAAAATGATTCATAGAAAACACATTTTCTCTGTCCCCTTCATTTCTCTACCCCCTTCTGTTTAAGAGTATGCACTGGTGTGAGGAGAAACAAACCCTATCTATTTGCGGGAATTGCCTTTACAGGTTCGACCGCTTCGGACTGTTCTCACCACAACCAAGAGCCAGAGGCCCAGGAAAGAATCAGATCTCACCTATTAATTTCCCTCAAGGACACTGGAACCATCTAAGGCTGAACTCGGGGGGCCTGAATGCCTGGCAAGCACTTTCAGTAGCGACTATGTTTTAAATGTAGCTTTGGAAATTAGGCTGGGGGTAAAAGCAGGAAAACAGAGGGAAGACTGCTGTTTCATCAGCTGCCTGAGTCTTAGCAAAAGAAGCCCACGGGAAAGGACAATGCCAAAGGTGACACCAAGGAAAATGTCCACAAGTTTCAGCTCATGGGTCAGTTCTGACCATTCAGCTGGAGCAGTTGGTGGGTTCCTCAAGCCCCCTTCTCAGATCTGGAGGCTGGTAGGAAGAAACACCCAGAAAGTATGTGCATATGCTTGCTATTACTGCTGTAACAAAGTACCACAAACTGAGGGGCTTAAACAACAGAACTTTATTTTCTCACAGTTCTGGAGGCTAAGTTCAAAGTCAAGGTACCAGCTGGCTTGGTTCCTATTAAGGGTTGTGAGGGGAAGATCTATCAGGCCTCTCCCCAAGGCCTGCAGAGGGCTGGCTGAATTCTCCAGTGTCTTTCACATCATCTTCCCCAAGTCTGTCTCTGTGTCTCAATTTCCCCCCTTTTATAAAGACACCAGTCATACTGGGTTAGGTCATCCTCATGACCTCCTAACTAAATGATTTATATCTGCAGTGACCCCATTTCCAAATAAGGTCACCTTCCAGAATAATGACGTGTCTTAGTTCCTTTGGGCTGCTAAACCAAAATAGCATAGAATGAGTGGCTTATAAACAACAAAAATTTGTATTTTACTGTTCTGGAGACTGGGAAGTCCGAGATCAAGGCACCAGCATGATTGTGTTCTGATGAAAGTGCTCTTCCTAGTTCAGAGTCCGCGTCTTCTCACTGTGTCCTCATGAGGTGGAAGGGGCTGGGGGTGTCTCTGGAGCCTCTTTTATAAAGCACTAATTCCATTAATGAAGTTTCTCCCCTCATGACTTGATCAACTTCTAAAGGCCCCACCTTCTAATATTAAAACCATTACCTTTGGGGGTTAGGATTTTAACATATGAATTTGGAGGGAGGGAATACAATAAAACCCCTTTAACAGCATCCATTAAGGTTACAAGCAGCCACACTCCCATAAGAGCATTCAAAGTGGACATGATAAAGCTTCTTTAAAGAGAGCTTTTACTTATTTGCTATGTGGTAAGTCAGTTCTGTAATGTCCAACACTGTGCAACCTCATGGACTATAGTCCTCCAGGTTCCTCGTCCATGGGATTCTCCAGGCAAGAATACTGGAGTGGATTGCGATTCCCTTCTCCACTTATTTGCTATACTGGAAATATATACACTTACATACTTTTCAACTTCCAAAAATGTTTAATATTACAGTAAGATTACATAATGGCCAACATGCCTATCAAATGGCATTTCCCTCAATAATCACCATGTCCTATGCTGTGCTTAGTCACTCAATCGTGTCTGACTCTTTGCAACCCTGTGGACTGTAGCCCATCAGGCTTCTCTGTCCATGGGGATTCTCCAGGCAAGAATACTGGAGTGGGTTGCCTATCCCTTCTCCAGGGGAACTTCCCGATCCAGGACGCAAACGAGGGTGTCCTGCATTGCAGGCGGATTCTTCACCAGCTGAGCCACCCAGGAAGCCCCAGTTATCACCATACTCTAGCTTAAAGTATGTACCTTTAAAAGAATAAAAAATTTTCTAAGGCTTGTCTTTTCCATCAGATATTAAGTCCATCTTACCAGATATATGTTCTAGTAGAGAGAAGATCAGACTGCTAAAGGAGTCAGGGGAAATTAATTTATTATAAGGACTTGGCTCACAAGATTATGGAGGTGCAGAAGTCCTATATCTGCATTTGCAAACTGAAGACCTCGGAAAGCTGGTGACATGATTCAATCTGAGTCCAAAGGCCTGAGAATCAGGAGACGGTGATGTAAACCCCAGCCCGAGGGCAAAGGATGAAATGAGATCTCCCAGATAAATCAGGGAGGCAGGGGAAAAAGGATAAATTCTTCCTTCTTCTGCCTTCTGTTCCATTCAAGTTGTCCATACACTGGAGGAAACTCGCCCACACTGAGAAGGGCAACCCATTTACTAAGGCTGCCAATTCAAGTGCTACTCTCATCTGGAAACACCTTCACAGACACGTCCAGAGACGACGTTTAACCTGGGCACTGGGGGCCCACTCAAGGTGACACGTAAAGTGAACTACTTGAAGACACACAGCGCAGAAGGCCATGTGAAGACAGAGGCGGAGACTAGAGCGATACACCTACAGTCCCGGAACACCAAGGAGGGCCAGGAGCCAGCAGACAGTGGGAGGAGGCTGGAGGACTTCTTCCCGCGAGACTTCAGAGAGCGTAGCCCTGCCGACGCCACGATTTCAGACTTCAAGCCCCCAGAACTGTCAGAGAACAGACTTCAGCTGTTTTAAACCACCTGAATTGTGGTGCTTTGTCAGGGCGGAAACTAATGTGAAGAAACCAACACGGAGGGGAAGCAGTTTGTCAGTGCTAGCAGCATCGCTCTCATGAATGGCCAGGCCTGCCCTAGTGCCAAACCTGCCACTGCTCCCCACTACGCCACTCAAGCTGCAGGATCCTGTCTGGACAATGATGTCTCCTAGTATCTTGGGGGCCCCTGTGGAGCTGATGACAGAACCGTGTTATGTCAGCTTTGAATCTAAGCTTCTACTTTAAATTACCCACCTCCTTATATTAGGAAGGAAGCTCATTTTCTACCATTTTCATGTGTTTTCCTTTCTAAGTCTTTAATTTTCAGAAAGAACAATGTTTGGGATATGGCATGAAATATTTCACGGGGACATGCTAGTGTGCTGGTTAAAGGGGTTCTTACACATTACTGACATTTCTCACCTTCACAAGTGAAGGACACACACAGTGCTGTCCTCGTTTTACCTGGGAGGAGCCTGAGGGTCAGAGGGACTGAGAAATCCTGCAGCACCACTAGCTCTGAGTGGTCGGACCAGATTTCTTTCCACACGTCATCTGTTGCTGGGTAAAAAGTTCACATAAAAACTGACACTCCAGGCA
This sequence comes from Antilocapra americana, assembly GCA_007570785.1. NCBI lineage: Eukaryota > Metazoa > Chordata > Mammalia > Artiodactyla > Antilocapridae > Antilocapra > Antilocapra americana. Next base: position 10,556,607 of record ML661908.1, read on the forward strand.
GACCCAGTGTTTGCTCACATCTGTAAGGCCTGGGCTCATGAAGTCTTTAGTGAACCAGGCAATGGCCACCATGGGTTGTCTTTCCAAGAATGGGACAGATGGCTACATACAACAAGAACATAAGTAACATACAGTGGTTGACTGCTACCTTATTTTTTCCTTTCAAGCAGATTTTTGGATTTTGATTGCCACGAAATCAAGTGGTTTCTTAGATGCCTAGAGTCTGGCTGTCAATCCAGCCAGCTTCTTAGCACTTATCTACAAATCATTAGTTCTGAGCCTTCCTCCTGGCCCACCTCTACAAAACCTATGGTATGCAACCCATTAACTCTACTGACCAGTGGGATTCCAGTGTGCGGGTCTGTGACATCACCTGCAATGGTACATTTGGTGAAAAAGGCTACTGGGGGAGAGAACATTGGGTCTGATGGTATCAATGAACATTTACTAAGTATCAGATAACAAGACATACGTAATACATAGTTATTGCCTTCAGGAGCTCACAATTTAATAGAAAACAAATAATTACAATATAACCTAAACACAACACAAGTGTGAATATTGCTTTTTAAATCTCTGTCAGAAGGCTGGCTGCTGGAGGTATGTCATCAAAAATTCATTTTTTTTCTAAGTGGGGAAACTTTTTCATAGAGAACTGATGACTTCATTTATAAAATGCACTTTTTAAATATACTTTTCTGAAGTAAATGTTTAATATCACTCTCAAGGAATTGAGCATCTTTGTTCTTTGAAGAAAAATTCATTCTTCTGTCTGGCATAATAATGAGCATATATAGTTACATACATTGTATACACTGTATACATATACAACATATATGTATACCCTGTGTGTGTATATATATACAAACACATATACTTCAGGCTGCAGCCCACAGGGTCGCACAGAGTCGGATATAACTCAAGTGGCTTAGCACACATGCACACATACACTGTACAGTAAGAGTGTACGTAAGGATCCACACACTTTAGGAGCCTCAGTCACACCACAGCCAACCTGCATGACAGCAGGCATCTCTGCAGGAAGGCACCCAACCACCTCTGGGCCCAGCTGTTAAGTCAGGGACTGGCCGAGCAGGAGCCAAGAGTCGGCAATTTAAAAATCTGTAGGGGAAAAATACACTATGAGGGCATGAAAGCTTGACATTTACATCATTAAGGTCATGTCCCCAGAATCTGCATCCTAGCCTGGACCCTCCTTTTCCCACATGCCTTACCAACACGGGTGAGAATTAACCCTAGGCCAGCTCACCTTCACTACTTTGCTCACATCCAGGTCACCTCTCTCATCTTTCACAGGCATCTGTTTGGAAAGGCAAAGTGGTGAAATTTTAATATTAGCTCAAGGAGAACATAATTAAGGAAATACATCTCCATAAAGTTGGATACCAAAATGCATTTTATTATTCTTTTGAGTGTGTGCTCTCTGTATTAACTTTGCTCCTGCATGCACACGAAGAACCAAGTGGATTATGATACTTAACTATGGGCAATTATTAAGTTGCCACAATTCAATTTATAATACAGCATATAAAAACAGAATTAAGATTACATAGCAGGCATGAATAGTCAAAAAAAAATTTTTCTTCAAAAATAACAGCAGACACCTCACCCTTTAAGGATTTCCTGGCAGCATAACCCCATGTAATAAAGTAATTTCATTGCTAACGCTGTGAGCCTCTTATTTCACCAGATCTGTTCCCAGAAAACAATGAAATCTTCTATGAACATTCTGTAAGACTTTCAGGTTCTACAGACTGCTTTTCAAGCTACTCTCCTACAGGAGCTCACAAACTAGCACTTCCAGTCAGCGCACAGCAATACTATGGCTCAGGTTGCTGTCTATGGTTCACAGTGCTGTCCTGTACACTATGCCAGCTGTGGTAATGATTTACGTCTTTTACGGCGTTTTGACTATTTTATTTTCTAAAAAGTGGAAAACAGAAAAATGAAAGTTAACGGCAGCAGTTAATATTAAGCTGTTAACATTGAAGAGGTATTTCACAAATTTAATAAAATTTAACACAAGATGGAGATGGATGTGCCTGCTGAAAGACGTGAAACTTTAACGTCAGCTGGGACACTGACCAGAGTTGAGCTGGTTGATTGTAATGTCTGGATGTGACAGAAATGAAATAAAGAATATCTGCGATGAATTAAGGATGTGTCCGCAAAGATTAACTATTTTGAATTTTCTTTTTTTAAATCTCTGGCAGTGGAGCAAACATTGTTCAACCCAGACCCTTCTGCAGGACAGCATTATCACTATTCCCTAGTGATTCAGCAGTAAAGAATCTACCTGCCAATGCAGGAGATGCGAGTTCGATCCCTGTGTCAGGAAGATCCCCTAGAGAAGGACATGGCAACCCACTCCAGGATTCTTGCCTGGAGAATCCCACGGACAGAGGAGTCTGGTGGGCTACAGTCCATGGGGTTATAAACAGTTGGACTCAACTGAGCGACTAAACAGCATTATCTGTGGAAGTAGGGGTGGCCTCCTCCTCATCCAGCTCAAACGTCACCACCTCTGGGAGCCCTTCCTCTAGCCCTCAGACAATCCCCATATCCCCTGCTGCCCCCAGGCATTCTCTATACCCACAGCAGTGACCTGCCAGCATCTTAGCCACTACACTGTGAGCCCCCGCAAATAAAGACACTATCTCATTGATCTTCCTACTGAATGACCAATAGATGTTTGACAAAGTTTCTTTTACGTGACAGAAAGTATATGCTCCACGGGCATGATTTTTCTAACCTTGCCACTTTTTCCATAGGAATCATAAAGAAGGAAAAGTTCATCTTCCATATAGTCTTCCATGGTTCTGTGTAGTCCCTAAGGAAAAAGTATGTGGTAAAATCAGGATACCATGTGTCGAGTGAAACTGGGCAGGTTATAGTTACAGTACTTCTAATTAATGCTTCCTTGATACTTCAGTTGGTAAAGAAGTATCCTGCCTGCGATGCAGGAGACCCTGGTTTGATTCCTGGGTTGGGAAGATCTGCTGGAGAAGGGATAGGCTACCCAATCCAGTATTCTTGGGCTTCCCTTGTGGCTCAGCTGGTAAAGAATCTGCCTGCAATGTGGGAGACCTGGGTTTGATCCCTGGGTTGGAAAGATCCCTTGGAGAAGGGAAAGGCTACTCACTCCAGTATTCTGGCCTGGAGAATTTCATCAACTATACAGTCCATGGGGTCACAAAGAGTCAGATACGACTGAGTGACTTTCACTTTTCACTTTTCTAGTTACCAGAGAAAAGAAGCTAAGTTCAAATATAGTGAAGGGAATTAAGTTTGAGGCATGGGTGTTTACAGCTATAAAACATAAATATATAACAGGGAATGAGCAGAAAATTTTCATTTCAGAGTTTATTTCCTAGAGATAAGAAAACATAAATTTTGGACATTGATTAAACTTTTTCTGGGACTGGAAAGTTCCAAATCACTGTGAAGGGCAGACTTATCAATTCTCAGCCTCACTGAAGAGTATATGATTTGCTAACTGGGGAAAAAAATGAATGAATGAAAAGGATGAAAGGATGAATGAACAAATGTGACTGCGTTACCTTAGACCATAACAAAAAATCTGAAAAAACAGCCACCAAGCATGTAGCCACCACACTGAATGTCATACAAGTAACAGCGGAAGCAGCCCTGTCACAAAATATGTTACATAATTAACACTAAAAATAAATAGGAATAAATATTCTCTCTCCCCCCAAAAGCAATTTAATGTAATCATGTCAAATAATGTTGATACTCTGATTTACTAGGTTGGCTTCTATTTACTCAAATAAAACCCAGAATTCAAGTGCTAACATCGGATCATCTTGATGTTACCTACAAGCAGTTAGAGCCTAGCGACAGATAAATGCAATCATCAAAATAAGGCTAACTCTTAACAGTGTACTTATCAATGTTTTATATTCTCTTGAGGATACTGGTAAAATTCTGTTTTCTTCAGCTGTAAAAAGGTCTCTTAGCATATATGGAATAATAAATGATATCTTCAGAATAACAGTTACTCAAACTATGGCAATCAAAACAAATCACTACTTCTAATGTGTGGAAAAAATACACTTGTTGAGAAAAGGATCACTCAGACTTTCCTCACTTACAAATTTCTAAAATTTGATCTGGCTGTCAATATGGAAAAAATCATTTCGTGTGGCAGTTATTCCTATATCATCTATCTTCTCTATTAATCTGCAAGCTCTTAAAGAGAGAGGACCATGAGCCCACTCACTGCAACCAGAGAGGAGCCCCTGCTCTCTGCAACTAGAGAAAAGCCTGCGAAGCAACGAAGATCCAGCACAGCCAAAAATAAATAGATAAGCTATAACAAAAAAGAAAAAAGAAGGAGGGGATCATGACCCAGTCACTGCTATTACCACCACAACACAGGGCTCAGAGGAAAACATAAGATATTTGTTGAAAGCATCTTTTGAATACAGCCTTTTGTTGATTGCAGACAGTCTATACTGGAGTTTCTTCTCTTTTTGCCTCATCCTAACTGGAAAGATCTTTTCCATAGCTGTCCCCAGTTTATTTGAATAAAAGATAAAAAGATAGGCAAGGGAAGAGAAGAGAAAGGAGAAGACCAGAGGAAGGGAATTCAAAGGCCAAAAGAAGAAACAAGAGAAAGAAATGGGATCTAATTAGAGAAACAACTGCCTCTTGCTGGACTTCGGGACACCTTTGTTCCTAGGAGAAGGAAATCCTGCTAATATGCTGAGATCATGCAACAGTAATCCTGGGGTTTGTTTTGTTTCCCCACCACATCCCTCCACCACTGTAGATAACTAATTTCACTGGTTTCTGGTTTATTTCTCTGTTTCTTTTTGCAAAATAAGTATATATATATAAATTTTTGTGTTTTTATTTCCCAATTCCTCTTTATACAAAAAATAGCATACTTTACATACTCTTTTGCAATCTATTTTTTTTCACCTAACAGTGTATCCTGGAAAGTACTCTATATGAGCTAATAGAAAAATTTTAAACACCACCATATCCTGGGTGCTCAAGGAAACAAAAAAAAAAACAGCTCTTTTCAGTGTCTTTGATTAACTGCAACTATCTTAACTCTTTAACAATTGGAATGGTGTAAAACAGGTCATTCCATGTATTTGACTAGTCAGGTTAAGACATAGTGACATGTATGGCAGATGAAAATTACCATACTCAAAGAAATAACATTCAGTAAGATTCAATTAACACTAAATATAATATTAACGTCACTTCACTTTTGTCAGAATGCCTTTGAAGATTTAAAAATGGTTCACAATTAATTACTATTATGCAGTACTGTGAAAAAAAATGTCAAAATCTGTAGCACTGTGGAAAATGGTTTTTGTTTTTCTTTTTTCTGGTCTTGCTGCATATTATAGTACCTTAGTTCCCCAATCAGGGGTTAGACCCACACCCAAGGCAGTGTGTGGAGTCCCAACCACTACACCACCAGGGAGTTCCCTGGCTGTTTTTTTCACATTATTCTGATGTGACACAAATATAATAGAGAAAACCAGCTTCCCCAGTTTACACTACCTGAGAAATACAATTTGTGGAATATATGTGAGGACTATATTCATCTCATCCTGTTATCTATTTGCTTTCACTGGGCTATTATTAATAACAATGTCATAGTAATATATAAACATATGCATCCTAAAAATCCATTAATACACATAAAGAATACCACATCGATGATGTGATAAACCTGAGTTCTAAATAACAGGAACAATAATAATAGTTAAATAGTTACCCAAACTATTGCCAAACACTAAGTGCCTTTTCTCATTTAATCTTTATAATAGCCAGAAGAAACAGATATCATCATTGCTTCTGCTTAACAGACATATTTCAGTACTTTGACCAACAGTCACCAGCCAGTCAGGCTTGCAGCCAGGATTCATCTCAATGCCCTCGATCTTGGACTTTCCCCTGTGCTGCAGGGATATTTTAAGTTTTCTTGTGTACATTCCAGATGGTTTCATTTTGTACTGACTGGTTGGGAATATTCCCTCCAAAAATGTTTGTACCTGATTGTTTAAAATTTCTGGAGCCCAGTATTCAGTTATCTTCAATCCTCTTCCTTCTAGATCTTTGTGAAGTTGTTTTCTAGAGTAAGGTTAATGTGACTGAAAACAGAAATACATAAACAAATTCTATTACAGAAAAATAGAAAAGAAAAAGAACATACCATCTTGCATAGAACATAGCACTGGCTTCAAAAAGCCAGTGTATCTGAGAAAAATATAGTTTAAAAATTGTTATCAGTTAAATTTACTATTAGAAAGTCAGCAGTAGAGGTGCTCAATTATAAAAAGAATTAATATTATAAAATATAACTTTCAGATATTATAAATTTGGGGACAAGGCTTCAACAATATGGACACTAAAATTTACCAAAAGATACTTAAAAGTTTAATCTATAGTATTCCAACATAAAAAATGGAAGGGAAACCATCTGGAAAAGGAAAAAAGTAAAATTTTCAAATTTTGGAAGAAGGTATAGAAAATATCTTTATGACCTCAGGGCAGGGAAAGATTTCTTAACTGAGACACAAAAGCACAAACCACAAAGAAAAGACTGGTAAATTTTACCACACTAAAGCTTAAAACTTTGGCATTATAAAAGACAAAATGAACAAAAGGAAAAACATGCCACAGAGTGGGAAAACATTTTCAACATATATAACTGATAGCTGGCAAATAATTCATATCCATAATACATAAAGAATACCTAAAAGCAGACAAAGAAAGACAATCCAATTTAGAAATGGAAAAAAGACAGAGACAATCCACAGAAGAAGAAATTAACAAACATATACACAAAATGTATCATGGAAATGTAATCACAATGAGACAGAACTCACCAATCACATCTGCAAAATTAAAGGGGATAATACAGTGTTGGTGAGGATGGAGATCAAAAGGCACATTTTACTCATATTACTGGAAGGAATGTAAACTGGTACAATCACTTTTAGAGCAACTCAACAGTATTTAGACCAGAGCAGTATCTTTCAGGCTTTTTTGATACATATCTTTACCTGAAACAAAAGTTTCACAAAATAATTCTTACCCTTGCTACAATGAGATACTAAGGGATATCCTCTTTCTTATTTTTTTCTATTTTACATTATTCTATTCTACCCAGGAGATAGTAAAGGACAGGGAAGTCTGGCATGCTACAGTTCATGGGGTCACAAAGAGTCAGATACAACTTAGTGACTGGACTACTACCCTAATTTATCCTTTTCTATTTAATTTTTCAATGTTGGTTTCAGCCCACTAAGATAACGTCAAGATCATTAATAAGTCATGTCTTGGAAAACATTAGCCTAGATGAAACTCTAGAGCATATACAAAATTGTCTGCAATAGGAAAACATTAGAAATAGTGCATAGAATTGATCAACAGGCTCCATCAACAAACTTTACAAATTGTGCACACTGCACAACAATTAAAATAAATTATCTAGATTGAATCAACACAGATAAGTCTCCAAAATAATTCTGATCAAAAATCACTGTCACAGAATAATGCATATGATATACTATTTGACAAAGTTTTAAAACATGCAGAAAACAATACTATTTTAATGTGTAATGGATACTGACATACCCATGGCTGGACTTTGATGGAAATATTTTCATAAGAAAGTTCAGACCAGAGGTAATGCCAAAGGCAAAATTTGCCATGTAATTCTATCAATGAATTAGTGTAATTTGGTTTTTCCAACTGACAAAAGAATTTTCAAGATTTTAAGCTTAAGTTAAATTAATCATCTGAGTATGAAGGAAAGATAAGGTTACCCAATAGTAAGGAAAACAAAATTGTAGAATCAGAATAAACCACTCTAATACTGTCTTTACCATGAACATAGGAATTCAATAAAGGCTTGATACGACAATTCATAAACCACAATTTCTTTCATCATCAGTAGGATAAAATTCTACCAACAGCACAGGAAGATATTAACTCAATAACATAGAAAAAGGAGAGTTATCTTAAATGCCAAGGAAGAAGGATCTGAAATTTAAAAAAAGTTCATTAGAATGTGATTTTACTTCTGGTCTCACTCTGCTTACAAAAGTTCCCCCTTTTCTGCACAGGAGGTAGACCCAGGGCAGAGGCTGGCATTTGTATTGGGAAGCTCTTCTTCACAGTGATAGTGTCACGGCATAAGATCATCTCATATGATACCCACAATATATGTTGCTGTTTTTTCCTAATGTGTATTTTGGAATACATAACTTGGCTCATGTATTTACTTAATTACTCAAATTAAAAAGTGCCTTGTGCTTTGAAAAATAGTTTCTTATGCATTTCCTCATTTTGCTGAAATGTAACGAAAGAGCAATGTTATTATGGAATTTTAACATACTGATATTTTGCGTTGCAATATCAAAAGAAATGGAAGAATAAGTACCTTTTCTAGCCAGAAGCTCCTGCCACAGACATCTTCCTTCAGAGGCTCCAAACAAGATACTCAAGAGCCAATGTTCCAAGTATTCGTAAGAGTAATTTTCTTTTTTCCCACCACACCACGTGGCATGTGGGGTGTTAGCTCCCTGACCAGGAATCGAAACTGTGGCCCCTGCAGTGGAAGCACAGTCCTAACCAGTGGACCACCAGCGAATTCCCTCAAGAGTAACTTCCAAAACCAAATATATATCAACTTAGGAAATCTTTTGCATGACATTTCCTACTTTGGCTGTTTCTCTAAACTTGTATAGTTCAATAATTTATTTCTAAACTATCCTTGCTTGGGACAGATAACTCCTTTTTGTACATACTGTATTTTGAGAGTTTTATCTGTACTTTTAATATTAACACAGTTGACTATCAGTGGACAAGATGACAGTCTTTCAGTAACTGAACACAATAAATAGCACTCCTAATCCTCTTGAAGAACAGATCAAATAATTCATTTCTCTATACAGAGCATATAATAAGCAATCTTTACATGTTATTACTGGTAATCAGTATTATTCAGTGTTTGTTAACAATGGCAATGTATCATATTACTTGATAATACCTCTGACCTAATTAGTTAAACTGATAAATGGACATTTATTTGCCTAATTCATTCAACAGATATTGATTTAGTGCCTGCAATAGGCACTAAATTGAAAGCAAATATGTAAAAAAAATAAAAATAACATGGAGCAAAAGGCTATCCAGCTCACAGCTGCCTGTGTCAATATTACCCCAATCCAGTAGTAAGCATGGGCCTTAAGCACTAATAAACTAGACACACTATCTATCAGAGAATGTATTTTCCATGGAAATTGATATTGTGCAGTTAATTGTTGGTATCTGTTCTCTAGAAGTGATCCCAGAAGAAAAATAAAAAATAAGAAAATTATTTCTTTGCAGAGAAAGCCTCAAAGCTCAGTTGGTAAAGAATCTGCTGACACTGCAGGAGACCCTGGTTCGATTCCTGTGTTGGGAAGAGTCCTTGGAGAAGGGAAAAGACTACCCACTTCAGTATTCTGGAGAATTTCATGGCGAAGTCCATGTGGTCACAAAGAGTCGGACACAACTGAGAATAAGCCCAGGGTCATGTATTTTCAAAATTCAACTTCACAGTATGAAATCAACTCTAAAGCTATGCTTGAGAAACTTAATATATAAAAAGGTTTTCTTGCAATACAACACTCAATGCTTTTTCAACAAATTTGCCCATCTGGGCAACACAGCTGATGACGCTTTTATAATAAAAAAAACAGGGCATGAAGGAAAACCAATATCTTTTAGGACACCAGTATATAGCTTACAGTATCAGCGTATTAATGAGCTCCAGACCAAGTAAATGTCAATGGAGTAATGATGGTGCCCACCTGCATGCTTACCTGAGCCGTTAAATGGTATGTCATCTGAAAGTTAGAAATAATATAAATACATATAAATGTAATATGAGATAATTTAACATGGTCCCAATTATCCCTTGCCAAAAAGAATAGTAGGCATAACTTACCTCCATTTGGATGAGGTGTCATAAATCAATGACAAATAACAGTAAGATCCCTCCCTATAAAACTGCCAACTAAAGTGGGTCAATTATAGTCAGGATGGACAAGACTGAAAAACTTAAAGCCCAACTAAAACCAAAGCACAACTTCAAAGGGAATGGTATTGCCACGTTTATGATAAACAGCAAAATGACTTATGAAACACAGAAACACTGTTGCCATTTCAATGATTTCATTGTAAACAGTTTCCAAATTTCACTAAAAGTGATGAAGCAGATCTTCAATCCAAAGCAAAGTTGCATTTAGTTGGAAGATATGGAGCTCATCAGCATTGATCTTTTCAGATAAGCACAGCAAAAGTGCTACTTTCAAACATGAAAAATCATCAACATAAGCTATACAAATATTTTTAGATTGTGGCTTAAGACGGTAAAAAATCTGCCCCCAGTGCAGGAGACCTGGGTTTGATCTCTGGGTCAGGAAGACCTCCTGGAGAAGGGAATGGCTACCACTCCAGTATTCTTGCTTGGAGAATTCCATGGAAAGAGGAGCCTGGCGAGCTACAGTCCATGGGGTTGCAGAGTCGGACACAAATGAACAACTAACACTTTCACACACTAGCTAAAATGAATGGGTATTTGAGACATTTGTAAATCCATTTGAAATTTAGATTCTCATAGATCTAATATAATTTTTTTAAGCCCTTAACATGGCTATTAAATAGCGTCTTGTTAAAGATCTTTACCCCACAATGTAATTTCAACATGGTAGCCCCTTTGGGCCTTGGCTCATTTCCATTTGCAGTCAAATTGCTCAGTCAAATATACTCAGCATAATACAGAATATATTATAAAGTGGCCACAGTTCATGATTTACTCGCATACTATCATCCAATGGTACATGTATGCTCAACATGTCTTCCATGGGGACATATACATACTAGATATGAGGTCAGGTTAGATCAGCAAGGCTGCGATATATAAAAGGTATACACCAATGTCAGATTAATGCTGAAAAAACTATTAGGTCTTAAATTCCCTGGAGACTTTCACATTGAGATAAGCTCGCCATGTGAATCAGAGCTTATCTGATTCATTATTCCTTCTGAATAATGAAGGCAAGGAGAATCCTACCAACCTTCCACTGACGGACACTATTAATATCCCTTTCAGAGAGGCAAGTTTATCTGCTCCTTTTAAGTAAATATCCTAATTAAAGGCTTCCCTGGTGGCCCAGTGGTTAAGAATCCACTTGCCAATGCAGCAGACACAGGTTCGATCCCTAATCAGGGAAGATCCCACATGCCACAGGGCAACTCAGCTTGTGCATCACGACTACTGAAGCCTGTGTGCCTAGCATGAGAAGCCTGAGCACTGTAACAAAGAACAGCCCCTGTGCAACAGTGAAGACCTGTGCAGCCAAAAACAAACAAGCAAACATACTTAAAAAAAAAAAAAAAATCCTCATTCAGCCCTCCATGCTCAGCTTTGAACAGGGATCCCTGATGTCACACTGCAACCCTGATCATTCCACTCCATTCCATAATTCCATTCCCTTTCAAAGAGATTCTCAAATCTTTCCTGGTCAATTCTGATTTACAGGAAGTCAATTTCAGTAAACTTCAAAGGTAACAGCATCCTAGGGGCATTTTAATTTCACTTTAGCTATGTGATAAATCCAAAATTAAGTATGACAAATTCCTAGAGTCATCAGCAAGTCCCCTGGGTACTCTACATTTATAGTTTTAGATTAATACCTTTTGATATTTAAACACAGTGTTTGTAATCCACTTAAGTAAAGGACCCAAAGGGAAAAACACTTCACTTTCTAAAACTGTTCCTCTCCATCAGCCTCTTTCTCTCAGCTTCCTTTAATTATGGACTGCAATTTGGCCAGGCTTGTCTGGTTCATTCAGAAACCTCTAAGAGCAATAATTTAGTACCTTAAAGCATGACATCATACCAGGTGACTCTTCAACAGTTTCAAATAAAGAAAATCCATGAACACTCATACAAAACAACTTCACCTGGTCATCCATAGTCAGAGGGACAATTAAGAAACAACTGCAAAGTGCAGTAAAATGTGACAAGAATACACATTTTTCCTCCAGCAATCTGTAGTATTCATTTGGCTCATCTTATTCATTCAAGAGCCCAGTCTGATGTGCTGCATTAAACTGTAAAACCATGAATATTGTGAACTTTGGGAAAAGATATTTTTTCACCTATCTACTACAAAGGACAGTTACATTAGCCACAAAGGACATGCGGTGGGGTCCCATGAAACACACAGTAGAGAATGGTGGGGGAAAAAAGTTTTCCCATAAAGATAATTCAATTCTAAAAACCAGTTTTCCACCATGAACATCACTTTCAGTTTATCCTTCAGACTTACCACCACCATGCTGTTTAAAATTGCAACCCACACCTAAATTCTCACTCCCCTTCTCTGCTCTTTTTTTCATTTTTTTATAGCACTTACAATTTTCTGGCACAATAAATAATTAAATGTTTGTTGTTAATCATTCTCTGCTAGAATTTAAGCTCCAGAGGCAAGAGATCTTTGTCTATTTCGTTCACTGACATACTCTAAACACCTAAGACAATCTTATACAAACTAGTGACTCAGAAAATGTTTTTTGAATGAATGAATGAATCTACATTGCAACTTCAGTATAAAGTATTCTAGAGCAAAATACCAACTTCATGTATACAGTTAACAAAATCTACTGGGACTTCCCTAGTGGTCCAGTGGCTAAGACTCCATGCTCTCAATGAAGGAGGCCCATGTTCCATCCTTGGTCAGGGAACTCGATCTCACACGCCTCCACTAAGAGATCACATTCCGCAACTAAAGATGCATGCAGCAACAAAGACAGAAGATCCTGAGTGCCACAAGCAAGACCCAGGGCAGACAAATTAATAAATAAATGTTTTTTTTAAAAATCTACGGAGCTGCAACTTTGGGGAAGTACATACACATACAAATCCATAGTATCAGATAGTGATAAGTGCTACAAAGCCAAATAGAGCATTAAAAAAAAAAGCCTAAGGGGATGGAGTGTGAGAGAAGTGCCTTTTTAGATAAGGTGGCAATTAATTTGAGATCTTAATGAAGCTGGGTGCCATGCAGATTTGGGTAGAGGAGTTAAGTGAACTTTGAGCATGGAGGAAATCCACTTGGCTGAGGGTGGAGGCTGGCCTGGTAAGTCCAGAAACAACCGTAAGGCCTGTGTGGAAGAAGTGGAGTGTGCAAGAATGTGGTACTCCATTACTTTTGCGTGCGTGGGTGCTAAGTCCTTTCAGTCCTGTCAGACTGTGACCCTATGGACTGGAGCCAGCCAGGCTCCTCCAGGCATTCAAGAATTCTGGAGTGGATTGCCATTTCCTTTTCCAGGGGATCTTCCCCACCCATGTATGGAACCAGGGTCTCTTAGGTCTCCTGCATTGGCACATGGATTATTTACCACCAGCGCCACCTGGGAAGCCCCCTATTGCCTTTACCCACACTTAGTGACGTGTATATTGTCTAACGCCCTGGAAAAGAGAGATTACATTTCACCTAGAGTGCTCAGATTCTGATAGTAAAGGCTTCTTCTATTCCAGCCTCCAAATAGCTGTATCAGCACATCATATAAGATTACCACAGCAATATTGTTAAAAATCATTCCAAAAACAGCCACAGGAGTCACGAAACTGACTTAAGTACCACTGCCCAGGAAAGTGCAAAGCCCAGTAGGAACGTAGTACTAGAAAGGTGCAAAGCTAGGAGGCTCAATAAATATCAAACTGACGGTCACTTCCTACTCTGGGGTAAAGATATTCGTGGCAAAGCACTGTTTGTGAACTCTACCCCTTTTACTCAGCTCTGACAAACAAAGATTAAGTAGCCAAACGCAGTACCAGTCAGTTCTCCGACATGCATTTGTTAACAGACCTGGGCTCGAACTGTCCTGATATATTACGTAATTTCCCAAAGAACAAAAAGCAAAGAGTTCACTTTGAACTCGCCTTCCAACTCAGGCAACAAGTTCTTTCTCCACCTGGGCGGAGCACTTGGAAAGTTTTCAGCGTCTCGAAAATCTCTGCTTCCGGGGCCGAGCAGGGCAAGTGGTCCTCCAGCTTAAGCTAAAAACGGAAGGCTATTTCTCTCCATTCCTCCACAGATGTTCCCCAACAGCTTGGCCTAGCTTTCAGTCAGACTTTCTGCACTATCCCTTGACGCCAGGACCGAATGTTGAAGGCAAAGTGAGTTTAGGGCGCCGGTTCGGGCCCGGAAGCTGGGGGAAACAGAGACGTACAGGACGGGAACCGAGAGTCGAAGCGACGGAAACGAAAACCGCAGCCTCCAGGGGGTGCGGAGAGCGCGAACGGAAGGCGAAGCCCCGAGGCAGGTGCCTCACCCGCGCGGGCCTAAGGCGGGGAAGCCTCCAGGCAGGTGACGAGCCCCGGCGAGACGCCGCCCGGGACCCTCGCGGGGCCGCGCCACTTCCGCCTGCGACCCGCGCATGCGCACCCACGCCGCCTCGGTCCGAGACCAGGGTCGGGGCTCGATCCAGGGCCGCGCGCCCCGCCCCCGCCCGCGGCTGTGCGCACGCGCGACCCCGGGGCCCCCAGGCCGGGCAGGCGTGCAGCCCCCGACCCCCGCGCCCAGCCCGCGCCGGACGACGTGCGCACGCGCAGAGACGCCTGCGAGGTCGGGCAGCGGGGGCGGGGAGGGGTTGGCTGCCAGCTGTGGGGGGGTCTCCAGCGGCCAGATTCGAGCCCGGCGCCCCCTTCCGACTTCCTGCGCCAGCCCCTCTGCCCTTACCTCAGCGCAAGCCCGCACCACATCCGCTCGGCCTCCCGGGTCGCCGTTACTGCTCGGTCGGGGGACCGGCGCCACGACCGGCTGGCGCCTCCCGCAGAAGCAGCCGGGCCTCGGCGGGATGCGCCCGGATGCCCGACCGCGGAGGGAAGAGGAGGGGAGCGGACCCGAGGGGGGGGAGGGGCCGGGCGATGGCGCCTCGCCCCTCCTCCCCGCTGCCCCCTGCCGCCCCCGCCGCCGCCCCCTTTCTCGCCTGTGAACGGACCCCTAGGACTGGGCACCGGCCGCCCCCGCGGTGTGCATCTCTGCCCTATTCTCAGGGATCCCCCCGTGGACACACCCCACCTCCTCCAGGCTTCTGGTCCCCCAAATCTTGGGAATTCGGAGATGCCTGACCCGGAAGGGTGAGGCGCACAAAAGATGCTGGGGCAACCTTTTGTACAGTCGATTCTCCCCAAGCCAGTGCTGGCTTTTCGACTGGTGGTCCCTCCATCAGGGAGTTTAGGATCACTTCTACACAGGGCTTCCCTGCTTTCCCTTCACTGCTGTGGGGCTGAAGTCCTATACCTTTCTAATTCGAAGGCCAATGAGTGATGGGAGCTGAGGCGCTGACCTAGGTTACAGGTCACATTGGGACCAAGGTCCTTTGGAGCAACCGGGCTCTCCGTTTATTGATCTGCAGTCGTTTCTTGTATTACACTGCACTTATCTTGGTCTTCGTAGATTTTAGTAAAATGCAACAGTTTTATGTGTGTGTTAGTCGCTCAGTCGTTTCCGACTCTGCAACCCCATGGACTGCAGCCGGCCAGGTTTCTCTTTCCATGGGATTCTTCAGGCAAGAATACTGGAGTGGGTTGCCATTCCCTTCTCCAGGGGATCTTCCCCACCCAGGGATTGAACCCCGGTCTCCTGCACTGCAGGCAGATTCACAGGTTTGTAATCACAACATTATAATGTGCAATAATTTCTTCCACCTTGCTACACTGGCGTTGGACCTAAATGGATTTTGGTATTGATAAAATGCTCTGTAACTGATGTTACTAAGTTGTTCCTATGAAGTAAACTGATTTCTTTTACACTGGCTTTTTAACACAGATTTTGAGGTAGGAGATAGATGGGCTCCAGATTGGAAATTTACAATCAGTCACCCTTCTGCCTGCAGTTTTTGAGATAAGAGATAGATGGGCTTTAGTTGAGGAATTTACAGCCAACAAAAACAGGATACATAGCAGTCTTTGTCTCTCACCTCAGGGGAATAATCGTGGCAAGGACAAAGAAAGGAAAAAAGAAAAACCCAAACAAACCCTGTCTCATAAGGGAGACCTGTCTGATAAGGGAGACACTGCACAGGGGCAGAAAGCCTCCTTGAAGTCAAAAGCCAGAATCTAAGTTCCAGGCCATAATGAGTCTTGCTCCTCCCAGAAGCCTTCACTTCAGAGATCCATCTTGGCTAGGGTGTGCAGGGGCACCCCAGGGGAGGATCCAGAGACAAATTAACCAGGGGGACAGAGCAAGGTGATTGGCCTGAGGGAAGATGGAAGACTCTGAAAACTGTCCCTTTATGAAGGATTTAAACTTCCCAAAGGCATGATTCTTTATCTCAGCTCCCCATGCACCTTTCCGCATGTACTTTTCTTTTCAATATACTTTTTACTTTACTCTTTACCTTCTGCCTCCTCACCTGAATTTGTTCTTGACTAGGAAGACAAGACTAGGGACTTGTAGCCCTAACTCCTGGCTCCTGTGGTCCAGTGGTTAGGACTCCCCGTCTGGGAAACTAAGACCTTGCTTCCAGCCACCGCTCACTGCTGTTTGCTTGCAAGCTGCCACTTAGTGCTGCACGCATCTGAAATGTTTGACACAGGTTCGAAGTTCAAATGATTTACCAAAAGCAGCATAGCCGCATGGAGTAACTGAGATTTCAACTCAGAATGACCATGTGCTTTGGCTTTTGTAATGTCATTGAAGAATCATCATTCTGGAACATCTAGCCACTTTTATGGCAGGTGCTATAGTTGGCAGGCATTTATGTCTGTCATCAGACCATAGTCCTCTGACCCCCAAGGGGCTTGCATTTATTTGAGTTTATGGGCTATGAGCTGAGCAGAAGCCTTACATGCATGACAACATTGCATAAGACAAAGTCCCCCCACCCACCAAACAACTAGTTATCCTTTGGCTTGCTTTTTTTGGCTGCACTGCTCAGCTTGTGGTATTTGAGTTCCCTGACCAGAGGTTGAACCCAGGCCCTGGCAATGAGAGCCCAACATCCTAACCACATTCCATTCCCTGGAATGCCAGGGAATTCCCCCTTTTGGCCTTTTGATATAAACTAATAAAACTGTAAGTGAAAGTTCAGCTTGGAATTTTGATTTGAAAAGGATAATCCAAAGGAACTCCTTCAAGAGTGTTTATCGAAGGGGGAGGGTGGCCAGATGAGGTGGGGTTATCATTTAAACATACCTTCCTTATACAATTACTTGTGATGTTTCTGTCTCACTAGATTTTGAAACTCTTGAGGGCATAAGAAAGAAAGAAAGTGAAGTTGCATCCAACGATTTGCAACCCCATGAACTGCAGCCCACCAAGCTCCTCCATCCACGGAGTTTTCCAGGCAAGAGTATTGGAGTGGATTGCCATTTCCTTCTCCAGGGGATCTTCCTGACTCAGGGATCAAACCCAGGTCTCCTTCATTGCAGGCAGATGTTTTATTGTCTGAGCCACTAGGGAAGCACCCTTGAGGGCGTAGAGCTTACCTTATTATGTATGTATCACAAAATGCTTAAGAATTGTTTGTGGAATCAAATTAACCTTGATGATGTGCCTTTGGTTCCTCAAATATCCTGTGCTACTACATGAAAAGACCTAAATATAAACATGAATCCATAGTCTACTTTCATTTGGGATGATTTGTGCCAGTTCTCCTGGACTCAATAGCCGGTTAGACACACCTCTTAAGTGTTCAGTTCAGTTCAGTTGCTCAGTCATGTCTGACTGTTTGCGACCCAGTGGACTTCAGCAAACCAGGCTTCCCTGTCCATCACCAACTCCTGGAGCTTACTCAAACTCATGTCCATCAAGTCGGTGGTGCCATCCAACCATCTCATCCTCTGTCATCCCCTTCTTTTACACCTTCAGTCTTTCCCAGCATCAGGGACTTTTCAGATGTGTCAGTTATTCCTATCAGATAGCCAAAGTATTGGAGTTTCAGCTTCAGCATCAGTCCTTCCAATGAATATGCAGGACTGATTTCCTTTACTATTGATTGGTTGGATCTCCTTGCAGTCCAAGGGACTCTCAAGAGCCTTCTTCAAAACCACAGTTCAAAAGCATCGATTCTTCGGTGCTCAGCTTTCTGTATAGTCCAACTTGCACATCCACACATGACTATTGGAAAAGCCATAGCTTTGACTAGATGGACCTTTGTTAGCAAAGTTAGTTATGTCCTTGCTTTTTAGTATGCTGTCTAGATTGGTCATGCTTTTCTTCCAAGGAGCAAGTGTCTTTTAATTTTATGGCTGCAGTCACCATCTGCAGTGATTTTGGAGCCCAAAACACTAGTCTCTCACTGTTTCCACTATTTCCCCATCTATTTGCCATGAAGTGTTAGAACCAGATGCCATGATCTTAGTTTTGCGAGTGCTGAGTTTTAAACCAACTTTTTCATGCTCCTCTTTCACTTTCATTAAGAGGCTACTTAGTTCTTTGCTTTCTGCTCTAAAGGTGGTATCATCTGCATATCTGAGGTTATTGATATTTCTCCCAGCAGTCTTGATTCCACCTTGTGCTTCATCCAGCCCTGCACTTCATGTGATGTACTTTGCAAATAAGTTAAATAAGTAGGGTTACAGTATACAGCTCTGATGTACTCATTTCCCAATTTGGAACCAGTCTGCTGTTCCATGCCCAGTTCTAACTGTTGCTTCTTGACCTGCATACAGATTTCTCAGGAGGCAGGTCAGGTGGTCTGGTATTCCCATCTCTTGAAGAATCTTCCACAGTTTATTGTGATCCACACAGTCAAAGGCTTTGGCATAGTCTTTAAGTGTGATTGATACTAATCCGAAAAGGCTTTAAGTCATGTTTTTTTTTTTTTTTAATACCCTGATCAACCAGTTTTCTCCCTCCTGCTTTCTTTGTTGCATATTAGAATAACACTGACTCTGCCTTAAAAGTCACTTATTTTTCTGTTCAGGAAAAGACTTTTCCTTTGATCACCAAAGCTAAAATTCATCATTAAATAAGTTTAGAGTTGATTCATGAAACAGGAATTCTTTCTTACTCAAATACTCGCTGTTTCCTGCCTCTTTTCCCTGTATCCAGACTATATTTGAGGCATTTTAAGGGACTCAGGGACTTCCCAGGTGGCACTAATGGTAAAGAACCTAACTGCTAGTGCAGTAGACTTAATTAGCAATAGGTTCAGCCTTTTTCACTGTCCAACTCTCATATCCATACATGACTACTGAAAAAACCATAGCCTTGACTAGACAGACCTTTGTTGGCAAAATAATGTCTCTGCTTTTCAATAAGCTATACAGGTTGGCCATCACTTTCCTTCTAAGGATTTCATGGCTGCAATCAACATCTGCAGTGATTTTGGAGCCCAAGAAAATAAAGTCTGACACTTTTCCCACTGTTTCCCCATCTATTTCCTATGAAGTGATGGGACCAGACGCCATGATCTTAGTTTTCTAAACGTTAGCTTTAAGCCAACTTTTTCACTCTCCTCTTTCACATTCATCAAGAGGCTCTTCAGTTCCTCTTCACTTTCTGTCATAAAGGTGGTGTCGTCTGCATATCTGAGGTTATTGATATTTCTCCCAGCAATCTTGATTCCAGCTTGTGCTTCTTCCAGCCCAGCGTTTCTCATGATGTACTCTGCATATGTTAAATAAGCAGGGTGACAATATACAGCCTTGACATACTCCTTTTCCTATTTGGAACCAGTCTGTTGTTCCATGTCCAGTTCTAACTATTGCTTCCTGACCTGCATACAGGTTTCTCAAGAGACAGGTCAGGTGGTCTGGTATTCCCATCTCTTTCAGAATTTTTCACAGTTTATTGTGATCCACACAGTCAAAGGCTTTGGCATAGTCAATAAAGCAGAAGCAGATGTTGTTCTGGAACTCTCTTGCTTTTTTGATGATCCAGCAGATGTTGCCAATTTGATCTCTGGTTCCTCTGCCTTTTCTAAAACCAGCTGGAACATCTGGAAGTTCATGGTTCATGTATTGCTGAAGCCTGGCTTGGAGAATTTTGAGCATTACTTTACTAGCGTGTGAAATGAGTGCAATTGTGCGGTAGTTTGAGCATTCTTTGGCATTGCCTTTCTTTGGGATTGGAATGAAAACTGACCTTTTCCAGTCCTGGGGCCATTGCTGAGTTTTCCAAATTTGCTGGCATATTGAATGAAGCACTTTCACAGTATCATCTTTAAGATTTGAAATAGCTCAACTGGAATTCCATCACCTCCACTAGCTTTGTTCATAGTGATGCTTTCTAAGGCCCACTTGCCTTCACCTTCCGGGATGTCTGGCTCTAGCTGAGTGTGAGTGATCACACCATCATGATTATCTGAGTAGTGAAGATCTTTTTTGTAAAGTTCTTCTGTGTATTCTTGCCACCTCCTCTTAATATATTCTGCTTCTGCTAGGTCCCTACCATTTCTGTCCTTTATTGAGCCCATCTTGGCATGAAATGTTCCCTTGGTATCTCTAATTTTCTTGAAGAGATCTCTAGTTTTTCCCATTCTGTTGTTTTCCTCTATTTCTTTGCAATGATCACTAAGGAAGGCTTTCTTATCTCTCCTTGCTTTTCTTTGGAACTCTGCATTCAGATGAGAATATATTTCCTTTTCTCCTTTGCTTTTCGCTTCTCTTCTTTTCACAGCTATTTGTAAGGCCTCCTCAGACAGCCATTTTGCTTTTTTGCATTTCTTTTTCTTGGGGATGGTCTTAATCCCTGTCTCCTGTACAATGTCATGAACCTCCGTCCATAGTTCATCAGGCACTCTGTCTACCAGATCTAGTCCCTTAAATCTATTTCTCACTTCCACTGTATAATTACAAGGGATTTTTTTTAGGTCATACCTGAATGGTCTAGTGGTTTTCCCTACTTTCTTCAATTTCAGTCTGAATTTGGAAATAAGCAGTTCATGATCTGAGCCACAGTCAGCTCCTGGTCTTGTTTTTGCTGACTGTATAGAGGTTCTCCATCTTTGGCTGCAAAGAATGTAATCAATCTGATTTTGGTGTTGGCCATCTGGTGATGTCCATGTGTAGAGTCTTCTCTTGTGTTGTTGAAAGAGGGTGTTTGCTATGATCAGTGCAATGATAAAACAATGATTACAATTAGATAAGAAAGTAAAGTAAGGAACTGAAGACTGAAAAGGACACAGAGAAAAAAAAATTTTTTTTTAAACTGTGTCTCACAGCTTGCAGGAGCAATCCCTGAGCAGGGATTCAACTCAGGCCCTGGAAGTGAAATCACCAAGTCTTAACCACTGGATGCCATGGAATTCCCAGGATACAGACAATTTATTATTATTTATTGATGATGCAGTTAGATTTTTTGGCTGAGGGATGCTCACAGCCTCTTTTCCCTACCACATTACTCTATTTCAACTTTGAGATTGATCAAGTGCTGAGGTACTTTTTGGCTATTGCCCTCTGAGAATGGAGCTGCTATCGTACCTTTCTGTCCAGTGGGAGGCACTGGGAGTGACTTTCATGACTCCTTTTTTAGAAGGCCTGAGGGGGAAAAAAATGTCAGAGCCCCTTCTTGAGAGACAGCCAACAATGTACTAATTCCATTTGTGTCTTTTCATCCCTTGTGCCTGAAAAGCAGTTAGTTCATTTGCTCAGTCATGTTGGACTCTTTGTGACCCCATGCACTGGGGCATGGCAGGTTTCCCTGTCCATCACTGACTCCTCAAGCATTAGAGCAAATGCTTTTATGCTCTAGCACATGCATTTCTTGACCAGGTGCTCTGGCTTGTGCTTATCCTGCACTGCAGGGGCAAGAGCCAAGATCATGGTTCCATGCATGTTTTGTTTATGTCATGTAGGCATATACAGTTGGTTGCCATTTCCTTCTCCAGGGGATCTTCTTGATCCAGGGATTGAACCCAGGTCTCCAGCATTGCAGGCAGACTCTTTACCATCTGAGCCACCAGGGAAGCACACAGTGTAACAGTGTAGCCTAATCGTCTTGAGTTCAAGGCTCCCGGCAAAAGTCATCAGAATATAACAGTGCCCTGCTTTCTTTGTATCTGTGTTCATGTACTCTTCTTGGGGACCTTAAAGAAAAGCAGGTTCAGAATAGGATTTGAGTTTTTCTGGTTCTCCTTGTCAAACACCATCTTAATCATTCATACTTTTGGCTTAACTGAAATAGATCTTGAACAGCCAAGAAAAGAAACTGAAAAACTTTTAGAAATAATAGTTTAGTAACATAGCCAGTTACAAAATCAATATACAAAAATCAATTAGAAAACTATAAAACTACTGAGACCAAGGAAGGCAAAATAGAGAAGAATATTGCATTTTTTTAGAGAGGAAGATTCAATAATATAAGGATGTCAATTTTCCTAAAATTAATTTGTAAGTCTAATGCTATCCTAATAAAAATCTCAATATTTTCATTGAAATAACTTAAAAATCCATTTGAAAGTGTATTTTGGCAGGACCCTTTTAAAAGCAGTTTGACTTTATGTATTAAATTTATTCTTTGGCTCAATAAACCCACCTTTAGGAATCTGTTAATGTGAAAAGATGTATGCAGATGGCTATAAATCACAGTATTTGGGCAGGGGTGGGGGCTGCTCCTAGTGGAATATGAGATCTTAGTTCCCCCACCAGGGATCAAGCCCCCACCCCCTTTAATGGAAGCACAGAGTCTTAATGACTGGACCACCAGGGAAGTCCATCACAGCATCTTTAAAATTAGGAGAAAAGGAAAAACAGTCTATATATTTTATGGCAAGTTAATTAGAAAAATTAAAGTATGAAGAATACTGTTGGTAGCCTACCTAAAAGCCACCCTCCCTTCCTTCTTTTTTTTCTTTCTTTCCTCATTTCTTTCTTTCACTTTGTACTAAGAAAAATTTCAAACATGTACAAAAATGGAAAAAATGATTAATAAGCCCCATGCATTCATCATTCAGCTTCATCAATTAGCAATCCACAGCCAAAATGGGTTTTATCGATATTTTTCTCCACCACCATATTGTTTTGAAGCATCTTGTCATTTCATCTCTAAATATTTCAATTTGAATATTAAATATTTCAATACATATGTAAAAGTTCTTAAATGATAAGAACTCTTTTGTAAAAAATATAACTGAAATATTATTATCCTTTCATAGATTTCTTGATCAGAAGAGATCCTTTCAGAGTTCAAATTTTTAGTTACCTCACAAGTGCCTTATATACATTTTTAACAGTTTGGTTGACTCAAGACTCAAAGTCTACACATTGCAATTGGTTGATATGTCTTTTAAGTCTCTTTTAATTCACAGGTTTCCTCTTCAATTCCTTTCGTTTCCTTGAAATTTATTTCTTAAGTTATTTGTCCTCTGCTGTTGCTGTTGTTCAGTCACTGTTTGCGACCCCATGGACTGCAGCAGATCAGGCTTCCCTGTCCTTCCTTATCTCCTGGAGTTTTCTCAAATTCGTGTCCACTGGCTCAGTGATGCTATCTAACAATCTCATCCTCTACTACCCTTTTTCCCTTTTGTCTTCTCTTTTTGACCTCTAGATTTTCCAAATTCTGGATTTTCCTGAATGCAGTCTTCATACTTCCCATAAACTGATAATCTAGAGCAGCAGTCCCCAACCTTTTTGGCACCAGGGACCAGTTTTGTGAAAGACAGTTATTTCACAGATGGGTAGAGGGGATGACTTCAGGATGATTCAAGCACGTTAACATTTATTGTGCACTTTATTTCTTTATTATTACATCAGCTCCACCTCAGATCATCAAGCATTAGATCCGGGAGGCTGGGGACCCCTGATCTAGAGTCTTGATTAGATTCAAGTTCTTTTTTTCCCCAGCAAGATGACTTCTTCTTAGATAATGTTGTGTCCTTCCATCAAGAGGTGTGTGATGTTAGAAACTGCTGATGCTCAGTGCATATATCCATACTATACTGAATGTGTCTACTGATTAGACTAGCATCTAGTGTTATAAATGGTGATCATTTGAACTCCATTTCTCCTCCATCTATTAGTTGCGACACTTTTATAAAAGGAAACTACTTTCCTCAATGAGTTGGTTTCCGAGTGCTTTAGGAAGACCAGAAAAGCATTTAATTCTTTTTCTTAATTTGCTGGTTTGCAAAATAATGAGCTGTTTCACTCACAGTCTCCAGTGGTAATCGAATGAGTTTGTCTGTTGGTATCATTGTGAATTCATGGATTTAAGCTTGCTGCATGTTTCATTGCTCGTGTGTTTTCTTGCTCACAGAAACCTGTTTCATTTAGGTAGTGATGCAGTTAGTCACAGAGAAGAAATCTTGGCTTCTGTGAGCACACTTAATCAGCGCCTTCTCATTGACAGTGTCTGTGGTGGGCAAGTGGCTAATCCTGGATGTAGACACTTACGAGAAAGGTCACGTTAAAGAATGACCTCTCCACCCACTCAGCTGCCCCCTCTTCCCTTCAGGTTGTTCTCATATTATCACATGAGGACTTGATGCTTGGAGAGGTGCTGCTGAAGCTTGGAACCTCCCAATGGATACATATGATATTCGTGCACACACTGCAATTATAGACTTACTGACAGGGAAAGATATCTAGGGTATGTTGCTGATACACCTATTATTAAAATTATTTACATAAAATCGAACATAAATGTGTATATATGCACCAAGACCTACCTGGTCTTGGTTGTTGTTGTTCAGTCACTAAGTCATGTCCGACTCTTTGTGACCCCATGGACTGTAGCACGCCAGCATCTTCTGTCCTCCACTGCCTCCTGGAGTTTGCTCAGATTCACATCCATTGATTTGGTGATGCTATTTAACCATCTCATCCTTTACTGCCCTATTTTCCTTTTGCCTTCAATCTTTCCCAGCAGCAGGGTCTTTTCCAATGAGTCAGCTCTTCGCATCACATGGCCAAAGTATTGGAGCTTCAGCTTCAGCATCAGTCCTTCCAATGAATATTCAAGGTTGATTTCCTTCAGGACTGACTGGTTTGATCTTCTTGTAGTCCAAGGACTTCCCAGGTGGCTCAGTGGTAAAGAATCTTTCTGTCAATGCAGGAGACCCAGGAAACATGGGTTCGATCCCTGGGTCAGGAAGATCACCTGGAGGAGGAAATGGCAACCTACTCCAGTATTCTTGCCTAGAAAATTCCAGGGACAGAGGAGCCTGGTGGGCTGCAGTACATGGGGTCAAATAGAGTTGGACATTACTGAGTGACTAAGCATTCACACACCTGGAATTATGTTCATTTAAATATTAAGATAAATATTAAGAGTGGTTATCTCTGAGTGGTGAGATGGTGAATTTCCAATTTATTCCTTATATATTTCTGTAAGGTTTAAGGTTTAGATTTTGATGTAAATAATAAACTTTTTTAAAAAGTGTGATTCTGAGCAACTCTGATTTACCTCATATTATTTTTAATGATTTTGCTTCAAATAAACATATCTCATCATAAAAATTCTTTTTATAAGACCCCATAACTGGCATCACATGATTTTTCTCCATGGCCTAATCATCGGACGGGAAATGTTTTGATTCTGCAGTAACATTTCCTGATAAACATTTGTTGGAGACTTTTAAGCATTTCCTGATCTTTTTTTTTTTCCTCTGTGTATCTTATCATTAAAATTAACAATACTCTGTAGCCCAGGGGGACATCATTATCCTGCTGGAGGAAAAAAAAAAAACTTTGAGAAAAATATGCTTTTTATTAGAGAGACATTTCCCAGTCACCAAGAGAATAAAATTGGCACAATTTTCACTTAGTGGTAAAAATAATAAGTAGTATCCTGTTAGCCTACATGTAAGAAATTTGTATTTGTTTGGCACCTTTAATTCTCCCAAGAAATTACATATTCTTAAAGCCTAGAATGGACATGGGTTTGGGTGGACTCCGGGAGTTGCTGATGGACAGGGAAGCCTGGCGTACTGCGGTGCATGGGGTCAAAAAGAGTCAGACACAACTGAGCAACTGAAATGAACTGAACTGAAAGCCTAAAAGATGTTGAAATCTTTTCGGGTTTAAGAATATTCTTGGCCTCTAGAGTAAAATTGAAGAAGAGCCTTTTTTCCTTTAGTTAATTATCCTTAGCATGGCTGATTCCACCAGGCCTTCAATGCAGGGAGCCAGGGCCAGGTTGACTATGACAGTGGAAAAAGGGAAATAGAATCAACATGCATCTATGACCCACGTGCTTTGTGCCCTGTGTTACCATAGATGCTGTGGCAAATTCAATGAACTAGATAACCTTGCTCTCACAGACCTCATGAGCTAATGCAAACACACCACGAAGGCATGCAAGTAGACAAGCTGGAGGTCAATCTAGAAAGGCAGTTCCTTGAGGTCACAGGTGAATTTTTTTTTTTAATTTTCTTTACTTTATTGTGTTGGTTTTGCCATACATATGACATGGTATACATATGTTCCCCCTCCAGAACCCCACCTCCCTCCTCCCTCCCGATTCCCTCTCCCTGGGTCATCCCGGTGCTCCAGCCCCAAACTTGGGGCTGGCGATTGATTTCACATATGATAATTAACATGTTTCAAAGCCATTCTCCCATATCATCCCACCCTTGCCCTCTCCCATAGAGTCCAAAAGACTATTCTATACATCTGCGTTTCTTTTGCTGTCTCGCATGCAGGGTTCTCGCTGCCATCTTTCTAAATTCCATATATATGCATTAGTATACTGTGTTGTTGTTTTTCCTTCTGGCTTACTTCACTCTGGATAATAGGCTCCAGTTCTGTCCACCTGAGTAGAACTGATTCAAATGAATTCTTTTTAATGGCTGAGTAATATTCCATTGTGTATAGGTACCACAGCTTTCTTATCCATTCGTCAGTTGATGGGCATCTAGGTTGCTTCCATGTCCTGGCTATTGTAAACAATGTGGCGATGAACATTGGGGTACACGTGGCTCTTTCAATTCTGGTTTCCTTGGTGTATATGCCCAGCAGTGGGATTGCTGGGTCATATGGCAGTTCTATTTTCAGTTTTTTAAGGAATCTCCACACTGTTCTCCATAGTGGCTGTACTAGTTTGCATTCCCACCAACAGTGTAAGAGGGTTCCCTTTTCTCCACATCCTCTCCAGCATTTATTGCTTGTAGACTTTTGGATGGCAGCCATTCTGACTGGTGT
Source organism: Antilocapra americana (assembly GCA_007570785.1). Lineage (NCBI taxonomy): Eukaryota > Metazoa > Chordata > Mammalia > Artiodactyla > Antilocapridae > Antilocapra > Antilocapra americana. The sequence goes on from ML661908.1 coordinate 10,583,764, forward strand.
AAAGTGGTACCTCATTGTGGTTTTGATTTGCATTTCTCTGATAATGAGTGGTGTTGAGCATCTTTTCATGTGAATTTTTAACAGAGATCAGATACGGTCTGGAGGATGGCATGAAGGGGCAGATAAATGTAGGGAGACTGATTGAGAAGCGCCCCTGGCGGCTAGACGAGACAATGCAAGCATGAGTTTGAGAGGTCATTTGCGGATGGAGACAAGAAAAGAGGGATTAAGCAATCCCTCTTACGTTCACTTACGTTCTATGGTCTCTGGGGTAGTTTCTCCCTTGTTCTCTCTTGACACCATGGAGCCTTTGGCAGGGCTGAATTTACCTCATCTGTGGGAAGGGAACAGAGAGCAAGCGTTTTTCCATCCATCCTCAGGTCGGAGCTCTAAAGGAGGAGCAGCTTGCTCCTGGCAGGCAGCATGGAAATGGTGAAACTCTGAGCCCAGTTATTGCAGGTTTTTCCTGCAATAAACTCACTTTCCCACAGACACAGGGATGTGGCCCCGACCCCAGGACAAATACAGCAGACCATCCATCCAAGGACCATATTATGGCCTTGATGTCTTCTCCCTGTCCTGCCCTGAGTCTTCGGTGAGGTGATGGTGCTCATACTCTCCCCTGGGAATATTCTTATAGTTTCATGATGGGCCTGGTTGTTTGGGGTCTTCCTATACCACTGGCTCTTCACTCAAATTGCCTTTTAGGGGACAGGCTGTTCTGAAATCTGGTCAGAGGTTAGACAAGGTCTCCTTAAGGCTTTTCCGGGCTTCCCTGGTGACTCACTGGTAAAAAAAATCTACCTGCCAATGCAGGAGATGCCAGTTGGATCCCTGGGTAGGAAAGATCCCCTGGAGAAGGAAATCGCAACCCACTCCAGTATTCTTGCCTGAGAAATCCCGTGGACAGAGGAGCCTGGTGGGCTACAGTCCATGGGGTCACAAAGTGTCAGACATGACTGAGCAACTAAAACAGCAAACAAGGCTTCAAGAGCAGGGACTCAAAACTGACATTACCACAGCAGTCAACATGCCTCTAAGGAAAATACTGTAGCAAACTTGGAGGAAATGCTGGGAGTGTCTTCCCACCAAGCCATTCTGGATTCAGGCTCTCAGGTCTACTTTGGGTCAAGAATGTCATCCCCTCTGGTAAAATCACAAGGCATGGGTCAGTGGTGGGAGAGTTTAAGAGTCCCACCTAGAAGTAAGGTTGTGGAGACTGTATTATTTAGTACCAGTGTCTATTTAATCCTCTCCCCTTACGAGATTTCTGTCTAGTGTGCTAGTTCCTAGCTCAGGTTTGGCACCTCAGATCCAAGTCACTAGAGAAAACTTGGAAACCAATTCATGATCTTATTTTGCAGGGCCTGGTGTGATATTTCCAAGGCTTGGTAGTATAGTCTGACCTGATGATCTCAAATATATCATAGTGAAATGAAGAACACAATGAAATTTCTAACTCTTTTTTTAAGCTTTTTAAAATGTGGGAAATAGGTAATATTCCATTATATAAGTCTCAGGTGTACACCACTGTGATTATAAGTATATTCTGTATCCACAACAGAGCAATCACCACCAAAGGTCTACTTTACATCCATCACCATACAACTGACCCCCTTCACCCATTTTCTGACTCTTTTTGCACATAGAAATAAAATTACCCATGTAATGGGCTATGATAAAGCCACCTTCAGGGCTCCTAAAATTAAAACTAGGAGAGAGGTTTGTAGGAAAATTCTGGCCCTGTTCCCTGGGTCTGCTCAGCCTGGGTTATGGATGAATTTCTGAACCCTTGTCTCAACATCACCAAACCGAATGGCTACCTGTCCTTTCCCCAGTGGACTCCTGCAATGTGGGAGATCCAGGTTCTATCCCTGGGTCGGGACGATGCCCTGGAGAAGGAAATGGCAACCCACTCCAGTATTCTTGCCTGGGAAATCCCATGGACAGAGAAGCCTGGCGGGCTACAGCCCCTGGGGTTGCAAAGAGTCAGACATGACTGAGTGACTAACACATACAAAAGGAGAACTGAACAGTGAGGCTTTAGGCAAATTAGGAAGCAGTTGTTAGTCAGTGGTTAACAACAAGGGTGCAAAAGAAGCAGGAGATACATCAAGAAACTAGGAATTTGCGGTGCCATGCTGCCTGCCTCTGGCTGCGCCCCGTGATCTCGGAAACTCCCTTCTCACCTCAACCCACTTCTCACTCCGACCTCTTCTGCTCTTCTCTCTAATTAGGATTTGACACTAGCTCTTCTCTGCCTCAGTTCTGGGCTTCAGCGTCCTTTTGGTCTCTCAGCACTCATTTCTGACAGCAGTGCCTACTCTTGGGACCTCCATCTGTGACCAAGCTCCGTCACCTACTAAATTCATCGGAATGTCTGACCCTGGTTTACCCAGTCTTCCTGGTTCCCTCGACCTCAAATCCTCCTTCCCTTTCCTTTCCACAGTGGGGCCACTCAAACCAGCTCACAGCTCAGACATGCCTCCCGTGTCTCCCTAAAAGCTCAGAGAAATCACTGCCCCAAATAGACAATCCTGAGAAAGCTCACAGCTTCCCTATTTTGGTTTCAGTACTTGGGACTTGAAGATGATCGCTCTGATGGGCTCCCATGGTGGCGGTAGTGGTAAAAAATCTGCCTGCCAATGCAGGAGAAATAAGAGATATGGGTTTGAAACCTGGGTCAACACAGCTAAAGCAACTTACACACTTATACACATAAGGTAGGGAACAAATAGAGAATTTTAGATATGAAGAAATAAAATTAATTCACACTTGTGGTACTGTTGCATTTTCTCTTTATATCACTAAGAACTAGAGAATGTATTTTTAAAATCTCATGTATGGATCACTAACCTCATGAGCAAAGAAAAGAAGGGGAACAATAAAAGTGAATTTGCCAATCTTAATCTTTACTTAAAGTAAGTTTAGGATTGATATGATATACATAGGAATTTCTAGAAACAAGTGGAGAATGTTGTAATAAAGATTTTCAGTTAATGGTGCTGGTTGGTGGTTTAGCCCCTAAGTTGTGTCCAACTCTTTGCGACCTCATGGACTGTGGCCTGCCAGCCTCCTTGGTCCATGGGATTTCCCAGGCAAGAATACTAGAGTGGGTTGCCATTTCCTTCTCCATTTCAATTAGTAACATGTATTTATTTTTTACCTCTGGAGATTTTTCAGTCTTCTACATAGAATTATTTATTGTCTTCTCTTTGAATTAATATCCAGTAATGGATCACCTAGTAAATATGAAATAAAGTAGTAAGGGACTAGAATGATACAGTGAACATTTGTAACTTGGGGCCACACAGAGCCTATTTTCTTGTCTAACAATGCTATGCTTTCCTTCAGGGGAACCACTACTTTCAGTATGAGCATAAACCATACAGTTCTCAATGAAGCCTTTCACCATCTTCAAAAATCTCTGAATTTTTGAAACACTTCTAGTTATTTTTATACATAGATCCTCGATCTGAAAGATGATGATTTTTACTTGAATGTGCTTGTGATCACACCATAAATACTATAGCATGCGCTTTTCACTTGATATTTTGTTTTAGGGGTTTATCCATGGTGAATCATATTGGTTTAGTTCACTCATTTTAGCTCCTGTATAATACTCAGTTTTATAAATTTATTAAGTTGAACCATATCCAAATGGTTGAATAGCAGCAATTTCATGTGCTTCAATGAGATATCACAATTACCTATTTTCCAATTATGACTATTTAAATTATTTTCAATATTGCATTATTACAAACAATGATGTGATGAAAATACATTTATATACCTCCTGAAATACTGTACAAAATTCTCTCATGTTTATGTACTGAAAATTAGGATTGCTGGATTTAGGGTATGTGAAAAAAGTGAAGTGAAAGTGTTAGTTGTCTTTTTTTGCAACCACATGGACTATAGCCCTCCAGGCTCCTCTGTCCCTGGAATTCTCTAGGCAATACTGGAGTGGGTTGCCATTTCCTTCTCCAGGGGCTTCTTCCGACCTAGGGATCAAATCCAGGTCTCTTGCATTACAGGCAGATTCTTTACCATTTGGGCCACCAGGGACGACTTCTATGGTATGTACAACTTTAATTTATCAGATAATGCAAAATTATTTTTCAAAGTGTTTGCATCAGTTTCTCATCAGTTTGACAACACTAACTATATGAAATGTCCCCATCTTGACCAGCACTTGGTATTGTAAGAATTCTTGCCAATCTGACAGGCTTAAAAAGATATTTCCTTGTTCTAATATGCATTTCCTTGATTACTGATCAGTTTGAACATCTTTTTGTATTTATGTTGATACATTTCTTTGAACTTACTCTTTTAGCATCCCCAATTATCAAATTGTTATTTGACTTTTCCTCTTGATTTTTAGAAATTCTTCATATAGTTTGACTGTTGAATTATTGTTAGACATGTATTTTAAGTATCTTCTTCAAATCTCTGACCTTTCAATATCATGTGTTATATTTAAATTTAGATATTCAAATTTAATTTAAATATATTTTTAAAATTTAAATATCTTGTTTTAAATTTGAAAATACTCAGATTTAATTATACTTTCTTTATGATTTGTGGTTTCTGAGTCTTGTATAGAAATACATTCCACCTTGTGGTCACAAAGATGTTCTCTTAATTTATCTTCTGTAAGTGTTAGAGCTTTGCTTTGAGTATTAGAGTCTTTCAGTTCTGTTCAGTCGCTCAGTCATGTCTGACTTTCCACAACCCCACGGACTGCAGCACACCAGGCCTCCCTGTCCATCACCAACTCCTGGAGCTTACTCAGACTCATGTCTACCAAGTTGGTGATGTTATCCAACCATCTCATCCTCTGTCATCCCCTTCTTCTCTCACCTTCAATCTTTCCCAGCATTAGGGACTTTTCAAATGAGTCAGTTATTCCCATCAGGTGGCCAAAGTATTGGAGTTTCAGCTTCAGCATCAGTCCTTCCAATGAATATGCAGGACTGATTTCCTTTACTATTGATTGGTTGGATCTCCTTGCAGTCCAAGGGACTCTCAAGAGCCTTCTCCAACACCACAGTTCAAAAGCATCGATTCTTCGGTGCTCAGCTTTCTGTATAGTTCAACTTGCACATCCACACATGACTATTGGAAAAACCATAGCTTTGACTAGATGGACCTTTGTTGGCAAAGTAATGTCTCTGCTTTTTAGTATGCTGTCTAGGTTGGTCAAAGCTTTTCTTCCAAGGAATAAGGGTCTTTTAATTTCATGGCTGCAGTCATCATCTGCAGTGATTTGGAGCCCAAGAAAATAAAGTCTCTCACTGTTTCCATTGTTTCCCTGTCTATTTGCCATGAAGTGATGGGACCAGATGCCATGATCTTAGTTTTCTGAATGTTGAGTTTTAAGCCAGCTTTTTCATTCTCCTTTTTCACTTTCACTAAGAAACTCTAGTTTTTCTTCTCTTTCTGCCATAAGGGTGGTGTCATCTGCTTCTCTGAGGTTATTGATATTTTTCCCGGCAATCTTGATTCCAGTTGGTGCTTCATCCAGCCCAGCACTTCATATGATGTACTTTGCAAATAAATTAAATAAGCAGGGTGACAATATACAGCCTTGACATACTCCTTTCCCGATGTGGAACCAGTTTGTTGTTCCATGTCCAGTTCTAACAGTTGTTTCTTTACCTGCATACAGATTTCTCAGAAGGCAGGTCAAGTGGTCTGGTATTCCCATCTCTTGAAGAATTTTCCACAGTATGTTGTAATCCATACAGTCAAAGGCTTTCAATCTGTCTACAATTGAGCATGTGTACAAAATGAGATGAAGTTCTAAACTTTCCCTCCCTACAGTAACATATTGTTCCTGCATCCTTTATTAATTAGGCATCTTGTCTACACTGAGTTGTAATGCTTCCTCTGTTAGCTATCAAATTTCCATGCTTGCCAAGCTCTTTTTCTGGACGTTTTTTTTCTGATTAATTGGCCTATTTTTCTACCCCTTTGTCAATGATACATTGTTTTCCTTTCTATAGGTTTATAATAAATGTTGATATCTGAAAAGGTGATATCTTTTTACATATTTTTATCCCTTCTTCTTCTTTTTCTTTTAAAATTTTTTTAGCTGTCCTGAAGAACCTTGTCTTGTGGCTCAGATGGTAAAGAATCTGCCCGCAATGTGGGAGACCTGGACTTGATCCCTGACGTTTAGGCTCAATTTGTCAAAGCCCAAGATAAAACATTAAATCTGTAGATTAATTTGGGGGAAAAACTGACATCACTGGCAAGTCTTCCAAATAATGAGCATGATCTATCTCCCCACTTATTTAGGTCTTTTGTGTTACTAGGTAATACGTTATAAGGTTTTTCATTTTTTTTTCATATATTTCATGTTAGTCATATTCCTTTTGCATTTTGTAAATGGACATTTTTTTTAAAAAAATTATAATCTGATTGGTCATTTCTAGTGCCCTGGAATGCCATTGACTTTTAATACTGCTCTTGTAACACACCATCTTATTAGCTTGAAAAATTTATAAATTCTCTTGGATGCAGTGTTTAAACAATAAAGTTCTTTGGAACTGACTTTTTTCCCCTTCTGTTTTATTTTATTTTATTTATTTTTAGCTCTGGCTAAGAATTCTAGAACTGAGTTGAATGGAAACAGTAATGGTGATATCTTTGTCATTTTCCTGACTTTAAGCGGAATGCTTCTAATGTTTCATTGATAATGATATTTGTGGCAGATTTTTGATAATTACCCTTTATCACTTGAAGAAATTTTCTTTCTGTTCCTAATTTCTTAAGTATTCTTTTTGATTATTTAAGCATCATAGATAAATGTCTAATCTTATTGAACTGGAGAACATATATAGAGATTATCCCTTATTTTAAAATTTATTAAGGTGAGAAATTGTCTTAATAGGGTTTCATGTCTTAAACCATTCTTGTATTCCTGGAATAAACCCTAGTCAGTCATGACAACTTTTGATAAAGGCCATGAGGACACTTTTACTGAAGAGGTCATACAGTTGGCAAATAAATATAAAGGTGTTCATCATCATTTTCCATTCAAGAAATCCGCATTAAGACCATGATGGGATATCACTGTATACCCACAAGGATGGCTAAAATTAAAAATACTGACAATACCAGGTGCTGGAAAGGTTACAGAGAAACTGGATCGCTGATACATTGTTGGTGGGAATTAAAAATCTTCCAGCCACTTGGAAAACAATTTGGTGTTTTTTTATAAGTCTAAATATGCAGTAACCATCTGATCTAGCAATTGGACTCTTAGACAAACATAATGAACACCTGTTCATGAATGTACATAGCAGTGTTCTGTAATAGTTAAAAACTAGAAACAGCCCAAATGTCCTTCAACAGGTGAGTGGTTAAACAAACTATGGTTCATTCATACCATGATATACTACTTAGCAATCAAAAGAAATGAACTATTGATACAAGTAGTAACTTGGATATATCTCCAGGGAATTATGCTCACTGAAAAGAGCCAATCTCAAAAGCTAATTCTGTATGACCCCTTTAGATAGTCATTTTGAAATGACAACATTTTAGAAATAGAGCATGGATTAGTGGTTGCCAGGGTTTATTAACAGGGTGAGAGGAAAGTTGGATGTTGCTAATAAAGAGCAACAGGAGAGATCCTTGTGATGATGGAATGTTCTCTATGTTGACTGTGGTGATAGATACATGAACCTACATGTGATGAAATTGTATAGGATTAAGTACACACCAGTGTATACATGTTAAGCTAGGAAAATATGAATAGTGTCAGTGGATTATATCAAGGTCAATATCCTGGTTGTGATATTATACTAGAGTTTTGCAAAGTGTTGAGGGAAACAGAGTTGAAGATACTTTCTCTATTATTTGTTATAACTGTATGTGTATCTACAATTATCTCAATAAAAAAATCAATGGAAAATGGCTAGTAATCTAAATTTCTTTAGTTTTTCTGCTAAAGTTCCATTCTTTGTTCTTCATCTGATTTATTTTGCACATAGTTGCAAGATAAGCAAATGATTATGCACAATAACAAGATAAACTTATTTTGTAGATTACTTCTTAAAGATGAAAGAAAACAGGAAGATGGATACACATACTCCCCACTAACAATAACTGAACATTCTTGGATGTAGTGTTTTTTCAAGTGAGTCAGTAACATTAAGGATCATCTTCTTTAATTAAAAGAGTAGAGTTGCAAAGAAGACATGTATTTGGATGTGGTCAGGCAGCACTTTTATCTGATAATGAAGTACGTAAGACCTTCTGTTCTTAGAATTCATAATCTGCACAGCTTTGAGGAACTAAAGAGGTACAACTCTTCAGCTCTATCTGTTCCATCATCCTACCCCTGCAGAATTGTTCCGTATGCTACACTCATAATAAATGATGATTACTATGATTAATATTAATAACCCCAACAACATTATACAGTATAATGTCTCTAGTGATTACACTGAGAAGTTTGATAGGAATTATTTTCCTGAGATCACCCTAAAATTTCTTTTTGCTCAGTATTATCTTGCTGTTTCTATTTATTTCTCCCTTAAAATACCCTCTCCATTACTTCCCCTGTAATTATAAGCTCACTAAAGTGAGGTCCTTTCATTTTGCTTTCCTCTCCACTGCCTGAAGCATTGTGGGCTCTCACTAAATGTTTCACTTTTGATGTTGACATCTTCAGATGGAGACAGGTGGCTTCATAAGCTAGGACAGTCATTGCGTCAACCAAGATTAATTAGATAATTTGCTTCAAGCTCATTATAATTTTGGCTGTCCTTCAAGCACCCTGAGTTTTAAAAGATTATTGCTGATAACCTGGGCTTTTTCATTCCTTTCAGATTTGAAACATCTGACCCAAAATGTTCAGGAATTTTTTATGGTTCCATTGTTTACAGTAATACTTAATTTAAATATATATATAAGGTTGACTTCAGTTAAACATTGATAAATATTAATAGTACTATTTTCAGATTTATCTTTTATTAACTAACACAAATCCATAGCAGATTAGCATATGAATTGATTAGTTTACAAACTCTTATGCAAAGAATAATGTGATAAAAAAATTTACTAAGCAGCTATTGCACCACTTATTGCTCTGATGTTTTAAAAAACTGAGAAATGGAAGATAAAACGAGCAAACTACTGGAAATACATCTAAATTACAATAATATGACAGGTTAAATAGATTCTATTGCCTGAAGAGACCATGTTTTCTACAGTGCCTGTCAGAACAGTGAGCTCAGTGAAGGTATTTAGTGAGTGTTCATTGAAATGGAGTTACCGACCACTGGATATATGAATCTGCTGTGGAAAGCGAATCTGTAATTATCCTGATGTTGAAGATGATTAATCAGAAGCCAAATCCAATGCCAGAGGCATTTATATTGACCAGTGTGTCTTGTTTGCTGAATGTGACCTGTAAAGCAAGAAGAATGATACACTCTGACTTGAGATATTTAGTGCTTTATCTGCAGGAAGCACCACTAACCTGAGAGAAAAACAAAGAGAAAACATACATGAGAGAGATCCAATCAGAGGCAGTGAGGACTAGGTGTGAACCACAGAAGTGGTAACTCACAAGGAGTGTGGCTTCACATTTAGACTACCTGAAGAGGTTTGAGGTGTGGGTTTCCGTTCTGCAACGTGGTCAACTGGTCTACCTCATGGTTACCAAGTTTGGTAGAATTTCTCCAGATCAACTAAATAATTGATAACAAAATTAAAACACAAATGAGGAGCTTTCTATATGCCCTAACTTTGACAAAGTATGGGAGAACACCAAAATAATTATTTTTGCCTGCACCATGTGGCTTACCGATCATAGTTCCCCAACCAGGGATGAACCTGGGCCCCTACCAGTGAAAGCACCAAGTCTTAACTATCGAACCACAAAGGAATTCCCCCAAATGATTTTTTAATGTTCCTTTTACTTGGATAATGGGAGAAGCCTGATGATGGTAGTATTAATATAATAATTAATATATTAATATAACATGGGAGAAGATGGGTAAGGTTAATATACAGAGGATGCAGAATGAGGGCTCCTGACCACAGTTCCTGGCCTTGCCAGTGACTTAGATTTTCCATCTCAATCCAGAATGGTTGACTTCTTAACCATAATGATCTCCATGCCTTTAATTCTTCCCATAGATCCCATTTTCAGTGGTATCTCAAGATGGCTGAAACTAAGAGCAACTGGCAGAAAACATTTAGTTCCCAGCAATACCTGTCTCCTCTCTTGGCCAAGGGGCTTCTCAGGTGGCGTGTGGTAAAGAAGTGAAGTGAAAGTATCTCAGTCATGTCAGACTCTTGGTGACCCCATGGAGTATACAATCTGTGGAATTCTCCAGGCCAGAATACTAGAATGGGTGGCCTTTCCCTTCCCCAGTGGATCTTCCCAACCTAGGTATTGAACCCAGGTCTCCCGCATTGTAGGCGGATTCTTTACTAGCTGAGCCACAGTGGTAAAGAATCCATCTACAAATGAAGAGAGACAGTTTCAGTCCCTGTGTCAGCAAGATCCCTTGGAGTAGGAAACAGCAATCCACTCCAGTAAACTTGCCTGGAAAATTCCATGGACAGAGAACCCTGGCGGTCTACAGTCCATGGGGCCACAGAGTTGGACACGACTGAGCACACACAAGCACATCTGTTGACCCAAACAGTTTCTATCGCTGCCTATTCTTCAGTGAAATTAGAAAATGTAGACTATGATTTCTTCTGAATCCCTTACTGAACTTGAAGGCACTTAAATATTCCCAGAAACCAGTGTTTAAGGCCTAGAGCCATATGCCCTTTGGTCACATCTTTCTAGAGATTTTTATGATATTCAGCACTATGATTATAATAAGGATGCAATTTAATTAACAAACATATTTCTTTCTTATCTAGAAGTCCAAAAATAATACAAATCCATGATTTAATGGAAAAACACTAGGTCAAACTTGTTTTGTCCAGCAGCTAATTGCTAGCCTTCAGTGAGGCATCAGAACTCCCTGGCCCCCAGCCTCCTCATCTATAGAATTAAATCAAATTAAGTTAAAATGGACAACCCCCCACCCCAAAGTCCCTTCCTGCTCTAACACTCCCCGATTCTGTAGAGAACTGAGAGAGAGTAATCTTTTCCCTGATTATTTTGTAAGGTTTCCAATGATCAGTTCCATTCTTCTGGTTCCTTTGTATCCAAACCCAAATTGCTTGAATTGTTTAAGGGTATTTATCATATTAAACATGTGCTTGAACTACTAGGGACAGTGGCCAAAAGAATTTTAACATAAAGACATGTGAGCCTTCACTTAATTAAAAAAAAAAAACTTCCTCTGTGTTTCATCAACTATTAAGTCAACTGCACTTACACTGGCCTTGAGATGCTTTTAATAAACTGTGTGACTCACCACGAAGACAAAAGTAATAGATTCTCTCGGTGTTGCTGGTAAAAGCGTCCAAGGGAGGCCATGATACATGGTGCCAACCAGTATCTTGGAAAGAGGTTGAAAATGGTTGTGACAAAAAAGACAGAAAGTAGAAAGAGTGATAAATAAGTGCTAACCTTTTTCTGGGCTAATTGGTGATAACAACTCACAAAAAAAAATATTCATGCTATTTCAGCAAAGGAAAGTAATGATAACAAGAGGCCATGACAAACAAATAAGGATGTTTATGCCGGTTTAAGAAGATCATCTTTCTTCCTCTGTGTTTTACTTCCTTTTCAGGCTGCTGACCTAATCTATTTTGATAGTGATAAGAGTCACTTTGAGAGGTTTGACAAATACTGACTCTGCACAAGTCTGCAGTTAACTGTAAGCTTGTCCCCATGCTCCTTATATAGACAAAAAAAAAGAAAAAAAAAAAACCAGAAAGAAAGAAAACCAATGGTGTAATGCAGAGTTTGCCTTGGAAATGAGTATTCAGTGAAGAAAACAGGTGTCAAGTGTGAGTAAGGGTGTGTGTGTGTGTGTGTGTGCGCCCTAGATGAGGCACGCTGGTGAGGAAGTTATCCTTCAGAGTACCATGAGAGTTAGCCCAGGAGCAGGGTGAGGCTTGAATTGCTGTAGGCTTCAGGTGATGTTCCATCTCTACATCTTCTGTAGCCACCTTTACAACTGGGACCATGCAAGATGGGCTCATTCGATGGGCCCCATTTGACTTGGTCACAGTAAATAAAAATGTCCCCTTCTCGGAGGCATTACAGGTGGGTTCTAGGTTTCTGAACAGGTGTGAGCAGAGTGACAGCCTCATCCATGACATTCTGGCCTTTCATGCCCCAGGGTCTGTGACATACATGTTCCTTAGGTTTTATGAGACTTCAAGTTTTTTGCAGCAGTGGGGTGGGACATGATGGAGAGGGAAACTTTGTGTTTTTAACTCAGTTGCACTTGTTATTAAACTTCACTCAGTCTATTTACAAAGCAGTATGAAACTTTCCCTGCTGACTCAGACGGTAAAGAATCTGCCTGCCATGTGGGAGACCCAGGTTCGACCCCTGGGTTGGGAAGATCCCCTGGAAAAGGACATGGCAACCCACTCCAGTATTCTTGCCTAGAGAATCCCATGGACAGAGGAACCTGGCAGGCTACAGTCCATGGGGTTGCAAAAAGTCAGACACGACTGAGGGAGTAACACTTTTTCTTTTTCATGGAACCTGGGGTGATGTCTGAATCAAATGAATCAGTCTTTTAAACAAATTGCAATATGTATTGAAACTTTATTACACTCTTTCTCCCAAGATATTGTCTACACACATTTATAAACCCTACACATCAATACTTGTAGTTTTCAGTTCTTATATATTTATCTAAGTATATTGTGTGTTCTTTCCTTTTAGAAAATTCCATACAGTAAAATCTGAAGTTGGAAAACAGATAAGTCTCAAAGTGATTTTTTGTGTTGTAAAAAAACATTCTTTACTTTTCAGAATGGTTTCCCTGTGTTTCACCTATTCAGTCAATTTTCTTCCCCTCCCTAGATTGTTTTGTTTAGCTTCTCTATAGCTTTGCATTTTCCAGAATATTACATAAATGGAATTATACAGTATTTATGCAGTATGTAGCCTTTTCAGACCAACATCTTTCACTGAACAATATGCATTTAAGACTCATGAATGTCTTTGTATGACCTTGTCTTTTTTAAAAAAAAAATTTCCCAGCCAAGCTGTGTTGCATGAGTCATCTTGGTTCCCTGATCAGGGATCGAACCTGTGCCCCTTGCAGTGAAAGTGTGGAGTCTTAACCATTGGACTGCCAGGGAAGTCCCTGCATGATACTTTTTTATGAATACCTGTAAGTCTTTGCTTTTCTACTTTCTGGCATATCATAGGTTTATCTTATATTCCCTTCCCCAGCCCTGAAACTGTTCCTTTTCATGACAAATCCAGGGGAATGGCATTTAGAAACCAATATCTGGGCACATGGTGTGTTTATTGTTACTGAGGTGTCATTGTTTCTAGCGCCCTTCAGTAGGGAAACTTATAATACATGTTTATTTAAGTCATGACTGAATCACACTGACTCCTCTCTTCCTAATCCAGAACCACCTGGTTCTTCCTTTGATGGAAAAGCATTCTACATTCATTCATTCAATTCAGTACCATCTAGTCAAAGGTACTTCTTGTTTTGCATTCAAGTTTGGAACCATTTATTTCTTATTCTGCTCCCAGCCTGACTCAGTAAGAGAAAAGTTGATCTGAAAACTGATTAGCTTTTAGGGTGACCACTTTTCCCAAACAGAATACAACAGTTTCCATCCCTCTTTCCTGGCTCTGAAGGTGTAATCTGTCACTTCTTTCAGTATCAATTTTAACCTAAAAAAAAAAAAAGTTTGAAAATCCTAAGTACTTCACTGGTCTTTAAGGTTCTGAAAACAACCCAGATTATACAGCTTTCTCCAAGGAAAGCAGAGGAGAGGGAACAGATATGACACGAACTGACCGTCTAGTGATCCCTTACAGCCTACATTTGTATTTCTTAATATTTGGGGAATTTATTTCTGTTACCAAATAATTCAGATACAGTATCTTAACTACCCTTCTATTCTGTGGCAGGTCAAGGGTGTGCTGTGGAGAATATTCCAGACTATGTATCTTCATTGGCTCCAAAAGGCTGTCCTTTTTCAACAGAAGAAGCTTGCTTTTCATGACAAAGCTGGCTTAATTTTCAAGTGGCGTGGCCTAATTAAAGTGACTGTAATTATGACAGAAATGTAAGTCTCCAGCTTCTTCCCTTTCTATGAAGTCAAAGGAGGAAACAATATAAAAGTGCAAACAAGCAAACGGAAGATTTCTTTGTTTCAGTTTCCAAATTCAACAGGCAACTAATGTGAGGAGGGCGAGGCAAGTTTTTCAACAGCCACAGCCAAGATCGAGAGCAACTTGCTCGTTTGCCAATTCCACCTCCAAATAAAACGTGAAACAGGCCCTGAACTTTCTTACTCTTTGGTTGTGAGGCTGAATACACAGTGCAGAGAGGGTTGTGTTTGGGCAAACCTCAACTTGCAGCTGGTTTTACTACAGTGGCTTTCAGAAAAGCCCTGTTTCACCCAGAGCTGGTTTCCTTCTCTGCAAAAAGAGAAGAAAAAGGCACCTCCTTGCTTACCTCATATGGGCGTCTGAGGCTCAAATTAAATGCGATAATGTCAAAGAGCTTTGTGAACTCAAAAGAGCTATAAATATAAGATGTTATTAGAAGTGGTTGGAAGGGAATGATGAGACAGCTTAATTTAAGTAATTTCAAATATCCCAGGGTGGAGAAGAGCCATGTGAGGGTTGTTGGTTAGTTGCTGACTCTGCAACCCTGTGGACTGTAGCCCGCCAGGCTCCTCTGTCCATGGGATTCTCCAGGCAAGAATGCTGGAGTATATTTGCCATGCCCTCCCTCAGGGGATCTGCCTAGATCAAACCCAGAGATCAAGCCCAAGTCTCCTGTGTCTCCTGCATTGGCAGGTGGATTCTTTACCACTGAGCCTCCTGGGAAGCCCTATGTAAGGGTTGTTGTCGTTCTATAGTAAGGCGGGAGAGGGAGCGTGGGGTATGGGTTAGTCGGGGAGAGGGCAGGGCTGGCAAGGGGAAGAGGATAATTTCTCCTCTCCCCCAGGAAGCAGGGCAGGTTGAATCCCTTTTAGAAGAGGGCAACAAATATTACCGGGGGTTTTGAGACGACTACTATCATGATAAACCAGGATTTAACTGACAGGAGACAGAAAGATGGTAAGAAGGGCTACATATGCTCCAGAAATACTGGAAGTGGATCAAAAGATGGCGGACGGTGGCGCCTAGAAATGGAAAGAGAAGAGAGGAAGTCAAAACTAGTGAGGACAAAGGAGGGACAGCTGCTCAAGGCACTCAGGGGAAGTCATGCAACTGAGCTGAGGTGAGAAGGCATTTCCAGACTCAGGACCAGAGGACCTGGGGCGTCAGCGCTAGCAAACCTGGGGGCTAACCCAGGAGAATCAGCTGGAAAGGGGCTCCGTATCCTAGATTGGTGGTTTGCAGACACATAGAGGTTTACTTATTTACAAGTATCCACTGAGTGCCAGGGGAGTCCCAAATGGTGCAGTGGTAAAGAATCTGCCTGCCATTGTTTACAATAGCCAGGACATGGAAGCAACCTAGATGCCCATCAACTGACGAATGGATAAGAAAGCTGTGGTACATATACACAATGGAATATTACTCAGCATTAAAAAAAAATTCACCTAAAGCAATCTATAGATTCAATGCAATTCCTATCAAGCTACCAGAGGTCTTCTTCAAAGAATTAGAACAAATAATTTCTCAATTTGTATGGAAATACAAAAAACCTCGTATAGCCAAAGCAATCTTGAGAAAGAAGAATGGAACTGGCGGAATCAACCTACCTGACTTTAGGCTATACTACAAATCCACAGTCATTAAGACAGTATGGTACTGGCACAAAGACAGAAACATAGATCAATGGAACAGAATAGAAAGCCCAGAGATAAATCCATGCATCTATGGACACCTTATCTTTGACAAAGGAGGCAAGAATATACAATGGAGAAAAGACAACCTCTTTAACAAGTGGTGCTGGGAAAACTGGACAGCCACTTGTAAAAGAATGAAACTAGATCACTTTCTAACACCAAACACAAAGATAAACTCAAAATGGATTAAAGATCTAAGCATAAGACCAGAAACTATAAAAATCCTAGAGGAAAACATAGGCAAAACACTCTCGGCTATAATCCAAAGCGGGATACTCCATGACCCACCTCCCAGAGTATTGGAAATAAAAACACGAATAAGCAAATGGGACCTAATTAAAATTAAAAGCTTTTGCACAACAAAGGAAACTATAAGCAAGGTGAAAAGACAGCCTTCAGAATGGGAGAAAATAATAGCCAATGAAGCAACAGACAAACAATTAATCTCAAAAATTTACAAACAACTCCTGCAGCTCCATTCTAGAAAAATAAACAACCCAATTAAAAAGTGGGCCAAAGAACTTAACAGACATTTCTCCAAGGAAGATATAAAAATGGCTAACAAACACATGAAAAGATGCTCAACATCACTCATTATCAGAGAAATGCAAATCAAAACTACAATGAGGTACCACTTTACACCAGTCAGAATGGCTGCCATCCAAAAGTCTACAAGCAATAAATGCTGGAGAGGATGTGGAGAAAAGGGAACCCTCTTACACTGTTGGTGGGAATGCAAACTAGTACAGCCACTATGGAAAACAGTGTGGAGGTTCCTTAAAAAGCTGCAAATAGACCTGCCATATGACCCGGCAATCCCACTGCTGGGCATATACACCGAGGAAACCAGAATTGAAAGAGCCACGTGCACCCCAATGTTCATCGCTGCATTGTTTACAATAGCCAGGACATGGAAGCAACCTAGATGCCCATCAACTGACGAATGGATAAGAAAGCTGTGGTATATATACACAATGGAATATTACTCAGCATTAAAAAAAAATTCATTTGAAGCAATTCTACTCAGATGGACGAAACTGGAGCCCATTATCCAGAGTGAAGTAAGCCAGAAGCAAAAACAACAATACAGTATATTAACACATATATATGGAATTTAGAAAGACAGTAATGAGAACCCAACATGGGAGACAACAAAAGGAACGCAGATGTATAGAATAGACTTGTGGACTTTGTGGATGAGGGTAAGGGTGGGATGATATGGGAGAAGGGCATTGAAGCATGTTAATTGTCATGTGTCTAATCAATCGCCAGCCCAGGATTGATGCTCGGGACTGGTGCAGCGAGATTTCCCGGGGGGGGAGGGAGGAGGGAGGGGGGACCCGGAGGGGAAGCATATGTAAACCCATGGTGATATCATGACAATGTATGGCAAAAACAATAATAAAAAAAAAAGAAAAAAAAAGAAAAAACTGTAAAAAAAAAAAAAAATTCATTTGAAGCAGTTCTACTCAGGTGGACGGAACTGGAGCCTATTATCTAGAGTGAAGTAAGCCAGAAGGAAAAACAACAATACAGTATACTAATGCATATATATGGAATTTAGAAAGATGGCAGCGAGAACCCTGCATGCGAGACAGCAAAAGGAATGCAGATGTATAGAACAGACTCATGGACTCTGTGGATGAGGGCAAGGGTGGGATGATATGGGAGAATGGCATTGAAACATGTTAATTATCATATGTGAACTCAATCGCCAGCCCAGGATTGATGTTCGGGGCTGGTGCACCGAGATTTCCCAGGGGGAGGGAACCGGGAGGGAGGAGGGAGGGGGGTACTGGAGGGGGAGCATATGTAGACCCATGGCAGTTTCATGTCATTGTATGGCGAAACCAACACAATAAAGTAAAGAAAATTAAAAAAAAAAAAAAAGAATCTGCCTGCCAATGCAGGAGATGCAAGAGTCATGGGTTCAAGCCCTGGGTCAGGAAGATCCTCTGGAGGAGGCAATGGAAACACACTCCAGTTTTCTTGCCTGTGAAATTCCATGGACAGAGCAGTCTGGCAGATTACAGTCCAAGGGGTCGCAAAGAATTGGACACAATGAGCAGCTAAGCACACTGAGTGCCAGGCCCTGGGAAGGGGACACTGCTTTTAAACAAAATACTGCATAGAACTCTGTGAAACAGAAAAAAAAACGGAAGCTGCTTTTAAAAAAAATAAATTATGATTTATTCTTTACAATACTTGGTTAAAGAGTTCAATGATTTGCACTCAGATGTTATATAGCTGAGAGGTAACCAACTATAATACAAAGAATTGGTCTAAAGTCTTCGCACTGATGGCCACAGAGTCTTTTGTGAAGCCGCTCTGTTGAAGTGAGGCTCAGAGAAGCCAGGGCCTCCCAGCTTCCCTCTGAACCCTGTTGGCAGCCCCCAAGTCACCTCTGTAAGTACATAGGTTTCCATCAAGAAATGGAGATAAGCCCTCTCAACCTTGTTTTAGCTTTGGTGCCCAGCACCTGCAAGGTACTGGTGGGTGTACCCTCAGTCATTATAGTCATGTCCAACTCTGTGAGCTCATGGACTGTAGCCTGCCAGGTTCCTCTGTCCATAGGATTTTCCAGGCAAGAATACTGGAGTGGGTTGCCATTTCCTCTTCCAAGGGATCTTCCCAACACTGGGATCGAACCTGTGTCTCTTGTGTCTCCTGAAGTGGCAGGTGGACTCCTTACCACTGAGCCACCAGGGAAGCCCCTGAGAGGTACTCAGTATTTCTCAAATGAATGAACATGATAGAGGATAGGTGGTCTGCAGGAGAAAACTCAGATAATGGGTTCAGGGAACTCTGTAATTGTCATGAAGCTGTAACTTATTATCCATGCGTATACCTGGAAGTTTCTCAGCTTTGGACATGAGATGTGGCTGACTTGTCAGGGGATGTGGGAGCCCCCTAGTTAGGGATGTGTGGTCTAACCACAGGAGCCAAAGTTGTAGCAGGTAAGACAAGCCAGAATCAGAAGACACATCTATGGAAACAGTCTTGGTTATTTTGTGACAGGAAGTGGGGTCTGGCTGCTCAACACTCAAAAGCCTTCCCAGGTTGGTGGGAAGGAAAGTTTGTTTATTTTGGCTGCTGGCAACTGAGGAGGTAGGGGAGGGCAGACTTCTGTCCAAAGGCCAATTCCCTACCCTGACAATCAGGGGGCAAAGCTTTTATAGGCTCAGGGAGGGGGCTGCATGCAGAAACAGTGCAGTCAGCTCTGACAGTCATCTTCAGATTGGTCATCAGTGGTCTGACCAGTGTCATCTTGATTGTTTTAAGTACAGTTAGTCTTCAGTTCCAGGGTTGGTTCCATCTCTTTGAGGCCAGTTCTCAGAACTGCGGCAACTTATGTCATGGCTTATAGTCTGGCCGTCATGTAGTGAACTTCTTTGACCTGGTGAGGGTTTCAGTAATATCTATAAGACAGCTCACTGGCTCAGAATCTTATCTTTAAGAAGGAATCAAAGGTCCTTGACTTTGCTTAATGACTAAACTATTATTATGTAGTCTTGTTGGACTGTTTTCCTTTGCTTCTGCATTTTCTCACTTCTCTGATTAAACTTATTCTTTGGCTAGAGTTTTTCCACAGACAAAGGGCAGGCTGAGGACATGGAGGACAAGGCCAACAGGGTCCTTCTCTGTTTCAACTTCATCATGAAAACACAGCTACTCCACTGCTCTGCTCCTATAAAATAGGATAAAGTCACCTAACATTTATTGAGTGTTGACTACTTGCTAGGCACAGTGATAACTCCCTAATGCCAAAAAAATTGTCCCCTAAAGATGTCTGTGTCCCAATTCCTGGAGTCTGTGGCTATGTTACATTAGACAGCAAAGGAAGAATTAAGGCTGCAGATGGAATTAAGGTTACTAATCAGTTGACTGTGAGATGGGTTGATTGTTTTGGATTATCTGGTGGGTAATCACAGGAGTCCTTATAAGTGAAAGCAGGAGGCAAGAGGCAGTGTCAGAGAAGGAGATGTAATGGCAGAAGCAGTGGTTGGAATGATGTGATGCGAGGGCTTGACTGACTGTTGCTGAGATTGAAGGTGGAGGGAGCCATGTCTCAAGGAGTGTGAGCAACCTCTAGAAGCTGGAAACACAAGAAAAAGGATTCTCCTCTGAGCTTCCTTGCCCTGCTGATACGTTGGTTTCAGCCCAATAGCACCCATTTTAGATTTCTGATCTCTAGAACTATAAGTCAAAGTGTTTTTTCCTTGAGCCACTACCTTCGGAATAATTTATTACAGCAGCAACAGGAGAAAAATACAGACTTTTTCCTTCCAGCCTCCTCTCTACAATAGCTCCATCAGATGGGTACTTAATATTGCTATTTTGCAAATGAGTAAACTAAGAACTTCCCTGGTGGTTCAGTGTTAAATAATCTGCCTGCCAACGCAGGAGACACAGGAGATACAGGTTCAATCCCTGGGTTGGGAAGATCCCTTGGGGAAGGAAATGGCAACCCACTCCAGCCTTCTTGCCTGAGAAATCCAATGGACAGAAGAAGTTGGAGGGCTACACCCCAGGGGGTTACAAAGAGTCAGACTTGACTTAGCAACTGAGCACAGACTATGGCTTGGGGGGTTGACTCATTTGACCCAGAGGTGAGTGGTTGGCATGACTCTCAAGCCACCTGAGGATGGTTTCACTTTCTTCTTTTCACAAATGAGAAAACTGAGGCCCGGAGGAGGCATGTGCTGACCTGCCCCAGGTCATATGTGAGTTGGTGACAAGGCTCAGCTGTACCCTCATGAAAAGAATATAGACCAGTGCTTTACAAACACACATGCCCCAAGTCACAAGGGTCCTGTTAGGATACAGGCTCCATCCAGCGGGTCAGGGCTAGGATCCAGGATGCTGCATTTCTGACCAGCTCCCAGGGAATAGCAAAGCTGTGCCCCACTTTGGGGGTTCTGAGCAACCCAAAGCTGTCAGAGAGTTTTGGGCATCTAGTGGGATGACGGGGCCCTAGGGAGGAAGATTTAGGAGCAGATGCCTCACTGTTCTGTGGCCAATGAGATTTAGGGACTCAGAGGGAAAGGTCAGAGTTAAAGACAGGACTATCATTCATTGGGCTCCCCTTGAGAAAGATGTCTCCAAACATGATGATTATTTTTTAAATAGTTTCTATGTTACTTTAAAATGTTTACTTATTTATTTCTTATTTTTGGCCATGCTGTGCAGCACGAGGGATCTTAGCTCTCCAACCAGGGGTGGAACCCACGTCCCCTACAGTGGAAGGATAGAGCCTGAATCACTGGACCGATAGGGAAGTCCCTGTAATGATTACTGTTGTCGTTTGAAAAGTCCCAGAGCCGGTGCTCTGGGACAACCCGGAGGGACGGAGTGGGGAGGGAGGCAGGTGGGGCGTTCAGGAGGGAGGGGACACAAGTATGCCTGTGGCTGATTCATGTTGATATGTGGCAAAACACCATCACAATGTTGTCAAGTAATTATCCTCCAATTAAATTAACTGATTTCTTAAAAAGCCATTCAAAGTTCGCCAGCATGGATCTGGCATCATGACTGCTTCTACTCTTCTATGGGACAAGGCATACAGGTCAAAGGACCCCTTTCTGCCGTGGAGACTGAAATAGCTACATGTCATTGTGTGGGAAAAAGCAACAGCCTCCGCTGCCTGACATATGTTTTATATATACATATTTAGAAAAAGAAGACAAGCTGCTTATTCTTCCAGAAATCTCTCTAAAGCTTTGATGTAATCAAAGGACTCATGCTTCTGGCCCCCTCCTCTCTCAGCCCGCAAACCACTTGTCCAATGAATCACAGAGTCAGGACAGGAAGGTAGTTCAGTCTGTAACCACAGTCGTGCTTCTCTGAGTCTACATTTTGTGCTTCACTAAAAAATATGTATAAACATGCATACACAGCGGATCTCTGTGTGAGACCCAGTGGGAGTTTTCTCTAACCTCTTCACTGAGGTTGCAGAATTGCCAGCTATCTGTGGCTAGCGCTGCCTGAAGGCTGAGAATGTTCTGGTTTCGTTGTGAAACAACAACCAGGCACGCAAGCAAGAAATATCAGCTTTTGTTTCAGACCCCAGAACTCAGAGAAGGAAGTCAGTGTTTGGTTGACTGTTTCCCAGGGTGTAGAGTGAAAATACGTCTCTATAATATTTACAATAGCTTCAAAATGAAAAGATTTTTTTTTAAAAAAAAGTTATCCAACTCAGCATTATTAACCTCCAAAGCTCCCTAATCTCCAATCTGAAAAATGAATTTTTTAAGTGTTTCTATTAATAAAAGAAGTTTTCTACAACCTTTCTTAGTTCTAGGGCTTGCTTCTGAGGATAGGGGTAATTCTTCAGGGAAAAGAATAAAATCTACCCATTAGTTGTCAGGATCAGTCCACAAGCTCTGAGCAGCCCTGTAAAGGACAAGATAGGTTTTTTGCCTTGGTCAGGGTCTGGATGCTCAGAGTGTGACAGGCCTGGACACCAAGCCCTTCAGTGGGGAGGACTCTGACCAGCCTGGGGACTTGATGTTATGGGTGGTTTTCAGTGATCAGTGTGAGGTGGTGAGAAAACACAGCCTGGGAGTCAGACAACCTTTGTGTTATCTTGTCCAGACCCAGAACATTTTAATTTTTCTCTGGGCTTGTGTCCTTCTCTGCAAAATACAAATAATAGCACCTCCTCTCAGGATTATTGTGAGATTAAAGGAGATAATACAAATGGAACAAAGTAAGCCTCTGAAAATGTTTGTTCCTCCAGGTGTATGCTCAGTCATTAATTTGTACCTGACTTTTTGCAATCCCATGGACTGTAGCCCACCAGGCTCTTTCATCCATGGGATTTCTGACAAGAATACTGGAGTAGGTTGCCATTTACCTTCTCCAGGGGATCTTTCTGACCCAGGGATTGAACCCACTTCTCCTGCACTAGCAGATGGATTCTTTACTACTGAGCCACCAGGGAAGCCCCTTGTTCCTCCAAGAGCCATAAATAGACAGACTTTTGAGAATAATATCTGTTTGACTGTAGAATATATTGTTACCTTCTGTCTAAAATCATCTTTCTCATTATATTTTCCCTGGTCTACCAGTAATATCCTTTTATATTTCTTTTGCACACACAATTGATGACAGGAGAGATAGATCCAAAGTACAACTGATGGCAAGCTGTTGTTGTCACAGCCCACAGAATGAACACATTCAGCCAAATACAGGAGAGATGCACTGTTTGCAAAATACATGATCCTCTACATAGAAAACCCTAAAGACTCCACCAGAAAATTACTAGAGTTAATCAATGAATTTAGGAAAGTTGCAAGATATAAGTTAACACACGGAAATTCCTTGCATTCCTATACACTAACAATGAGAACACAGAAAGAGAAATTAAGGAAACAATTCCATTCACCATTGCAATGGAAAGAATAAAATACTTAGGAATAAATCTACCTAAAGAAACAAAAGAAAAAAAAAAGACCTATATATAGAAAACTATAAAACACTGATGAAAGAAATTAAAGATGACACAAATAGATAGAGAAAAATACCATGTTCATGGATCAGAAGAATCAATATAGTGAAAATGGGTATACTACCCAAAGCAATCTATAGATTCAATGCAAGCCCTATCAAGCTACCAATGTCTTTTTCAGAGAATTAGAACAAATAATTTCACAATTTGTATGCAAATACAAAAAATCCATAAATAGCCAAAGCAATCTTGAGAAAGAAGAATGGAACTGGAGGAATCAACCTACCTGACTTCAGGCTATACTACAAAGCTACAGTCATCAAGCCAGTATGGTGCTGGCACAAAGACAGAAATATAGATTAATGGAACAAAATAGAAAGCCCAGAGATAAATCCACGCACCTATGGACACCTTATCATTGACAAAGGAAGCAAGAATATACAATGGAGAAAAGACAATGTCTTTAACAAGTGATGCTAGGAAAACTGGTCAACCACTTATAAAAGAATGAAACTAGAACACTTTCTTTCTAACACCATACACAAAAATAAACTCAAAATGGATCAAAGATCTATATGTAAGACCAGAAGCCATAAAACTCCTAGAGGAAAACATAGGCAAAACACTCTCTGACATAAATCACAGCAGGATCCTCTATGACCCACCTCCCAGAGCAATGGAAATAAAAGCAAAAATAAACAAATGGGACCTAATTAAACTTTTTTAAATTAAACTTTTTTAACCTAATTAAAAACTTTTGCACAATGAAGGAAACTATAAGCAAGGTACAAAGACAGCCTTTAGAATGGGAGAAAACAATAGCAAACAAAGCAACTGACAAAGAATTAATCTCAAAAATATGCAAGCAACTCCTGCAGCTCCATTCCAGAAAAATAAATGACCCAATCAAAAAATGGGCCAAAGAACTAAACAGACATTTCTCCAAAGAAGACATACAGATGGCTAACAAACACATGAAAAGATGCTCAACATCACTCATTATCAGAGAAATGCAAATCAAAACCACAATGAGGAACATCTCATGCTGGTCAGAATGGCTGCTATCAAAAAATCTACAAACGAAAAATGCTAGAGAGGGTGTGGAGAAAAGGAAACCCTCTTACACTGTTGGTGAGAATGCAAGCTAGTACAGCAACTATGGAGAACAGTGTGGACATTCCTTAAAAAACTGGAAATAGAACTGCCATATGACCCAGCAATCCCACTGCTGGGCATAGACACTGAGGAAACCAGAACTGAAAGAGACATATGTACCCCAGTGTTCATCACAGCACTGTTTACAATAGCCAGGACATGGAAGCAACCTAGATGTCCATCAGCAGACGAATGGATAAGAAAGCAGTGATACATATACACAATGGAATATTACTCAGCTATTAAAAAGAATGCATTTGAATCAGTTCTACTGAGGTGGACGAAACTGGAGCCTATTATACAGAGTGAAGTAAGTCTGAAAGAAAAACCAATACAGCATATTAACGCATATATATGGAATTTAGAAAGATGGTAATGATGACCCTATACATGAGACAGCAAAAGAGACACAGATGTAAAAAACAGACTTTTGGACTCTGTGGGAGAAGGTGAAGGTGGGATGATTTGAGAGAATAGCACTGAAACATGTATATTATCATATGTGAAACAGATCACCAGTCCAGGTTCGATTCATGAGACAGGGTGCTCAGGGCTGGTGCATTGGGGTGACCCTTAGAAATGGGATGGAGAGGGAGTTGAGAAGGGAGTTCAGGATGGGGAACACCCATGGCTGATTCATGTCAATGTATGGAAAAGCCGCTACAGTATTGTAAAGTAGTTAGCCTCCAATTGAAATAAATTAATTAATTTTTAAAATAATAAACATATTATAAATTTTTTTAAAAATATGCTCTACCCCTTAAAGAGTAATTTATGGGGCATGAACAATAAATATGGTTAAATATATTGTTTCAAAAAAGAAAAAAACAAATACAGGAGAGGTGGCTGTCTGCAGAAAAAAATGATAATAATCAATGAATTGATTATCCTGGTGACATGAATCAGATTCAGTGCCAGAAGAGACTTTCTCTGGTGCCTGCTAGTAATTGTTGGGGAACAGGTTTTCCTTTCTTTCCTGCCTTCCCTCAACACACCCCACCTTGCCTCCTCCTATGCCAGCTGGCAGATAAAGTGCTTCCAGGGTGACCTCCTGTGTCCTTTGCTCACATCCCTTAAGCCACACAGCCAGGGTCAGCTCAGGTGGGCCAGGCAGGAGCCCTACCCCTTCTTCTACCCCAGGCCCAAACCTCCCCGCCCCTGGCCTCAGGGCAGAAGCTGTGACCTTTCACATCAGGGCAGAAGTCATATGGTTTTTCAAAGAAATAAAATTTGCAAGACGTATTTTAACCACAGTCGGTAAAGACCCTGTTTCTTCTTCTTTCGTTTCCTTTCCATCATTCTTTCCCATCTGGCGGGGACATTGTGCCTTTCCATGGGCTTTGGGGAGGAAGTTGAGCTGAGGATACATGTAATTTGGGTTTAGTGACATGTATTGTTGAATGCTATGGTCTCGGCCAAGTATGCCTAAGGGCCACTCCTATTGTTCACTGGCTGGGGGTTGTGACAGCAAGAGGCAGGGGACAGAGGTCATTTCACGACATGGAAAGCCCTGTGGCATTTGGCACTGAAGTATGAGAACAGTGAAGGGGAAACAAGATTTGAAATGTCAGAACTGGAAAACACCTTTCTGTGGAAAGATGTGGAATGTGGAACATCCTTCTAATCTTCAGTAAATGCAAGATTCAGCTCTCAAACTGGTTTAGTCAAAATGCATGTTCTTTCCTGTCAGGAATATACTTGAAAACGCAGCCTTGACAATTATGACCCACTGTGTGTGTGTGTGTGTGTGTGTGTGTGTGTGTGTGTGTGCGCGCACGCTGTGCACACTGAGTCACTCAGTCATGTCTGACTCTTTGCAACTCTGTGGACTGGAGCCCATGAGGCACCTCTGTCCATCGGGATTCACCAGGCAGAAATACTGCAGAAATACTGGGTTGCCATGCCCTCCTCCAGGGGATCTTCCAAACCCAGGTCTCCCACATTGCAGGCGGATTCTTCACTGAGCCACCAGGGAAGCCCAAGAATACTGGAGTGGGTAGCCTATCCCTTCTCCAGAGGATCTTCCCCACCCAGGAATCGAACCAGGGTTTCCTGCATTGCAAGTGGATTCTTTACCAGTTGAGCTACCTGGGAAACCCATACATATATATATATATATTTTTTTTTTCCCCCTTTCCCGTATTGATGGAAATTGCATACAACAACGTTTATCAGAATTCCTGTGTTTGCAGGCAACAAGTATGAAGTAATACCACAAAAGCAAGGTGTCTGAAGTAGTTCATAAATAAAAATAACAAAAAGACGTTTCAAAATTCAAGACAACAACGTTAAACATGTACATGGCTTTACCAATAATGATTTAGATACCAGAGAAAACATTTTCTAAGCAACCAGTTGTAAAAAAAAAGATTTCAATCAAACTTGCTAGAGAGAAGACTGAATTATCTTTCTATTCTCTCTATAAAAATATGATAAAATTTTGTTATAGGAAGCAAGCTGAAAAGACAGCCTTCAGAATGGGAGAAAATAATAGCCAATGAAGCAACGGACAAACAATTAATCTCAAAAATATACAAGCAACTCCTGCAGCTCCATTCTAGGAAAATAAACAACCCAATCAAAAAGTGGGCCAAAGAACTTAACAGACGTTTCTCCAAAGAAGACATAAAAATGGCTAACAAACACATGAAAAGATGCTCAACATCACTCATTATCAGAGAAATGCAAATCAAAACCACAATGAGATATCACTTTACACCACTCAGAATGGCTGCAATCCAAAAATCCACAAGTAATAAATGCTGGAGAGGATGTGGAGAAAAGGGAACTCTCTTACACTGTTGGTGGGATTGCAAACTAGTACAGCCTCTATGGAAAACAGTGTGGAGGTTCCTTAAAAAACTGCAAATAGTCCTGCCATATGACCCAGCAATCCCACTGTTGGGCATATATACCGAGGAAACCAGAATTGAAAGAGACACGTGTACCCCAATGTTCATCGCTGCATTGTTTACAATAGCCAGGACACGGAACCAACCTAGATGCCCATCAACTGATGAATGGATAAGAAAGCTGTGGTACATATACACAATGGAATATTACTCAGCATTAAGGAAAAATTCATTTGAATCAGTTCTACTCAGATGGACGAAACTGGAGCCCATTATCCAGAGTGAAGTAAGCCAGAAGCAAAAACAACAATACAGTATATTAACGCATATATATGGAATTTAGAAAGAAGGTAACGAGAACCCAGCATGAGAGACAGCAAAAGGAACACAGATGTATAGAATAGACTCGTGGACTCTGTGGATGAGGGAAAGGGTGGGATGATATGGGAGAATGGCATTGAAACATGTTAATTATCATATGTCTAAGCAATAGCCGGCCCAGGATTGATGCTTGGGACTGGTGCAATGAGATTTCCCCGGGGGGAGGGAGGAGGGAGGGGGGTTCTGGAGGGGGAGCATATGTAAACCCATGGTGATATCATGTCAATGTTTGGCAAAACTTATAAAAAAAATGTTTAATAAAAAAAAAATTTTGTTATAGGGATCAAAGATTATGCATCCAAAACAATGTAGGAAAAAATTATTTTAAGTGTGTCAGGGAGCTAATTAATAAATGTAATATCACTCCTCTGGATTTTTAGCTTTTAGGTATTCAACAGCTTTAAACATTTTGAATTTATTGTGATATGTTGTCTCATTCTAAATAATAATAAGTAAATATTCCTTTGTATTATTTTTCTTAGTGAGGATCCCCAAAGTCATATAAGTTTTAGGTCCCATAAAATGTGGATCTGTCCCCTTGTGCTAAGGTATAAATGCAATATTTTCAAACCTGTGAAGCATTCAAAGTCAGAGAGGCTGAGAGCACAGAATCGAAGACCAAAAGTGATGTTGCTGATGTCCCAAAGTGAGCCTACTACGTGACCCCGGACACCTGTACACAGCCTCTCCATCATCATATAATCAGCAGGCAACCCAAAGGACCCTGCTTGAGTCCTTTAAAAAAATTAGTTTATATTAGTCCGTATAGCCAAAGCTATGGTTTTTTGAGCAGACATGTATGGGTGTGAGAGTTGGACTGTAAAGAAAGCTGAGCACCAAAGAATTGATGCTTTTGAACTGTAGTGTTGGAGAAGGGACTCTTGAGAGTCCCTTGGATTGTAAAAATCCAACCAATCAATCGTAAAGGAAGTCAGTCCTGAATATTTATTAGAAGGACTGATGTTGAAGCTGAAACTCTAATACTTTGGCCACCTGATGCGAAGAGCTGACTCACTGGAAAAACCCCTGATGCTGGGAAAAATTGAAGGCAGGAGGAGAAGGGGGACAACAGGATGAAATGATTGGATGGCATCACTGCCTCAATGGACCTGAGTCTGAGCAAGCTCCGGGAGATGGTGAAGGACAGGGAAGCCTGGTGTGCTGGAGTCCATTGGGTCACAAAGAGTTTCTAAACACAACTGAGTGACTGAACTGAACTCAGAGTATAGCCAACTAGCAATGTTGTCATGGTTTGGGGTAGATAGCAAAGGAACTCAGCCATACATATACATGTATCCATTTCTCCCCCAAACTCCCCTCCCATCCAGGCTGCCACACAATCTTGAGCAGCGTTTCCTATGCTATACAGTAGGTCCTGGTTGGTTATCCATTTAAAATATCTACTTGAGTCCTTTTGGAGTTTACTGCTACAACTTTTCTTCCTCTCTCTTTTTTTTTTTGAACTGAATTTGTGTTTTGAAGATATAACACACATCATACCTTCAAAAAACAAAGAACACTACGATATTTCTTTCTAACGAGAGACAGCTTCCCCATCCAGGGGCCTCCTCTCTACAGGAAACTGATGGTGTTTTCAAAGTAATAACCTCCATACTTCAACCAAATGGGCTGCATTGCAGTTTGTCAGTTTTTCAATCACAAGCATGACTTGTTGACTTTTTACTAGAATGAGAGACTTTAGCTCATTTCCACCTTCCCACTTATACTCTCTACTTTCCTATATGGACAGAGCTCCATACCAGAATCAGTTCTAGGCTCTTGGGACATAACAATGAACCAAAGAGATAAAAATCTCTCCTCATGCTGAACTTGCATCCTTACAATAGTGGGCCAGATGTTGAATTTTCTGAATTAACCCTTCAATTTTCTTATCATTTGTATTTCCCGGCTTTTATAATTAAGACTCCCCCCCACCGCCCCGCTTTTTTTTTGGACCACACAACAAGGCATCCTTCACCAGGGATCCAACCTGTGTCCCCTGCAGTGGAAGCACAATGCCCTCATCACCAGGGAATTCCTGAGACTTTACTCTTTTAAAAACTTCCATTATTTAATTAATTAATTTATTTATATTTTCGACTGTGCTGGGTCTTAGTTGCTGCACGAGACTCTCTCTAGTTGTGGTGAGTGGGGACTACTCTCTAGTTGGGGTATGCAGGTTTCCTATTGTGGTTGGTGGTTTTTCTTGGGTGTGGAGTACAGGCCCTAAGCACACAGGCTTCAGTGGCTGCAATGCATGAGCTTAGTTGTGCAGTAGCGTGTGGACATTCCAGAGATTGAACCAGTGTCCCCTGCATGCCAAAGCTGACTCTTGACTACTGGACCACCAGCGAAGCCTGACTTTACTTTTGAAAGCAATTTTAGTTACTGAAAAATCAGGCAGATTGTGTAAAGGGTTCCCATATGCACCCCACTTCCCTATTCCTCTCTGTTTCACTTTCCTCTATAGTTAATAGTTCTCAGTAGTGTGAAACATTTATTATAACTGATGAACCAATATGCTATCTAGAGTCTGTAGCTTTCATTTGAGTTCATTCTTTGTGCAGTACAGGCCTGTGAGTTTTGACAAATACATGTCATATACCCACCACTATCATATCATACAGAACAGTTTGTCCCCAAAATCACCTGTGCTCCATTTATATCTCCCTCCAACAAGCACTGATATTTTTTTTAAATTAGATCTTTAGTTTTGCCTTTTTCTACAATGTCTTATAGTTGGAATCATATAGTAGGTAGCCTTTTTAGATTGGCTTCTTTCACTTAGCATGTGCGTTTAAGGTTCTGCCTTATAAAGCTGTTTATGGCTCGATAGCTCATTTCTTAACACTGAATAATATTCCATTATCTGGGTATATCACGGTTTATTCATCTATTCATCTGTTTAAGGACATCTTGGTTGCTTTCAATTTGGGGCAATTATAAATAAACCTGCTGTAAATATTTGTGTAGAGATCTTTGTGTAGAACACAAGTTTCCAAGTCATCTGGGTAAACAAGAACATGATTGCTGAATCTTGTGGCAAGACTGTTTCCCTCCCAGCTTTGTTGAGAGATAGCTGACAAACTGGGTTTAGCTTTTTAAGATACTGCCCAACTGTCTTCAAAAGTGGTTGTACTACTTTGCCTTCCAACCAGCAACAAAAACAAATGAGGGATCCTGTTGTTCTGCATCTTTTCCAGAATTTGGTGGTGTTGGGTTTTTTTTTTTTTTTTTTGATGCTAGCCATTCCTAATCAATGTACAGTGGTATCTCATAGTTATTTTAATTTGCAATTCCCCGATCACTTATGATATGGGGCATCTTTACATGTGCTTGTTTGTCTTCTGTACATCTTCTTTGGTGCAGTGTCTGTTCAGACCTTTTGCTTTTTAAAATTGGGTGGTTTGTTTTCTTATTGTTGGATTTGAGTTCTTTGCGTATTCTGAATACAAGTCCTTTTATCAGATACGTGTTTTGCAAATATTTTCTCCCAATCTGTGACTTGTCTTCTCGTTCCCTTAACGATGTCTTTTGTGTGGTAGAAGATTTTGATTTTAATGAAGTCTGACATCGGTTTGGATGTGCTTTTGGTGTTCTACTTTAAAAGTTATGCCAAACCCAAGGTCACCTAGATTTTCTCCTATGCTATCTTCTAGAAGTTTTATAATTCTGTATTTATATTTTGGTCTATGACTCATCTGGGGTTAATTTTTGCCAAAAGTGTAAAATCTATGCTTAGATTAATTTGTTTTTGTTTTTGTTTTTGTTTTGCCTGTGGGTCTCCAGTTATTCCAGCACCGTTTGTTAAAAGGACCGCTTGTCTCTTCTATTTCCTGAGAGATTTTCTCATCAGCAACAGATATCTCATCTTGGTTTAGAGTGTTTTTTTTTTTTAAACAAAACAAAACCCTGTCTTGGCCATGGAAGGACTGGGCTCATGCCCTCAGTACCCTCCTTTCACCCCCAGCAACAGTGTGTGTTTCTATCTGTATCTCATGGTCACTAGCTGGCATCCATTCTGCTGGGCTCTGCCATTTCCCTGCTTTGTGGTTGATCATATTGGCTTGGCCAAAAGAATCAAATATTTTGGCCAAGCCAGTATTTGCAGGTCTTCTGTAGGTATGAAAATTCCAACTTGTGGAAAAAAACATCATTTAAATTCAGTCCAGGAATAGGGACTGACTTCCTGATGCAGAGAAATGCTACACAACACAGAAAAGAACACTCACAGAAGTCACTGTCAGAGAAGGAGATGGCAACCCACTCCAGTATTCTTACCTAGAGAATCCTGTGGACAGAGGGGCCTGGTGGGCTGCTGTCCATAGGGTCGCACAGAGCT
Organism: Antilocapra americana; assembly: GCA_007570785.1. Classification (NCBI taxonomy): domain Eukaryota; kingdom Metazoa; phylum Chordata; class Mammalia; order Artiodactyla; family Antilocapridae; genus Antilocapra; species Antilocapra americana. Next base: position 10,615,889 of record ML661908.1, read on the forward strand.
GGACACGACTGAAGCGACCAAGCATGCATGCATGCATTGGAGAAGGAAATGG